>JAODUP010000319.1:0-712378 GCA_025642065.1 Paralvinella palmiformis | reverse complement strand
AAGTATCCAAAAACCTTTTATTGACAAAGGGGTGCTGATTATGATATACTCTCAATATGAGCACATCAAAAACCTCACCACAAAAGAAAGCAAAGATTCTTCTTATTGCAGGAAGTATAGTAATAATGACCGCGCTTGTTGCGATGCATCTTGTATCGAAAGGAATCGCTCTTATTAGTGAGGGTGTTTTTCTGATACTAATAAACTTTATAGCTGCACACAAGAAGAACATGATCCAATTTGGCAAGTTTTTATATTATGCGGGTCTAGTGCTGATAATAAGTGGATTATCTGAATTAGCGTTTTTTTCCTCAGCAATAACCTTGCTTGTTGCGGGAATACTATTACTGGTAGGCGGTATATATAATGCCGTTATATCTACAAGAAAGAACTCTTCGTAAAAAAGACACCCCCTATTTTTATTTCAGCAGACCTTGACACGATAACAGGAAGAAGCTAAGATGAGTAAGATCTTTACAAGACAGCGAAGGGAGAGTGTGCGGGATTAACTTGAAGTGAAGGAAAGCCATCCGTAAGGATGGCTGAAATGATGAAGAGTTTGATCCTGGCTCAGAACAAACGCTGGCGGCGCGTATCAAGCATGCAAGTCGAACGAGACCCCATTCCTTGTGGATGGGAGAAAGTGGCGAACGGGTGAGTGACACGTAGGCAATCTAACGTGGGGATGGGGATAGCCTTTGGAAACAAGGGGTAATACCGAATACACTCCTTTAGCGAGAGCTAATGGAGAAAAGGTGCTACGGCACCACCCTATGAGGAGCCTGCGGTCCATTAGCTAGTTGGTAAGGTAACGGCTTACCAAGGCAACGATGGGGAGCCGGCCTGAGAGGGTGAACGGCCACACTGGGACTGAGATACGGCCCAGACTCCTACGGGAGGCAGCAGCTAAGAATCTTCCGCAATGGGCGAAAGCCTGACGGAGCGACGCCGCGTGTGCGATGAAGGCCGAAAGGTTGTAAAGCACTTTTCCTGATGAAGAATAAGCAAGGGAGGGAATGCCCTTGTGATGACGGTAATCAGGGAATAAGCCCTGGCAAAATACGTGCCAGCAGCCGCGGTAATACGTATGGGGCGAGCGTTGTTCGGAATTATTGGGCGTAAAGAGCGTGTAGGCGGATACTCAAGCCTGATGCCAAATCACCTGGCTCAACCAGGTGCCGGGATCGGGAACTGGGTGTCTAGAGTCTTGGAGGGGGAGCTGGAATTTCCGGTGGAGGGGTGAAATCTGTAGATATCGGAAAGAACACCAGAGGCGAAGGCGAGCTCCTGGCCAAAGACTGACGCTGAGACGCGAAAGCGTGGGGAGCGAACAGGATTAGATACCCTGGTAGTCCACGCTGTAAACTATGTACACTAGGTGTTGGATGGTAACATTCAGTACTGTAGTTAACGCAATAAGTGTACCGCCTGGGGAGGATGCCCGCAAGGGTAAAACTCAAAGGAATTGAGGGGGGCCCGCACAAGCGGTGGACCATGTGGTTTAATTCGATGCAGGAAACCTTCTTTGACATCTGGGGGAAGTTTTCAGAGATGGAAACGCTCTTCGGAGCCGCCAGACAGGTACTGCATGGCTGTCGTCAGCTCGTGCCGTGAGGTGTTGGGTTAAGTCCCGCAACGAGCGCAACCCTTGTTGTCTGTTACCAGCATTACGGATGGGGACTCAGACAATTTTTCCGGTGAAAACCGGGAAGGTGGGGAGAGGTCGTTTGGGGCCTTATATCTTGATACAGGGCTCAATGTTTATACGGGCGATGCAACCCTGTGAAGGTGACCTCCACAAAATCGATCTCACAGGGTTGCCCCCGACCCCAAGAAGTTAAATTTGGAAATCCCCATCAGCATGGCGCGGTGAATACGTTCTCGGGCCTTGTACACACCGCCCGTCACACCACCCGAGTTGGGAATACCCGAAGTCATTTGCCTAACCGTAAGGATGGCGATGCCGAAGGTGTGCCTGGTAAGGGGGGTGAAGTCGTAACAAGGTAGCCGTACTGGAAAGTGTGGCTGGATCACCTCCTTTTTCTCTTAGAAAACGTCTGTTGTCAACGTTATGACAACACTTGCCACTCTCCCTAGTGTCTTGGGCCTGTAGCTCAGTTGGTTAGAGCACTTCTCTGATAAGGAAGGGGTCACTAGTTCAAGTCTAGTCAGGCCCAGGTTTAAGAAAGGAACAGGCTTTGCGTTTCCTTTTTTTTTTGCTAGTATTGAGTATGAATTATAGACAGCAAACGCGAAGTTTTCTTATCGCAAACACCGATAGCAGATGCGTAGGCTTTCGTATTGATGCTCTTTATCAAGTGATTCTACCACAGAAGTTGTATTTGCTTCCAGCTTCTAAAGCATTTATTGATGGTTTTTTTGTTTTGAATGATCAGCCGGTTTTTATGGTAAATATTTCAAAAAGGATGGGAGATGCATCTGCTGAACCAAAAGATGTCACGCAGAGGCGAAACGTGGTTTTAAAAACCTCACTATGCTTATGTGCTATTCAAGTCATGTCTGTACCCGAAGTATTTGATTTGTCTTTTTTCCCCGCACAAGCTGCGCCATCACCCTTTGTGTGTGTAACGCATTGTCCCACACAGGATGTTTACGTACTCAATCCAGATCTCTTACTCGAGTCCCAGTGAAAAAAAAGATACTGCTTCATCGCCCCTCTTTGCGGAGAAAAGATTTTCACTTTCTATTGGAACAACTGTTAGAAGAGAATATTGCTCCTGGTATGCGCAACAAACAGCTTGTAAAACTTTTACAAGTCACTCACGGAATGAAATCAGGAGTTGCTCTGCGCAGTTATCGTTTAGCGATTGCTTACGCATTGCGAAGCCTTGCAGACTCTGTGCATCGTGTGGGTATGAGTGCATTGGCAAATGAGATTTGTTATGATGAGGTCCAAAAAGCCGGATATGAGCCAATTCTTTTTGACACAAAAGAAAATGAAGTTATCCTTTCCTATGAACAAAATCGCTGTGACGCGCTTATTGTAGCTCCTCTTTGCCGGAGTACAAATTTTTTTAATAATATTACCATACCCATTATATATGACGTAAGCGCATGGTTGGCAACGCGACAAGAAAAAATTATTTTCAATTCCGCACATGCTGTCATTATATCATTAGAAGAAGAGGAAACTCTTTCAGTTGGAGGAGGAGGCATTTTTTTAAGACATAAATCAAACAGCCAAGATTATGATCCACAAGAAATGTTGCCAGATATTTTATCTAGCTTGGCCATTACTCAATATCTGCAGTTACATCGCTTTGATGCAGAATGCGAAGAAACGGCGAAGACGTGGAATGAATATATATGCGAAGAGCAAGGTATGTTTATCTGCAAAGATACACCTCTTCGTCATTTTATCATCAAGTATGAAAAATCATGGGAAATATTACGCACGTATGCAAAGCAGATGAACATTACGATAAGACCTTTATTTCGAGAATATGCGGCACAAAAACTATGTGCCTCACGACAAGAACTTCGGAAGAAATTTCCACATGCCTATAAACACAGTACAACCCTGCTGCAAGTACCGTTGTATCCTCATTTACGAATGGAAGAGAAGAAAAGAATCGCAAGCTTTTTTCGGAGTCTTCCTTAACTATATCACAAAGATTTGCAATACTCTCTCATCTATGGTATACTTAAAAAAAGTTATTTATGAGCCGTAAACCAAATATTCACTCGGTGCTATTGATTTCAGGCACGGATAGATCTCCAGTTAAAGATGTTATGGAGGAGATAAAAGAATATCTTCTTGATAACAGTATAAAATATCATCATACGTATCGAGATGAAAAACAGTATCCAGTAAAAAACTCTTTTGATTTAGCTATATCAATAGGAGGTGATGGTACCGTACTTTATGCTTCTCGTTTGTTATCATTACATAATATACCTCTACTGCCAGTTAATCTTGGTGAATTTGGCTTTATTACTGAGATATCTAGAAACGAATGGAAAGAGACCCTGGAATTATATTTACAAGGAAAAATTACAGTAGGTAAACGAGTGTTGGTGAACGCACGGTTACTACGCAAGGAACAAGAAGTGGAGTCCTTTATTGGTTTAAATGACGTAGTACTTTCTTCTGCTGGCGTGTCGAAGCTTGTGTGCTTCACGGTGCATTTAGGCAAAGACTATCTTGGCAAGTATCGATCGGATGGTATTATTGTAAGCACACCTACTGGATCAACTGCATACTCTGTGGCTGCTGGTGGACCCATACTGCATCCAGAAATGTCAGCTCTGATTTTGAATCCTATTTGCCCATTTACACTTTCACACAGACCTTTGGTGCTTCCAGAAACCGAAGAGCTTACCATTCATGTGGAAAAGAAACAGCGTACTAAGTTGCTCTTGTCGATAGATGGTCAGGACCCAACAAGACTGTTGCCCAATGACGATGTCTTGATCAAGCTTTCGAAAAAGCGTGTGCATATTATTCGATCAAATCATAGATCTTTTTATGAAGTATTGCGTACTAAGTTAAATTGGGCGGGGACTCCGTATGCTTGAAGAACTAGTGATACAGGATTATATCTTAATAGAAAATCTGTCTTTACCCTTTGGAAATGGACTTACTGTTTTAACTGGTGAAACAGGAACAGGTAAGTCCATATTAATAGGAGCGCTTTCCTTGCTTTTTGGGGCAAAAGCAGATGTATCTCTTATACGTAAAGGAGCGAAGGAAGCCAGAATTAGTGGACGCTTTGTAATAAGAAGATCACATCCTCTGCACCAATGGCTTAAGAAGAGAGGTATTCACTGTGATAACGATGAGATACTTGTACAAAGAACACTGAAAGCGAATGCGCGTGGAGCAATTCTCATTCAAACAGTACCGGCAACAAGGAGCGATTTAGTAGACTTTGCTTCGTTACTATGCGATCTTCACAGCCAGCACGAGCATCAATCTCTTTTTTCTACAGAAACGCAACGTCGTTTGCTTGATCGCTATGCAGGAATTGAACAACGAGTGGAATTGTTTGGCGAACAATTTGAACAAACAAGTGAGCTGCGACAGCAATATAAACAATTATTAAGAGAAGAAAAAGATAAAGACAAAGAATCGGATTATCTGCATCATGCAGTAGAAGAAATTCAAAAAGCACAACTAAAAGAAGGTGAGGAAGAAGAACTTGAGAAAAAAATAAAAAGACTTTCACAACATGATCAACTTGTGGAATTAGTTGAATCTACGTATGATATGTTTTCGAACACGCAAACAGAATCTCTTCGTTTTTTGATGAAACGGATTTCTCGGCATTTACAGCAGATTGCGGAGATTGACACAAACATGAAAGAAACAGCTCAACGTTTTGAAAATATATTTTTTGAGAGCGAAGATGTTTTTGAAGAAATAAATGCGTATCGATTGCGTATTATGCATGATCCGAGAGAACTGAAAGACTGTGAGTCTCGGTTTTCACTCATACAAAAATTAGAAAGCAAATATGGCTCGACAATAAAAGATGTGCTTGTTTTTTTGCATGCTTCACAAGAACGTTTGCGGCTTTTTGAACATATCGGTGTTCGCAAAGAAGAGTTAGAACAGCAAGTGCTGAGACAAGAACAAGAACTATTACAAGAAGCAAAGAAAATATCTGATATACGCCAACGTACTGCGGGTGAACTTTCTCAGGCAATTGAAAAAGTTCTTGGAAAACTAGGTATGGATAAAGCCCGCTTCGTTATTTGCTGTGAGGAAAAGAAAAACCGTGAAGGAGGTATTAGCTGTACAAGCAAAGGAATAGATAACATTTTTTTTCATATTGCGGTTAATCCAGGTGAGGATATGAGAACTATTCGTGCAGCAGCTTCTGGAGGGGAGTTGTCTCGTATCATGCTCGCAATTAAAACAATATTTGCAGATTCAGATACGCTTTCCATCCTTGTGTTTGATGAAATAGATAGCGGAATAGGTGGCGAAGTAGGGAGACAGGTAGCAGCTCATTTGGAAGAATTGGGGGCACACAAACAGGTGTTTTCTATTACGCATCTGGCGAGTGTTGCAGCCTGTGCCGATACACATATTAAAGTTGAAAAATATGTACAACACGATCGTACACACGTGCGTGCAATTGTGTTAGATGATAAACGGAGAATACAAGAGATAGCAAGAATGTTGGCAGGTGATCAGTCTCAGGATGTCTCATTGGATCATGCCAGAACGTTGTTAGAGAAAAGAAGTAAAGTATGGCTGAAGTAACGGAAGCAATAAAAGAAAGGTTTCAAAACTACGTTTCACGATGGAATTCTTATCAAACTCTTTATCATAAGAAGGAAGAAGAGTTTTTGCAAGAATTTGCTCAAACAGGCCGTAAAAGCGCAAAATTGCAAGCGGCATTGACACGAGTTAATATCACGTCCTTCTTGTTGTCTCAAAATATGTTGTTTATGTCTCTTTCAGGACGTAGACATGAAAAAGCGTTAAATGAGGCGCGTAAAAGTTGTTATCAAAGTATTTTGCATGTTACGGAAGTAACCAATCAATATATTAACGCTCCATTAAGTGATTACCTTGTATACCAAAACGACTTGAAATTATTTGATGATATAGAACGTTTTCAGTTGGCACGCAAGCTATTGTTTACTGTTGATTATCTTGAGATAGGATATGGGGAAAACACGAAGTGGAAGTGGTCCATTGCGGATCTTATGCTCAGAGCAATTGTAGCCGCACGAAATATTATGAATATAGAAGAAATGGGTAGAGAGTTTGCACCAACTAAAAACGGGTATCAGGAAAGGGTGTGGCATTGGCAAATTGTACGCCAAGGGTTGCAACATGCAGCCTTGTTATGCCGTAATAAGTATGAGTTGGTAAGTCGTTCTATTAACGATCTCAGAGCAGGAATTGAGCTGCTGCAAGCGCTTTATAGACTTTTGATGCTAACGGGAGAGCGAGAATATGCAGAAAAAGTAAAAACACAGGAAAGAGTGTGGAAAAAGAAAATGGAAGAAGATTTCCAAAAAAAGGATTCAACATGAAAATCTTTTTTCGCCTGCTGGTACTAATTATCGTGGTAATCGTGATATTGTTCATAGTTCCAGATAATTTTCCATTGGAGACATTATTGCAATGGAATTGGAAAACAACAATAACCAATAAGCAAAAAGAATATCCACCCCTGGAAGGGGAACTCCCCTTTTCACTCAACTGTTGTTCTGGTTATATCGATTCATATGGTAATGTTCGATACCGAATCAACACAGTATACAAGGCAAGTGTGGCACAATCTAGCTATATTGTGTATAACCAAGTTTCTGAAGTAAGCGTTATATTTGATCAAAGAGGAAAATTAAAAGGAAGAGTTGCATTAGAAGGCTACCCATTTTATCAAGATAACAAGTTGTTTCTTCTTTCGCCGCGAGGAACAAATCTATATCGTGTAGATGCTACAAACGGTAGAGTACTTTGGTCGTATGCAAGTAACGTACCGATTACACGTCTTGTATCTCAAAAGGATCTTGTACTCATTGTCACGCTTACTGGTAATATATTACAACCTTCGGGAAAAGATTTATTTCCCTCCATAAATATGATACAGCCAATCCACTCAATAGCAGTTTCCGAAGATGCACTCCGATTGTTCGTTTATAGAGGGGGGGAGAATAAATCTTTTGGCAAAGACAAAGAAACTGCTCATATATATGCCCTGGATGATAAAGCTACACGGCAAATCGCTTCTTTCGATATTGACGACCCAACATTCTCCTATCATCCAGCTGTTTTTTTAGATAACAATAAAGTAGTTTTTGCCACGCATAGTCGGTTATATGCAGTATCACAACGAGGAACGGTTTTCCAGAAAAATATGCGAGGTGATGTTATGAGTATCAAGAAACTCGGTGCATATATACTTGTAATACATAGGAATTCTCAGAATATGATTTTTTCTGTGTGGATGTACCCGCTTGTGCGCATATTTCAGATGCCACTACCCGAGAATATTTCTTTTTTTGCTGTCAAGAATGATAAAATATATCTTGGTTATAATAAAACCATCATTCAATTTGAACTAATTTATGGTTAAATATATTTTTTTATTTCTTAGTATGCCTCTTGTAGCACAATGGCAATGGCCTCTTAAGGACCCTCAAGTGGTTCAAAACTTTACAGAAAATGTTATGTTGTTGCGATCTTCCTCTTTAAAGGTGTACTCACTAACGAGTGGAAATATAGCATATATGGCAAAAAAAAACCCTTTTTCGGAAATGTCTTCTCCTTTAGGGGAATATATTCTACTTGTGCATGATAATAACTTTTATTCCTTTTATGCTGGAATACATTTGTCTAACATTGAGGATATTGGTGTAAGCGGAGAAATTGTTATCGGGCAGGTAAAACGAGAGGGGTTTACCTATCAACCTTTGTTATTATTTGGAATACTCGATGAAACTAAGAATAAGTGGATTAATCCTCGCCTTGTACTTCCTGTACTACCTGAACCCCGTCCGGTCAATATGCATCTTATTCCGTTACGTAATGGAGGGCGAAACGGACTTGCAATAGTGCTGCGTAATAGGTTTACGCAAGCAACAGGCATAGCCCCCTATAAAGTTTTTATCAAAATAGATGACGTAGTGTTTAAAAATCAATATGATAGTGCTTTATTTTCGATGGGTAATCCACGCCTTTTGCGTTCATCACAGATTTTATTTTTCGATACCTCTCGTATAGTTTTGATTCAAGGTAAAGAACTTACTGTGAGTATGTGGAATTTTGCAGGAAAAAAGAGCATATTCAAGCAAATACTATACAAGTAATAAGCTATATCCTATTCTCAGAATTGGAGAAGACAGAAATTTCTTTATATCGCTTAATTTAAATGTAGCTAAATATGGTTTTTTTGTAAAAAAATTTTAAAAAAGCCTAAAGTTTATTGATTAAAAGCATTATGCTCTCTATACTACATACGTTGTGGGTGATTGTGGGAAAAAGTAGGATATTGTGGAACTTCTATGTTAACAGGACAGTTTGGCATTCTTGTAGATGAAAAGGGGCGAATTCTTATTCCAAGTAAATTGAGGCAAGAGATACCTGATAATATGCTGATTATTACTGCAGGGGTTGATACATGCCTTTGGATTTACCTTCCAGAGCAGTGGCGTAAGATTTCTCAGCAATTGATGGGAAAATCTTCTTTTTCATATAAAACACGACTAATACAGCGGAGGATAGTGGCTCCTGCGCAGGAAGTGGAATTGGATAGAACGGGAAGAGTGCTTATTCCACAACATTTACAACATATTGCGAAATTAAAAAAGGAATGTATTCTTCATGGATTACAGTTCTATATGGAATTGTGGGATGCGCAGCAATATCAAACATATCTGTCGCAACATGAAGAAGATTTTCTTGAAGCAGCTGAAGAGTTGGGAGGGTCCATCTTTCTTGAGTAAGATTCTTTATTATCATACACCAGTGTTAACTCATGAGATTGCGGATGAATTAAAAGATTTTACACACAGATTTCTTCTGGTTGATGCTACTGTGGGGGAGGGTGGACATTCAGCAATGCTTCTTGAAAAATTTCCCAATATGGATCTTGTGGGAGTGGATGCGGATGCCGAAATACTAAGAAGAGCCAAAGAACGTTTACGAAAGTACTCTTCTCGAGTACGTTTGTACCATATGTGGAATGATGATTTTTTTTTGTCATCCCCATTCTCCAGATGCGATTCTTTTGGATTTAGGAGTTTCAGTGTGCCATTATAAGCAAGAGGGAAGAGGCTTTAGTTTTGATAGTACGGATGAGATTGACATGCGTATAAATAGAACAGAAGGATATCCCGTTTCGCAGTTTGTTATGAAAGCGTCGGAGAAACAGCTGGCTGATGTAATATTTAACTTTTCTCAGGAGCGTGCTGCACGGAAGATCGCAAGAAAAATAATACATGCACGCAGGAACTGGGATACAGTTCGTGCTGCTGCCTTGGCTCAAGTAATTCGATCTTCTTATCCACCTGGTAGGCGTTATTCCTTTCCGCATCCTGCAACTAAAGTATTTCAGGCTTTACGTATATACGTAAACAATGAGTTAGAAAGACTGAGAAAAACACTTGTATATGCATCACAGAAATTGAAAATAGGTGGAAAAATAATAGTTATTTCTTTTCACTCATTGGAAGATAGAATAGTGAAACATTTTTTCAAGAATCACATAGCAGTAAATCAACCGGAACAAGCTCATGCTGAAGTATGTGTTGAAATAATAAGTAAAAAACCGATTCGGCCAGATGAAAAAGAACGAAAAGAAAATCCCTCGTCTCGAAGTGCACGCATGAGAGTGGCCAGGAGAATAGAATAGTGCAAACACGAACAGTGCTAGGTTTTGTTTTTTTTGTGTTATTACTTTTTGCGATCAACTCTGTGCAATCATATAGATATAGTATGCTTCGAAAAGAAGTTGTTAGCTTGGAACAGAAACAAAAAGAGGCTTTTGAGAAAAATAAATCAAAACTGATTTTACTTACCAAAAAAAATAGTGCATATCGGGAACAACTTTTACAGTCTTCCGATGATGGTCTTTATATCGGTGCAGCAAAACAGATCATAATTATTGAGCCTGCAGATGAATAAGGTAGCAACAACACATAGCACATTGACTCATATTACGCAAATGTTCCGACTCGAAGGACTTGACTGCGCACAGTATGGCGAAGCAGATATTACTCATTTTTCTTTTTCTTCAAAAGACATTAAGAAGGGGACCTTGTTCTTTGCTTTATCTGGTGAAAATACTGACGGGCATAATTATTTAGATGAAGCATTTCAAAAAGGTGCTGTTGCCGCAGTTGTGCGATATGGCAAGACAAGCAAACATGTTGTTCGAATAGAAGTGGAAGATCCATATATGGCATTGCGGGTTCTCGCAGTAGCCCAAAGAAAAACGTGTGCACACGTAAAGAGAATCGCAATAACAGGTAGTAACGGGAAAACAACAGTAAAAGAACTGATATATGCTATGTTTCGAAAAGAATATTCAGTGTATCGATCAAGAAAGAATTTTAATACTATTGTAGGCATCGCAATTTCTTGTTTATATCTTCACCCTACACATAACTTTGCAGTCTTTGAATTTGGTATGGATAAGAGGGGAGAAATTAATGAATTGTGTACACTTTTTTCTCCTGATATCGGTGTTGTTACCAATATTGGAACTGCGCATATTGGAAGTGTCGGAAACTTTAATGATATAGCTAAGGAAAAAAAAGATGTTTTGTTAAGTCTTCCAAATGATGGAGTTGCTATTATCCCAGAAACCAGTGAATATACTGCTTTCTTGCGTAAGGGGTTGTGTTGTAAGGTGGAAGAATTTGGGTTGAAACACACCAAGGGATTCCTAAAAACTGATATTGATTTGCAGGGCAATACACGACTTATATTTCAAGATGGTGAACTTCGTACATCGTTATTAGGTGCTCACAATGTGAACAATATATTGGCTGCGGTACATACAGCCCAAATATGTGGGATATCTTTTGCAAGCATCAAAGCCGGAGTAGAGGGTTTTCAGCCCATTGAAGGGCGCTTAGTTTTAAAAAAGGGCAATGGTTGTGCAGTTATTGATGACACTTACAATGCCAGTCCAGAATCTATGAAGGCTGCCTTACAGGTATTGAAAGATTTAAGCAAGCAGTTTGCTCGTAGTTTTGCTATCTTGGGTGGGATGGAAGAATTGGGTGATTATTCGTTACAGGCTCATGAAGAAATTATTGAACTTTTACGAGCATACGCATTTGATGGAGGCATTCTTTGGGGTAAGGCGTATATGCAATCTCGGCGGCACATTCCCGGGTATGAACATGTAGAGACTTTAGATGAGGTTTTAATTGCAACAAAAAAGTTACGCTGTGGCGATGTTGTATTGGTAAAAGGAAGTCGTTGTTACAAAATGGAAACAATTGTACAAAAGATACTTATCGGGAGTGTGAAGAATGCTGCATGAAATTCTACTACCGTTAACTTCTTTCTTCTCTGGATTTAATATTTTCCGATATATTACATTTCGGGCTTCCTATGCAGCTATGACAGCACTTTTATTTAGTCTCCTGTTAGGCCCTCTATTTATTCGTTTTTTTCAAAAAAAGAATATTTTGCAACAAGTACGGCAAGATGAAGTGGCACATCATTCAGCAAAACGAGGTACACCGACTATGGGAGGGATTATTATTGTATTTTCCATTACGGCATCTTCCTTGCTTTGGATGAATTTCTCCAGTATATATAGTTGGATAGCGTTGTTGGCAACAATAGGATTTGGAATAGTGGGTTTTATTGATGATATGATAAAACATTCTCAACAAAGCAGCGGAGGTCTGCATGCACGTTTTAAGCTGATTGGTCAAATTCTTATTAGTAGTGTTGTGGTATGGGGAATAAGCCTTTATCAGGAGCGCTATGTAGATGTTGTTTTTATTCCATTCTTTAAACACTTCACTATTAATCTCGGTGCACTTTACGTACCTTTCGGTGTTTTTTTGTTGGTATCAATAAGCAATGCGGTCAATCTAACGGATGGTCTTGATGGTTTAGCTATTGGGCTAGTACTCATGATCGCACTTGCGTTTTCGGTGCTTGCGTATATTACGGGACGCGCAGATTTTTCACAGTATTTGAACATTCCTTTTATTGCTGAGACGGGAGAGTTAGCGGTGATTGCATTGGCACTTGCTGGTTCTTGTGTTGGATTTTTGTGGTACAATTCGTATCCAGCTGCAATTATGATGGGAGATACAGGGAGTATGGCCTTGGGTGGGTTGTTGGGAACATTGGCTATATTGATTAAGAAAGAAGTTCTATTGGTTATTATCGGAGGAATATTTGTTATAGAAGTTCTATCAGTTATTATTCAAGTACTTGTGTACAAAATAACACGGAAAAGAGTTTTCCGAATGGCTCCACTACATCATCACTATGAATTAAAGGGATGGTCTGAGACACAGGTGGTGCAACGATTTTGGATCTTGGGAGGTTTGTTGGCTATTATAGGATTGTCAACATTAAAGATGCAATGATCTTGGGACAGCAGCAATATACACATATAGAAAGCTCTCAAAAGGTTGATAAAGTCTTGCTTTATCTTATTATTCTTTTATCAGTAGTTGGTTTTATTTCACTATTCAACGTATCTTATCCACGCTCACAAGTATTATATGAAAACCCATTTTCTATTATTACCAAACAAAGCATCTGGTTTTTTATTGGTGGGATTATAGCAATGGTTTTGTATTCTTTTGACATCTCTCGTTTGAGGAAAATGAGTCCTATACTAATTCTATTTTCCATAATCTTGTTACTGTTTTCATTTATTCCAGGAATAGGTAGTGAATACCTGGGTGGGCGACGGTGGATTATTCTTTTTAATATATCAATACAGCCTTCCGAGTTTGTGAAGCTATCTCTTGTATTGTATCTTGCACATATACTAGCCAATAGGCAACACAAAATGACTGATGTAATGAATACAATACTTCCAGCCGTTGTGGTAGTTGCGGTGGTAGTTGGGATTATATATTTACAAAATGATTTTTCAACTGCAGTCTTCATCTTTTGTGTTGCGCCGCTTATGTTTTTTGTTGCCGGGGTGGCTATGAGACATTTTCTCTTATTGTTTTCTGTGGCAGTTCCCGTTATGGCTATTCTCTTGTTCACCAGAGAATATAGAGTACAGAGGCTTATCTCATTTTTAATGCCAGATCGTGATCCAACAGGGTCTGGATTTCAGATACTTGCTGCCAAATCTGCACTTGCACAAGGGGCTTTTTGGGGTAAGGGAATAGGATTGAGCCAAAATAAATTTGGTGTACTGCCAGAAGTACAGTCTGATTTTATACTTGCTATTATTGGCGAGGAGTTAGGTTTTTTGGGAATCTGTTTGGTATTAGGATTCTTTACACTTTTTGCTTTGCGTGGATACGCAATTATTTATCAAAGTGAGGATAGATTTATACAATTATGTGCTTTTGGTTTGACAAGTGTTGTCTTTCTCCAAGCTCTTATTAATGCTGCTGTCGTTATAGGTCTGCTTCCGACTACAGGTATTACATTACCTTTTTTCTCTGCAGGAGGATCGTCTCTTGTTACTACGCTCGCTATATGTGGTGTATTACTTTTGCTTTCTCGAGAGAGGAAATTATTATGACAAGTGCATTTTTGAAGAAATTGCTCAGATTCTTGCAACTGTTTTTGCTTTTAATTGTACTGCTTGAATTAGGGTATTATTTTATTTTATTGCCTTATACTTCACTTGCTACCATAGAGGTCAATACTGTACTTTCATTAACTGAAGAACAAGTATTACGCATGAGTGCGTTGCAACTACCTATTTCGTACTTTGAAGTACAGCCCAAGGAATTAGAAAAGAACATGGAAAAGTTCTTTCGCATTCGAAAAGCGCATGTACGTAAAAAATTTCCTCGTACACTTATTATAGATCTTGAGGAAAGAAAACCACTAGCTATCGTATTGGGGGCAGTGATAAGTGGTAAAGTGTTGCCTGGCCTTCTTGACGAGGAAGGAGTGATCTTTGAGGTGGGGTCGACTATGTCTGCATGGGATTTGCCTGTTATATCGGGAATGAGACTTTCCGTGCTTTCTTTAGGGTCACAGGTATCTACCGAAATGCTTCCCTTTCTTGCGGATTTGTATCAATGTAGGTTGCAGTATCCAGATGTGTATGCGCAAATATCTGAATATTCTATTCTTAAAACTATGCGGCATTATGAAGTACTTATGTATCCCCGACAACAATTATTGCCAGTAAGGTTGTCATTACCATTAAATTATTATCATTTTAAGCAAGCTCTTCCCGTGCTTCGCACAGTGTTGTCATATAATAACCCTTCTTCTTTCGATGAATTGGACTACAGAGGAGAGCTTGCGGTGCTTAAAGGAGAATATAATGGGTGATAGAATTGTGGCTGGATTGGATATGGGTAGTTCTTCAGTCAAAGTAGCTATCGTGCGTGTGGACGAGAAAGATGCTAGAGAAGTATTGGCAGTTGGTTATGCCCCAGCGCATGGCATTCGCAGAGGGATGGTTGTCAATATTGAATCTACTCTTCGTTCAATCGAACAGGCAATCTCACAGGCTGAACAAATTGCAGAATGTGAAGCGAGTAGTGTTGTGGCAAGTCTGGGGGGATTACATATCGAAGGTATAAATAGCAAAGGAGTTGCGGCAGTGAGTAATACGAGTGGCGAAGTAACAGCACAGGATGTACACCGTGTGATCGATGCAGCAAAGGCGGTGTCGCTGCCAGCAGATAGAGAAATGTTACATGTGCTGCCACGAGTGTATTCGCTTGATGGACAAAAACAAATTCTTAATCCTGTACATATGATGGGAGTTCGTTTGGAAGCTGAAGTGCACCTTATCACTGCATCATTAATGGCAGGACATAGTATGGTGCAATCTATTAATCGGGCAGGATTTCATGTACAAGAAGTGGTCTATGGCAGTTACGCAGCATCAAAGACAATCTTATCGCAAGAAGAGAAAAAGCTTGGGGTGTTAATTGTTACTTTGGGGGCAGATACTAGTGAAGTGCTGTTATTTAAAGATGGAGCTCCTTATCTGACCGAAGTGTTGCCACTAGGTGCACGACATATTACCGCAGACATAGCTGCAGTATTAAAAACCTCTCTCGAAGAAGCTGAACGGATAAAGATTCGTTATGGTATAGCTGATACGCATCTTATTGATCATGAAGAGGAAATTCTCATACAGGGAGTTGCGAACCGATCTCCTCGTCTGTGCAGTAATGTTGAATTATGCGAAATAATTGAGGCTAGGATGGTGGAAATTTTTCAAATGATATATGACCAAATTACCCAAAAAGGAATTCAGTTTGATATTCCTGGAGGTGTGGTTCTTAACGGTGGCGGCGCACTATTGACAGGGAGCGTTGACTTAGCAGAATCTATTTTTAAACTGCCGACCCGAATAGGAAGTTCTGCAAGATGCGGGGGATTGGTAGAAACATATCAAAATCCCTTAATGAGCATAGCGGTAGGACTAACACATTTTTCGGCAGATGAAGGAGTGAAACAAAATGAAACAAAAAAGACTATTTTTCATCAGTTCCGGCAGTGGACTAGGAATTTTTTTGAATAATGTAAGAGGAGTGGAGGTATACAAATGCATTTCCGATTAATTGAGAATGCTTCAACTAATGGAGCATCTCCCACAAAAATAAAGGTAGTAGGAGTTGGAGGAGGTGGAAGCAATGCAGTCAATCGTATGATCGAAGATGGAGTTGATCATGTTGATTTTATTGCAGTCAATACGGACTTGCAAGCATTGGGAACAAATTACGCACCTACTAAACTTCCCTTAGGAATTAAGGTAACTGGCGGATTGGGAGCCGGTGGTGATCCCTTAGTTGGAGAAAAGGCTGCGTTGGAAGATTCCGATGCTATTAAGTCTGTTTTAGAACATACAGATATGGTGTTTGTGACAACAGGGATGGGAGGTGGAACAGGAACAGGCGCTGCTCCAGTAATTGCAGATATTGCCCGGCAAATGGGAATTCTCTGTGTGGCAGTAGTAACTAAGCCATTCAATTTTGAAGGATCGCGTAAACAACAAATTGCTGATCAAGGAATCGATAAACTACGCAGTTCGGTAGACACTTTAATTACTATTTC
Organism: Paralvinella palmiformis; assembly: GCA_025642065.1. Lineage (NCBI taxonomy): Eukaryota > Metazoa > Annelida > Polychaeta > Terebellida > Alvinellidae > Paralvinella > Paralvinella palmiformis. The sequence goes on along the minus strand of JAODUP010000319.1, from coordinate 695,697 downwards.
CAACGAGCGTTTGTTTCAAGTTATTGAAAAGAATACTGGAATATCTGAAGCATTTAGAATGGCAGATAATGTATTGCGTAAAGGAGTCCAAGGAATCTCAGATCTTATTACATGCGAAGGTATTATCAATATCGATTTTGCTGATGTACGTACAATAATGAGCATGAAAGGCGATGCATTAATGGGAATAGGCGAAGGAAAATCTGAGCATAGAGTTGCTGATGCAGTGGAAAATGCGATTTATAATCCTATGTTGGAAAATGTGAGTATTGAAGGTGCCACAGGCTTGCTGGTAAATGTAGTTGGCGGTGAGGATTTAACATTATCGGAGTATCAGGAAGCCTTAGATGCAGTTACAAAAAGAGCAGATAAGGATGCGCTTATTATTGTAGGAAATGGTATCAATAAGCAACTTAATGATATGGTCTTTGTTACTGTTATTGCAACAGGTTTTTCTCTTGGCAGGGAAAAGAAAGAAACTTCTTCGATGTCAACAAAGAATGCAGTATCGTATGATGATTGGGCTACGCTTATTAATCCAGGAAATTCAGATGTGGAATCTACAAACATACAAAATTCTTGGGAATCCGACAATAAAGCAAGAGATCGTAGCATACCTGCAATATTTCGTTTTCGTAATAAAGGAAAAAAATGATAGAAGAGGTTTTGCAGTCATTTAACACATATTTACTTTTAGAAAAGCGTTTGTCCAAACTGACGGTTGATTGTTATCAAAGAGAGGCGAAGCACTTTATGAGCTATCTTCAGAAATGCGATACATCTGTGACTGAGGCATCAGCACAAACGATAGTTGATTATATATCTTTTCGTCATGCAGGTATAAAAAAACTACATCCACGGACGGTGGCACGATTGCTTTCGTCTTTGCGATCTTTTTTTCGTTTTCTGGTTGTAGAAAAAATGTGCAAGGAGAATCCAGCTGAGTCATTGGAGCAACCCAAAGAGGATGTGCGGACTATTCCTAAAGTACTTACAGTAAAAGAAGTCGATGCTCTGCTTGCGATTCCCAATACAGATACCTCTTTAGGGCTACGAGACCGTGTTCTTTTTGAACTCATCTATGCATGTGGGTTGAGAATCAGTGAAGCATCAAACTTGACTGTTTATGACGTGTATTTGCAAGAGGCATTGCTACGTGTTATAGGAAAGGGCGGGCATGAGCGATATATTCCTCTGGTTGATGAAGCAGCAAAGTGGTTGCGCCGGTACATGAAAGAAGGTCGAAATAAACTTGTGAAAAAAAATGTAGATTGGTTATTTCTTAGCCGCAGTGGCCAAAGGCTTTCTCGCAAAGGTATTTGGAAACGGTTCCGCGAGCTCAGGGGCCGTACTGGAGTTGACGCCTATGTACACACCCTTCGGCATTCTTTTGCCACACATTTGTTACATAATGGAGCTGATCTGCGCATCGTTCAAGAGTTGCTTGGGCACGCAGATATCAGTACCACAGAAATATATACGCATGTCCAGAGGAAAGATTTGCAAATAGCGCACCGGCGTTATCATCCAAGGGGTAAATGATGAATGATACAATGCAGCTTATAGAAAGTAAAATACAAAAAATGGCGGGATTCTCACAGCGTCCTGATCGTGGCAGCTTTCGGTCAAAAAAAGGACAGCCATTAGCACAGTATTTTGATCATACAAATTTATCTCCAGTGGCCCGTAAACAGGACATTAAAAGATTGTGCGCAGAAGCTATGGAGTATTCTATGAAAGCGGTATGTGTAGCTCCTGATCGTGTAGGGTTAGCTACAACGCTATTAAAAAACTCAACAGTGCGCATTGCTACTGTCATATCATTTCCGCATGGAAATAGTATTGCAATACGGCAGAATGTACAATCTGTTATTGATCTTGGAGCTGATGAGATAGACATGGTAGCACCTATTGGGAAACTAAAAGATAAGCAGTACAGCGAAGTAATGGACGTTATTGCAGAAGCGGCGTATGCAGCAGAGGATCATTATCTTAAGATTATTCTTGAGACCTCACAATTAACTAAAGAAGAAAAAATATGGGCATCCTTATGTGCTATTTATGCAGGTGCTCATATGCTTAAAACATCTACTGGATTTGCGGATGGTGGTGTGACTTTGGAAGATCTTCAATTGCTGAGATCCATTGCGGGTGAACAGATAGGATTAAAGGCCTCAGGCGGAATTAGAACCTATAAATTTGCATTACAATGCATTGAACAAGGTGCAGATCGGATTGGAAGCAGTAATAGTTTTAAGATACTCGAAGAATCAAATTCTGAGAGAGTTTCATAAGAGAAAAGTGTAGGTTTTTAGATGGGAGTGTTAAAATAGCTCTGTTTGAATTATAAGAAGAGCAAAATAAGTACTATTATGCAAAAGATTGATCTTATTATTAATCGAATTCAATTTCTTCATCCACGAGAGAAGCATTTACTTAGTTCTCATATACACGATGAACATGAAATACATCATATAAACAAGGAATTCTTGCAGAAACTTTTAGGAAGACGCATTTTTGCGGACATAAGCCCTCAGCAATGGATACGATCGGGAGAACAGGATATGAGGTGGATGGAAAGTATGCATATAACAGTACTGAAGATTAATGAGTATCCTTCCTTGTTGCGAGAGATCTATGATCCACCATTTTTGCTTATGGTAAGGGGAAATATTATTTGTGGCCCCTGTATTGCTATTGTGGGAACAAGGAAACCTACTAGTATGGGATTACAAGCAGCTCACGATCTCGGGTTTCAGGCTGCGTCAGAAGGTTATGCAGTTGTTTCAGGGCTTGCGTTGGGTGTCGATGGACAAGCTCACGAGGGTGCAATTGAGGCAGGAGGCGAAACAATGGCTGTATTTGCATGTGGAATAGATATTGTTTATCCATCACGACATATTCCATTGGCCAAGAGAATTCTTGGTTCGGGTGGTTGTTTTGTTAGTGAAACCCCGCCTGGAACAGCGCCAATGAAACATTTATTTCCCATACGAAATAGAATTATAAGTGGATTATCGCAAGCAGTAATTATAGTGGAAGCACCAATAAAGTCTGGAGCGATGGTGTCTGCGAAAATTGCATTGGAACAAGGAAAGGATGTCTATGTACACTATTCAGGCATTCGGAATGACATGAAAGGGACAAAAAAATTAGCGGAAGAAGGTGCTTCCGTTATTGAGTGTTTTCAAGAAGTTATGGAGGATATGAATTTTGGTTAACAAAGAAAACAACAATCACAATAATCACAATTGGCAGGAAAAGATAGATAAATCTGTCGAAAAAAGTATATCCTTGCAAGATGCATATAGTGCATATTTGCAATATATATCTCAGCTGCGCTTACTAAATGATGCAACAGTTCGTGCATATATGACAGATATTCAATCTTTTTTCTCTCATACAGGCACATATAATTTTTCCAGTGAAGATACCATTTATCGTGGGATACGAAAGTATATTGCTCACTTAACCCAGCAACAAAAATCAGCTAGTACTATAAACCGAATCCTTTCAGCGCTTAGAGGTTTCTTTCGATATCTAACAAGAATGCATATTCTCAAGCGCAGTCCTATGTCTGATATCAGTAATGTAAAGAAAAATAGAACCTTGCCGCGTGTACTTTTCACTCCAGAGCTTAAGAAGATTTTGGCACTTTCTCAAAATAATTTTTTTGCTATACGAAACAATGCCATCATGGAAATTCTCTATTCTACTGGCATGCGAGTGCATGAGCTGCTGTCTATTACTATTTACGATGTTGTACAATCAGATGGAGCAATCTTTATCCAAGGAAAAAATAATAGATATCGTCATGTATTTATGGGAGGCAAAGCACGGGAGGCAATTGCCCGCTATCTTGATGAACGGGAAAAACTTTTGAAGGGAAAGAAGTTGCCAGATCAAGAGAAATTATTCATTAATTCAAAAGGGGAAATCTTGACGGTAAGAGGAGTTCAGTGGCTTGTCAATAATATTGCAAGAAATAGGCGCCTGGCTAAGTCGGTCTCTCCTCATGCTTTTCGTCATTCTTTTGCTACACACATGCTAGAGCGTGGTGCAAATATTCGTGTAGTTCAAGAATTATTAGGCCATAAAAGGCTTTCCACAACTCAAATTTATACCCATCTCAATGTCCAACGCTTGCAAAAAGTATGCGAAAAAACGCATCCACATGCAAAAAAGGGTGGGGAGGAGAAGAATGATCAAGATTAATAGTACCACAGTGATTGCGGTAAAAAAGGATAATAAAGTTGCGATGGCATCAGATGGCCAGGTAACAGTAGGAAGCAGTATATTAAAAAATAATGCGAAGAAATTGCGCTTTCTTTATAATCAAAATGTATTAGTTGGTTTTGCGGGAGCTACAGCTGATGCCTTTACCTTGTTTGAGCGTTTTGAAGAAAAGCTCAATGAATACAGTGGCGACGTAGCACGCTCAGCCGTAGAAATGGCTAAAGATTGGCGAACAGATCGTACTTTACATAGGTTAGAGGCCATGTTATTGGTGGCGAGTAGGGAAAAGATATTTCTACTTACTGGATCGGGAGATGTATTGGAACCAGAAACAGGGATTGTAGCAATCGGTTCTGGCGGTAATTATGCGTATGCTGCTGCACGAGCGTTCATGGTGTCTTCTGATCTTAATGCGAAGGAGATTGCAGAACGGGCATTGGAGATTGCAGCAGAAATTTGCATTTATACTAATACCAGCATCAATGTTGAGGAGCTCGTTTATGAAGATTGATGCATTGACACCAAAAGAAATGGTGTCAGAGTTAGATAAATATATTGTGGGGCAAATCCGAGCTAAGAAAGCGGTAGCTATTGCATTGCGAAATCGTATTCGACGCAGATATCTACCAAAAGATTTACTTGATGAAGTTGCTCCGAAAAACATTATTATGATTGGACCCACAGGAGTTGGGAAAACCGAGATAGCACGACGAATTTCTAAAATAACAAAGTCGCCTTTTATTAAGGTTGAAGCCACTAAGTTTACGGAAGTTGGTTATGTAGGAAGGGATGTCGAATCTATGATACGTGATCTTATGACAGCAGCTGTAAGCATGGTAAGGAAAGAGATGTATCAAACAGTATATAAGGAAGCTGAAAAACGTACAGAAGAAGCATTATTAGATTTGTTGCTTCCCTCCCATAATAAGAAAGATGATGCACAGGAACAAAAAGAAGCACAGAAATATATTCAACAGCAATTAAAAGGGAAAAAGTTAGAAAATTCTCTTGTTGAGATTCAAATTCAAAAAAACAATATGCCAACTATTGAAGTCTTTACTGGGGGTGGGATGGAAGAGATGGATTTTAACATCGGAGGTATTGGGAATATTCTTGGTATGCAAAAGAAGCGAAAGAAAGTTCCTGTCAAACGTGCACGTCAGTATATTCTCCAAGAAGAGATTGATAAGTTGATTGATCCAGATCAAGTCTCCGAAGTAGCTAAAGATCGAGTTGAGAATTTTGGTATTATTTTTATTGATGAGATAGATAAGATTGCGATTAAAAGTACGCATGCAGGACCTGATGTCAGTAGGGAAGGAGTACAGCGTGATATTCTCCCTATTATTGAGGGATCAAAAGTGAATACAAAATATGGAGTGGTGGATACGTCTCATATCCTCTTTATTTCTGCAGGGGCCTTTAATATTAGCAAACCTAGCGATTTAATACCCGAGTTACAAGGACGCTTTCCAATCAAAGTTAAACTGGATGCTCTTGATGAGAATGATTTCTATCGTATCCTTACCGAACCAAAAAATTCGCTTTTAAAACAGTATAAAGAATTATTAGCAGTCGAAGAAGTAACATTGGACTTTAAGGATGAGGCTATACGGTATATTTCACAAACTGCTACTGAGGTGAATGCACGTACTGAAAATATAGGAGCACGTCGATTACATGCTATTATAGAATTATTATTGGAAGAAGTTTCGTTTAATGCAGCAGATCTTTCAAAACAAACTATTCTGATTACTGTTAAATATGTAAAAGAGAAACTTCAACAGGAAACTGAAGAATATGATTTGGGAAAATATATTTTATAAAATTATACTAATCAGGGGCATATATTTACCGATAAAGAAACAGAGGATAAGGTATGTTTTCGCGTAATAGTTTTGGAAAAACATTGGATATCATACATAGGGAACTGGACGTCTCACAAATGCGGCGATCTGTTATTGCAAATAATATTGCAAACGCCGACACTCCCGGATTCAAACGAAGTACACTCAATTTTGAATCAATGCTTTCATATGCATTGTCTACCGAAAAGCGACCAAGGTTTCAAACCGCAATAACTAATGTGCGGCATATTCCTTTTTACCGCCCTATGGATTACCGTGAAGTATTGCCAAGACGTGTTTTAGATTTCACTACAACGGCAAAGAATAATGGTAATAATGTGGATATTGAACAAGAGAGCATTGATGCGATGAATAACCAATTGCTGTATCAGCTGTTGGTGCAATCAGTCAGTGAACAATTTGCGCGTGTGCAGTCGGTGTTGAGGAGATAGTCTTATGGGAATGTTTAGCAGTATTGATATTGCAGCAAGTGGTTTAACGGTTCAGCGTTTACGTCAAGATGTAATTGCAAACAACATTGCGAATGCGACTACAACACGGACAACTGAAGGAGGCCCTTTTCGACGTAGTAGAGTTATTTTACGTCCGCGCGTTGAACAACCTTATTGGCGCAGTCCATTTTTACCTCGTCCTCTTGATAATGGTATTGGAGAAGGAGTACGAGTGATAGAGATTCAAAAAGATTATGATAGCAAGCCGAAACTGGTGTATGATCCTAGTCATCCAGATGCTATTAAATCGGGACCACGTGCTGGATACGTAGAGATGCCTAATGTTGAAGTTGTTAGTGAGATGGTTGACCTTATCAATGCATCTCGTTCATATGAAGCGAATATTGCTGTGATAGATGGTTCAAAAACAATGTTCCAACAGGCATTACAAATAGGAAGAATTTAGTGTAAGCTTAAGATGTATATTGGGAGGTGTACATGGATTTTAATAATAATAACAATATAAAAATTGCAAACGGTGATGTGTTTGTTTTAGCACGCACAAATCCGGTTCACTTTGCAAGTAAAAGGGATACGAGATCACGTTTGTTTGGTATTGAACCACACAGCATTATGGCGTCTCAGTTTCCCACAGGGACTAATGAAGCAGCTGCATCTTTGAATTATCAATCGTCTGATAGTACATTCAAGGATCAGCTTATGAGTAGTTTGGGAAAGGTTAATCAGTCGCAACAGGAATATGAAAAGCTCGTAAAAAAGGCGATTACTGATCCTGATAGCGTGGAAACACATGATATTTCTATAGCATCTGCGAAAGCAAAAATGATGCTTGATGTCACAAAGAATGTGGTTGATCGGGTTATTCAAGCCTATCAATCAATCGTAAATTTACGTTAAAAGGAATTTGCGTTTAATTGATGTTCTTTGGGAGGAGAACTGATGGAATGGTTTAAAAAAATCCTTGCAAATTTGCAGGAATACTGGAAAAAGTGGACTGGTACCCAAAAAGGCATTTTCTTTGCTATCGGTGCAGTTCTCATTGCGAGTTTTATTCTTATAATTGTCTTCAGCTCTAAACCTACAAGAGTTCCTCTTTTGACGCGACCCATTACTGATGTTGCTTTGCTGGATAAAATTTCACAACGTCTTGATCAAGAAAATGTTTCCTTTGAAGTAAGTTCGGATAACCGTATCTTCTTTGATAATATCGCCACAGCCAGAAGAATGCGCGTGTTATTAACACAGGAAGGGTTAATACCGGCAGAAACTGATCCCTGGGAACTTTTTGACATACAGCGATGGACACAAACTGATTTTGAACGTAATATCAATTTACGCAGAAGTATTGTTCGGCAACTTGAGCAACACATCGTATCTTTAAATGATATAGATGATGTTAGCATTACATTAGTTATGCCTGAAAAACAATTATTCGAGTCAGCACAGAAGCCGGTAACCGCTTCTGTGATTATTAGTCCCAAACCTGGATCTGATATCAGGCAAAACAGACAGAAAATAGAAGGACTTGAACGACTTATTTTCTTTGCAGTTGAAGGGCTTCAGAAAGAAAATCTTACTATCAGTGACCAAAGTGGTGTGGTGTTAAATAATTTTGCAAATCTAAAAGATTTTGATCGACTAGAGCTTACTAAACGAGAATTACAAATCAAAAATGATATTGAACAAAAGCTACAAGATGCCATTACTAAAGGTTTGGCTAAAATCTATACAGCGGATAGGGTGCAGGTAGTAAAAATCAATGTTGACATTGATATGAGCCGTAAGAGTACAGAGACTCAAGAACATTTTCCTATTGAAACAGTACCTGATAATCCATTGACTCCCTACAATGAACGAGAGTTTGTACTTACAGTTCCTCGTTCTACTGAGTTTGTTAATGAGAAATACGAAGGTACGGGATTTAATCCGGAGGGGCCGCCAGGCATGGAAGGGCAAACACCTCCTGCCTATAAAGACTTGGAAGGTATTGTTGGGAAATGGTCCAATGATGAAAAACGAATTAACAATGAAGTGAACACAAAAACAACGACAGAGGAGAAAAGTCCTCAGATACGACGACTTACTGCCAGCGTTGCACTCGACGGAATATGGAAGCGAAAATATGACGAAAGAGGGAATCTCTTAATTAATCCTAATGGAAGTATTCAACGGGAATATTTTATTCTCAGTGATGAAGAACTACGAACAGCATTACGGATTGTGCAAGATGCGGTGGGATATACACCAAACAGAGGTGATTCTGTTACTGTTGAGAATTTACAATTTGAAAGAACAGCTCAATTTCAGTTAGAGGACGAATTATATCGAAAAGCACAACAACGACAAATAATCATGTTTTATAGTGTCTTGGGACTTGCTGTGTTGGTGATTTCATTTTTCCTTGTTCGATTTATCTTGCGTAGAATAGAGGAAGCTCGTAGACGTAAGGAAGAAGAATTGGCAAGAAGATATCAGGCTATGAGGGAAGCGGTGTTGCGAGGAGATGAAGACAAGGGTGCGGAAGGTCCAAGTCTGGAAGAGCAAATCATTGCGTTAGTAAGAGAACGTCCTGCAGATACGGCACAATTATTACGTACGTGGATGATGGAGGAATAAGATGGTAGAAGCAAGCAAGAAAGATGTGCTGGTAGGCGGCAAGAAAAAAGAAGAAGAGCTTACCGGCCGTCAAAAATGTGCTATTTTTCTCATTACAGTAGGAGCAGAGATTTCTGCTGAAATATTCAAACACTTGCGGGAATCTGAGATAGAAACGCTAACGTATGATATTTCTCAAATAGAACATATTGATTTAAAAGATAAAGAAAGAATTTTAAAAGAGTTTCAAGAAATGATGACCGCCAAGGATTTTATTACCTTAGGTGGAATTGATTATGCGCGGGAATTGCTTGAAAAAGCACTGGGAACACAAAAAGCAGGGGATATTATAAGCAAATTAACTTCTAACCTGCAAGTACGCCCGTTTGACTTTATCCGCCGTACCGATCCGTCCCACTTGTTTAACTTTATTCAACAGGAACATCCGCAAACTATCGCATTGATTCTTGCTTACCTTGATCCACAGAAGGCATCATATATTCTTGGTAATCTTTCGCAGGAAATACAGTCAGATGTGGCAAAACGCATTGCTACAATGGATCGTACATCTCCTGATGTACTGCGAGAAATTGAAACAGTTTTAGAAAAGAAGTTGGCAGTTCTTTCTTCAGAGGACTACACATTAGCTGGAGGTATCGATAATATTGTTGAGATATTAAACCTTGTGGACAGATCTACCGAGCGATATATAGTAGAATCGCTTGAGGAAGAGGATCCAGAACTGGCTGAAGAAATCAAGAAACGAATGTTCGTATTTGAAGACATCGTTTTGCTTGATGATAGATCTCTACAAAAAGTTTTGCGAGAGACTGACGAATCAGAATTGGCAAAAGCTCTTAAGGCAGTTGGCACCGAAGTACAAAACAAAGTGTTCAGCAATCTTTCCAAAAGAGCAAGTGAGCTTCTGAAAGAAACTATTGAATTTATGGGTCCAATAAGAATCAAAGAAGTGGAAGAATGTCAGCAAAGAATTGTGTCAACTATTAGAAAGTTGGAGGAACAAGGCGAAATTGTGGTATCCCGTGCGGGAGAGGATGAGTTTGTGGTATAAATGGATCGACGTGTTTTAAAAACGGATGAAGTAGTTAAACTGCCTGGTGCTCTTGTAGTACAATCACCTCAAACGAAGGAAAAGGAGGAAACAGGGCAACAGAACAAAGAAGATGCTCAAAAACTGGTTCAAAATCTAAAAGTTGAAGCAGATCAGTTTAAAATGCGCTGGAACATAGAGCGGGAATCTATTATAGCACAAGCAAGATCTGATGCTGAACTGATCATAGAAGAGGCAGAGAAACGTGGTGAAGAGATAGTAGAAAGCAAGGTCCAAGAGTCTGAAAATATTATTGCAGAAGCAAATAAAAAAGCGAATCAAGTGGTAGAAGAAGCTGAAACAAACTCACACCAGATCAAAGAGCAAACAGAAAAAGAAATAGAAGAAAAACGCGCAATCCAATATCAGGAATCTGAACAGCAGGGATATGACAAAGGTTTTCAGGAAGGCTCTAAGGATGCTCAGCGCATAATTGAACAATTACATAATATTTTGAACTCAATTATTGATCGAAGAGCAACACTTGTGGAAGAAATTGAACCCCAAGTAGTCCAACTAGTATTAATGATTGTGAGAAAAATTGTAAAAGCTATGAGTGAAGAACAAAGAACAGTTGTCGTGAATAATGTTATCTATGCATTGCGAAAACTTAAAAGAAAATCGGAAGTGGTGTTACGAGTTAATTTTGAAAATCTTGGAATTGTTAATCAACATATGGAGAAAATAATTCAACTTATAGGGAAAGTGGAAAAAGTAACAGTAGTAGAAGACACCTCAGTGGATCCAGGGGGATGTATTGTGGAAACTGATTTTGGACGTGTGGATGCACGTATTGCAACTCAGCTAGATGAAATTGAACAACGTATTAGAAAAATGATTCCTGTAAAAGTGGAAAGGAGCTTACTATGAGCTTTCTTACCAAGTACCAAAATGTAGTTGAATTGATTGAGCCAGTCAAGACAATAGGCTATGTTGATATGGTCAATGGCATGTTTGTGGAAAGTGTGGGGCCTAATGTTGTTATTGGTGAGTTATGTCGTATTACCAATAATCATGACGGTGGTTATGTTTTTGCTGAAGTGGTAGGTATTCGACATGATCGAGTACAATTAATGCTTTATTCAGATGTAGAAAATATTGCTATTGGTAGTCCTGTAACGGCTACAGGATCCCCGCTTAAAGTGCCAGTGGGATCTCAGCTGTTGGGAAAAGTTCTCGATGCACGGGGAAGAAGTAAAAATAATCATCTACTTGCAGATCACGAATATTCTATTTTAAGAGAAGCCCCCGATGTACTTTCACGACCATTGATCGATACACAGCTTGTAACTGGTATTCGAGCTATTGATGCTTTTTTATCAATAGGCAAAGGACAACGTATTGGAATATTTTCAGGTAGCGGAGTAGGCAAATCAACATTACTTGGAATGCTAGCACGTAATACATCTGTTGATGTAAATGTAATAGCATTAATAGGCGAAAGAGGAAGGGAAGTTCGAGAATTTATTGAACAAAATCTTGGCGAAGAAGGTATGCAGCGTTCTGTAGTAGTTGTATCGACTGCAAATGAACCAGCAATTGCACGCTTTAGAGCAGCTTTTGTTGCAGTGAGTATTGCAGAATATTTTCGTGATCAGGGAAATGATGTTTTGTTGCTTTTCGATTCAATCACGCGGTTTGCTCGTGCCCAACGGGAGATTAGCTTGGCAAAAGGAGAGATGCCGGCTTTTCGGGGCTTTCCACCTTCAGTCGATGCGGTTTTACCCAAGTTGTTGGAACGATGCGGAACGGCCTCCAGGGGTTCTATTACTGCTTTTATCAATGTATTGGTAGAAGGTGATGACTTGGATGAACCGATATCAGACACTATCCGGGGTATTCTTGATGGACATATAGTACTCAGCCGAGCCTTAGCTGAACAAAATCATTTTCCTGCGATAGATGTCTTGCGTTCTGTTTCAAGATTAGCAACTCAAGTCGCACCTTCACAGTTAAGCAGATATGCAGTTCAACTTAGACAGGCATTGGCACGGTATGAACACGCAAAAGACATTATTCAATCAGGAATATATATAAAGGGAAGTGATGAAAAGTTAGACGCAGCTTGCCATACAGTTGAACAATTAAGTCCTTTTCTTACCCAACAATTGGGTGAGTATCAGGATATGTCTGCGATGCTTCAATGGCTTGCTGAACTGGTGGGAGAAGGTGTTGAGAAGGCGCAATAAGTTTTCTCTTGAAGGCGTGCTTTCCATTCGTCGTTACGAAGAAGAACAAAAGCAAATGCATTTAGCAAATATTGTACGACAGGTGCAACAAATAGAAGATGAAAAAAGAACGATAAAGGATAAGAAGCATCAGCTACGCATACAAGAACAACGCTCTTTTCAGTTTTCCTGGTATTTTATGCGCAATCGGTATTATGCTTTCTTAGACCATAAAGAAGGTATGCTAAAGGAAAAGAGAAAGAATTTGCAGAATGAATTGCTTGTAAAACAAAATGAGTATTATTATGCAAGGGGACGTCGGAAAGCTTTGGAAACGCTGAAAGAAAAACAACATGCAACTGAAAGAAAGGAACAAATAAAATGGGAGCAGCAAAATATTGATGAACTTTCCACTTGTTTTTGGGAGGGTGACAAACGATGAAGCGATTTTTTGTTGCTCTGAGTTATCTAGTTCTTATTTTTGTCTTAGTGATAGGCTTATTTGTTTGGTTGGATTATTTGGAACTGGTGAGCGTTCGTACGTGGTTTGCTCCTTTGGGCAATATAATTGGTAAGAAAGATACTGTAAAAGTTGATAAACAAGCAGCGGATGTGTTTTATTTAGAAAATCTACGTCTAGGAAAAGAAAGACAGTCGCTTGCGTTATATGAAGCATCATTGCGACAAAAAGAAGAAACCTTAAAAGAAAAAGAAATTGCAATCAAGAAAAATGAGGAATCTGTCATTCAACGAGAAAAGGCACTGGAAGAAAAAGAAAAAACACTTAACCAGCGGATAAACATGTACGAAGATAAAATGAGGATGATTGAGCAAAATGCAATAACCCTAAGAAATATGCCTCCTAACAAAGCGGCAAGTATTTTAGAAAACTATGATGACCAACTTCTTATTGATACTTTACGAGTTACTGAAGTTCTTGCGAAAAAAGAAGGAGTTGTATCTGTCGTTCCTCTTTGGTTGTCATTATTACCACCAGATCGAGCGGCAGCTGTGCAGCGGAAGATGACGATAAAGCCGGAGAATTAAGTGCAGGTTTCTTTCTTAAACAATACTAAACGCACGGATTTTAGGAATGATTTTCCTCTTACAAATAGCTCTAGTTCTAATCTTTTGATTTCTTTTGAAACACTGTATCGAGAAGAAGTTGAGCGACAACAAGAATTGCGTGAGAGTATGCGAAAAGAATATCTGCAAGATAGGCAAGAGAGTTACACTGAGATCAGAGACGATAAAAATGTTGAATCTCATAGCACATCAAATCTATCTAACAATGAAATGAAAGGAAAGAAACAGTCGCAGAATACTAAGCAATCTGATGGACAACAAGAGGAATCTGACATGAAAAAAAAGACAGTTTCATCAAAACTACGGAAAAAGACTGGGTCGACACATACCAAAGATTCTGAGATTTCTGCAAATCACTCTACTACAGGACAAGAATATATTCAGGTAAATACGGATGCACCCAATAATAGATTGAGTAAGGCAATGAATGAAAATAATAGAGAAAAGAAAGTAGCTGGTGCTCAGAAAGACAAAGCCCTCAACCAAGACAGTGAAAAAAATGGGAGTGCAGAAAAGAGATTTTATTTTTCTATGACTGGAAACAGTAAAACAGTATCTCCTGATAAGAATAAAAGGGTGCATGAGAGGAAAAAAGTGGATGCAAATAGCAAAGGAAAGAAAGCTCGAGCAAATTCTTCAAAACAAGCGGTCCTACAAGAATTTGCACAGAAAGCTAAAGCCTCTTCATATGTGCAGCCAGTGCTGCGTGCAAATAACGACAGTGCTTCTAGCAAAGAGTTTCGGATGGATTTCTTTCTTCCTCAACTTGCCAGCTCGCAACGACAAGGACTACTATCCATGCCTGAACTACTGCGTTCCTTCAGAGCTACTGTTTTTCCGCAAATTGTGCAGCAGGCATCAGTTTTACTTAATTCACAACAAGAAGGCAACATTCGTTTAGTATTACATCCCAGGGAGTTGGGAGAAGTTAAAATACTGTTGAAGATTGAAGAAAATGATATAGTGGCACGGATATGGGTCGATAATGCAAAGGTAAAGGGAATTTTTGAGCAGAATCTTAAAGAGTTTGCTGATGCTCTTGCGGAAAAAGGTTTTGAAGTGGGTAATCTTGAGGTATTTATTCATGACGAATCTGAATCTTCACAAACCTATGACGAGGAAGAGAATAGGCATACTGGATTGCTAGGGGGAGGAGAGCAGCAGAAAATGCATACATGGGATTATGAACAATTATACGCCACACAATTGGTTAATATGTTAGTTTAGAGGTTAATTTATGGATACAATTAAAGGATTATCAAATGATACATTGGCAGCAAATGTTGATTTCTTTAACAAGAAGATAGGTCGTTCTAATGCTGCAAATAATCTTGGGAAAGATGATTTTCTAAGAATTCTTGTGACCCAATTGCAAAATCAAGATCCGACAGCACCTTTAGAAGATAAAGAATTTGTGGCGCAAATGGCTCAATTCAGTACTTTGGAACAAATGACAAATATGAGCAAGGGATTCCAAAAGTTGATGCAGGAAGTGGAATATAGCAAAATGCTTGCAGTATTAGGGAAGCGGGTGCAACTTCAATCGAATGACGACCATGTGGTAGAAGGAGTCGTTGCTGCACTTAAGAATGGTGTTGCTCCCCAAGTAGAAGTAAATGGTTCGTTTTATGACTTTAGCAACATTATAAAGATTCAGGAGGCAACAACGCCATGATGAGATCACTTTATTCAGGTGTATCGGGATTACAAAACCATCAAACTCGAATGGATGTAATAGGAAATAATATATCAAATGTAAACACTACCGGTTTTAAGAGAGGAAGAGTCAATTTCCAGGACTTAATATCGCAAATGATTCATGGAGCAGCGCGTCCGAATGAGCGTGTAGGGGGAGTAAATCCCAAACAGGTAGGATTGGGAATGAACATAGCATCTATTGATACGATTCACACGCAGGGAGCTTTGCAACTTACTGGAGTAAAATCAGATCTTGCAGTTCAAGGCGAAGGTTTTTTTGTGCTCCGCGAGGGGAAGAGAACATTGTACACGCGAGCAGGAGTTTTTGGAGTAGACAAAGATGGCAACTTAGTGAATCCTGCCAATGGATTTCGAGTACAGGGATGGCGTGCTCAAAAAGTTGGAAATGAAATATTTATTAATCCATCATCCAGAGTGGAAGATATTGTTATTCCAATAGGCAGTAAAGATCCTGCGGTGTTAACTACTGAGGTCTTTCTAGCCAGTAACCTGAATAAAAACACTCCATTAATTCCTCCCGGAGCAACCGAGAAGGAAATCCTTGAAGGAACGTGGACAGTTGAACATGACATTTATGATGCTTTTGGTAACACACATACATTGCGTATTGATTTTACCCGTGTCGCAGGTGCCCCTAATCAATGGTTAGGAACTGTAAACTTTAATCCTGATCAAGAACCTGTTGTGCAGACTGTTACGGTTGGAGGTGTGCAAAGTGCTGATACCAGTACTTTTGTTGTAGAATTTGACAACAATGGTACATTGTTGTCCGTAGCCAATCCTGAAGGAGGCCTTTTAAATGAAGGACCTCTTACAGTACAAGTTGGGTTTGATGTACCACAAACAAGTATTGTAGTCGATCCTGTTACTGGACTTCCCATAGGGCCAGTGCATCAAGTCATGAACCTTAATCTTGGTGAGGTAGGTTCTTTTACTCGAAGTACCACTCAGTACGCATCTGCAAGTTCGACAAAAGTCTTTGATCAGAATGGATATGCTATGGGTTATATGAATGACTATCGCATTGATCAAAATGGTATTATTACAGGTGTTTTTTCCAATGGTAATATTAGAGACTTGGGGCAAATAGCATTGGCGACATTTGTGAATCCCGGTGGATTAGAAAAGGAAGGAGAAACCAACTTCAGCCAAACAATTAATAGTGGGCTGGCTGATATTGCTACGGTTGGAGTGGCAGGAAAGGGAAAAATTATTGCAGGAACTCTTGAAATGAGTAATGTGGACTTAGCTGAACAGTTTACTGATATGATAGTTACACAAAGGGGATTTCAGGCTAACAGTCGGACGATCATAACGTCAGATCAAATGTTGCAAGAGATAATTGCATTAAAACGATAAGTGGTAAAAGGTAATATAATATGATTGAGGTAACGAACCTTAGCGGTAAAAAGTTTTTCGTGAACCCTCATCAGATTGAGTATATTGAACAAAATCCAGATACCACTTTGGTCATGCTTAGTGGAAAACGATTAGTGGTGCGTGATAACCTTCAAGAGACTGTGAATGCGGTTATTACATATCGAAAGAATTTGATGCAGGGGTCTATAAAACCTTTTGCCGAGTGTGAATAAGTATGGATATAAGTAGTATTATTGGAATAATTGTTGGCCTCTTAGTTTTGAGTGTGGGGGTCATGCTTGCAGGAGTAGGGCTTCTTCCTTACCTTAGTTTAAGCTCTATTTTTATTGTATTTGGGGCTTCGTTTTGTGCTATGTTGTTGGGATCCTCCATTAAGTATATAAGAGGTTTTCGACGCTATTTCAGAATTATCTTTCATATTCCAAAGTGGAATATAGGGGGAAAGATTTCCATGTTGGTCAACCTTTCCGACCGCGCACGAAGAGAAGGACTGCTAGCATTGGAAGATACAATTGAGACGTTAGAAGATACCTTTACGCAGCAAGGAATTCAATTGGTGGTGGATGGGACTGATCCCGACGTCATTAAGAACATTCTTTTTTCTGATTTGGAGAAGATGCAGGAAAGACATTTTGTAGTGCATAAAATATTTGATGAATGGGCTAAAATTGCACCTGCTTTTGGACTTATCGGTACAATAATTGGATTAATAGCCATGTTGGGCAATATAGGTGGAGATATCTCTATTATTGGAAGAGGGTTACAAACGGCTCTGATTACCACATTATATGGGGCAGTCTTAGCAAACCTTATACTTATTCCCATGCGAGTAAAGCTGGAAAACAGAAACGAAGAAGAAGTACTCATGAGAGAGATTATTATTGAAGGAGTACTCTCGATTCAATCGGGAGATAATCCTCGGATTTTATTTGAGAAACTACTTGCCTATCTTCCAGATGATCAACGTGAAACAGTAAGAAGAAGAATGGGGAATACCTTTTCATATGGTAGTTAAAGATGAGAGAAAAGCGTAGAAAAAGAAGGACCAAGGGTGGTGCACCTGACTATATGGTTACATATGGTGATGTAGTAACATTATTACTTGCTTTCTTTGTCATTCTTCTTTCTTCTAGTGCTGTTAGTTTAGATGAACTAAGGCTTATCCTAGCATCTTTCCCTGGGTTGGGGCAGTTTTATGGAGGAAGAACATTGGAAAAAGGACGTCTTGCCGAATTGGGGAATACAATTGAAGCTCTTCCCTCGCAGGAACGAGGAAGAGCACTAGATGTTGCATTAAGGGAGGCACAAGCTTTGTTCAAAACAGAACTTCGAGAGCGAAAAGTTCGGGTTACACGGGATGAACGTGGATTAGTTATTAGTCTTGCAGGAGATGTGTTTTTTAAAACAGCAAGTGGTGAATTGAATATTGAACAATCACGTAGTATTTTACAAAAACTTGCGCGTATTCTTACTTTACCCCTTCTTAGTAAAAATATATTCCGAATTGAAGGACATACGGATGTTATTCCTACTAATCCTAAAGGAAAATGGAAAAGCAATTGGCATCTTTCCACAACACGTGCTTTGGCTGTATTAGGATATCTTACAGAATTGAATGTAAATGAAAAACAATTGCAGGTTATGGGGCTTTCCGATACGGAGCCTCTATATAGTAATAATACGCCTGAGGGACGGGCATATAACAGACGTGTGGATGTGGTGATTCTTACTGCAGGACATTTGTAATGAAGGAGTGAAATTATGGCAGAAACTGATATAAACATTGAAGAAGAACAGCAACAGAAAGCACCTCGAGTACGAGGAAGGTTAGGAGGATTTTTCATTGATATTCTCAAGTGGATTGCAATTGCTGTAGGGGCAATTATTTTTATTGTTGCAGTTGTGGTTGTGACCTTGTTAATTTTTAATTCTCGGGATATGCTTGTGACATCTCCTATTCCTTTGGTTTCGCAAATAGAAGACAGTATCCCAGAAGAATTGGATTGGTATATGGAGATTGGAGAATTAAGGGGATCAACAGCTGATAATCCACGGAAAACCTTTATTATTGTACCCGTGTTGGGATATGAACCAGGAAAAGATATTGTACTACAAGAGTTGATACGCCGTAGACCGCAGATAAAAGAACGTATACGTATTTATCTTTCTTCGCATACAGCTGATGAACTTCAAGGAGCAGAGAATACTATTAAGGTGAAAAATGAACTTAGAGAACAAATTAACCGAATGATGAGGAATAAAATACGCGAAGTGGTGTTTGACACGTATCAAATACTTGATTTCTAATTAAAATTCTCTATTTTTAATGCTAAATCCACTTGCTAATTGTCATTTAAAATGAAAGAATGTAGGTATAATAGTTAGTAATGACAGAAATATTAGCGCAGGATGAAATAAATCAACTTCTTTCCGCGATATCTTCTGAAGAAGTAGACACAGAAGAATCGGTTGTTAGCACAGAAACGCACCGCATAAAAATATACGATTTCAAACGTCCTGATAAATTCTCCAAAGAACAGATAAGAACGTTTACTATGTTACATGAAGTCTTTGCTCGTTTAGCAACTACTTCACTTAGTGGGCAATTAAGGAGCTTAGTGCAAGTGCATGTTGCTTCAGTGGATCAGTTAACCTATGAAGAGTTTATACGTTCTCTTCCTAATCCTACAACATTAGCTATTATCAATATGAATCCTCTCAAAGGTTCCATTATTTTTGGTGTGGACTCAGCCATTACGTTTTCTATTATTGATAGGTTGTTTGGAGGACGAGGAGATCCTGCAAAGATTATCCGAGAGCTCACTGACATTGAACAATCTGTTATGGAAGGAATAATTGTGCGCTTACTGGGAAACATTCGTGAATCCTGGAGTCAGGTGGTTGATTTGCGTCCTCGTTTAGGGCAATTGGAAACGAATCCCCAATTTGCTCAAATTGTGCCTCCAACAGAAATGACGGTCGTAGTGACAATGGAAGCAAAGGTGGGAGAAGTAGAAGGAATGATGATTGTGTGTATTCCTTACTTGACTATTGAACCTATTGTTTCAAAATTATCGGCACAATATTGGTATTCTTCTGTGCGTAAAAGTGATATGTCAGAACATAGTAATTCAATTAAGGAACGATTATTGTCGATAACAGTACCGATTATTGCTGAGATTGATACACTTGTTATTTCATTACAGGATATCTTTTCTCTTAAAGTGGGTGATGTAGTGCGTCTTAGTAATACGCGTGTGAATGATCCTATTTCCATAAGGGTAGGAGATCAGTTAAAATATCGATGTCGACCTGGATGTGTGGGTAATAGGGTAGCTGTCCAGATTGTCGAACAGATCTTGGATGCACGAACTGATGAGCAGTCGTTGCATCTTATGTTAGAAAAAGGGGAAAATAGTGAGTGAAGGAACTCTTTCGCAAGAAGAAATAGATGCGTTATTAACAGGGGGAGGAGCTCCTCCCGAACAGCCAAAGAGTAGTCAAGGTTCGACTGTTTCTGTGTTGCAAAACATTCTAGAAGGAACTGTGGGAGATATGACTTCTAGTCTTCGTCCCAGTATAGGTGACGATTTTCAGCTTCAACTTACCTCAGTGTCTGAGTTCTCTGGGGATTTGCCAGTTACGGGAAATGTAATCAAAATTCAGGCAGATATTAATAATGGAAATCCTTATGACCATTTTTATATTCTTTCTGGAACTGATGCGTTGAAAATACTTTCTGCAACTACGGGAATGAGTGATCTACAAATTGATGACTCTATGCTTGAAGCCTTACAAGAGTTGTTTGAACATGTAGTGAAAGTACTATCGGCAGCATTAAGTTTTCAACTAGGTGCAGTAAATGTGAGAATACAAGGGGTAACTCAAGGAGAAAGCGTTTCAACGGTTCTTGGAGATAAGAAATCTGTAATGGTAAAATACCAATTTGAAACGAATCCCATGGACTCAGGTGCACTGTATGAATTTTTTGATACAGATCTTGTTGATTTGATTAGCAATCCTGAACAAGGTCCTATGATGCAAGGAGGGGCAGGAAGTGGTATTGGATCTTCTCGAGCAGGAGCAGGAATGGGGATGGGGACACAAAGTGCCTCAACAGGTACTGCAATACAATCCATTCAGTTTCCTCAGTTGACGAGTACTACACAACCTTCGGATCAGGGGAATCTCGGTTTATTAATGGATGTCAGTATGGAAATGACAGTCGAGTTGGGGCGTACCAGAAAATTGATTCAGGAAATACTAGAGATGGGTGAAGGGACTATTATTGAGCTTGATAAATTAGCAGGAGAGCCTGTTGATATTCTTGTAAATCATAAGTTAATTGCAAAAGGAGAGGTTGTTGTTATTGATGAAAATTTTGGTGTGCGAGTTACAGAGATCTTGTCACCATTTGACCGTGTTAAAGATTATTAACAGTATGTAACTATATTCCGGTTTTCCGGTGTTCGTGGGAGGGAACACTGTTTATTCGAATTTTTTTTATCATTAATTGTTTTTTTCTCTTTTTTTCGCAAGAAACTATTTTTGCGCAGGATCGAAATGTTTCTTCTCCTTCTGAAGAAAGTCTTTCAATTGAACCAACATCTTTAGAACAGACTAATACTGATACTGTTTCCTTAGGTTTAGCAGCTCTTCTAAAAATGGTTTTTGTTTTATTTCTTATTGTAGGGATAATATACGGAATTTTCTTTTTCATCAAAAAAAATAGTCGTATTAAATTTCAATCTGATCTCATCAGAATTTATGCTGCGCAAGTTGTTTCGGGGAATAAAGTTCTTTATTTGGTTGGAGTGCATACACATATATACCTTCTTGCAATAAGTGAATCAGGAGTACATCTTATTTCTGAGCTTACGGATAAAGAGAGCAAAGATATTATTATCACACAAACAGGTGAATCTGTTGGAGTAAAAAGAGGATTTGCTCAGTTATTATCACGAGTGTTAAAGACATCCAAGAAAACTTCATCAGAAGATATACAGGAAAGTTTTAAGAAAGTTGATGAAAAAGTGCAGTTTTTTCGTGAGCAAAAGGATAAGTTGGAGGATCTTTGAGAAAACTATTACTGTTTGGAATATTCTTTCTCTGTACGCTTGCATCGTTTTATGGACAGTCAAAATATGATCCGCAAAGTCCAGTTCAGGGTGAAAAAGGATTACGTGTACCCTTTGTAGATATTAATGTCAGGGGGGCAGATAACAATGAAGAAGTTGCATTTTCTCTTCAGCTTTTGCTTTTATTAGCGGTTCTTTCACTAGCTCCTTCCATTGTCATACTATTTACTTCTTTCCTTAGAATCGCTATTGTTCTTGATTTCTTAAAACGTTCACTATCATTGCAACAGATGCCCCCCAATCAGGTCTTAATGGGTATAGCGTTGTTTCTTACATTGTTTGTCATGTGGCCAGTTATTATGGATATTTATGAAAATGCTTATCTTCCTCTTTCCCGTGGTGAAATTGGTATTGATAAAGCATATAAAAATTTTGAGAACCCACTGAGAATTTTTATGTATCGACAAATGCATGCTGATTATACTAATATTGAACTCTTTATGCGTATGGCCAAGCTGGAACGTCCCAAGACTCTTGCTGATGTACCTACATATGTACTTATACCTGCTTTTGTACTTAATGAACTGACTATAGCATTTAAAATAGGTGTGCTTTTGTTTATTCCATTTATTATAATCGATATGGTTATCGCATCCACTCTTATGTCTATGGGAATGATTATGCTACCCCCTGTACTTATTTCTTTACCTTTTAAGTTGGCGCTCTTTATTCTTGTAGACGGTTGGAATTTGTTGACCTATCAATTAATAGCTAGTTTTGGAGGATCTTTATGAATCTTGGCTTTGCGATTACTGTGGCACAACGGTCGATTGTGCAATTAATACTTCTTTCGTTTCCTGTGTTGGGAGTAGGAGTGGTGGTAGGGCTTATTATATCTATCTTTCAGGCAACTACTTCTATTCAGGAGCAAACACTTACTTTCGTACCTAAGATATTTGCTATTATGGCAATATTATTTTTTCTAGGACCATGGATGGCACAGGTTATGGTGGATTTTACTAAATTAGTAATAGAGAATTATATTCCTCAAGCTATTAAATAATTATGCTTATTGAATTGTTTGCAGCCCAATCACCACTATTCTTTCTTGTCTTTATCCGTGTGTTTGCATTTCTCTCAACTGTTCCTCTTCTTTCTTCAACAACAATATCAAAATTGGTGCGAGTGGTTTTTGCTTTTATGGTTGCTATTGTGTTATTTCCTTCTGTGAATAATTATACTATTCCCGATACTGGATTGTTATATGTGTTATTGCTGTTGGGGGAAGCTTTGTTAGGCATTATTGCAGGATTCTTTGTTACCATGTTATTTTCTATTTTTCGATTAGCAGGACATTATTTATCATTACCTATGGGGTTTAGTGTGTCGCAGGTGTTTGATCCTATTGCACAAATAGAAATACCGGTTGTGGGACAATTTTTGGATTTATTTGCGATGCTTGTATTTCTTACAAATAAGGGGTTGCAACAAATCTTTTTTGCTGGTGTTATGGGATCTTTTGATGCGATTCGTGCAGTAGATATCGCAACGAGGTATAAAGATATCATTCGTTTTCTTCTCAAAGGAATAAGTAATCTATTCCTCTATTCAGTGGTGATGGCATTTCCCTTCTTGGCAATACTCTTTCTTGTTTCGGTATCCCTTGGATTGCTGGCAAAAACGGTTCCTCAGATGAATCTTTTAATTCTCGGATTTCCTATTTCCATCAGTGTAAGCTTTATTATATTATTCTTTTTTATGCCAGCTTTAGTGGGAGTCTTCTCTGCATTCATATCATGGACTATTTCTTCATTGGCAGGATTTTTTCAACAAGTAGAGGTTCCAATAAGTAAATGAACGAATATAAGCATATTCTAAGATATGGGCGCACATTTCTTTCGGTTGAGCAACTGTATCAACGTATTCACTTGCAGTGGTTTGCTGCAGAAGATGAGGGAAGAACTGAACAACCTACTGAACGAAAGTTGCGTAAGTCGCGAGAAGAAGGAAAGGTTATCAGAACTGCAGACCTCCCATCAGCCGCAACTTTACTTTTTGTTGCAGTCGCACTTGGTTTTCTTGGGAAGAATATTTTTAATGTCTTTATTGAAATGACTAGTTTTTATTTTCGTAATGTAGTGGAAATGGATATTCGAACTGCAAATACTATCTGGATAGCATTTTATGTATATTTCTTACGGATATTTATTCCGATTTCCATGGCAGCATTGGTGGCCGCTATTCTAGGAAACGTGTTGCAAGTAGGGTTTTATTTCACAGGAAAACCACTTCAATTAGATTGGAAGAAAATTGCACCGAATTTTAAACAACTATTTAAGAAGACTCTTTTTTCTTCGGAGGGTCAGTATTATTTTTTAAAGCTTATTATCAAAATAATTGTTATTGTACTCGTGTTTTATTTTAACATTTATAACCGCATACCTGTCTTTGTTGGCTTCATGACCATGCCACTTCATTATAGTCTTGTTTCTATTGGAAAGATAGTATTTTTTATACTCGTAGAAGTTGCAGTTGCATTTCTCTTTTTGTCTATTATTGATTATGCAGTAGAACGAAGACGACATATGGAACAATTAAAGATGACTCGTCAGGAATTAAAGGAGGAAAGAAAGAGTGAAGAAGGAGACCCACACGTGCGTAGTCGATTAAGACAAAGAATGCAGGAATTACTTTCCCGCACGATGATGCAAAAAGTCAAGGAGGCAGATGTGGTAGTTGCAAATCCAGTACACTATGCAGTTGCGGTGCAATATGATGCGCGAAAGATGGAGGCTCCTACTGTTATGGCTAAGGGTGCTGACCATATGGCTATACGGATTAAAAATCTTGCAAAAGAGCATAATGTGCCTATTATAGAGAATAAACCATTGGCAAGAGGATTATACCATGATACAGAAGTTGGGGATATAATTCCCGAAAAATATTATGAAGCTATGGTTGTGGTACTGAGCGAAGTATATCGTATGAGGGGGATGTGATATGAAAGATAGGGGTATTTTACAGCATATTGGAGGAAAAAACGATCTTTTAGTAGCAGGGGGTATTGTCTTTATCATTATGATGTTGATTATACCACTTCCTACAATATTATTGGATTTTCTTATGGCGATGAATATTACACTAAGTTTACTTATTATATTGATAGTGTTATATACAAAGAATGCATTGGAGTTTTCAGTATTTCCTACTATGTTGCTAGTCAGCAGTGTGTTTGGGCTAGCATTAAATATTTCGTCTACTCGTTTAATTCTTGCACAGGGAAGCACCTTTAATGGTAAGATGATTCAAGCATTTAGCCGATTTGTGGTGGGGAGTAGTGGATCTGAGGGGCTTGTAATCGGATTTATTATATTCTTAATTCTTATCGCTGTGCAATTTTTGGTTATTACCAAGGGGTCTACCCGAGTGGCTGAAGTTGCTGCCCGTTTTACATTAGATTCTCTTCCCGGTAAGCAGATGGCTATTGAGGCTGAATTTAACACGGGAACTCTTACAGAAGAACAAATGCTAAAAAAGAAGATGGATCTGGAGCGAGAAGTTGATTTTTATGGAGCGATGGATGGAGCATCGAAATTTGTTTCGGGTAATGTAAAAGTAGGAATTCTTATTACAATTGTTAACATTATAGGTGGTCTCATTGTAGGTATGACTATACATCAGGAATCACTCAGTGTAGCAGTCTCCACCTATGTCTCGCTTACAATAGGAGATGGTCTCGTCACGCAAATACCCGCATTATTGATTTCCACTGCTACAGGGTTAATAGTGACACGATCTATCTCGGAAGGTACATTTGGCGAGGATGTGAGTCAACAATTTTCCAGTCAATCACGTATTTACTGGATTGCCGGATTCTTTTTGGCCATGTTATCTCTTCTTCCAGGGTTTCCATGGTATCTCTTGATGCCCTTAGCTGCTTTGACCCTATTTCTTGCCTATCGCTTTTCACGAAAAGCAAAGGAAGAGACTGTACAAGAACCAAGTATGAAACAAGAGGAAGCAGATATACCTATTATACCTCCTTTGGATTCCCTTTCTTTAGAAATAGGATATGGTCTTGTTCCACTTGTAGATGCCTCAAGTGGTGCGGAGTTGTTGGATCGCATTACGGGAATCCGTCGGGAGATTGCGCTAGAATTAGGATTAGTTATTCCACGTATAAGAATTGTGGATAATATGCGCTTGCAAGCCACTGAATATTTTATCAAAATCCGCGGTACTGAGATGAGCAAAGGGTCTATTCGAATGGGGCATTATTTGGCGATTAATCCAGGAAATGTTAGCGAAGAAATAACAGGTGAAGAAACAAAAGATCCCACTTTTGGCTTGCCTGCATTATGGATCTCTGAAGATATGCGAAGAAAGGCAGAACAAGCTGGATATACCGTAGTGGATGCGCCATCTATTATTACGACCCATTTGGCAGAGATTGTAAAGAATTATGCTGCTGATATATTAGGTAGACAGGAAGTGCGAACAATTCTTGATAGATTGCAGGAGCAGTATTCGGCAGTTGTTGAAGAGGTGCAAAAACAACTGACATTAGGTGAGATTCATAAAGTATTGCAATTGTTGTTGCGTGAGAAAATCTCAATACGAGATATGGTCAGCATTTTAGAAACAATAAGTGATTATGCTTCTGTCAATAAGGATGCAACTTTTCTTACAGAAAAAGCCAGACAAGCACTGGCGCGGCAAATCAGTACTAAGTTTGCAGATGCACAGAACGTATTACATGTTATTGTTATGAATGCGGAGTCCGAACAGTTGATAGCAAATGCACGTAGTGATATGGAGGGACGTCCTGCAGTATCTTTGGATCCTGGACAATATCGTACTGTTATACAGGCGCTTAAAGAATCAGTACAAGTGGCGCAGGGAAAGGGGTTTCTTCCTATTCTGCTTTGTTCTGAGATGATACGACCTTTTTTGAGAGAATTGTGTAATCGGGACTTTGGAAGTGTTCCAGTGCTGTCGGTTGCCGAGATTGCGAGTTTTGTTACAGTGAAGGCTGTGGCTACATTAGAATTAAAAGAGGGGGTAACTTCTTGAGCTTTTTCGTAGAAACAGGGAGCAGTGATAAGGAGGTTATCGAAAGCGTGAAACGTAAATATGGAGAAGAAGCAAAAATAGTATCGCGAAGAGAATATAAAAAGGGAGGACTACTAGGTTTTTTTGGTAAAAAAGTGGTAGAACTTACTGGATATGCAGCTAACCAAGCAGTGCAAAAAGAACCGCAAAACATTGAAGAAAAGAAAAACTTACTTTTAAAAGCTTTGCAAAAGAAGTCTTCTCCCACTCTACAAGATGTAGTTAGGGAGTTGCGACTTTTACGTAATGATATCCAGACCAAAAAGGCAGAAAAAGAAGACAATACAGCTACCGAGCGTGTACGTGGTATTTTGGAAAGTAATGAGTGTGCGCCAAATTTTATTGCAGATATTTTGGAGAGAATGAGAGTAGCACTTACTCTAGAAGAGTTGGCAAATGCAAAGACAGTAGATCTTTGTGTATTACGTTGGATAGCAGAGATTATTGAGGTTCAGGAATTATCGATAAAACATAAACCACAAATTATAATTGTGGTAGGGCCAACAGGAGTTGGTAAAACAACTACTATTGCCAAGTTAGCAGCTCTTTATGGAGTGACCAGAAAACCAGTTAAGAAAGCAAGAATTATTACTATTGATAATTATAGAATTGGTGCGAATGAGCAGATTCAAACGTATGGTGATATTATGAACATTCCGGTACAAAGCGTGGAAAGTAAAGAAGAACTAGGAGCTGTGATTCAACGTTTCAATAATGCAGATATGATTTTTATTGACACTATTGGAAAAAGTCCACATGATTATACACATTTGGGAGAAATGCGTTCATTATTGGGCGACTACTGTACATCTGCTATGGTATTATTATGTATTTCTGCGCCTACAAAATTCAGTGATGCGATGCATATAATTCAACAATACAGCATATTTGATATTAACACTATTATTGTGACAAAATTTGATGAAACGACTCGAGTAGGTAGTATTTTGAGTTTTATTCATGAGTCAGGTAAAGGGGTGAGTTTTCTTACCACTGGACAAAAAGTACCATCTGATATAGAGGAAGTAAGTGCGAAGAGCTTTCTTTCACGACTTAGTGGGTTTTCTCTCCAGGATGAAGATATTCGGTCGACATTTGAAGTGGAGGCAAAGTCACCAGATAAAGGGAGTGTGTAGCAGATGTCAGATCAGGCAGAAGTATTGCGAAAACTAATGAAAGAACAAAATCAGGAGTTATTGGATGATGCTACGGTAGAGCAGAAAAAAACACGTGTTATTACTGTTGCGAGTGGTAAAGGAGGAGTAGGTAAAACTAATATTTCGGTGAATCTTGCATTGAGCTTTGCTTCTTTTGGAAAGAAAGTCGTATTAATGGATGCGGATTTTGGTCTTGCAAATGTAAACGTAGTATTAGGAGTAATACCAAAATTTAATCTGTATCATCTTATTAAGAAACAAAAAACACTTTCAGATATTATTATGAGTACCAGTTATGGTATCGATATTATTGCAGGGGCCTCAGGATTTGCAAAAGTGGCCAATCTTGGAGAAGAAGAGCGAGAATATTTTATCCGAGAGATTCAAAATCTCAATCATGTAGATATTGTTATTATCGATACCTGCGCTGGTGTTTCTAGTAATGTATTGTCTTTTGTGGCAGCTGCAGACGAGGCCATTATTGTGACTACTCCAGAACCTACTGCAATTACCGATGCGTATGGAATTATTAAAATTATTGCGACGGAGACAGAAAATTGGTCGAGAGACTTAAAACTCATTGTTAATCGAGTATCCAACGTAGCTGAAGGGAAGAGAATAGCAGAACGTGTGCTTACCATTGCTGCAAACTTTTTGAACATAAAAGTGGAATACTTAGGTTATATTTATGATGATACGAATGTTCAGCAAGCAGTGCTTCAGCAAAAACCTTTTTTTGTTTTGAATCAAAAATCAAAGGCTTCTGTTTGTGTGATGCATATAGCACAAAGAATGGGACGTTTTCAACCTAAAGAATTGAAGGGAATAGGTGGATTTTTGCGAAGATTGCTTGGAAAGGTGTAAAAATGGCAGGAAACTTGACTTTTTGGAACTCTTTCTATATGCTCAAGCTATGTAATCTATGAATATACGTTATTTAGCAGGATTTACAATATGTGCAGGATGCATTTCTTTAATCATGGGAGTACTGGCAAATGTGAGTATAGGTGTATTATTTCTTCGCATTTTGCTTAGTGTAGTTTTTTCTTTGCTTCTTTATTTTCTTATCCATAAAGTTTTTAATACCTATCTTGCAAAGGAGAGTAATACCGAGCAAATATATGGAGGAAATATTGATGTAGTGATAGATGATAAAACAGATTCTCTTACTCAAGATGCCAATCTATATGAAGAAGCAGCTGAGAATGACACCGATGGTACATACAACACCGAGGAAGATACGGAGGATGTTACTTCTTCTGGAGAGTTGGAAGAGGAGTTGCATAAATCTGAGGGAAAAATGCGAAGAGAAGATCCCGCAATAATGGCAAGTGCTATTAGAACAGTACTGGAAAGAGATAAGGAACGGAGAGAATTGCATGCCTAAGTTGACACAAACAAATGATGATACTGAAATTAGATGGTGGAAGCAATACAAGCGTACTAAGGACGTGGCAATTAGAGAGCGTATAATTAAGCAATATGCGCCATTAGTAAAGTATGTTGCAGGAAAAGTAGTGGTGGGGATGCCCGGAAATGTTGAATTTGATGATTTGGTGGGATATGGTGTGTTTGGGTTGTTGGATGCTATTGAGAAGTTTGATCCTGATAAACACGTAAAGTTTAAAACATATGCAGTTACTCGTATTCGAGGAGCTATATTTGATGAACTACGACTACAGGATTGGGTGCCACGATCAGTTCGACAAAAATCAAGAGAACTGGAAGAAACCGTTGCTCGATTGGAAGCTAATCTTGGGAGGGTTGCAACTGATAAGGAGATTGCGGACGAGCTAGGAATCAGTATCAAAGAATTTGAAAAACTTATTATGAAGATAAGCGGAACCTCAATATTGTCCTTGAACGACATCTGGGGAAATAGCGATACAGGAGATACTAAACTAGCTATTCTTGACAACATAGAATCTCCTAAGAGCATGAACCCTGACGTTATTGTGGAGCGTTCTGAAATAAAGAAAATAATCATTCATGCCATCCAAGAACTGCCAGATAAAGAAAAAAAGGTTTTAATTCTTTATTATTATGAAGATCTTACTCTTAAAGAAGTTGGAGCTGTTTTAGGTGTTACTGAGTCAAGGGTTTCACAATTGCACACAAAAGCGGTTATGCGGTTACGAGCAAAATTAATGAATATTAAAAAAGGAATATTATAATGCCTTCTTTAAAACAGTTGAGGGAACGTCTTCTTGCTGAGGGAATACAGGATAACAGTAGAGATGTTGTGGAGACCCATGACCTGTCTTTGCATATGGCTGTTGAAAAATCTGCACAACAACTCGGGGTCCCTGTAGAACACATAAGATATGAATTAGTTCAAAAAGGAAGTACGGGAGTGTTTGGTTTAGGAAGTATTCCCTATATTATTCGTGCATACATTGATGAGAAGATAGTTAAAGAACAAAAAGAACAAACACAGGAATTAGATACTTCTGGAATCCGTTCTCAAGCACCCTATGTTATTCTTCTTGATAAACGCTTTGTATATTTAAAAGCTACAACTTCTAATCTTTCGTTGGAAGAGATCATGACTGCACTTACCCGGCGTACAACTGCAGCAATTTCTCGAGAACGAGTTACTCAAGTGTTGCGTAAGGCAAAAGGTAAGTTTGAAGAAATAACTGTGTATAACAATGACTTATTAAGTGATGTGAAAATAAATTGCATTATCTCACCTGATAACATCCATGCAAGTATAGAGGCTAGTGATCCTGGTCTGGATGGGGCGGATCCGAGTGTGGATAGTATCAAGGCAGTCTTAAAACAAGAAGGTATTATCTACGGCATACAAATGCAACGCATTGAGGAATTTGTGGAATCTCCTATCTACAATACATTGGTGCAAGTTGTGCAGGCTGACTCGCCGGAACAAGGAAAGGATGCATATATAGAATATAAGTTTGAAACCTCTCCAGCCCGTTTTATATTAGGTGCTCAGGAAGATAAGATTGATTATCGAGAACTCAACAATCTTCAGAATGTGCAGGAAGGAGAAGTGTTGGCGATTAAACATCTGGCCAAAAAAGGAAAGGATGGAACATCTATCTTTGGAGAGACATTGTTTGCAGATGAAGGAGAAGATGTAACCTTGCAGGTAGGTGAGAATGTTGAACTTTCATCAGATGGATTACAAGCAATTGCCACGGCAAGCGGACATGTACGGTTGAAGGGAAAAATAATTGTAGTTGAACCAGTCTTTTATGTTCGAGGAGATGTGGATATTAGGACAGGAAATATTCATTTCGTAGGAGGCGTGTATGTACAGGGAAGCGTAACAGATGGATTCACGGTTGAAGCAGATGGAGATATAAGAGTTATTGGATCTATAGGAAAGGCTCGTGTAGTATCGAAGCGTAATATATATGTGTATCGCGGAATTGCTGGAAAAGGCCAGGCATATATTGAAGCTAAAGAAAATATTTGGGCACGTTTTGTAGAACATTGCACGGTGAAGGTGGGGCAGATATTAGTGGTCAGTGACGGAATAATGAATTCACATATCATATCGCTTGGAAGTGTAATATGTAGAGGCAGAAGAGCAAGTATCATAGGAGGAGAGATTCGTGCAACGAATTATATTGATGCAAAGAATCTAGGTTCACCTTCTGGAGTACGTACGGTTGTTGAAGTTGGGACAGATCCTGAGTTGTATTTAAAGCGGCAGAAATTGGAAGAGGAGTCAAAAAGTTTGCAACTGAAGTTGAAAGATGTACCATTAAATATTGCTGCACGAGAAAGAAAGTTGAAAATGATAGATATACAAACTTCGGAAGAGGCAGGTAATGAGAAAGAGCAATTAAAGAATGAAATATCTGTGTTACAGTCAGAACAAAGTGAATTGAAAGCTCAATTTAAGATAATAGAGGAAAAATTGATACTGGTGAACAATTTGTTGTTGAAAGGAAAGGGTGAGGGCGTTATCAGTGTACACCGGAAACTATATGCAGGGGTTCAGATATATATCAGCCAAGCATATCTTGATGTTCGAAAAGGACGAGATAATCTTTCTCTTTATAATAACGAAGAAATAATTCGTATTAAGCCCTATCAAGCCCCCAAGATTAATTTGCCCAATATAGTATAATATGTCATATAAACCGATAGATTTACAAATATTGCTCACTCAACTTAATCAAAGAAGTGAATTACAAAATAAGGCACAGTTACAAGCTTCTCAGCAACAAAATTTGATTGGCATGTCTTTGATTAAGAAGGCAACCGATGTGGAAAAGAATGTTTCTACCATTGAAAGTGGAAGAGAACTACCTATGCTTGAGTCTCATGAGAATTCTCAACAGAATCTTGAATCAAAGAAGAAAAAAAAGCAGCGAGAAGATAAGACACAGCAGCACAGAGAAATATCTGATCCCCAACTAGGTAAACATGTTAATTTTAAACGTTAGAGAGACTTTTCTTGCTGTATTTCCTGTTTCTTTTTAATATTATTTTTGCCCTTTTTCTATATTTTTTATTGAGGAGAAGACTTACATATACCAACTATTTAGAGAAAACCCTTACATTGCTTAATGCTGAAGTAGAACAACTGGTCTTAAAATTGAATCAGGTTTCGGATAGAAATATCTCCTTACTTGATAGCAGAATTGGTACAATAAAAACGCTACTTGCCCGATCGAATCGGGTTATTGACCTTTTGCAGAGAGAGCAGAAACAAAATGTGAAGAGTGCAGAACGATATACAGAGATCCTTAATCAAGTAAAGGAAATACAATCCCAACCTGCGGCAGAAGAAGAAAAAAAACAGCAGATTCAAATAGCGGCGCTCAAAGGAATGTCTAGTGAGCAAATAGCTCGTTCTTTCTCCTTATCGGTAAGTGAAGTGGAACTTATTCTTTCGCTTGCTTATCCTTCTTTTCCTAATAAAAATCCTTAATACTTAGCTTTTGAATTTATCAAGGCTAATTTAGAGATATTATTCTATATAATAGAGATATTATTTTTCTTAATTTATTTCTTAAAACATAAAAAAACGGTATGCCTGGATGTCAAAGTACATACCGTTTACCTGTAAGAAAAAGCTTACGTTATCTTTTCGGAATACCTTAGGAGAACTTGAGGAGATTTTCTAGAATGTGGCATATTTATGAAAAAGATGTATATGATATTCAATGGATTGTTTACATGCTGTATAGAGTACCTGTGAGTTCTGCAGTGCGTCAGAAACATTGAGATGCTGAAAAATGTATTGTACAGCTTCTGGCATGAGGAATCCTATGCAATCTTTATATTGACTTTGTGAGAATTCTTGATCAATAATCGCTAACCTCGCTAGGTAGTTATTTTTTTCTTGGAGTGAGGAGTTTTTATTCTTAAGGAATTCCACATAATCGAGAGCTTCATTTATTCTTCTTTGTAAGTAAGCAAAGTCATGATGTAGTTTGGTAAAAGAGCATTGGGATGCAGTGCTAGATTGTTTCTTTTTTTGAAGGAGATAGTTTTTCTTTTTATCTATTTCTTCTCTTACTAAGGGTAATTCAAAACAATCAACAGGATTTTTGTGAGAGATCGCTTGAATATATGCAGACTGCTTGGAGAGGGTATATGTAATAGGTGCACCTTTCTCAGTACATTTTTGTTGTAGCCATTGTTGATACAGTTGCATTCTTCGATCACTACGTACCATTTCGTTTAAGTAATTCTTTACAAAAAGAGTATCTCCAGAGCATAGATATTCATACAAGGAAGTATCGATGCTTTTTGTACGATGAGATTCTTTTTTCCATAGTTGTTCAAAGAATGTTCCTTGTGCATGAGAAAGCGAAAAAGGAAAAGAGAGATCGACACCTGCAAAGTATATTTTTTTTGCTCCTAATAAACGTGCTAGATCCCAGGCAGTAGTAACAACAGAACCACCAGCACCCAAGACAGGACGGTTTGGGGGATCAAAAAGTTTTCCCAAAGGGAAAAGAGACCCTCCCAGAAATAAATGTCCTGATAATAATCTGAATACGCGTGGATAGGTAGTTGTGTCTGCGATAATAATGCTATTGGATGTGTTTAACGCATCTAAGTGTCTTGTATTCCAATATTGGGGATCAATAACTACAGTAATATCTGGATCTATTCCTCGTTTAAGAAGGAGAGGCAGTACAGTATCGACGCTTATACATAACATTCTTTTTACTAGTTCTTTAAGATGAGGGAGCAATGTATTGAGCGTTGGACCTGCCGCACAGACAAGAGCAGGAGTAAATGAAAATGCATGTGATAGTTCTTCAATACTTCGTTCATGTTCTATTATTTCTTTGTTTCTTAATAGGTTTCGTACCCATAACGATCCAAATCGTTTCAGAGTATTAGTGTTTATATTTTGCTGAGATTGGTATTTCCGAAGAGCTTCAGTAAAAACACGATATTGTCTTTCCTGCTGTATGGCTGAAATATTAATAATAGCAGGATTTCTGATATGGTGTTGTTTGAGCAACTCAATAAGTTGTTGGGGATCTTTTTCTGCCAACAGTATTGTATAATTGTGTTGTAAGATGTCTTGAATATCTCTTGTTATCATGCATGTTTTGAGTAATTCTCTGTCTGGTTCTACTATGACAAAAAAATCTGGATTAGGGAGAGTATAACTTGCTTGGATATAATATCCTAATCCTATTCCAATAAATACAAGTGCATCATTTCCTTGACGCTGTATCTGGGAAAGTTGTACTTTCATAACTTGGATTGCTTCTTTGTAAGGTGCGTATTTACTGTGTAGTAATTTTCCTTTCCATTGGAGGCTAGGATTTTTTTCTTTTGTAGGAATAATCTGATATGCAGAAGATGAAACATGAGTTTTTTCTAAGCTATATGCTAGATTGTCTGCGTGTTCTTTTAAAAATAATAAGTTTTTTTTGTATATATTCATTCAAGTATAAGAATAAGTTTCATACCTTTCTTTATCTTTGTTTCAGGAGGCGGTGATTGAGACTTTACCCATCCACTTCCCTTTATTTCTACTGATATGTCTGCTCTTGACAATAGAGGTAGTATACTGCGTTTGGAAAGCCCCCTAAAGTCGGGGAGTACATTACGAAAACTTGGTAATTTCTGAGCGGAAACTTTTTCCTTATTTAAAGGTAGGATCACAGTATCGGGACGAAGATTATAATATGAAAGAAGAAAAAGAATAAGTTTTTTTACTAAGGGGGCCACAATTTGTCCTCCATAAATTCTTCCCGCAGAAGGCTTGTACAGAGCGACATAAACAATAAATTCTGGATCTTCTGTTGGGAACAAGGCTAGTGTGGAAGCGATAAAATTCTTGCTGGAATATTTTTTTTCTTTTTTATCATAGATCTCTGCAGTACCTGTTTTGGCGGATATATTAAGATCTTCAATACGTAAACGAGAAGCAGTTCCACCTGTTTGAGTTGCTTCGTGCATATAATCCAACATTGTTCTTGCTATATTATCAGAAATGACTTCTCGTACTGCTTGGCGAGAAAAAGTTTGTACTTTTCTCCTTCCTGTAGTAATCACATTTTTTACAATAAGGGGTTTGAGGAGTATTCCATGATTTGCAAAAACAGTAGCAGCGCTTACCAACTGTATTGCTGTGACCCCAATTTCCTGTCCAATTGCGATAGTCTGTCTGCTTCTTGCTGACCATTTGTGCGGAGATACTAGAATTCCTATGCTTTCTCCATTTAATTTTATTTTTGTTTTCTCTCCAAATCCAAAACGTTTAAGCATATAAAAGAATGCATTAGGAGATGCTTTCTCGGCCGCATATGCAGCACCTACATTACTTGAGAATTTGATTATCTCTCTGGGAGAGATATGACCATACGCATGAATATCTCGAATTTGAAAACCTTGATCTGATTGATACGGTCCTGTTGCGTCAAATTTTTCTTGAGGAGTGATGACACCTAACTGTAAGAGTGAGGATATTGAGAATATTTTAAAAACACTGCCAGGTTCATAGACGTCGCTGATAACTCTATTTTTTCTTTCTTGATTGCTATATTGTATAAATTTGTTAGGATCAAAATCAGGATAACTGGTGAGAGCAAAGATTTCTCCTGTTTTTCCTTTCATAATAACTACTAAGCAAGATTCTGCTTTTTCTTCCTGTACAGCCTTTCTTGCTATAAATTCACTATATTGTTGTACTTCTACATCAATCGTAAGGGTCACTTGATTTCCGAGGGGTTCATTTTTACTTGTACGGGACAACTCTTTATCAAAAACATATTCAATGCCTGATAATCCTATATTATCTATTCCTGCATAGCCAATAATTTGACTTGCCAAAGTTTTATTTGGGTATTCTCTTTTGGTGTCGGCAATTAGATGGATGCCGCGTAATGCACCGGTTTTCTTAAGATCTTGGATTCTCTTCTTTTCGATATCGGATATAGTTCGTTTTATAATGGAGAATTTATTATTTTTATTGTCAAGTATCTGTTTAATATACTTTTTGTTTAGGTTCAACATTTTGGCAAGAAGGATAATACTTTCTTTTTCGTCTTTAATTTCTGGTTTCCATACGGTTACGGTGTCGCGTCTGACTTGCATAGCTAATAAATTGCCATTACGGTCAACGATAGAGCCTCGTTCTCTCCACTTTTGGCGTGTAGATGAAAGTTCTGATTGAGATGAGGAAAGCATGACAGTACCGTAATAGCCTAACAACGCTATAACAAGAAATAAATGGATGGTAAGTATAATAGTAAAACGAACGTATTTCTTGTTCATATGGCTTGATGTTATTATTCGAAGTATCTTTAGTATAATATCGCATATTGTTTATGTCGATATAGCAAACAGAGTGCAGGCGTTCATAGAAAAACAAAACGTAAGTCCACGTAGTTTGTGGTCTGTGCAAAAGGATCCGTCTCAGGAAACGTCTGTACAAGAGGATGGTAACGATGATTTTGTTATTTCACAGGAATTATCCTGGCAATCGAGTGTGCCTTTTCCTCATAGAACCCTATACGATAGATATAAGTTGGCAGGCTCATTGCATCTCCAGATAGGAGACCTCCCACTCCTTGCATCAGCAGTGGGTCTGCTTTTTTTATTACTTTTATTTCTACCTTTGTTAACTACCAGGTTAACATTCTTAATCACGCCAGTTTCGTTAAATCCATTACTTGAGAGAGATAGTACGTTCTTTCAGTCTCCTCAAAAATTATATTATGATGATTCCCAACAAAGGAAAATTATTGTAAAAGATTTTCTTCCATATACAGTAAAAGAATATACTGTGCGAGCAGGTGATACCATTTCTGGTATTGCTAGAATTTTTGGCTTGAGCATGGGTACTTTATTAAGTGCTAACAGTATTGAAAATGCGAGAAGACTCCAGGCAGGAAAAATTATCAAAATCCCAGATCAAGACGGTATTTTTTATCGAGTGAAAAAGGGTGATAGTTTTGCCAATATTGCTCGAAAATACCATGTACCTATGCAAAAGATTCTTGATAAAAACAATCTCAGCGACACAGTTTTGAAAGAAAATGATGTTATATTCCTGCCATCTGTGACTATGGACCCTTTGCAAATGAGATTACGCTTAGGAGAACTTTTTCTTCATCCCCTGGCCAGAGGAAGATTAAGCTCTGGGTTTGGATATCGTCCCGATCCATTCACGGGTGTTCGGACTTTTCATTATGGCCTGGATCTTGTTGCAGCAAAAGGATCTCCTATCATTGCTGCAAGTGAAGGTAAGGTAGCGTATGTGGGATCCGATCCTGGTGGATATGGCAATTATCTTATTCTTTGGCATAATAAAGAGTTTCAAACATTGTATGGGCATATGCTCCGTGTGTTAGTTCGTGCAGGTACTGTAGTGAAAATGGGAGAAAAAATAGGGTTGGTTGGAAATACAGGGAAAAGCACGGGAGCTCACTTGCATTTCTCAATTATTCGAAATGGAAAATTTGTAGATCCCTCACAATATTTGTATTAATCTAAATTAAGATTCTTTTCCATGACAATGTTTATATTTTCTGCCACTTCCGCAGGGGCAAGGTTCATTTCTTCCCACTTTTTCTATATTTCGTTTAATTGTTCTTTGAGTTGTTGCATGTATTCTTTTTGAGGATGTTTTACTTCCTAGCAATTGAGTGCTTATGTGACTTGCTTGATGCGAAGTAGTTGTATGTGATGTGTTAATAGTGGTATTCTCAGGAACAATCTTTAAATTCATTAATCTGCGTATAATGGTTGTCTGGATTGTATTAATCATTTGATCGAACATTTTGAATCCCTCGAGTTTATACTCAACAAGTGGGTTTTTTTGAGCGTAACTTCGTAAATACACGGCTTCGCGTAAGCTGTCAAGTGAATCCAAGTGATCTTGCCAATATCGATCTATTTGTAATAGATACTCATGACGTAGCAGTAAGTTCCACTGTTCCTTTCCAATCAGTTTTTCCTTTTCTTCCAATATGCTAATATACCAGCTATATAGTTTTTTATGCAGCGAATAAATGTCCTTTTGCTGCGAAATATCGGGAGGAATTCTTCTAAATAATGTTACCTCAACATGATGTATCACATCTTTTAAGACTTCATCTGTTTCTTGATATCCGTGAAACACCTCATCCAGAATATTTCGTAATGTTGTTGTTAGTCGTTTCATAAGATTGGCTTCGTCCAAAATGGTATCACGTTGTTCGTAAACAATCTTTCGTTGTATGTTCAACACATCATCAAACTCAAGAAGATGTTTTCGTATTTCAAAGTTACGTTCTTCGACTCTTTTTTGTGCACGCTCAAGGCTTTTTGTAATAATCGAATGATGTAAAGATTCTCCTGGTTGTAGATTTTTTGTCATGAGTCTGCGTATACTTTCAGCCCCTCTACCAAATAATCGCATTAAATCGTCATCTAGGGACACAAAAAACTTTGAACGTCCAGGATCCCCTTGGCGACCAGAACGACCTCGTAGCTGGTTATCTATGCGTCTAGATTCATGACGTTCTGTCCCTAAAACACATAAACCACCTAAGCTTTTTACATATTGGTACTCTTTGTACCATTTTTCCCGTTGTTCTTCATAGACTGTTTGATAATCTTGATGTGGATGATGTATAAGTTTTCGATGTGCACGAAATTCTGGACTTCCGCCTAGTTTTATATCGGTTCCTCGTCCCGCCATGTTGGTTGCAATTGTCACTGCACCGGCCGCACCTGCTTCAGCGATAATATGTGCTTCACGCTCATGATTTTTTGCATTTAATACTTCATGTTGTATTGCGCGTTTTTTAAGCATTTTTGAAAGTACTTCAGATTTCTCAATAGAAATAGTTCCTACTAATATAGGAGTTCCTTTCTGATGGAGTTCTTCAATTTCTTTGCAAATAGCTTCATGCTTATCCTTTTCGCTTAGATAAATAGAGTCGTTCTCGTCATTGCGAATAAGGGGAAAATGAGTGGGAATAACTACAACATCCATATTATATATTTTAGAAAACTCCCTCGCTTCGGTCGCTGCAGTTCCTGTCATTCCACTTATTTTTTTATATAAGCGGAAATAATTTTGCAATGTAATGGTGGCGATAGTTTTGCTTCTTTGCAATACTTTGATTCTTTCTTTTGCCTCAATTGCTTGATGTAATCCTTCCGAGTATCTTCTTCCATGAAGAATTCTGCCAGTAAACTCATCTACAATTTCAACTTTTCCATTTCTTACTACATATTCTGTGTCACGTCGATATAGAATATGTGCACGAAGAGCTTGCGTGGCAAAATGAACATATTCAAAGTTTTCCTCTTCAAATAATGATTGATCAATCATATTCCTTTTTTTTAGTAGTGTTTCTAGTCTGTTCATGCCTTGATCAGTGAAGAAAATGCGTTTTCCTTTTTCATCAACCGTATAATCTCCCTGCGGTTCTTCAGGATATTCTCCAGTTTGTGGATCTTTGGCAGCTTCTTGAAAATATGATACCAGCTCATTTATTTCATAGTATTTTCTGGTATCCGATTCGGCACTCCCTGAGATAATAAGGGGTGTTCGTGCTTCATCGACAAGAATGGAATCGATTTCATCAACAATACAAAAATGTTGACCATCTTGTACTTTTTGAGTAACGTCGTAACAGAGATTATCTCTCAAATAATCAAAGCCTAGTTCATTGTTTGTTGCATAGGTAATATCTTTTTTATAAGCTTGAATACGCGCTTCATTTCCCATTGATGATTGTATAGCTGCTACTGATAGCCCTAGGTATTCGTAAACAGGACGCATCCATTCTGCATCTCTTTGGGCTAAATAGTCATT
Source organism: Paralvinella palmiformis (assembly GCA_025642065.1). Taxonomy (NCBI): domain Eukaryota; kingdom Metazoa; phylum Annelida; class Polychaeta; order Terebellida; family Alvinellidae; genus Paralvinella; species Paralvinella palmiformis. The sequence goes on along the minus strand of JAODUP010000319.1, from coordinate 655,473 downwards.
TACTGTTACAATATGAAGATTTCCGCCTGCCAAGGAATTTAAATATGCAGCAGGAACAGAAGATAAGGTTTTTCCTTCTCCCGTTTTCATCTCCATAATGGCTCCCCGATGAAGTACAATGGATCCCAATATTTGTACATCGTATAAGCGTTCACCTAAGCATCTTCGAGCAGCTTCTCTTGCAAGTGCAAATGCATGAGGTAATAGAATATCTATCTCCTTCCCATCATGAATTTCTTGCTTCCATCTTTTAGTTTGTGCAGGGAAGTCTTCGGGACGAAGTGCGAGAGCCCAAGCTTCTAGTTCGTTGATACGAGACAGTATAGGAACCAAGCGTTTCCAATCCTGGTGTTCTTTATTACCACTGAATAATGTTTTGAGGAATGCGAACATATTAATATAACTATAGTATGTGACGTTCCCAATAGTCAATGTTCTTTGTACCTGCTTTTCGTTATGTTATACTCTAACCTTGATATGGATGACGTGATTAATATAATAACACCTATTCTACAAGAGTTAGCAAAAGAAAAGGAAATAGTTATATCAGAAGAAGACATAAAAACTATGTTAGTTACACAAAAACCAACCGAATTGCGCATTGCCGATATCGCAGTTCCTTTATTTTCTTTCGCGAGTTTATTAAAACAAGCACCTGATCTTATTGCAAAAGGTATAGTGGCATGTATAGACATAAAAAAACACCCTGAGTTTGAACGAGTGGAATCAAAAAACGGATATGCAAACTTCTTCCTATCTCGGAATCGCTATGCAAGAAAAGTATTACATGATATCCATACTCAGTGGTCGCTGTTTGGATCTTCACAGCAATTTTCCATGTTACCAATAGTAGTAGAATTTTCAAGTCCTAACTCAAACAAACCATTACATTTGGGACATTTAAGAAATAATATTCTAGGAGAGAGTATTAGTAGGATACTCTCTTATATGGGAGCACAGATCATAAAAACAAATTTGATAAATGATAGGGGGATTCATATTTGCCAAGCTATGGCAGCATATAAAGAGTTTGCCCATAATCAGACACCGGAAAGATTGAATCAGAAAGGAGATTTCTTTGTAGGAAAATATTATAGCCTTTTTTTACAATGGGCTCGCAAAGATCAGAATGCAGAGCGAGAAGCTCGGAAACTATTACAGGATTGGGAGAAAGGAGAGGAAGAAGTTAAACAGCTGTGGAAGATGCTCACGCAATGGGTTATACGGGGGCACCAGAGCACATACCGACGGACCAATATTCTTTTTCATGTGATTGATTATGAAAGTCAAATGTATATGAAGGGAAAAGATATTGCATTGCAAGGAGAAAAAGCGAACATATTCTTCAGAGGAAATGAAAACGAGTTATTGGTTGATTTATCTTCGATAGGACTTGATCAAAAAGTCTTGCTTCGTTCTGATGGTACATCACTATACATTACTCAAGATATAGGTACCGCGGTGTCACGTAATAGACGATGGGATTTTCATCAGATGATATATGTTGTTGCATACGAGCAAAATTATCACTTTAAAGTGCTGTTTGAAATTCTTAAACGGCTTGGATATTCTTGGGCGCATCAATTGCGGCACCTTTCCTATGGTATGGTACATTTGCCTGAGGGGCGATTAAAGTCCAGAGAAGGACGAACTGTAGATGCAGACACCTTGCTGGATTCGCTTACTCAAATGGCTCAAGATGAGATAAAGCTCCGACAGCAACATGTAAGTACAGATAGTCATATAGCGGAATCTGTAGCATTGGCTGCATTGCATTACTATTTACTTCGGCCTCATCCTGCTACAGACATTACCTTTAATCCTGATGCTTCACTTGAATTTCAGGGTGATACAGGACCTTACATTCAATATATGGTTGCACGGGTGTACAGTCTTGCGGGAAAATATAAACAGACCTATGGAAAAGTGTTTATGCCAAGCAAGTATAGGTATAATGTACAAGATGTTTGTGACGATGAGTGGACTCTTATTATGCATTTGGGTGATTTTCCACGTGTAGTAGTAGATGCGGGCAAAGGACTAAACCCTTCATTGATTGCAGAATATGCACATCGACTGGCCAAAAAATTTTCGCAATACTATAACAAACATATTATTATCGATCCCCAGCAAGAAAATCGTTCGACACAAAGGATGTTCTTAGCATATGGAGTGCGCCGAGTTCTGGAAAATTGTATGTACTTATTAAATTTACCAGTATTGGAAACAATGTAGTTTGCTTGGAGAAAGATTGATATGCGTAAGGACTACTAGTTGACATGAAAAGTCTCATTGTTCCATAATACAAGGGAACTATGTATGCTATTATAGAATTACAAGGTAAGCAATATAGAGTTTCTCCAGGGACTGTAGTGAGAACCGATAAAATAGATGCCCAAGTAGGCGATTCTATTCGCATTGAACATGTGTTGTTTTTACATGATGGAAAAAAGGGTTTGTGGGGAGAACCTTATCTTAAGAATGTTATTTTAAATGGTGAGCTTGAGAGTCACGAAAAAGGAAAGAAAGTAATAGTGGCTACTTATAAAAGAAGAAAAGGCTATCATAGGAAATTGCATCACCGTCAGCAATATTCTTTTATAAAGATAGGATCTTTTCAAAAAAGTGAAAAGTGATCAGGGTACATATTTTGCTCTTTAGAAATCAAATTAAAACGCTTCATGTATCAGGCCATGCAAAGATGAGTAAGGGGATGAGCGTTCCCTGTGCGACAGTGTCGCTTATGGTGCATGCGATCAGTAAATCCTTAGCTCAAGAGAAAATTGCAGCTCATGGGGTAGCGGATACACCAGGAGAGTTTTTTTTGGATGTTCAAGCTCCAGCGGGAGAATACTTAAGAGGATTGACATCGATGTTTCTTGCAGGAATGAGCAAGATCAAGCAAGAATATCCAAAGGAATTATTGTTAGATATACTGGAGGACTAAATGGCACATAAGAAAGGTGGTGGAAGTTCAAAAAATGGAAGAGATTCTAAGGCAAAACGTTTAGGAGTAAAACGGTTTGGTGGACAACATGTGCGTGCAGGAGAAATTCTTGTGCGGCAACGAGGAACACGTATTCATCCTGGATTAAATGTGGGAAAAGGAAAGGACGATACATTATATGCTCGTACCGAGGGGTATGTTTTATTCTCATTCAGAAAAAAGCGATGTAGTGTTTCTGTTGCAGTTCCATCTGCTCGGTGAGTACGTTTATAGATTCAGTTCGTATTATTCTTTGTTCGGGAAACGGTGGGGATGGAGCAGTTTCTTTTCGTAGAAAGAGATATTATATTTCTGGCCCCCCTGATGGTGGAAATGGAGGTAGTGGTGGGCATGTGGAAATATACGTCGATGAAAGTAAAGAAAGTCTTTCTCATCTCATAACTAAACGAAAATTATCGGCACAGAATGGTGAAAACGGACTGAGAGGAGGCAAGGACGGAAGAAATGGGATGTCTTTGTTATTACCTGTACCGCTTGGAACAGTGATACGTGATGCGCAAACAGGTTCATGTGTATGTAAGTTTTTAAACAAGGATGATCGAAAGCGACTTCTGAAAGGAGGAAGAGGAGGGAAAGGAAATATTCATTTTAAAAGCTCCCGTAATCGTAGCCCACGGTTTTCTCAATCAGGAATGGAGGGAGAGTGTTGGGAACTTATATTTGATTATTTTTTACAAGCTGATATTGCTTTAGTTGGTCTTTCCAATAGCGGAAAATCAACTCTGTTACGCTTTCTTACTACTGCACATCCTGCTATTACGGATTACCCATATAGTACTGATTATCCAGCAAGAGGACATTTGGTACATGAGTGGCATTCGTTTTCTGTTGTAGAATTTCCTGCTTTCTCTATGAAGGGAACTGGGTTTGCTTTTTTTCAAAAATATCAAAACCATTTGAATGGTATTTCATGTATTTATTATGTATGCGACGTAACCAAGATTGAGTTTTCTTTGCAAACTTTACAGTATTTATTGGTCAATTGGCGTGAAAAAGTTTGTGGTATCATTGTGATGGCTTTACAAAGAAATATACGTAGTACGCCAAATATTCCTTCCTCTGATAAGATGCCGGTATTTTGGATACGTAACGAGAAAGATGTAAGTGTTATTCTTGGTCAAATAACACAGCAAATGATGACATGTTTACAAAAAGTGTAAAAACGCTGATATTTGGGGGAACATTCGATCCTGTGCATATTGGACATCTCTTTATTGCGGAAACAGCTTGCAGTCAGCTAGGTTATCAGCGAGTTCTTTTTATTCCATCTTTGAGAAACCCTCTAAAACATAATCCAATCGCTTCTACCGTACATCGGTACCGGATGTTAAGCTTAGCAATAAAAGGAAGTAGTAAATTCACATTAAGTGATATTGAATTACGAAACAAAAAGATATCCTTTTCTGTTGAAACTGTAAAAGAGCTTTACAAAAAGGATTTAAAAGCTAAAGCTGGTTTTCTTATTGGCAGTGATGTATTATTGAAAAGAAATGAATGGAAAGATTTTTCTACTCTTGCATCGCTGGTAGATATTGTTGTTGCTGAAAGAGAGGAAAATATAACACATAATTATCAACATTTGTACACAAAAGTACCTATGATTTCTTCTCGGTACATACGAGAACTATTACAAAAAAAGTATTCTGTTCGCTATTTGGTGCCAGAATTAGTGCATCGTTATATACTCAAATATAGTTTATATGGCTAAAAGTAAAACTCTTATTATTATTCTTTCATTACTTATTATTTTGATCCTGACAGGTGTTACTTTATGGCTTGCATTTTCCTTAGGAACAGATGCAGTTACCTATGCCATACGGGATGATCCACTGTTTCGAATGTATGTATTTATACATGAGAAAGATGTATTGTATGCAGGAATGCTGTTATTATTCAACACACAAACAGGGCACGCTGCTTTATATGAAGTGCCGGGCAACATGGGTGCTTTTGTTGAAGATAATGAAAAAATTGACCGGTTAGATCTTATTTTTCATGAAAACGCCCCTGAATTGTACTTGGAAAAATTAAAATCTATATTAGGAGTACGGACAAACTTTTATCTGGAGATTGCATCGCAACAGGCGCTTTCGGGTATTGTTGATCTATTGGGGGGAGTGTGGTTGTCCATAGACTCGTTAAATACTTATGTTGATGGTGAGAATATCATTGAATTTCTTAAGAAAAACAAACTGACATATGAATCTTGTGTGAGTGCACTATTAGAAGAATTTTCAGTTGAGGAATCTTTGCTTTCTCATAAGGAAGTACAAAAAGAATTATACCAGAGGTTTTCTACCAATTTTGATTTTAAATCTTTTCAAGTGTTATTGAAATTTCTCCGTGAGTTACGTCCTAATGCCATTTATCATCGGGTAGTGGAAGGAAGTTTGAAGGAAGTGTTGGTGGAAGGAGAGAAAAAATTACTTTTATTTCCCTATTTTGATGGAAAATGGGTACAAAAAACTGTTCAACAACTAGAAACTGCGTTAATACATGAGCAAAATATACTTCCTGCGATTATTACAATGGAAATTCTTAATGGAACTACTATTCCTGGGCTTGCAAGTAAAGCAAGAAATCTATACAGGAAATATGGATTTGACATTCTATCAATTGGGAATGCACAGGAAAATGATGTGGCACATACTGTTGTATTAAACCATAGTAACAACGTGGAAATGGCTCAAAAAGTAGCAGAAGTAATAGGTGCAAAAGTTGTAAAAGCGAAAAATTCGGATCAAATAGATGTGACGCTTATTTTAGGGAAGGATTTCGATGGTCGGTATATTAGATCAGAATAACATAACATTAGTACAAGATCTCGCACGATTTATTGATATGCAATATGGTAGCGATATTACTATTCTTGATTTACGAAATGTTTCTTCAATAAGCGACTTCTTTATTATTGCTACTTCCCGAAGTACGACACATCAAAAGGGACTTGTTAATGCAATAATGGAGCATGCTTCCCACCAAGAAAGAGAGCATGTGCAGTTTTTCTTAAAAGGGAAGTCCATTAATGAAGACTGGTCTGTCCTTGATTATGCGTTGGTACTTATCCATATCTTTTCAGCAGAAAAGCGTCGTTTTTATGCTCTCGAAGATCTATGGAAAGCCGCCCCTAAGCTGGAGTGGTAATGCAATAACTTGACAGAAGCAACGTGTCTTTTTACAATAAAACAATGGGGCGTAGACAAGTGGTTAAGTCGCCGGGCTTTGGACCCGGTATCGTAGGTTCGAATCCTGCCGCCCCAGATTGCTCGAAGAGGATTGTAGTATGGTAAGTAGAAAAATTATTGCGGAGAAAAGAGAACATCGGCCAAAGGGTCTTATTAAAACTTTAAGAAAAGAAGGAAAGCTTCCTGCTATTCTATATGGAAAAGATATCCCTGTTATGTTATCTGTATCATTAAAAGAAGTACAAAATTTACTTTTAAGTACATCAGAACATGCTGTCTTTACTTTGCAATATGAAGGCAGTGAACATGAAGTTTTAGTGAAAGATTATCAAATTCATCCTATTTCTAGAAAATATATGCATATAGACTTTCAAGAAATACGACCAGATACAAAGATACGAACTCCTATTGCAATTCATCTTGTAGGATCCGCTCATGGAACGCGACAAGGAGGAATCTTGGAACATCATCTTCATGAACTTGAGATTGAATGTTTACCTCGAGATATACCAGAACGCATTGAGATAGATGTAAGCTCTTTGGATGTGGGAGAAGTTATCCACATTAATGATCTAAGTTTGAGTGATAGCATACGTGTGCTTAGTGATGGTGAACAGGTTGTTGTGTTGGTGAGTGCACCCAAAAAGGAAGTGGAGCAAGTTGAAGAAAGTCTGGAAGAAGATGAAGAAGAATCTCAGGAGCAGTCTGAACAGTCTGATTAATTTTATTGAATAGTTTTTTAGTGGTAGGCTTGGGAAATCCTGGTAATGAGTATTCTCGCTCCCGACATAATGTAGGTTTCTTGGTTGTTGATGAACTGATCAATCGGTTTTCTTTAAAGGTACGGAAAAAGAAACAGTATCACTATGCCGTATATGTATGTGATGATGGTATGCTATTTCTTTGCAAGCCTCAGACATACATGAATTGTAGTGGTAGCATCTTCCCTTCCGTATTTGCAGTTTCAAAATTAAGGAAAGACCAATTGCTTGTGATTGTTGATAATTTTGATCTCCCACCTGGTATGTTGCGCCTTAAAAGCAAAGGAACAGCATCTTCCCATAATGGACTATTTTCTATCAGTAACGCATTGGGTACTCATAACTACCTTCGATTATATCTGGGAATAGGAAAGATGGTTCCAGTGTCTCAATATGTATTGGGACACTGGGCACGGGAAGAAGAGGAGGTATATACAAGAATGTTTTCACAGGGTGCGGATTTTATTGAATCATTGCTAAGTAATCCGCTTGCCTCAGTCATGTCTTCTTGCAATCGAAAAATCCCCCATGAGTCCTATTGAGCAAGCATTATATCCAGTTCTGCAGTACATTGCAAAACAAAAACAACATACTGTTCTGATTGCCTGTTCGGCAGGAGGTGATAGTGTTGCATTATTAGCTGCTGCAGCTCATTTGAGGCAGAAAGTGCAGCTTTTCATTGAAGTAATATATGTCAATCATGGTATTCGAGAAAAGAAGCAGCTACAAGAAGAATATGAAGTTATCATGAAATTACAGCAAATATTTCCTTTTCCCTTTCATTGTACTTCAATTGCTCGGGGGTACTTACCTCGAGAGATGCAACGAAAAAAGAAAAGTTTGGAAGATATTGCTCGCATTCATCGTTATCGAGTTTTCTCACATATAATGAAACAAAGAAAAATCCGCTATGTCCTTACTGGACATCATCAAAATGACAGTATAGAAACAACACTTTTTCATATATTTCAAGGACATTTTTTCCATCTACGTGGGATACCATTGACACGTGACATGCCCCATGGGAGCATAATAAGACCTTTTCTTACGGTGCAGTCCTGTGAACTTCGGCAATATGTCATACTTCAAAATTTACCCTACCATGAGGATGCAAGCAATAAAGATGTTTCCATTATACGTAATCGCATTCGTCATCGTATTATTCCCGAATTGAAAAGAGCCTTCCCATCGATAGAAAAGAACCTTTTAAGATTGTGTAAGCAGGCAGATATGTTTACTGCTCGAGGGGTTGTTCCAAAATGGGAATTCCATGGTAATTACGCCAGTATCAATGCGCAGTTGTTCAGTCAATCTTCTCCAGCAGATCGCTTGCTATCTGTATATAATACGCTGCAGGAATTTTCAAAGCGGAGATGTCTCCACCAAACAAGTTCTACATATCAAAGAGTGTCGCATTCATTTTTTAAGGCACTTTTAGAATTTAAATATGAAAAACCTGCAAAAATAAGGTTGATAAAAGCTGGAAACTGGTGTATTGAATTGTATAAGAAATTAATAATATGGTACGCTAGCGAAGAGGGACAAGAGCGAGGATATTTTTTTTATACAGATGCACGGGATGTTGTAGCTACTTATTGCCGTAATTGTTATGATGTAAACTTGGAAGAACATAGGTATGAGATGTCAACTACGGTTATGTTAAGAAGTAGTACGTATGCGTTGCGCTCTGTACAATCCTGTGACAGAATAGCAACTGGGTCAGGCAATATGAGAGTGAAGGATTTACTGGATAAATGGGATATCCTTCCTCCTGTGCGCTCGCATGTTCCAGTGCTGGAGGATGAGAAAGGAGTAGTGGTAGTGTTGGGTAAAATGTTTGGAGGAGTAAATGTATTTTATAATAAACGGAAAGATCAAAAGATGGAATTTCAGACACGTGTTGGAATTCGGTGGAGAGGTGTGGCACAATGAGTACACAACGGAAAAATTCAGAACAAGATCCTAAGCATCGATCTCCCAAATTCAATTTTAGTAAGAACCGTTTTGCTTTGTTTTTTCTTATCAGTATTTTTGTTATATTGGGTTTTTATCTATTGAATACAGGACAGCGAGTAGGACAAAGTATACCATATTCGACATTCATAGGATACCTTAAAGAAGGACAGATCGAAAGGGTGCAGATAGTAGGGCAATCCAAAGTGGAAGGAGTTCTTAAGAGAAGTAACGCAAGATTCCAAACTAATATTCCCTACTTTGACGATAATTTACTTCCTCTCTTGCAGGAGAATAATGTGGAATACACAGGGATTGATCCTCCCACCTCTTTACTGCAAATAGTGTTGAATTTCATTCCATGGCTAGTAGTTTTTTTCTTTGCATGGTTTACTTTTCGGCAAATTCAGGGAAGTGGAAATCGAGCGTTCATGTTTGGGAAATCGAGTCCTAAGCGTTATCAAGAAGGAGATAGTAATAAAATCACCTTTAAAGATATTGCGGGCCTAGTAGAAGCAAAATATGAATTGCAGGAAGTTGTAGAGTTCCTCAAAAACCCGGAACGATTTATTAAGATCGGTGCAAGAATTCCCAAAGGTGTATTATTGGTAGGTATGCCGGGAACAGGAAAAACCTTACTTGCAAGGGCATGTGCTGGAGAAGCGGATGTTTCTTTTTTTCATATGTCAGGGTCTGATTTTGTAGAGATGTTTGTTGGGGTAGGGGCAAGCCGTGTGCGTGATCTTTTTTCTATTGGCAGAAGACATGCTCCTTGTGTTATTTTCATTGATGAATTAGATGCGGTGGGAAGAACCCGTGGAGCGGGCTATGGAGGAGGGCATGATGAAAGGGAACAGACATTGAACCAAATGCTTGTTGAAATGGATGGTTTTGATACCAAGGAAGGAGTTATCCTATTAGCTGCGACAAACCGTCCTGATGTATTAGATCCAGCATTATTGCGTTCTGGTCGTTTTGATCGTCAGGTATATGTTGATTTACCTGATCAAAAGGAAAGGAAGGAAATTCTTCAGTTGCACGCAAAGAAAGTTTCTATGGGAAAGAATGTTGATCTTACATTGTTGTCACGAGCCATGCCAGGAGCATCGGGAGCCGAATTGGCTAATCTTGTAAATGAAGCAGCTTTATTTGCTGGCCGACGACATGCAAAGCATGTTGACCAAAATGATTTTGAAGAAGCAAGAGATAAAATTATCATGGGGCTTGCAAGAAAGTCTCGAGTTTTTACTGAAGAAGAACGATTTAAGATAGCTATACATGAGTCGGGGCATGCATTGATTCATTATTACCTTGATCATGCAGATCCTCTTCATAAAGTGACAATTATTCCCAGGGGGCAGGCATTAGGTGTTGCCTTCTCATTACCCCAAAAAGATAATTACAGTAAAGCAAAGTCCTATATGGAAGATAGAATAGTTATTTGTTTTGGTGGGTATGTGGCAGAAACGCTGTTTTTTAATGAAACAAGCACCGGCGTTAAGAATGATCTTAAACAGGCTAGTGAAATTGCTCGGAAAATGGTTTTAGAATGGGGGATGAGCGATCTCGGGCCTATTACCTTTGGACAAGAAGATGAACCTATTTTTCTTGGGAAGGAAATTGCTACACATAAAGATTATTCAGAAGACACAGCACAGAAAATTGATAAAATGATACAAGGTATTTTGTATGCAGGACATGAACGGTGTCGAGTCATACTTTCTGAACAGAAGGATCAGGTTCGCAAACTAGCTGATGAATTAATTCGGCGCGAAACACTTTCCGATATAGAAATCCGTAAATTATTTGCTTTTGATACACAAGAAAAAGAAGAACCTACAGTATCATGAGTAGATATCTTAATTTCATTGGAATCACTAATTCTATAACTCTATGTAATACATGAAGTGCAAAGCTCAATCTGTGCGATCTTGGGAAATGAACTTTGGGGTAAGTAGAGGATAAAGTAATATTCTATGGTGGAATTATAAACAAAGAAAGCTTTACGAAGATAACAAAGAACTTTGATAGAAGTAATGGTATATCAGTGACTAAAAAATGTGATACCGTATTCACTCGTTATGTGAGGTAATGGTATATAATATAACTATGATCTATACTCTCTTGCTGTTTGTGGCTACCTTTATTACAAGTGGATGTCTTACACAACACCCTATTGCCCAATGGAGGAGAGAAACAATTCAGGACGTGGAGGTGTTACTGGAGCACAAACAATATGCGCGTGTTGTTACTATACTTCCTTCCCTAAAAGTTGAACCCAGACAAAAAGAAAGAATTTTCCGTGCTGTTCGTAGAGGCATGAAAGAGGAATATGAAGTAGCAGGAAAAAAAGGTCAGCATACGAGAAAATATGTATATGGAAAAAATCTTTTGTTGTTACACGAACCTGTAGATCCACCAGTTTCTGAAAAAAAACTTCTACGCAATATTATATTTGAAGAAGACATTGCTGACAGAAAGATTTCTGTAGCACTAGCTCAGCTAGCTCATATCGATTTAAATATTTTTTCAACTAAGGATCTTCTTGCCTTATTGACCTGGGCAAAGGAATATCATACATGGGATATTTATCAGACTATTATTGACACACTTATGAAAAGAAAAGTAAAAAAGAAGCAGATAATAACATCCAAACAGGCAATTGATTTCTCACATTTATTTGATGGAATGCTTACCATTTTGGTTGACAGAGGGACAACCATTGATCAAGGGGTAGGTAGGAGAATTATCACAGGGGGAAGTGGGTTTTTTATCCAAGCAGATGGATATTTTTTGACCAACTATCATGTAATTGAATCCGTAACCAATGACAATACAGCTTCTCATCTCTCGGTGTTATTTTCTGATGGGAAGGAAGAAAAGAATGTACATGTTGTTTCATATGATCCAATACTTGACATAGCTTTATTAAAAGTGGATAAAACAACTAATAATTTCTTTGCGTTCGCATATCGACCTCCCAGAGTTGCCGAATCTGTTTTTGCACTTGGATCACCTGGTTTTCTAAAGAATACGCTGACTGCAGGAATTGTATCAGTAAACAATAGGACCTTTTTTTCACAAATTGGTGGTGAATTACAATTTGACGCATCAGTGAATCCAGGAAATTCAGGAGGTCCTCTTATTACCTCTGCAGGGAGTGTGATTGGCATTAATTACATGAAGAGGGGAGAGGGAGTTGGATTTGCAATTCCATCACATTGGATTTCTCTGTTACTTCCTCGTTTATTCTTCACCAAAGGGGAAATCACACATCTATGGATTGGCGTAGGTGCACATAAGACAGATTTGGGACTTGAAGTAAGATATGTAGCACCAGGAACCGCAGCTGCCTATGCTGGATTAAGAGTTTTAGATACTATTGTTGCATTAAACGGCTATCCCGTGCAGGGTATCCAAAGTGTTCATGAGTTTTTATTCAAACTTTCGAAAGATAGTTTGTTTGAGATTCAATATCTAAGAAAAGGTGTAAAGCACACGTATATATTGTCAGCATTTTCTCGGCCAGAATCTCCTACTATAGATGGGTTGCGATATACTGGGATAGAAAACTTTTTTCCACTTTTTTTTGGTATACTATTGGAAAAAAGAGATAAAGGATTTCGTGTAAAAGACATTATTTCAAAAGAAGATAGGTTTCTAACGAATGACGCAAACTTTTTTTATACTGTAGAGTCTCCACTTTTGCAAGAGATGGAAAAAGGAGATATTTTTCGCATCCTTGACTGGAATGTGAACAGGGAATTGCAGTTGATTACCATACGGTTGAAATTTATTCTTTCGGCACAAAAGATAAAAAAAACAGCTTTGTATCGGGTATATTATGATTCCGGGCATTACATGTAAGTACTATTATGATTGAAACAAGAAACTTCTGTATTATCGCACATATTGATCATGGAAAATCCACACTCGCTGATCGCTTTATAGAGCATTTACATACCGAACCTATTCGGCTTATACACAAACAGATTCTTGATTCCATGGAGATTGAGCAAGAACGAGGAATTACTATAAAATCACAAGCAATATCCCTGCCATATTGTTTACATAATAAACAATACGAATTAAACCTTATTGACACCCCGGGACATGTTGATTTTTCATATGAAGTGAAACGATCTATTACTGCAAGTGAGGGTGCTATCTTGCTTATCGATGCAACACAAGGAGTACAAGCACAAACAATTTCTAATTATTATCTTGCATTAGAACAGGATTTAACAATTATTCCTGTGATAAATAAAATCGACCTTCCTTCAGCAGACACCCTGCGGGTAACTCAGCAGATTGTTGATATTCTTGGGTTTTCTAAAGATGAGGTGGTGCTTATCTCTGCTAAGCTAGGAGATGGGATGGAACAATTATTTTGTGCTATTATAGAGCGTATTCCAGCCCCCACACAGGGTAAGGAACAGGCTTTTAGGGGTTTTATTGTTGATAGTCATTATGATTCATACAGAGGGGTTATTTTGCATGTACGTATATATAGTGGGGAGATAAAACAGACAGATAAAATACAATTTTATATGAATAACGCTATCTATCAGGTAGAGGAGATAGGAAAATTTAGATTAGGGTTAAAAAAAACTAAGGTCCTTTGTGCGGGTAATTTTGGGTATATTATTGCAGGAATAAAAAATATCAGTGATGTAGAAGTTGGGGATACTATATTCCATCAACATATACCGATGGAACCAGTTAAAAGCTTTGAGAAAACAAAGCCACATGTGTTTTCTTCTATTTTTCCGAGTGATAGTAATCGTTATTCTGAATTGGTTGTAGCGCTAGAAAAATTAAGTTTGAATGATGCATCTTTTACATATAAAAAAGATAGTTCCATAGCATTAGGATCTGGATTCCGCTGTGGTTTTTTAGGTGTATTGCATCTTGAAATTATCCAAGAAAGACTAGAAAGAGAATTCAATCTCCCAGTTATCTTTACTGCACCTTCGGTACGCTATCAGATAAGACTTAAGAATTCAGATGAAATCTTTGTAGATTTTCCTCAAGACTTCCCAGATTCTGGGCATATTTTAGAATGTGGGGAACCGTATATTCAGGCAAATATCATACTCCCTGATGAATATCTTGGTGCAGTGTTAGCACTTTGTGATAAAAAAAGAGGCAAGCAACAATCATTACAATACATTAGCGCGCAACGTGTAGAACTTGTTTACCAGTTTCCCTTTGCTGAAATCCTCTTTGATTTTTACGGGGCTTTAAAATCTATTACCCGAGGATATGCGTCATTTGATTATGACATGATTGGATATCAAAAGTCAGATATTGTGAAACTGGAAATACTACTAAATGGGAAAGTAGTTGATGCATTATCCATGCTTGTTTGGCGCGCAAGTGCACAGGTTCGAGCGCGTGCCTTATGTGTTTCTTTAAAAGAATTAATTCCACGCCATCAGTTTCGGATTCCCATTCAGGGAGCAGTGGCAGGAAAGATCATTGCTAGAGAGACTGTTCCAGCATATAGGAAAGACGTAACAGCAAAGTGCTATGGGGGTGATATTACAAGAAAGAGAAAACTACTGGGAAAACAAAAAAAAGGAAAACAACGATTAAGAAAGATCGGCAATATTGAATTGCCTCAAGCTGCTTTTTTAGCTGTTTTGCGATCTCCTAATGAATAGATTATGAAGTATACTGTTTTTACTTTTTCCATTGTTTTTGTGTTTCTTTCTTGTCGTTCGTATTATGAACATCCATTGTCTATACCAACTAGGAGTACGAAGAACATAATAGATAAGTATCTAACTGAACATGATTATGTATCGTTGTTTTTATTAGCGCGAGATTTCACACGTTATGATATACCTAAGAATCAAAGATACCTTTTATATGAAAGAGCGCTCAGTATTCTTAAAAATCAACTGGCAGATGCATTGCAAAAGAAGCAGTATTTACTAGCACTAAATATTTTGCATAATGCACATTATTTATCAGTTGAATTGCATGATTTCGATTATTTATCACAAGAAGAATTGCAACGGAAAATGGTTATGCACCTGATAACTGATCAAAAAATAAATATGGCTTTTTATATATTAAGATCACTTCCTTTACACATATTTTCGGATAACCAGCTGATTTATCTTCTTAAGCAAGCAAAGAAATGGAATCGCTCTGCTGATTTTTCTTATCTCCGATTAGAGGTTGAAAAACGTGTTATCTATCCAAGCGAAGAATTTCAGAAAAAAAGTGCAAATCAGAATCTAGATGAGGATAGTAATATAATTGAGAGAACTAAGAATGCAGTGGTGAGAGTTTTTACCACAGATGTCCATTCTGTGCCAATAACATGGGGGAGTGGTTTTTTTATTGAAAAGTATTATATACTTACAAGTTATCATGTGATAGAGGGAATTGTAAGTGGGAAAAATGAACAAGAAGTTAAGCTGTATGTGAAAACCCCTGAACTTATTCCCGCGAAAGTGTTATCTTATGATCGGCTTTTTAATATTGCGTTGTTATCTGTTACAGTAGCAGCTCCCCAGCAAGTATCTTTTTCATATCAGCGAGTATCATTGGGGCAACATATTTATGTAGTGGGTACGATTCGCGAAGAATCCTTTCAGACAATTACTTCAGGAATTATTTCGACAGTGCAACGGGAAAATCTACAATCAATGGGTTATTTACTGCAGATAGATGCAGCTGTGCAAGACAACAATTCAGGAGCTGTAGTATTTAATGAGCACGGTGAAGTAGTAGGTATGTTACTGAGCACACTGGAGGACTTGGAAGGAATAAGCTTTGTTTTACCGGGGAAATGGATATTGCAGTTACTACCTCTTTTGTTTCGTTATTCTGGACAAATTCATTATCCTTGGATAGGGGGATGGGGTGAGGGGAGTGATGAAGGCATTATTGTTAACTATGTGGCATCAGAAAGTCCTGCAAAGCTTTCACAATTACAAAAGGAAGATATCATTTGTGCGCTGGACGGAAAAAAAGTAAAAAAAATATTTGGCTTACAGTTCCTATTATTAGCATATCAGGAAGGAAGTGTCCATAATCTTAAAATAAAAAGAGGAAAGAACATTCTTGAAAAACTAATAGTAGTTCAAAATAGACCTGAATTTCCTATTCTAAAAGAATTGAAGCATCATAGCATACGAACTTTATTTCGTATGCTTTTAGGTATAGAAACAAAGGTAATAAAAATAAGAAAACATTTACAAGAATTGGAAGTGACTTCGGTTTTAGAAGGAGGTGCTTCTGCTGCACTTCAGTTTTCTGTTGGTGATATTGTATACGTTATTGATTGGAAAATAAACCGATCTACAAAGGATATTTTTTTCTCTCTTCAAACAAGGAGAAAATTTGATAGTTATATTCGGAAACTTATTTCTCTTTCGGCTTCATATCCGATAACAAACTTTTTTTAGTTTCCAGTCGCCTAAGGTGGCTGAGAAAATCTTTTGCTGATTCCAATGCCCAGGGAAGCGATTTGTTATATGTGCTGGAAGATGGAAAATCAATTAGAAGATAGTCGAGAATATGTCCTGGGGTTAGAACATCTGATGATGGATTTTCGAGGAATGTTTCTAGTACTTTCATTTCTCCCCACAAAAATTTTTGAGTACATTTGGCTGATGCTTGTGGTATGCAGATAGCTCTATTTAGGGAGTGCTGTGCGAGTAGTGATGTAATCTGATCAGGCGATATAGATTTTGTTACCCATGAAAGGGGGTCAGAATTAATATGGTAACAGCGTTGATGATCCAATTGTTCCATTAAATAAATATAATTTTGCATAGTGGTGTCTATTTCACGTCTGGTAGTGTTTTTTTTTGTGTAGACAATTGTTTTTCGTTGGGAAAAGTGATGTGATAAGTGGGGATAAGGTAGCAAACGATGTTGTGTTGTCAGTTGATTTCGATGAGGCGCTGTCATTTTTGCGTGTGTTTTTTCTGTCATTGTACTGAGATCCAGACCAGCAAGAAAAACAGGACCTTTAGAGTAACGCAAAGCAACAAAACAAGCTAATAGAGCAACAGAACCCAGTGCAGGGAATAAAGAAACTGAAATGGATTGTAATCTATGAAGAAGGGTGAGGGATGAAAAAGTGCTACAAAAATGCATGCGCAAAGAAAACTGTCTGGGAAAGGATGGGAAGGAAACCAAATCATATAGTAAGGGTACTTTATTCCATATAGATGGAATAAGATCATGTATATTAGCCAATTGTGCATCTTGTGTAATAATGAGGTCTGGTTGTATTGCCATTTCCGCTAAAAGTGGCAGTATTGTATCTACTGCAACGATAAAAAAATTTTTTGCTTGTTGGAAAAGAAAAGGAAAAAGAGATTCGACTGAGTCTCCTGCGGCTAGAACAAGTATAGGTTTATTATTCAACAATGAAAACGGCTGATCTTGGGTTAGCATAAGATTGGAGAAAACATTTTTTATCCATTTTCTGCCGAGAAAAACAGTAGTAGCACGATTGTGCCAATAAATATGTATTGATTTCTCAATGAATTGTTTTGTTGTTTTATAATAGAAAGCATGCATACGATAGGCTTTACTTAAGGATAATGCGATTACTTTATTCAGTTGAAGGGTATCCATGTATGGTTTGCAACGATCAAATATCTCTTGAGGGGATTCTTTTTTAACAAGAATGACATGTGGATGCTTAAGATATGGGTAGAAATCAGAACGAGAATCTTTCAGTAGATTGTGTAGAACACATTCTTTCTCACAAAGTAATACGAGATTATACTTTAATATGTTTTGCAAGAATTCCTTACACCCTTGTCCAAATAATGGTGAAAAGAAAAGAAAAATTCCTCGTTTGTAGTGAGAGAATGGCACACATTTTTTTTTGTTTGCCATTGGGGTATTCTCCAAACTTAGCATATAAGATTGATAACGAATAAGCATAGTTCCTGTTTTAGAAGTAACTATACTAAGACTCATTTATTTTTTGTCTGAAGTCTCTTTTTTTTCTACACGAGCAGGTCTGATGTAGCGATCAAAAGATTCTTGAAAGAAATTATCCAAGTATTTTTCTTTTATAATAAAGGATTGATAACTGTTCTGTTTAATCTTTTTTACAAATGTTCGATATTCATTATCGCTTATTGAGGGGGTATCTTCGGTAATACTGTCGAGAAGGGCTACGTAGTATGTTTCTCTAATAAGCACAGGGTCGCTTACATCTCCAGGACTCAATGAAAAGAATACTTTAAAAAACTCTTCTTGAAAAGCTCCTGCAGCAATTCCTGATATATTGTCAGAATGTAGTGTGCCCAATTCTGTTATATTGCCATAGTTAAGAGGAAATGGATCTAAAGTGTAAGACTTCAAAGAGAGTTGAAGGACTGTACGGTAAAATCCATTGCTCTGGGCATCCTGTTTGAATTCCTGTGCTTTTTTTAATAAATACTGTGTGAGTACAGAAGAATCATTTTGTTCAATATAATCCCGAATACGTGTAAGATTTTCTTTCTTTTTTATATCAATATATTTTTTTTCACTTCCCATTTTAAACAGCACGTAATTTCCTTTTGAAACTTCTAGTACGCCGCTGGTATTATCTTTCTTCAAAGAAAGTATTTTCTGTATTATTGTATCGTTATATGTATTTCGAAGTGCATATGCGTATATTTCGCCTTGCAAGCCACCTTGATCAGCAAAGCGATCAGTCGATATAAGTCGAGCCTGTTCTTCAAATGTTTTTTCTCCGTCCACTATTTGACGACGATATTCTTGAATGTCTTTTTTATCTCCTTTGAAAGTAATGCTGAAGAGAGTAAATGACTGAAATTTCTTCTTATTAGTTTTGAAGTACTGGACAAGTTCTTTATTGGGATACTGTTTTTTCTCAAAAGGTACTATGGTGAATGAATATTTATCTTTACCCATCTGAATAAAAAAATCTTTTTCTTGATTACTAAAAGATACAAAATCTACCAGACTGGTATATACTTTATTGAAAATGATATCATCTTTGATAACAGCGGAAAGCTGATAGAGGTCTTGACTGGTGGTGTTGCGATATCGTTCTATGCTGAATTCGTCATTCTCCTGAAACCGAGGCAGTTTAATAATAGCATTGTCTATGGCACTACGTGAGGCGTAAGCACCCCGTGGTTCTGCAAAATCGATAGTAGCAGTGCGTAAAAGAGTGTCATTATATGCTTGTCGCCAAATCAACTGTAATCGAAAAGAAACATCTTCATCATTTAAACTGTTGAGACCTATTTGGTCTGCGTATGCATCGTATGCATACGAAAAAAAGTTTCCAGATTGATATGAAATATCCTTTCCATGATATGTTGCAAAAATAATTTTTCCTCGGGAATTGCTATCCCAAAACCGTATCGCGGGTCCACCGAGAAAGGTTATAGCAACAATCACAAGAATAATTATAGTACCAATATAAAGCCATTTTTTATGAGAATAGTGCTTGCTTTGCTGGCTGTTATAATCTCTTTTTGATTTTCTCATTTCCCTACCATACGATTAATTGATAAAATTGTCAATCAGATATTTACCTTTTCCGATTCCCCTGCCTATGCTACAGTATGCATATGTAATCGGGCTGTAGCGCAGCGGCTAGCGCGCACCGTTCGGGACGGTGAGGTCGGCGGTTCAATCCCGCCCAGCCCGATAAGTGGGCTTATTTTAATGAGCTGATGAAATTAAGTAAATTTTTTCAAAATGTTATTTAGTATTTCTTATCAAACTATGTACTATATTCGGTAGGACCTATGAGGTATTATGTACATATGAGACTATGAAATCGAATAATACACATAGTGATATTATAGCATTCTTTGCTGGTGCCTGTTTATTTTTTGCTACTCTAGAATATCTTATACCTAAGCCATTTCCTTTTTTTCGAGTAGGCTTCGCTAATATTCCTATTTTATTAACGATATCGGTGTTTCGTGTGCGTGATGTTTTCTTGTTAGCAGTACTAAAAACATGTGGACAGGCAATTATACATGGAACATTACTTTCCTATGTATTTCTTTTTTCTGCAATAGGAACGATGAGTAGTACTATTGTTATGTACCTCGCTGCCCTCCCATTGCGGGTAGATTTTACACAAGCACCCATTAGTCTGGTAGGTGTCAGTGTTTTGGGAGCATTAGCCAGTAATGCGGCACAAGTGATGTGTGCTGCACTCTTTATTTTTGGGGCTTCTGCATGGGTTTTATTTACACCCTTTCTCTTTTTTGGAACAGCAAGTGGTATATTTGTAGGGGTGCTCGCCGAAAATTTGCAAAAGAATGCAGTTATAAAAAAATTATATCATGAGTATTTATCATCAAAATTCTTTTCTGCGATATGAGATAAGTGCATCTAGATTACTCGTCACAGGTGCATTGTTGTTACTTGCATTTATTCTTCAGACACACATTACAATCCGTATAGCGGAAGTCTTGCTATTTCTTATTTTGGCACGTTATTCGGGGAAACGTATTTGGTATACTTATTTTCTCCTCTTTTGTGCTGCTATTTTTCTTGCACAGATTTTTTCTCCATCTGGAAAGGTGTTATGGCATTGGGGGAAGCTTGTGATTACGCAGGGATCGTTGTCTATTGCATTAAGACGATCTGTGTATTTACTTGGGTTTCTTTTTATTTCGTTGTTTTCAATTCGCAGTGATCTTGTACTTCCTGGGCATTGGGGAGCGATTATAACTAAAACATTGTATTATTATGACATGTTCCTTGCTGAAAAGTATATATATCGTGGGAACAAGCTTTCTTCTGTGTTGATTCATATTTTTGAAAAAAGATATCATATGCAACAAAATCCTCGACATCCAGTTGGGGCATTAAGAACAACAAAGCGGGGATGGTTTTTTTTACTTACACTAGAATTCATTGTATGGAGTCTTTTGTTGATTCCATAAATTGTACTTCTTGAATATAATGGAATAATGATGTCGGAACAAGAATACTATGTGGGAGGCATCCAGCAGGTCGGTATAGGGGTTGATTCTCTGAAGAAAGCAGTTGGGTGGTATGCTTCGATATTAGGGTTTGATGTTCCACTTTTTCGAAAAAAGTTAGCAGCTCTTTTTATGACTTCGTATACTGCAGGAGAAGTACAAGAAGGAGATACAGCGGTTCTTTTTAATTTAAAAGGAGGAGGCGGACTGGAGATTTGGCAATTAACAAGAAAACACATTGCTTATCCTTACCATCAATTGATGATAGGAGATACAGGTATTTATTCTGTAAAGCTAAAAACTCCTATTATTTATCAGGGTTATGACTCGTTATTTTCAAAGGATATTGCTATTTATAACGAAGCGATAGAAGACCCTCGAGGGGTTCCACACTTTTTCTTATCTGATATTTATGGCAATGTTTTTGATGTAGTCCAGCATAATCATTGGCTTACGGAGAGACAAAGAAAACATAGGCCTAAGAATGGTGGGGTATGCGGGATAAATATAGGGGTAACTGATATAGATCGTTCTCTCTTTCTATATCAGGATATTCTTGGGTATAAAGATATTGTCTTTGACGAGCAAGATGTGTTTGAAGACTTTCGATTTTTACCAGGAGGAAAACAACGATACCGGAGAGTTTTATTGGAGTCTAAAACGGTAGGACCTTTTTCTACATTGATTGGACCTTCTTCGATAGAACTGATTCAACCTTTGGATAGAACACCGCAACGTATTTTTCGTGGTCGCTTATGGGGTGATTGTGGATTTATTCATGTTTGTTTTGATGTTCGTGGTATAGATATTCTCAAAAAACGTTGTGAAGAAGCAGGCATTCTATTTACGATGGATAATAGGAAGAGTTTTACGATGGGAGGTACGATAGGTCAATTTGCATATATTGAAGATCCAGATGGAATTATGATTGAGCTTATAGAAGCATATAGTATTCCAGTATATAAAAATTGGTCTATTGATCTACATGCCAAGAAATATACAGAAAATATCCCATCTTATCTTATTAAGCTATTAGCTTTGAAACGTCTTCCTATCAAACGGGGAAAAATTATCTTTTCATAAACTAATCCAATTAGATTTCTTTGAGGCAGCCGTATTCTAAAATATGGAATCTAGATTTTAGTAAATATATTGTTTTATATTCTTGTGTGGTAGCACCTGAATCTGTACAAAATATCCACATCGGTCAGACGGCCATGGGATCCTCATCAGATCTTCATATAAAACATAAAGGGAAACGCAAACGGCTGCGGAAAGTCATTTCCGATCTCATCCGCATTTCCTGCAAAGTTGTTCACCATCAGAGGTGATAGGGTGCTAAAGGCATCATTTCCACTGTCCATTCGGATGAGGACGGGATCAGAAGGAGAGAGCTTCTCAATGCTTGTTGAAAGAGAGGGTCGTTACGAAAAAGATCCACCTCGGCATAACTTGATTGTCCCTGAACGATTAGTCCGGCCATAGTTTTTATTGTCTTTTTTTCCTGAGGCTGATCAGTGAATGATTGGGAAGATCAAGACCGATGTAACTGAAAACTTTTCCTGCCAAGACCATTCCAGCTGTGTTATTCAGGACGTTTGTGGTAGTATCGATAGTGAAATTCATGCTCACTCTCCGGGTATATCGTGTTTTGTAGCTAACTTACTATAACACGGAGGGTTGGGCTTGTTTTTCCTATTCTTTATACGGATTCAGGTAGTAGTAATAATCTATTCTTTTAGCTAGTTTTTCTTATTTCTTCAAAAAAATGAAATTTATGTAAAAAACTTTATTAATATTGCTTGACATCTTAGTACTCTTGATCTATAGTATAAAAAGTAGTTTGTAGAAACTAAATTATATTTAATACATGAGGAAGTAATCATGAAAGCTATATTAGCAATTGGTCTTCCTCTTGTGGGCTTACTAGCTGGATGGCTGTTGCGGTGGATGTATGCGAAATTTCAACTCTCATCTGAGGAACAGCGTGCAGAGAGATTAAAGCGTGACGCAGTTATCGAAGCTGATCTCCAGAAGAAAGATATTATTCTTCAGGCCCAGGAATCCTTACAAAAGGAAAGGAATCAACAAGAGAGGAATTTTTGGGAAAAGAAAGATGAGTTACAAAAGAAGGAACGTCTGCTTGTAGAAAAGGAAGAGCAGGTTGAAAAGAAAGGTCAAAGTATACTTATCCGAGAGAGAAAAGTTGAAGAAAAAAAGGAACAACTTCAAAAAAATATTGAACAGTGGCAACGAGAAGTTGAGAGAATAGCAGAGCTCACAAAAGAGGAAGCAAAAACGTTATTAATTAAATCGTTAGAAGATGAAGCACATCTTGATGCACAGTCATCTTTGATTAAGATAGAGCAAGAGATGCAAAGGGAAGCAGATAAGAAATCTAGAAGTATTCTTCTAGCTTCCATGCAGAGACTTGCTTCAGAAATAAGTGTCGAGAATACTGTGAGTTCGGTTCCATTACCGAATGAAGATATGAAGGGAAGGATTATTGGAAAGGAGGGACGTAATATACGTTCTCTGGAATCTTTAACAGGAGTGGATGTGATTATTGATGAAACTACTGAGGTGGTTATGTTGTCCTGTTTTGATCCCATCCGCCGGGAAATAGCTCGTCAATCTTTGGAATTTCTGATATTTGATGGGAGAATACATCCTACTCGTATTGAGGAAATTGTTACAAGGAAAACGAGTGAGATTGAACAGTTTATTTATGAGACGGGAGAAAAAGCCTTGCATGAATTAGGTATTCAAAACATGCAAGAGGAAGGGATAATTGCGATAGGCAGACAACATTTTCGGGCAAGTTATGGACAGAATCTCCTTATGCATGCCATAGAGGTGGCGTCATTAGCTGCTATTATTGCAACTGAGCTGAAAGCGGACACAATGATAGTTAAAAGAGGAGCGATTCTCCATGATGTTGGTAAAGCTATAGAAAGTGAAAAAGATATAAGCCATGTCGAGCTAGGAGTGGAACTTGCCAAACGCATGAAAGAAGATGAGCGGGTTATAAATTGTATTGAAGCTCATCATGGAGATGTATCTTACATTTGTGTGGAATCTGTCATTGTGCAAATTGCTGATACAATTTCTGCAGCTCGCCCGGGGGCTCGTAAAGAATCGCACGAAAATTACCTTAAACGCTTGAAGGCGTTGGAGGATATTGCCAGCGAGTTTGAGGGGGTTGAGAAGGCATATGCCATTCAAGCGGGAAGAGAGATTCGCGTCATTGTTGATCATGAAAAGGTAAGTGATGCAGAAGCACGAGTGATATCACGAAATATTGCAAAGAAGATAGAGGAGAGTGTAAATTATCCAGGAAAGATCCGAATCACTATGACACGCGAAACCCGTATCATCGATTATGCCCGATAAGCTATCTGTTTTGGTGTTGGGGGATATTATAGGGCGCTCAGGGTTAAGAGCTGTTATTGCTACTCTTTCAACACTGAAGAAACGTTATCACAGTGATGTGATCATTGTTAATGGAGAAAACTCCTGTGATGGATTTGGAATCAATGCGCAAATTGTTGCACAATTGCTCCATGCAGGAGTTTCTGTTATTACTACTGGGAATCATGTATGGCATCAAAATGATATACATGAGCTGTTGGATCGAGAAAACTGTTTATTGCGACCTGATAATTATCCATCGGGGCTTCCAGGGCATGGAACTATTTCATTGGAGTTGGGTAAGAAACTTGTTTGTATTATAAATTTGCAAGGGCGAAGATATATGCAAGCTCTTGATTGCCCCTTCCAGAAGCTTAAAACTATATTGAAGCAACATACACAAAAGATAGTCATCATTGATTTTCATGCAGAAGACACCAATGAAAAGGAAGCAATGGGATTCTTTGCAGCTCAGAAAGGAGTTTCACTTCTTTTTGGAACTCATACACATGTACAAACTGCGGATGCACGTATTATTAAGGGGAGTATGGGGTATATAACTGATGTAGGTGCCTGTTGTGCTCAGGAAGGTATTATAGGATTTGAAGTAGATACTACTCTTCAGTTAATTCAAACAAACGTCCCATCTGAGTTTCAAGTGCTTGATAAGCCTGCTACAATTTGTGGCTTACATGCAGATATATGTATGGAAACTGGTGAATGTAGTACTATTGAAGCGTTTAACTTTCAGTCTTCTGTGTGAATAGATTTTTACGCGATATTGGTTTTCCGATATAAATACCTTCTTCGTTTAGGTAATCTACACTGTTTCCATCAATAAGAATTTGTACTGCAGATACGGTAGAAAATTGAAGAGCTGATAAAACTATTTGTTGCACCTGCGCTGTGGCACCCTCAAAACCCGCATTGTTAAATAGAAATGCTTCGTTAAAGTCCAGATACGCAATATTATTGTTTATCCATACTCTTTTTAGGTGCGATCCTTTAGGAATAAGATTGAGAAATCCTTGTGCTATTTCTTTTGAAGTAGGACCTTTTAATAAAGTATTGATAGTATCTTTTAATGGACTTTCTGAGTGAACAATGGCACGTTCAACACTTTCTGCTACTATTGTTCCTTCTTTTAAGATTTTTATATAATATAGTTTGGATTTTCGAGCATGTTGGATATTCTTTATAGATGAAGGAATAGTGGTCGCAGTAGCTTGTGTGTTATTATCTTTTTTTTTGGACAGTGGATTATTATTATTGTTTATTGTTTTGGAAGGAGTCTCTTTTGAATCAATTTTTTCTTTTGAATTTTGGGTAGTATTTGTATTTACCTTGTCTTGTAATGACTCAGGGGCAGAAGAGATGATTACTTTTACTGGTTCTTGAATTTTTGATTGAACAATATCTGAGAACCCGGTGTTTTTTAAAACTTGATCAATAGTATCCTTATTTAAGAAAAATATAACCAGTATAAGTGCCAGGGAGGCAACCCAGAAAACTAATTCGAGATGGCGATTGTCCCTTTTTTTTCGCTGCTTTACCATATTTCATTCTCGGAATATTATACTGGAATTTGACTAATGAATGCATTTCAATGTACTATTATTTTATAGGATATGAATATTTTTAAGGGAATACCTGTATCGGCTGGTATTAGTGTTGGTACAGTATATGTCAGTATTGAAGATACACTTACGCATATTCCGCGCTATAGAATTTCTAAAGAAAGATATCAGGAAGAGCTTACCCGTTTTGAAAAGGCAATCGCATATGCAAGCAAGGAAATAAAAGAACTTATTCGGTATAAAACAACTTCAACTTCCGAACAGGATATTTTGCAAACACATATAGAAATGCTCCAAGATCGAGAGTTTAAGAGCACTGTGGCTGAGCGTCTAGAAAAGTATTCATATAATGTTGAATGGATTGTACATAACTACATCAGTGAGTTAGTTGAGAAATTGAATATAGCTAGTCAGAAAGGAACATATTTACGTGCGCGAACAGCTGATTTTTATGATATTTTAAAAAAAATTCTTGATCATCTTCTCCTTCGTAACACCCGTTCTTTTCATATTCCTAAAGAGAGTATACTTTTTTGTCAAAATCTTACACCTTCTGAGTTGATTACCTTGCGCGATAAAAGATTAAAGGGAATAGTATTGGAGACGGGGGGAGCATATTCACACACAGCCATTCTTGCACGTGCGCTTGAAGTGCCATGTGTGATGGGAATTCCAGAAATAACTATTCGCGTTGAAATCAACGATACGGTTATTATCGATGGAACCGCAGGTGAGGTGATACTTAATCCTGAAGAGGAAACCATTGAGTTTTATAAAAGAAAAAGAGAAAAAGCATCTGAAGAACGCAGTCGGCGTATGGACTGTGTAACACTTCCCTCTCAAACAACAGATAATATATATATTCCTCTACAAGCGAACATAGAGGTTCCTGAAGAAGTAGGAACAGCGAAAGAATTTGGTGCAGAAGGAATAGGACTGTATCGATCAGAGTTTCTTTTTATGAATAGAAATGAGTGGCCCAATGAAGAGCAACAGTATCAAGCCTACGTGCAGGTATTAGAAACTATGGGAAATGCTCCTGTCACTATTCGTACACTTGATGTGGGAGGATCTAGTCTTCTACCGAGTGTGAAAGAACCTAATCCCATCCTTGGGTGGCGGGCAGTACGCTTTTCTCTGGCAAATAATGAAATATTTCACACGCAACTACGTGCACTATATCGTGCATCTATGCATGGATCTCTTCGTATTTTGTTCCCACTCGTATCTGTACCTGAAGAAATCCAAAAGATTAAAGATACTGTTCGCAATGTACAAAGACAGCTAACTAAAGAGAGAAAATCCTATTCAAAAGATGTACCTCTCGGCATTATGATAGAAGTTCCATCCGCTGCGATCTTATCAGATGTGTTAGCAGAACAAGTTGACTTTTTTTCTATTGGTACTAATGATCTTGTGCAGTATACCATGGCGGTAGATCGTTCAAATGAATATGTTGCGTATTTATATGATTATTTTCACCCAAGTATTTTACGGTTGTTGCGTATTATTATTTCTCATGCACATGCAGCAGGTATTCGTGTGGCCATGTGTGGTGAAATGGCAGGAGATCCACATGCAGTGGCGTTACTTTTGGGTATGAATATTGACGAATTAAGTGTTAACTATCCAGCACTCCCTACAATTAAGCAGATAGTGCGGTCATTAAGCAGAAATGAAAGTGTTCGTCTGGCGCAGCAGATATTGGCTATGAACTCCATAAACGATATTAAAAAACGATTGGTAGAATTCTCACAGAAAATACTACATGCATCCTAATTGGCAATTACCTTCTATACTTATTGTAGGTCGTTCCAATGTAGGAAAATCAACTCTGTTTAACTTGCTTATACGAAAACGAAAAGCTGTCACTGCTTCTCAGGAGTGTACAACAAGAGATTATATAGAAGCAGAATGTTTTATTGAGAAATCCTCGTGTGTATTGATTGATTCAGGTGGGATAGGAGAGAAAGTAGATAGTATCACTGATATGATCTTAGCCCAAACGGAAGAATTGTTTGCTCGTGTGGATATTATTCTTTTTATGGTAGAAGTAAACGGTCTAACTTCTGCTGATTACCACATCATAGATATGCTTAGAAAGTATAGCAGGAAAGTTATGTGTGTGGTAAATAAATCTGATCGTATGGTGGATTCTCTTGACGAGTTTTTTTCTATAGGGTACACACCAGTGGTAATTATTTCAGCAATACAGAAGAGGGGGATTCAAACTTTGAAAAAAACAATTCAGGAAAAAATACATATGGTCGAGAAAAAAGACCGTCAGAAAAGTGATGAAGAAACTTTGGGAACACTTCCTGTAGTATCTATAGTGGGGCGTCCTAATGTAGGAAAATCTACATTATTGAATTCATTTGTTGGATATCAACGGACGCTAGTAGCAGATATACCAGGACTCACTAGAGACAGTGTTAGTGCACGTGTGACGCATGAGCGATGTATAACTATGATTGATACTTCAGGATTAACACGGAGACGTGTGAAAACTGAGAAACTTGATTTTTATGCACATATACGTACATATCAGAGTATGAGACAATCAGATATTGTGTTGGTGGTACTCGATGCTACAGAAGGTATTACCAAACAAGATGCACGTATTGTGTCGCAAGCCTGGGAATATGGAAAGCCTGTATTGTTAATTGTTAATAAATGGGATCTTGTTGATAGCGATGAAAAAGGATTTCAGTCAGCACTTGTTTCCAGCTTTCCCCACCTACAGAATTTTCTTGTTCTGTTTTGTTCTGCCCGTAAAAAAGAGGGACTTACATCTATTCTTGATGCGATAGAACGTAGTATTAGTTTTGCGCAAAAGAGAGTATCTACACACCTTCTTAACGAACGCGTATCTGTCTGGACTTCAAAAGTATCTATGCCGATACAACGTGGGGCACGTACTAAGATACTTTATGCTACACAAGTATCTGTTAAACCACCTTGCTTTATTTTTGTAGTCAATAGAATAATAGAAAAAGATAAAGTATACATGCAGTATCTTGAAAATAAAATTCGGGAAGAATTCTTTTTAAAAGAAATTCCCATATGTGTACGTTTTCGAAAAAAAAGATGATCACATTTAAGATTGGACAAGTGGCCAAAATGCTTTCGGTAAAGGTGCATACATTACGATATTGGGAAGCAAGAGTTCCTTTGTTAAGACCTTCCAAGAATGCGGAAGGGTGGCGTGAGTATAATGAATCAAATTTACGTATGCTCTTTCGATTTCGGCATCTAGTTGTAAACAGGTGCTTTACTGTTAAGGGTGCGTATCAACAACTTCTATGCGAATCTGAAAAGAAGGATATTCGTTATGAGAGTTTGAGGAGCAATCTTATCCAATTATATACGAGAAACAAGAAAAATATATCTAAAATAAATAAGTTGCTTACATTTTATGATACACAGCAAGATAAACAAAGCATTGAGAGATTAAAAGGAGCAGTTTCTATAACATTACCACCATTAAAAACTAAACACCATTCTATACAAATTCTGCCAATCGTTGAAACCCCGCATATGATTGAAGATATATTATCATATGCTTGTGCGTTGGCATTGCTAGGTGATATGAACAATATGGAAGAAGAAATTCGGCAGGCTATAGAATGTATGCGGAATATTACTACGCAAATGACGACATCGATTTCTTTTTTATTTTTGGTACAGTATTCTTTGTATCCATATGTCATCAATTTAGTACAAAAAATCTATTTTCAGGATCTTCCCTGTCCTACCATATTACCGGTCTATCCGTTGTACACACATAAGTCGTATAGAATAATAAGCCCGATAATGGAATATTTACTTGCAGTACAGAGTTGGTGTAAAAGTTATCCACATGTTGCCTATTTAAGTATTCTGATAAATAAAAACCTGCCTATAAATATAAGAAAGTTGTTTTATACTCATAGATTAAAGAACTGTCAAATAAGCTTTTTTTCTCGGAAAATAACCAAGCATATATATCGATTATATCGGACTATGGTAGTAAAAACCCAATTCTTAACACATATAGGATCACTTTTCAGCTATGGAAAATGGAAACTTAATTCTTATGGTAAATTGTACGAACATGAAAGTAGGGTATGTTCTTGTTTTGAGTGTTTTCAAAGTGATATTGCATACTGTAACGAGGTAAACATATTTTCTGAGCATGTATAGATTATGGATTTTATTTTTTGGACTTACTATCGTGACTCTATCTGCTACCAGTATTGATATAGTTGAGCATGCGGAAAGACGATACCAAAACAGGACACTTATATTTGCGTCACTGGGAACTCTTATTGATGTATTGCAACACCCTAGGTATATTCCTGCAAAAGATCGATCTTACATACACATTCAAGAAAATGATAAGTATATTTATCTTATTTTTAGTCCTGTAGTTATTACCAGTCACAAAGAATATTCACGGGGGACATATATTATTCGGCGCACAAAAAAGGGAGGGGCGTTTAGTCAGATAAAAATATTACTTACTGCTGATGGAAAAATGGCAATTCGTATTTTTCCTTATCAATCAGGAGTACGTATACAGGGATCGAAACTCTTCGAGAGGAAAAGTGTGTATCTCCCCATTCGTTTTGAATCAATTCTATTAATGTCTTTTAAGCAGTTTCGTGATCAAACAGCTTATCTCATTGATTGGAATTTGCTTTTTCCTGATTATAGTGATCCACAGTATGAGATTATGGGAAAAATGGTTGCATCATTGCGTGCCCACATAGCAAATTTACCTGATCGAAATGATGGGGCTATGGATGAGCAAGGTAATTTTGTTTATATTAACACGCTTTTGTCTCAAGATAGGGATTATGGATTTAATTGCTCGGGGTTTGCCAAATGGGTGATCGATGGTGTTTATTTGTCAAAATATGGAAAAATGCTATCAATTGATGATTTAAAAACTAAATATCCCACAGAACGAGGGACCCGACTGGGGTTGCTTTTTGATGATTCACGAGATCCCTATTTTGGTTTGGATTGGTCGCGTAACTTGGCTTCCCAGATAAGGGGTATACAATATCGAAATAATTCAGGTATTGATGTAAATGATATTCCTTTGATACATTACTATGAAGATATAGGTTATGAAGTGAAGAAGTTGGGTTCAGTTCTTTATTGGTTGGCCGTTAAAGAACCGGGAAATATGTATGTTGGTAGTGTTAACAAAGAGTTTGGTAAAGATCCAGTATTACGTCAACATGTGCATGTTGTTGTTCTTCTTCCTTATTTTGATCGGCAAGGTAAATTTCATCCTGTGGTACTGGAGCGTAATCGGGAAAGTAGTGTTGGTTCACTTATAAGTCGATATAATGGTGATTTTATTCACCTTGTGCGTGTTCCTATATCAAATGGGTTTTCACCGCCTTCAGTACCAAGCAAACAGTAATTTGGTTACTTGAATTATTTCATACTATAGAATAGTATTCTCTTGACAATGTCTATATCTGCAATAGTTTTTGATGTCGATGGTACTCTGTATCCTTGGAATCAGCTTAGCCTGCAACTTGCGGGTACATTTCTCAGGAAATGGAGATTCTTCAAGAATTTTTATGAGGTGAGAAAAGAGTTAAGAAGACAGGGAAAGATAGAAAGGTTAAAACTTTTGCAAGTACACATGCTTGCCAAAAGACTTCGTATTAGTGAAGAGGAAGCTCAAAAAAGGATTACCTGGTTTGTTCAATATAGACTTAATAAGGCCTGTTCAAATATTCACGTGTTTCCTACACTCCATGAATTTATTAAATTGATAAAAAGACTACATATAAGGGTAGGCGTATTATCTGATTTTCCTATTGGACAAAGACTAAAGAATCTTGGCTTAGGTTCGTTTGGAGAGCTTTATATGTGTTCTGAAGATGCAGATGCGCTTAAGCCTTCTCCTGAGCCTTTCCTCTATGTGAGCAAAAAACTCCGAATTTCTCCTCAAAACATATTGTACATTGGTGACAATTATCATTATGATATAATTGGTGCAAATAGAGTGGGAATGCAAACAGCACATCTAAGCAAACACCCACCGAGGTATTCGATTGCTACGGTTACGTTTTCCACATATCGTGTACTTGGAAAATGGGTGCAAAGCAATTATAATATCATAAGGCCGACTCATGAATAATTGCCGAAAAATTATGGGAGGATTCCCGTATCGTGTTTACATTTAGTAATGTGCTGATCATTTTTATTGTTATTGTCATTCTTGTCATTTATCGTAAGTTTGATTCAGTAAGTAAGAACTACACACGCGTGCAAGCTTTGCTTCGTGAAGCACAAGTATCAATGGAAAACTTAGTAAAAGCTAAAATAGCATCCTTACGAGATGTAGGAATTGAAGTAGACGCGCAACGACAAGCGACTGAAACCATATTGAATAAAATAAAACACATTACCAATAGTCTCACTACATATGATCCAAAATTTGACGAAATCAAAGGGTATATGGAGAAATATGAATCGCTACTTCCACAATTGATACATATGACGGAAAATGTGGAAAAGAATATGCACCTGATTCAGGATGAATCGGAATATATTGACACTTTGGGCAAACGGCTGAGCGAGAGCCAGAAAA
The DNA here is from genome assembly GCA_025642065.1 of Paralvinella palmiformis. Lineage (NCBI taxonomy): Eukaryota > Metazoa > Annelida > Polychaeta > Terebellida > Alvinellidae > Paralvinella > Paralvinella palmiformis. The sequence goes on along the minus strand of JAODUP010000319.1, from coordinate 623,033 downwards.
AACTACAAGAGATAGAGCAGGCTGTGCCACAATTGTTAGAACATTTTGAAAGAAATAATACCAGAAAACTGAAAGAGGTAGAAATGCGGTTCTTTAGTAGTATGGAGACTGGAATGAGTGCATTAAGGGAGACATTAGAAAGTACACAGAAGAAAGTGGATGACTCAGAATTGCGCATTATTCAGTTTGCTCAACAGGTTGAAGATCTCCAAACAGAAGCAAGTCAGAAATTGCAGGAATCAGCAGATCAGGCTCAGCAATCATGGCGAGAGTATCTATCAGAAGCACGCATGGACTCCGATCGAGAACTCGAAGAACGAAAAAAGGAATTTTCGGAACAGATAGAGCAGTTATTGATTGAACAAGAGGAAAAATTGGAGACAATGCGCAATGAAACTGCATTGTTTCAGGATAAAGTGACAACAGATTATCAGGAAAGACAGAGAGAATTTGATGATCTTTTACAAAATTTGATGCAAAGGCAGAGTGATAGTGAACATCTTCTTGCTACATTTTCTTCTTCAGCAGAACAGGAACTTCAAGAAAAAGAAAAAACACTCTCTATATCGTTAGAACGATTTATAGAAAAGTATGCAGAAGTGGTTGTGGATAGTGTAAGTCAAGTAGAAGAAGCGGCCCGCGAGAATATTCAAAAAGCCAAGTCAGTTTATCAGGACTTTGATCGTAAATTAGAAGAGCGACAACATTCGCTAGAAGTATTTATGCAAGAAGTTGAGAGCCAAAATGAAGTTTTACTGTCCAAAGGTCGGGATACATTGGAAGAACTTGCGCAGCAAGGGCATCATCTTAAAACAAAAGCCTTGCAGGTCCTTAAAGAAACTTTTTATAGAGATATTGAAAAATTAGCAACACAGTTAAGGAGTGATATGAAATCAACTCATGAAGAATTGCAGCAATCACTGGGGTCGACAAAAGAGAAGGTTGTATTGTTTCAATCAAGTATAGATAATACTGTGCTTACCTTGTCTGAGGAAATTCATGTGTTACAACGAAACTTTGAACAAGATATTTCTAAAGCTGAACAGAAAAGCAGTGATCATTTACAAAGCTCTATGGCCAAAATAGAGCAGGATTTGATGGCACAATCGCAGGGATTTAAAGAAGTGGTAGAACAACGTATTCAGAAAGTGAAAGAATCAATTGAACAGTACTATGCTGATTTACATGAGAGATTTCAGGCTATGCGAACCAAAACTGAGACCTGGGGTAATACACTTGAACAGTATATGGGACAACTAGAAACACGCGTTACTAAAGTTGAGAAAGAATTTCGAGAAGTTGAGTCGCAGCAACAGCGAGCTATTAGTACTATGGTGGAGAAAACTGAAGATCAGCTACAGACATTTAAAGAGTACTACCAGAACACAGTAGAGGAAGCACGTTTGTCTATAGCGCGTGTTCAGGAACAATTCCAGGCTGTGGATAAGTCGTTGTCTGAAGAAAAACTTAGATTAGAAGAAGATATTCAAATAAAGATTAAAGGTGTCTTTACTGATTTATCACAGCATATTACGGAGCAGTCAGAAGGGGTGCGAGGATCGGTGCTACAGGCAGTAGAAGCCGAATTGATTGAGTATGAAAAAAACTTCCGGTATCGTCTATCTAAAGTTGAAGGGGTTATGTCTGACATGGACCGCTTTGAACATGAGGTGCAAGATTTTATTCAGACTAAACAGGAAGGCTTATTTGAAGCACTCAAAGATCTTGAACATAATGCATTACAACAATATGCACAAACAAAGGAAAATATACAAAGACAAAAGGAAGAATTGAGTCAATCTTACACTTCATTGGGACAAGATATTGTACTATTCTATGAAAAAACAACACAGAAACTTGAACAAAGAATAGCAGACTATGAGTCTGAAGTTTCTGGACGTTTAGATAAGTATCATCAGACAGTGGATTCAAAACTTATTGGGGTTCAAAATAGTATTAAACAATCATTGGTACACTTGGAGGATGATTTCAGTCAACAATTTAAAGAGGCTAAGGATGAATTTTCTGGAAAATTGAATCAAGAACTCGCGGTCTTATATACTGACATATCAGAACAGCTTGCAGGTAAAGAAGGCCAAATCAATGAATTTAAAGAACTTTTACAAGGAAGAATACGGGATGCAGAAGGACAGATAGATATAATGTACAATCAAGTTTTAGAGAATATAAAATCTAACAAAGTAAATGTTTTAGATCATTTTAATAATGAAATAGAAGAGCAAAAAGAAGTTGTCCACCAACGATTTCATGATTGGCAGCAGGATGTCGTGCATATGATGGACGAATTTAAAGAACAGATGCAAACCTCATTGTCAGATGTTGAACAAAAAATAACAAGTTTTGAGGAGAACATGCAGGATGAAAAACAGAAGTTACTTATTTCTTCTCAAGAACATGTTGAACTTATTGGACAAGAAACTGAAAAGGCAAAGGAGGGATTGCAACATGTGTTGCAATTGGGTCGTGAAGAGTTTTTTCAAATGAAGGAAAGACTTTTAGATAAACTTGATCAGGATTTCGTGGGGATGACAAAGAACATAGAACGCATTGAGAAGCGACAAAAGAGCTTTCTTGAACAAACACGATTGTTTGAGAGAACTGATCAACTAAAAACTGACTTAGAGCATGCGATGAATGCACTAAAGGCGGATTTGGATGAATTAAGAGAACAGCGCAAATGGATTCGCGATTTTGAAGCAGAGATAAATAAGATGCGTCGGATGAGAAAAGAGACTGACCAGCAGTTTACTCGGTTTTTGGCAGAAAAACGGCGTATCGATATGTTGGAATCTAATTACAATCATTTGGTTACGTTATCGTATGAGGTGGAAAAGAAGTTACAGATTATTACCAGCAAGGACGATGAAGTACAAAGCATTCATATTATATTAAAAGATATTACTGGGCTTGAACGCGAAGTGGAAGAACGTTTTAATCGTCTTGAGGAAAAACGAGAAGTGCTTGATTTTATGTTGAATGAAATACAAAAAGGTGTAAACCGCTTGGATTCTTTTGATCGTCAACTGCAGGATTTTGCACACCAAATAACAAATATTCCTCAACAAATTAAAGGACTAACTACAGAGATTACGCAATTAATGGAACATAAACCTCAACTTGATCAAGCAATGCTTGCCAGTAATGAACTCGGTGATATTTTGAAGGAACTTGAAGAAAGGATTGCAAAATTGCAAGTGGCACGAGAATGGCTTGCAGGGGTGGAGACAAGGATGAATGAATTAAATACACAAGTAGATTCTCAGCTTCGGACATTACAGCAATTAGTTAAGAAAGACCTGGTTGCAAAACAAGATGCTGCACCTTCAAAGGATGCACGCCGCACTGTTATTCAACTTGCGCGTCAAGGGTGGAACACAGAAGAGATTGCGCGTGTGACGAAAATGAGTCGTGGTGAAATTGAATTAATTCTGGAGATGAGTGATAGAAAATAGTGGCTCTTATGATAAAGTATAAGTATATTTTCCTATGTGAAAGAAACAGTTCTTTGTTTGACATATAATTCATATTTAGATAGTATGAGCATATTAGTTTTCGAGGAGTGATATAGTGAAAGCAGAAAATACATCTTCAGATACAGAACTTGCAGATTTTGCTGCACAGAACGATACTGGGAATACCTGTTCCGACCGAGAACAGATGAATACAAAACAAACGAACGATCGAGCGGAAGATATTCGGCAGTACGAACAGTTGGAAGAAGAAATACGCCAACTTAATGTGCGTTTAACAGAAGCCCAGGATACAGTTCTGAGGTCGAGAGCTGAATTTGAAAACGTAAAGAAACGTTTATTCCGAGAAAAAGAGCAGTCGATTAAATTTGCGAATGAATCGTTATTATTATCGCTCTTACCATTCTTGGATGATCTTGACAGAGCTTTGCAAGCGCATGCAGAGGATGATGCAGGACTGTATAAAGGAGTGGAGCTTATTAAGAAAAAATTTCTTGATACGCTTTATTCGCAGTGGCATGTTAAGGAGATCCTTACCGTGGGTAAGAAATTTGATCCTACCTTGCATGAAGCAATAGCAGTGGAGGAAAGCCAGGATGTAACAGAAACTATAGTGATAGAAGAATATCAGAGAGGGTATATCTATTACGATAGAGTATTACGTACTGCAAAAGTGAAGGTACGTCGACTAGTGCCTGGTGTTCATACACAGGCATTGACGGAAGAAAATAATAAACATCAACCATCGGGAGGTAAACATGAGTAAAATAATTGGTATTGACCTTGGAACTACAAATAGTTGTGTTGCAATTATGGAAGGAGGCGAACCAACAGTCATTCAAAACAGTGAGGGACAGCGAACTACACCTTCTTTTGTCGCTTTTACTGAAAAAGATGGTACGCAAGAACGTCTTGTTGGGCAGCCAGCAAAAAATCAAATGATTACGAATCCAGAGCGTACTATTTATTCTATTAAGAGGTTTATGGGGAGAAGATATTCTGAAGTAAAAGAAGAAATGGCGATTGTACCATATGATTCTGTCCAAGGAAAAGATGATCTTGTGCAAGTAAAAATCGATAAAGAAGAATATTCTCCAGAGGAAATTTCTGCGCTTGTGCTCAGAAAGATGAAGGAGACTGCAGAAAGTTACTTAGGGGAAAAAATTTCCGAAGCAGTTATTACCGTCCCTGCATATTTCAATGATGCACAACGGCAAGCGACAAAAGATGCAGGAAGAATTGCAGGGTTAGAAGTAAAAAGAATCGTCAATGAACCGACTGCAGCTGCACTTGCGTATGGGTTTGGGAAAGATGGAAAGGACGAAAAGATAGCAGTTTTTGATCTAGGCGGAGGCACTTTTGACATTTCTATTCTTGAATTGGGGGACGGAGTCTTCGAAGTGAAATCGACTAATGGAGATACTCATTTGGGAGGTGACGATTTTGATCAGACCATCATTAACTGGTTGATTAAATCGTTTAAAAGAGATTCAAGTATTGACTTAGGAAAGGATAGAATGGCATTGCAACGGCTAAAAGAAGCTGCGGAGAAGGCAAAACAAGAATTATCCAGCACCCAGTCGACAGAGATTAATCTGCCTTTCATTACAGCCGATGCATCTGGCCCTAAGCATTTGCAATATACGCTTACCAGGGCAGCATTCGAGAATATGATATTGGATCTTTTGAGCAAAACAAAGGCTCCTTGCACTAATGCACTAAAAGATGCAAATTTGAAAGCGGAAGATATTGATCAGGTGATTTTGGTGGGTGGATCGACGAGAATCCCAGCAGTGCAAGAATTAGTTAAGGAATTATTCGGAAAAGATCCTCACCGGGGAGTAAATCCCGATGAAGTTGTTGCTGTAGGTGCTGCAATACAGGGAGGAATTCTCGGAGGTTCGGTAAAAGATATTTTACTCCTTGATGTTACTCCACTATCTTTAGGAATTGAAACATTGGGAGGTGTTTTTACGCGCCTTATAGAGCGTAATACAACAATTCCCACGCGTAAGAGCCAGATTTTTTCTACTGCTGCCGATGGGCAGACTGCGGTAACCATTCATGTGCTTCAAGGGGAGCGAGAAATGGCTACACAAAATCGAACATTAGGTCGATTTGAGTTGGTAGGTATTCCTTCTGCACCGAGAGGAGTTCCGCAGATTGAGGTAACCTTTGATATTGATGCAAATGGGATTGTGCATGTTTCTGCAAAAGATCTGGGAACGGGGAAAGAACAGAAAATACGCATTGAATCTTCCTCGGGGCTTTCGGAACAAGAGATAGAGAAAATGATTAAAGAGTCTGAATTGAATGCGGAAGAGGATAAGAAAGTGCGTGAGAGTATAGAAACAAAGAATGAAGCAGAGAGTTTAATTTATACTACGGAAAAGTCATTAAAGGAATATGGAGATAAAGTAACAGAAGCAGATAGAGGAAAAGTTCAAAGCTCGCTGAATGATTTGAAAAAATCGATTGATAGCAATGATGTAAGCGATATAAAGGCTAAGACGGAAGCGCTAAAGCAAGCTTCGTTTAGTCTTGCTGAACAAGTATATAAAGCGACACAGCAGAAGAGTAATGCGTCAACTGAACAAACAACAACAGATGACAAGAATTCCGATGATAGTACCGGAGCAGATGCAAGCGGCGAAGCTGCAGCAGAAGATGCGGACTATGAAGTAGTTGATGATAAAGATAAGTAAAGCAAAGTAACAACGGTGGCTAAACGGGATTATTATGAAGTGCTTGGAGTAAGCAAAACAGCTTCCAAGGATGAAATAAAGAAAGCATATCGACGTCTTGCAGTTGCGAATCATCCAGATAAGAATCCAGGTGATAAACAGGCAGAAGCATTATTTAGAGAGGCAACTGAAGCTTATGATGTGCTTTCAAATGATGACAAACGACAAAATTATGACCAATTTGGTTTTGCGGGTGTACAAGCAGAAGGTGGAACCTCTGGGTTTGATTTTTCGCACATCTTTCGTGAGTTTGACGATCTTTTTGGTGGTTTCTCCAATATCTTCTCTCAGTTTGGCGGTAGTAGGCGGAGATCTTCCGAGCAGGGAGAGAGTTTACAGTATGAAACTCTCATAGATTTTCAAACGGCAATATTTGGTGGATCAGTTGAGGTACAGTATACACGTAAGATCTGTTGTGATACATGTCATGGATCGGGGAGTGCGCCAGGTCATGACAAAGCCGTCTGTGCGCATTGTGGAGGTTCGGGGCAGATAAGGCAAAGCTCTGGATTTTTTTCTATCAATGCTGTATGTCCGCAGTGTCGTGGGTCAGGGTTTGTTATTTCACATCCATGTAAATCTTGCCGTGGGGCAGGAAGGAAGGAAAAAGTTCAAACTTTAAGAGTCAAGATTCCAATAGGAATTGATGATGGACAAGTTGTTCGTATTCGCGATCAAGGAAATGAAGCCGGACACCGTTCTGAACCAGGTGATTTACTTATTATTGTTCGGGTTCGAGCACATAAATATTATTTACGTCGAGGATCTGATTTATATTGTGTATTTCCAGTTACAGTGACTCAAGCAGTATTAGGAGCTGAAGTTTTCTTGCAATCACTTGATAATAAAAAGATTAAGATAAAAATACCATCTGGCATACAACATGGAAAAGTATTACGCATTCGGGGAGAAGGCGTTCCTATTTCTGCTGGTAGGAGAGGGGATCTTTATGTTACATTACATATACAACTGCCTAAACGGATAAATAAGGAAGCTGAGAAATTATGGAAGGAACTAGCACAGACTATGAGTGCCAATACGGCGCCTGATCTAATAGCGATCTCAGATCTTGAATAAACGATCTGTTTTTTATTTATCATCAACTCAAACTATTTTGACTGCACTGCAAGAGGGGTATGGTGTATCTTTATATATACGAGGACAAGAAACAGATAGGATCCAGACATTAAAAGAATATGCTCTTCAGGCTGATGTTGAAATAAAATATCTCGATAATGAATTGGCATATAAACATAAGGCTCGAAATATTTTGCTGGCAGCTGCAGCTCCCAAATCTGTTAATTTATTATCCTGGTTGCGTAATGTACCCGATTCTGTTCAGGTTGTCATCCTTGACAGGATACAAGATCCTTACAATGTAGGGGCCATTGTTCGATCAGCAGTGTTTTTTTCATTTGACCTCGTGATACTTTCTCAAAAACAATCGGCGAAAGTAAGTAATGCAGTGATCTATGCTTCTTCTGGAGCAGCGTATCATATTCCTGTTATGAGTGTAGGTAATCTTTTACAAACCATCCATTTACTAAAGCAATATCAATTTTGTGTATATGGTACAGATGTGGAAGGTACACCATTGCAAGAGTGCCGTATTGATAAGCGATATGCGGTTATTATTGGGAATGAACAGTCTGGCATACGTTCTCAGGTACGTCAGACATGTGACTCTTTTCTTTCGATTCAAGCAACGACGCGGATGACCTCGTTAAATGCATCGGTGGCTGCAGGAATATTCTTTTATGCGCTACACAACAAGACAATATAAAAAGTACTCTTAAAGAGAGAGTTTGAAAAATCTACAACTATTTTTAAAGAGGGCTTCTGCCAATTCTTCTTCATCCATGGAGCGAATTTTAGCAATCTTTCTTATCGTATCAATAATGTATGATGGTTTATTTCTTTTCCCATGGTGTTGCGAGGGAACGATAAAGGGACTTTCGCTTTCTACTAGAATACGGTCTAAAGGAAGTTTCTCCACTGTCTCGTGCAGATGTCGTGCGTTGCGATAGGTGACACTGCCTGCAAAAGAAAAATGCACGTTCAGATCAATGGCACGTTTAGCATAAGCCCAGTTTTCAGAGTAACAGTGAAACACTGCACCAGAAGAAGGCGTTTTTTCTTTCAAGATATTAAGCACATCTTCACCTGCATCTCTATTATGTACGATAATAGGCAGTCCCAAACGCTCTGCCAACTCAAGTTGACGTACAAAGAGTTCAATTTGTGCATTCTTATTGCCGAATTTCCAGTAATAATCTAATCCTGTCTCACCAATAGCTACCACTTTTGGTTTTTGACAGGCTTCTTCGATTTTTAACTCCCATGTTTCCTCGAGATTTTCGATCTCCGATGGAGAAATCCCCACACTAAAGTATACAACGGAATCACTACTTAGATTCTGGTAAGATGTGTAGAAGAGTTTAATATTGCTACTAATGTTGACAATAGCCAATACATTATTTTGCCGTGCTTCCTTTATAGTGATCAATTGATCGATGACATCATCATGAATAAGGGCAATATGCGCATGCGTATCGAAAAGTCTCATAATATTTTATTTCACTCCTGTCCAGAAATATATAACAGTATAAAAATTTTGTAAATGGTGTAATGATACTATTTTAAAATATTTGTCCATTTATGTGCCTGTTTTTTGTTGAATCGCATGCAAAGAAGATGTATTTAAAAAGTAATCTCATGATCAATAACTATAGTATACCTTATAATACTATCTTTACATAGGAACCTATATACTTATCATTTCCTAACTTTGTAGCAAAGTAGGAGAGCTTCGTTTTCGGCTCTCCTATTCTTGAAATGCAGGGTGAAGTGCAGTTCCCGGAGATTGAAAATTATTTATCCATCCATTAAATTGAGATGGAGATGGTATAGGTATCGGTGAGAAGGTGTTGGTAATCGATAATAGAATATCTCCTATAATCAAGCCCACTGCTTTCCCTATGTTGCGTGGTCTGTTTACACGGTGAATATACGAAGCATCGCCACCTCGTATTGGTCTTTTAGGAAGTCCATCGTCTTGCAACATAAAAATGTAACTGTGGTGGCCATTCAGTAATGGAGCTACTACGCCATTTCCATATGTGCTCGAAATCCCAGTCATAAACCCAATCTTTCGTATATTCCGATCCTGTTATTGCAGGAGGGGCGTAACTAAATAGTGTGGGGTTAATACGATGTATATAACTAGTATTGATAGTCCCATAATACTTATAGTTTATACCGCCTCTATATCCAGCAAATCTTTTCGGATCGAAACTTAACCCTACCCCCCTATAACATGATCAGTTGTGTATATTGCTATCTTTTCATTCTTTTCAAAAAGGAGAGGAATTCCCTGAATCCACAAGGAGCTATCGGTGTAGACAAATTGAGTTCTATGTTCATTGTTGGAATTTTGTAATAACTTGAGAAATTCAGCGTCCCTTCCATCTACTGTTTCTTTTTTCCTTTTAATGAAGCGTTTGGTTGCCTGATAAGTAGATCTTCCTAAGATAGCACCATAACTGTAGTATTCGTCACTGTTTCTATTGACTGCTATATTACCTAATGCATCTGATTTCTCAGAAGTCCTTAGACTGCATATCCCACTAATTCACCTACATTATTTGTTCGTTTTACTTTAATGTTAATTATTGCATAATTGTTTCTAATGCTTCCACACTCTTGTGTTCTAACCCACCTACTGCTGAAGGAAGGTTGTTTGCTTTTGGCTGTGCCAGGTTTGCATGTATGTAAGCGGAAACATAACCATATCAATGTTGCCAGATGAGGAGCCTACCAATCCCCCTATGCAACTACTACCTTTTCCTCCTATAGGAGATCCATAGAAATTTACCCTTCCTTTTCTTCCTAGTATGCTGCCTATAAATCTAATTTGGTTCAACCTAGAAGTAAAAGAAAGTCTTCCTGTTATTTCTCCTAAAGTTCCACTATCGGCATAAAACAGAGGTGATGCTACTGATATATATTTTATTGTTGTATCAGTTGTAGATTCCGTAACGCCACCTACATATTTCTTGCCCGAAACTTTGACTTCAATATTCGCATACTGAACTATTCCATGTTCTGTTTTCCCTGAAATTCCACCTACGTATTGACTTGAGAGTGCCTCAATATCAATATTCTTAATGCGGATATTCTTTAATAAGAAAAGAATCCTGTGAAGTCGCAGAGGAAATGAGGCCTGCAAGACCACCAATATAGTCTCCACTTCTGTTTATTTTGATGAACCGTACAGCTAATATAAGGTTCTGTAATGGTGTCGTTGGATATTCCTTATTGAGGTTTACATTCCAAACATTCCTCGCTAAGCTTATTATTCCTACAAGACCACCTACCCAACTGTTTCCTTTAATCCTTATGGTCGGATCTAGTATATTGCCATTTGGTAGAGATCCCAAGAAAGCATTACAAAGGGAAGAATTTTTAAAAAAGCCTATCATGCTTCCTATTCTGTTATGCCCTTGAATAGAGATTTTAGTATTCGATTGACTAGGTAATAGTACTACATTTACTATCGTGACTGCATCACTTGCTCCGGTGATTACTCCAACATTATCGTTACCTGTAATGTATGGGGCTTCGAATACGATGTTTCTCACAGGCACCCCACTGAGAAGTTTAAAAAATCTATGTTATTAGTGTTGCTTTTTTCGATATGGAGATTTCGAATACTGTTTCCTCTTCCATCAAATAATCTTGTTAACTGAGGAATGGGATCAAAGTCTATTTTTTCTAAATCAATGTTTGTAATGATTGTATGTTTTCTACTCCTGCTTGTTTTGCTTCCTCTAGTTGTGTGGTTAATGAGCGAACTCTTTCCTCAGCAGATTTCTGTTTTTCCTGTAAAGAAAGTACTGTTTTTTCAGCAGTTTTCTGCTGTTCCTATAAGAAATTTACTCTTTTTCTAGCAAGGTTTAACTGTGTTCTTATAGAGATTATCTCTTTTTTGATTTCGTTATTACATCCGATCGTAAACATGGTTAGAAGTATACCAATATTAAATAATATAGAGCTTCTCTTAAAAATAATATATATATGTGCTGTCCTCCTTAGTATCAAGATATTAATTTATGATATTATAAGTACATAGTATAAAGTATATTTATGTCAAGTGTATATTGTTATACACTTTTATTTCTTTTAGTTAAGTTGAATAGCAGTGTGGTCTGTACAATGTTGTTTTGATAGAAGAATTTTAATTTTTGGGATATGATCAATGTTATGATTAATGTAATAGTGCAGTGTTGGCCACCAGAAGTATATATAATGCTACAGATACACGACTTAATGTGTGTATGTCATATTTAACAGTAGAATTTTTTCTTTACTGCTTGACATTTTTTAGGGAATAATCCAAAATGAATCAGAGGTTTTTGTATAGTGCCAACGAAGTCTAAAATCCAGAAGGATGTTCTTTTTCGCAGAACCGTATCTTCTAATTCTCGTGTAATTTTGACTCGTTTTTTTCAAAAGCTTCGTGCTATGGTGAAAATGCGAATGAGTATTATGATAGTTCCACATAATGCGAAGCGCCCTATTCAATTTCAGATAAATACAGTACTGCTTTCCTTCCTTGTTTTGCTTGTTTTCTTTGTGGGTGGAAGTTTCTTCTTTTTTGCTTCTCGCTATGCAGGAACAACTCATTTGGCCTATCAGAGGGAGCAGAAGTTAGAGCAGGCGGAGGCTAATGTTGATAAAATATTAGGAGAACTTTCTGAATTTGTCCAAACATCAAAACTGTTTCAAAATACATTGTCTTCTGTATTGCAACAGGCAGGGGAAAAACCACAGGGCAATAAGACTTCCTTACTTACTTCTAAGGGTGATTTGGCATTTATTGGTGATATGCGTAAGACAATAGCCTCAGAACCAGCTGAAGTACAATCCCTACGCAATATTTCAAGACAGTTACGTTCTTCCATTGGTTCGCTAGAAGATATAGGAACAGTACTACGATCTCAAAAGGAATTACTTCTTTCTATTCCTAATCGGTGGCCATTAGCAAGAGGTTATGGAAGGGTTACCATGGAATTTGGTCCTAATATTCATCCTATTACTGGGCAATGGTATCTACATAAAGGATTTGATATAGCGGGTATACCAGGCACACGTATTTTAGCGAGTGCTGAGGGTAAGGTTATTAAAGCAGCTTATGATCCAAGTTATGGTTTGAATATATGGATACAGCACCTATATGGTTTTAAGACTCATTATTCCCATCTTAGACGCTTATTTGTGTCTGAAGGACAATTTGTTAAGCAAGGGCAAAGGATTGGAGAGTTAGGAAATACTGGTATTACTACCGGGCCACATTTAGATTTTCAAATCTTAATAGGTACAGATGTGGTTGATCCTGCTGTATTTCTCAATATTTCTAATAATTTTCGACGCTGGACGGGTAATAGATAGTTATCTTGTATTTCTCTGAAGATGAGATAGTGAATTCTATTGTCGGTCCCGGAACTCGTTTTAAAGGAGAGATAGAGCTTTCTGGTATCTTTCGTGTTGATGGAGATTACATCGGTTCTCTGCGTATTGATGGTCAGGTTATTATTGGGAGTAGAGCACGAGCTGCCTGTACTATTCATGCAAACTCTGTAGTGGTGGGAGGGGTGTTTTGTGGTAATATTGTAGCCAAAGAACGTGTTATATTACTTTCATCATGTGTGGTTATTGGTAGTGTAATGGCTCCCACCTTAGTAGTTGAAGAGGGTACGCTTTTGCATGGAGAATTTATGATAACAAATAAAAAGGCTGGAACATATTCTCCTGTTAAGAAGAAAGGATTCTCTTATGTTCCAGAGGGTGCTCAATCATCTTCTTTCTTGTTTTCACCTAAAGAAAGAGAAATATCTCATGTTGAAAAGGAGATAAATTCTGATTGATCCCATTGTGGAACGAGCAGAGTTTTCCCGCAATAAAAGGACAAAACGTTCTGCACATCATACGCAGTTTTCTTCATTACTTCAAGATGATCAAATTGATGATAAAACAAACAAACAAACATCTGACATCTTAGATCTGGACCCGTCTATATTGTCCTCTTCTGAGGAACCATTGTCTTTGTCGCAGTTGCTTGAGAATGTAAGAAAGCTTGGCGTGCGTTTCTCTCGTGCGCCGACAATGGAAGCATTACATGAGTATCGCACAGGTGTATCCAAGTTTCTGGTAAAAGCTCTTTCTCACTCTCTTAAGACCGAGCAACATACTTCTGATATAAGTGTTTTGAAAAGAAAACGATATACTCTTGTCAAAGTTATAAATCACGAACTAACGGAACTTATTGCTGGCATGCTACAATCACAAGATAAAGCTTTCCAAATGCTACAGAGGCTAGATAAAATTGAAGGATTGCTTGTTAATTTAGTGCGATAGACCTTTTTTTCTCCACTTGGTGATTACTTCTGTGACTTTTCTTAGGGATGTCTCACTTAAGGATTTTATTTTTTCTCTAGTATCCCATGTGTCATTATAGCAAGCTACGACTTCTATACGATATGTTTGGGGGGTTGAATCTTGCTTTGCATCGAATATTGTAGCTAGTTTATATGCGCCATCAATGGCAATGAGAACGACTGGTAAATGAGGATCTTTAAATAAGATTTCTTTAATCGCACCACTACGAAAGGGTTTAATCGTACCATCAACCGACCTGCTTCCCTCTGGGAAAATAGCAATGGAAAGTTCTTCATCTTTTGCTCGTTGAGTTAATTTGTGTAATATTTTTTGAGTTTCAGCTTGTCCATTTCTGGTTATTTTTCTTGTGATTAATGTATGTTGGAGCAGTGTAATATATGTAGTTATACAGGGAACCCATCGTCCTAATTCTTGTTTGGCGATGAAACGGATATTGTGATGAGGGAATAGTTTGACAAGAGCTAGTATATCAAGATAACTTTGATGATTAGCTAAGAGTAAGAAGCGAGGAGGAATTGGTATAGTGTTCTGTGAAAGATGAACCTTTATGTGCAAAATAAAAGCAATTAATGTGAGAAAAAAACGGGCAACATAATAAAACATTTTCTCAAACAACCGACGAGCGAATCGATAGTGTAGGAGTGCTGTTATGAGCATCCAAAACTCTAATAACAAGAGGAGGGGTGGAACGACAATAAGCATAAAAATTGTAGTCATATGATTATATTAGCGAATTTTTTAAGTAAGACCAAGTCTTGACTTAATAGTTTTCATGTCGTATCTTACAAAGATGTCTAGTGCTATTTTTGATCTTGATGGTACATTGCTAGATACCATTGATGACATAGCCCGTATATGTAACAAAGTATTTATAGAGTTTGGAATTTTCCCACGGAAACTAGAACAATATCGATCATGGGTTGGACCTGGTCTGCGTAGACTTATTCACAAAGCAATCGGAAAAGAAAATAAAGACATCTCAAAGATACACGAGCGAATTCTTGAGGAATATGCAAAGGATCCTATATGCTATACTAAGGTATACCCAGGCGTAGAACATATGCTACATGATATTGTTGATGCGAATATTTCCATTGCCGTGTTATCTAATAAAGCAGATGAATTAGTCAAAAAGATTGTGCACAATTTTTTTTCTGATATACCTTTTGTTACTGTTCGAGGTGTGTCACATCGGTTTCCCCCTAAGCCGAATCCTGCGCAAGCTCTAGATATTGCAATATGTTTACAAGCTGATCCTGTAGATGTATATTTTGTAGGAGATTCTCTCTATGATGTAGAGACTGCATTAAATGCGAAAATGATGCCGGTTGTAGTTCCTTGGGGATACGGTAGCATAAAAAAGGGTAATGCTTCTTTTTTTCATTGTTCGAGTACGGACGATGTGTGTCGGTTGATCTGTTCATCTGTAGATTCGTAGAACAACTACTAAGCCTCTAGAGCTGTTCATTTATTTTACGATCTAGAATGCTAGAAGAAGTAGTAATATTATCTTTATATGTAATGATGCCTTTCTTGTTTATAATATAAGTTATCTCAAGCTCTGTTAGGAAAAACTTTTGCATAATTTCGGCTCCTCCAATGGTGTCTGCATAATACCAAGGTGTGTTTTGTTCTGCTTTGAATTGTTGTATTTTTTCTTTAGTATCGCCTGGGTCAATACTTATGGTAAGAAATACAACTTCTTTATCTTTATACTTTTGATATACGGCAGCTAATAATTCTGCTTCTAATTTGCATGATGGACACCATGTGGCAAATGAGGTCAAAATAATTATTTTCCCTCGTAATTCGCTACTGTCTAGAACACCGTTGTCCACAGTTACGATATAAAATGAGGAAGCTTTATTGTTTATTCTAATGCCTATTTGGGTTGAATCTGCATTATGCGAAAAAAATAAGTAACTAATGATTATTAGACTTATTATGGTAATCGAAGTAATAATTGTTTTCTTTTTCATACTTTTTCTTTCTTTGATGTTTTTAATAGATGTTGGTTTGATATAGTACAGGTTTCACATATACCTAAAATTTTTCGTGCATTATAATACAAACCAACAAGGGTTAGAGAGACTGCGGCAGTTGCTACATATGATCGATTCTCAAGGATAAAAAGAGTACTCCCTGCGCCGAGAAATCCTAAAAAGGCTATGATACAAGAGGGACAGGCTGCAGTTGCTAAGAGGCCTCCCCATAATGCAGAAAAGATCCCAAGGCTACATTGCCCTAGCGTTGTTATACGGGTTTGTCTTGCTCGAGAAGACAAAAAAACCTGAGCCAGTATCAGGAGTGAAGTGCTGGCAGAAAGGAAAAGAAGTAATAAATAATCTGGTGAATGCCAGAGAGAAAATTGAAAACTTGCATTATTATTTGGAATGAGTAGAATTGCTGTGAGTATATAGAAGGCAAAAACGGATAGGGTAATAACGATGAACCATACTTTATACAGGGTTTTGTGTAACAATTTCTTTGTTGCTAGAAAAAGAATTGATAAAGGATTTTTAGGAATTAAAGTACTACTCATTTCAGTGTAATTGAGACAACTGCATTATAGTTTACAAAGTATATGAAAATATGTCCATAGATACTACTATCTTGGTTTATTAAATGTTATTATCTTGTGAGAAAATCAGCCTTTACTTTATTCAAAATTCACCTTACGATATATGTATAATAAGTTGTTGGTAGTATTTCTTATCGTTGTATGATGGTATGTAAGCAGAATTGCCTGCTATCAGAAGGAATAAAGGATGGATAAATATATTGAAAGACAAACTAACTACTATCTTGAAGTAGAAACACATCCTTTTTTTAAGGAAGAGGTTGAAACTCTTTTACGAGAACAGAATGTTGAAGAACTTACGGATAGGTTTTATACGGAACTCTCGTTTGGTACAGGGGGCTTAAGAGGCATCATTGGGGGGGGGATGAACAGAATGAATCCCTATATTGTTCGTCGAGTTACATATGGAATGGGTATATACGCACAGGAAGTTTTTAGTGAGCCCTGTTTTGTTATTGCCTACGATTCACGGCACTATTCCAAAGAGTTTGCATTATATGCAGCGTTGGTATTGGCGCAGATGAATATTCGTACTTTACTATTTACCAGCCCACGACCTACACCTATGCTTTCTTTTGCATTACGAACTCTGCGTGCTACCTGTGGTATTGTAATTACCTCTAGTCATAATCCGCCTGCTTATAATGGGTACAAAGCTTATTGGAATGATGGTTCGCAAATAATTGAACCGCATGATGTGGAAATTATAAAAAGAATAAAAAACATACAAGGAGTTATTCCTTCACGTGATGAAAGAGATGCACGTGGAAGAGGATTGCTCATTGATTTGGGAAAAGAAATGGATATCTCATTTCAAAAATCTGTACTCACAGTATGTAATCCACTGGTTTCTGCGCGAGGGAAAGTGATCTATACACCATTACATGGAACAGGAGCGCAAGTAATGGAAGCGATTTTTGATAAACTAGGAGTAGAATATTATACAGTGCCAGAACAACGCTTACCTGATGGAGATTTTCCTACAGTAAGGTTTCCTAATCCTGAGGATCCTCGTTCATTGGTATTAGCTCTTACTCTTGCGAGACAAAAGAAGGCTGATTTATTATTGGCAAATGATCCAGATGCTGATCGTATTGGAGTAGGTGTACGACATGATAATGATATGGTATTACTATCTGGAAATCAGCTAGGAGCCTTGGTATTAGATTATCTTTTGATGAGGTATCGACAAAACAAAACATTGCTTGCTCATCCTGTTTTAATTAACACTGTTGTTACTACTGATTTACAAAAGAAAATAATTGAAGCCTGCGAGGGACAGGTTATATCCACGTTGACGGGGTTTAAACATATTGCTGCAGCAATGCGAGAACTTGAGCAAGTTAATAGATTGTCAGATTTTGTGCTTGGTACTGAGGAAAGTTTTGGATTATTAATAGGAACACATGTACGTGATAAGGATGGGATTACTGCAGCTGCACTTATTACACAAATGATGTCGTATTATCATGCGCAAGGACAGACATTGATAGATAGGCTTGAATATTTGTACTATACATATGGATATTATCAGGAATCCACTATCTCAAAAGTTTTTGAAGGAGAACGTGGAGTTAAGAAAATGAACGATATTATGTATCTTTTGCGATCTAAGAAACATGAATTTTTCCAAGATCAAGAAGTGCTTAAAGTACTTGATTTCTTAGATCAAAGTACCTATATGGGCAATTCTACTACGCAACTTACTGGATTTCCTAAGTCAAATGTTCTTAAATTCATTTTTGCCAACGAAAATTGGATAGTTATCCGGCCGTCGGGGACGGAACCGAAATTAAAAATATATTTTTCTTTTCATGCGCAAGTAGATTCCAATATTTCCGCAGTAAAGAATCAGGTTTCTGCAGCTATATCTACTTTGCAGGAAGAACTTCAAGATAAGTTGTCATTACCAATAGAAAGTAATTGATCATGGAAGAACTTGTTACTCAAACAACTTTTATTGCATTTGATTTTGAAACAACAGGATTAAATGCATCAAATGATCGCATTATTGAGTTTGGTGCAGTTATGTTTACCACGCGAGGTGTGGTATCTACATTTCATACATATGCCAACCCTGGTATAAAAGTTCCTCACTCTGCACAACTGATACATAACATTAGCGATCAGGATTTGAAAAATAAACCTTCTGTACATGGTGCTGTACAGGATTTCTTTCATTATATTGGCGATCATGTGCTGATAGCTCATAATGCAAACTTTGATTTGGAGTTTCTTCATGCGGAACTTCGTCGTGCCAATCAGGCATTGCTGGTGCATAATAAAATTATTGATACATTGGCATTAGCTAAAAGGACTTTTCCTCGAGAAAAATCTTACCGTTTGGGAAATCTGATAACAAGTTTTAATTTACCTGATCGAAAAAAACACAATGCGTTGGAGGATGCGTATTCATGTAAAGATCTGTTTTTATATATTGTGCATCATTTAAGCTTTTTTGGCGAGTTAGCTTTAAGAGACTGTCTTTAGATTTATACTTTATGTAATTTTTGAAGAATAATAAGAGAAACATAAATCTCCATATATTCTTTCAACTCATTCTTTTTTTTTATATGCTGGAAGACCCTGTTGTTTGAGATTCTTGAAGTTATTTCTTGTATACGTTCAACAGTGGGGATCTGAGACATATTGCGGGTCCATATGCTCCGTAATGTATCTTGGCATAATGAGTTAACATCTTTGATAAGATTTTCTCTTTCTTTCCCTGGTAACAATGTGTTCCATTCATTAACAAGCTGGTGCAACCTGTTGCGTGCACTGTCTTTATCGCCAATGTTAGTTTGTATTTGTTGAATTGCATCGTACTCTTGATCTTCTGGTATTGTATCTTTTTGAGTGTTTGTATTCTGCTCGTAGCCAAGAATAGAAGATTTCACTGGCTTTGAGGATGAATATTTCTTTCTTTCCGATTGTTTTACAGAATTTGTTTGGTGAGTTTTTTTATTTTGGATGGGGGAAATAAATGATTTTCTTTTGAATACTGAAGTAATTCCACGAAAGAGTGAAGCAATAAACAAAACTCCAGGAATTTTCATCCAGAATGGAAGGAGAAAATAGGCTTCTTTTTTAATCTTAGCCATATCAATGGCGAAAATTTTAGTGTACGGTATTAATGTATTTTTATCTTGTTCAAGTAATGATACAAGAAAATCATATCTACTGTTACCAGATGTTCCAGTGCTGTTTTCATCTTGTGGATAAGATGTATCTTGCGATATATATTTCATTGCTTTTTGTACAGTAGAGTAGTTTAGGAGTCCATATAGAAGAGGATTTTTCTGTCTTAACTGCTCTTCCACCATATGCTCAACCATTTGACTGTTTTGATCTTGGTTTCCCTTAGATTGGGCGTAAAAAGAATCCAACATTGTTTTCCTGAAATCCATTTGTAAACTTGTAGTTGTTTTTTCAATCTGTTCAAAGAGGATTATTGGTATTTGCTTTGTCAGGGCTAGATATCTTTCTCCATCTATACCTATAAATTGACTTAATATGGGAGTATTTTCTTGATTTTCTGTGTTTTGCAAGTGTTCCAGTTCAAGCTCTAGTTGCTTAATTGTTATTTTATGTTCGTTTTCTGGAATATTTTGATGTTCTGCAATAATACTCTTGTATTGATATATGTATGGGGGAGATGCTAGTCTTTTTACAATGAATGATTGTGTATATGTTCTAATTTGTTCTTTTTGGGATTGGTTGTAATAATATAAAACAAAATTATAGATCAATATTATTGATTGAAAATAACTCTGTATATTGGAATTACTGAGATCTTCATCTTTAATAGTACTCATAATGGATCCGTGAATCACTGTCCACAACATGAGTGTTTTTTTGGAAGGATTTTGGATTCGTTGAAGTTCTTCTCGTGGATTGGATTCCAATGTTTCTATTGTTTTTTTTGTTCTAATTGTTTCTTCTTCTGATAACTGCAGTGTTTGGTAGAGATAGATCAAATTTTTTCTTTTTCCAAGATAATTTCCCAGTTTTTGGAGGCTAATTAGCTCCAGCTTTTTACAGAATATATCAGTGGTAACCAATATCTCATTTAAAGAATGATCGAATTCGATTTCTAGGATGCCTTGATATGATTCATATTGATGAAAGTTTTCAAGAAACTCTTGATCTATTTTTATATTCTTTATCTGATTACTGGGAATAGGTAATTCTATATGTTTATGTCTAGGGAAGGGTGTTTCAATGTCGCTACTCATTTTTCGATACCACCATTGTATAGAAGTTCGGAAAAATCCAGTATAATTTACCGAAATAATTTCTCCAGTCGAGTTTTTTCGAAGCACAACATGATTATTTGCTTCTAAATCTTTCAATTCGTTAGCAAGTACCGATTCAGTATCATTGAGGAGAAATATAAGTGAATTTTTTTCTTTGTAAAATTTTTGTGCGTACCCTTTAATAAGACCGATAAGTTTACCAAAAGTTATAACAGTATTACGCTCCTGTTGTGTATAGGCAAACATTATTTTGATTATATCCTGTTCTGCTTTGCTCACAACTTATTCTCTTCCATGTTATATGTATCGGTATATCATATTTAAGGTTTTTAGGTTTCTCATTAGTAAGAACCCTTTTTCTCAAACTACGAGAATCTTAGCTTAAATATAACATAAATATCTCTTTTGAGATAAGCTCATTTTATATTTTTTTTGATTGATTGTCGTATAAAATGATATAGTATATAATTAATTATAAAATAATCTT
This sequence comes from Paralvinella palmiformis, assembly GCA_025642065.1. Taxonomy (NCBI): domain Eukaryota; kingdom Metazoa; phylum Annelida; class Polychaeta; order Terebellida; family Alvinellidae; genus Paralvinella; species Paralvinella palmiformis. The sequence continues at coordinate 602,016 of JAODUP010000319.1, read as the reverse complement.
TTGGAGGAACTATGAGAAAGTTTAATATATATGTTTATGTTATAATGCTGTTGTCAAGTGCAGTCGTTTTATTTGCGGGGGGACAGGGAGAGTCAAAGGGATCGAAGTTGAAAGTAGCTTTAGTAACTGATGTGGGAGGTGTAAATGATCAAAGTTTTAACCAGTCTGCGTGGGAAGGTTTGACACGTGCGAAAAGAGATCTTGGTATTACAGTCTCGTATGTCGAATCCACACAAGATGCGGATTATATTCCTAATCTCCAAACACTAGTTGATGCTAAGAATGATCTGATATGGGGTATAGGGTTTAAGATGGGAGATGCAATTGCGCAAATGGCTAGACTTAACCCAGACCAGAGGTTTGCTATTGTTGATTTTAGTTACGGTGATAAAACACCAGCTAACGTAGTAGGCGTGTTGTTTCGAGCCGAAGAACCTTCTTTTCTTGTTGGATATATTGCGGGAAAGATGACTAAAACTAAGAAGGTGGGATTTGTTGGAGGTATATCTGGTTTTATTATTGATGCCTTTGACTATGGATATCATGCGGGAGTATACTATGCGAATAAAAACGTAATGGTCTTACGACAGTATGCTGATTCTTTTGTTGATGCAGCAAAAGGAAAAAGTATTGCACTTCAAATGTATGTACAGGGGGCTGATATTATCTTCCATGCAGCAGGAGCCGTTGGTAATGGTGTAATTGAGGCATCACGTGAGCAGGGAATGTGGTCAATAGGAGTTGATCGTGATCAGAATGATCTTGCTCCGGATAATGTACTTACTTCTGCTATGAAAAAAGTGGGTGACGCAATATATTTAGTTGCTAAAGAATTAAATAATGGTGTATGGAAGGGAGGATCTACTCTTAACCTAGGTTTGGTTGATGGAGCAGTTGGTATTGCGCCAAGTTCCGATCAGCATGTACCTGCTGATATTCTGAATGAAGTTGTCGAAATTTCTACTAAGATCATTAATGGCGATATCAAAGTACCTAACAATCAAAGTATGTTTGAACAATTTGTTTCACAACAAAAGTAGTTAAACTAAAATTTTCTCCTTAGAGGCACGCAAATGCGTGCCTCTAAGGTTTTATATGTTTGTGGTGACTAAAAATATTTATCATAGGGCTGTATCTAGGCATCGAGGATGAATTGATCTTGAATCGAATAGGTAAAGAGTGCAACGAAATACTATTAAAGTTTGACTTTTTGTTAGTGACAGTTCCATTAAGAGGAGTTCCTATTCCATACATAGAGGGGCAAATCTTTTCATGGTGTGAAGATGTGTACACCATTAACGAAGGGAGGTGGATCTGTGAGGGGGAAAGACAACTACGTGGTAAAGTGCTCTCTACCATTCGCAGAAGAGGTGATTTCTTTTATATCATCGAAGTGTTTGATGTATCAGGAAAAGCTGCTCATAGGATACAAAATATGACAATTACATCAAAGGAAGGGTTTCCCATTATTGAAAGAAAGGAACGGTTCTTGTCAAAGATAGTTGCGTATCATGATGTGTCTAGTCAGTGTGTACATAACATGAAGAGGAAAATGGCTCGAAAACATCGGGTTCAAGAAAATAATATAAAAGTTATTCAAAAATACTTTATAAAATAACAGAGATGATTTTTCTAAAAATAGATTTTTAGCAGGCAAGAGTTTCTTCTTGCTTGTATGTTCTGATATTACAATTTATACTATGCATATCTACATATTTGTTTCTTAAGTGTAAGCAAGAAAGCCATATTATGAATGTACCTCAAACGGTTGTAGAATTAAAATCCATTACAAAATATTTCGGTGAATTCTGTGCTAATGACGGTATCGATTTCACTCTTCAGAAAGGCGAAGTACATGCCATTCTTGGTGAAAATGGAGCGGGCAAATCCACTCTTATGAATATTTTATATGGGCTATTGCAGCCCATAGATGGTGAAATTTATATATATGGAAAAAGAGTAAATGTTCTTTCTCCCCGTGTGGCTATCCAACAGGGAATAGGAATGGTGCATCAGCATTTTATGTTGGTAAAACTGTTTACAGTAACCGAAAACATTATTTTAGGTTCAGAGATAACAAAGTTTGGGGTCTTGAAGTATGGCCAAGCAGAACAAGAAATCGAAGCGCTTTCAAGAAAATATGGGTTACTAGTTGATCCTACGAGTAGAATAAAAGATATCTCCATAGGCATACAACAGCGGGTAGAATTACTCAAGGTTTTGTATAGAGGTGCGAAGATTCTTATTTTGGATGAACCTACTGCAGTATTGACTCCACAAGAGATTGTCGAACTCATGAAAGCGATTCGGGGGCTGGTGGAAAGTGGAAACAGTGTCATTCTTATCACACATAAGTTGCGGGAAATTATGGAGGTTGCTAATAGATGTACGGTTATTCGACAAGGTAAACTTATCGATACGGTAGATGTTTCGTCGGTAAGTGAACAAGATTTAGCAAGTATGATGGTGGGACATGAAGTGGTTTTTGCGCCGATCCCTCGTAAGATAAGTAAGGGCAAAGAACGACTTACCATAAAAAATATTTTTGCAAATGATAGAAAAGGGTTTCCTATGCTCCGAGGAATAGATCTTCAATTGCACGGGGGTGAAATCCTTGCGCTTGCCGGAGTAGAAGGAAATGGTCAGCGAGAGTTTATTGAAGTATTGGCAGGAGTGCGCCCGTTTGCTAAGGGAAAGATATATTTGGAACAACAAGAGATAGTAAATCCAAATCCTCAAAAAATGTTTGAATTTGGATTTGGAAACATACCAGAAGACCGGCAAAAAGAAGGATTAGTATTGGAATTTAATATTGCCGAAAACATTGTTTTACATTCCAGTAAATCATTTTCTAAGAAATTCTTTCTGAATCAAGAAAAGATGCATTCAGTGGCTATGAAACTTATTAAAGAGTTTTCTATTAAACCAGAGGATTCGTACTGCAAGTGTAAACATATGTCAGGAGGTAATCAGCAAAAAGTAGTTATTTCTCGGGAGTTATTTGCCAAGCCGAAAGTTCTTATTGTGGCACATCCTACACGAGGTTTGGATGTTGGTGCAACGGATTATGTGCACCATTGTCTTTGCGATCAGAGAGATCAGGGTGTAGCGGTATTATTGGTGTCGTTTGATTTAGACGAGATTTTCCGTTTGGCAGATCGGGTAGCTGTTATATATGAGGGGCATATTATAGGAATTAGAGATACAGAGAAAACTACTCGTAGTGAGATAGGGTTATTGCTTGCAGGACAAAAACATGATTAATCGACAAAAAAGTATAACAGAGAATCCAAGTGTTTTAGCAATCTTTTCTGTTGTTTTGGGATTGGGATTTGGCTTATCTGCGTTGTTGTTGAGTGGGTATAACCCTCTTTTAGCTATCAAGGTGATGGGATACAACACTTTTGGAAAGTTGAGATTTTTTCTCTGGATACTTATTCAGGCAGTACCTATTATTTTTACTGGTATTTCGGTTGCATTTGCTTATCGGACAGGACTGTTTAATATAGGAGCAGAAGGACAATTTATCATTGGTGCTCTGGTAGCAGCATTGGTAGGTTATTATGTACGACTTCCTATGATTATTCATCCTATCGTGGTGTTGTTGTGTTCGATTATTGCCGCAAGTATATGGGGAGGTATCGCAGGGTGGCTTAAAGCTCAATTTGGAGTGCATGAAGTTATATCTACTATTATGCTTAATTGGATAGCACTTTATCTCAACAACTTTATTCTTAATTTTCCTCAATTGCGACGCCCTGAAAGTGAAGCTACTCACAAGGTATTATTTTCTGCTCGTATAGATTTATTTTCACGTTTAAAAGAAGAAGGAGACTGGTATACTTTTCAAACTAATCATCCTCAGCTGGCTGATGTTTTTCGTGCGCCAATAACGATTGGTATTCTTTTAGCTGTACTGACTGCAATTATTATTTGGATTTTGATTGAGAAAACGAATTTTGGATATAAGTTAAAGATGGTAGGATTTAACAAAGATGCAGCGTTATATCAAGGAGTTTCTGTAACACGTTCATATGTATCTGCGATGTTGATTTCTGGAGCTTTGGCAGGAATTGGAGGAGCGTGTCACGTGCTTGGGGTTACTCATGAAGTGGCTAAACTAGCAGCAATGGAAGGAAATGGGTTTGATGGTATAGCGGTTGCACTAATTGCAAATGCGCATCCCATAGGTACTATATTTTCAGGAATACTTTTTTCCGCATTAGCATGGGGGGGCAAGAGTATTCAAAGAGACTTAGGTGCACCGACGGAGGTAGTAAATATTGTTATTGGTATTATTATATTTTTTATAGCAGCACCTGGGATCTTTAAGACTATTACACAGATGCGGTATCAACGCAAAATGAGGAGAAAACAGTGATGGCAATCTTGCAAGACATAGCTTTTATTTTGGGGACTATGCTTATGTATGCGTCTCCTTTGATATATACCGCCTTGGGAGGTGTTATTTCCGAGAACTCGGGAGTTATTAATATAGGCCTTGAAGGCATGATGACTATAGGTGCTTTTTTTGCTGCGATGGTAGGGTATTTTACGGGAAATCCCTGGTTAGGTTTTTTGGCAGGTGGACTAGCAGGCGGTGCATTGGCAGTACTGCATGCAGTGGCATGCGTTATTTTTGATGCAGATAACGTGATATCAGGTATAGCCATTATCTTTATTGGTCCTGGCTTATCTCTTTTTCTTTCACGTTTATTTTTCGATGGGGCAACACAAACAAAAGCCCTTGACCTTTCAAAAAAGATTCCTCGTCCTTTTAATGGTGTATTTGAACAAAATTCTCCTTTGGATCTTGTTTTTAATCAGTATGCAGTAGTATATATAGCAATTTTTCTTGTATTTTTAATTTCTTTTCTTTTGTATAAGACAAGGATTGGATTACGATTACGTGCGGTTGGAGAACAGCCAAATGCCGCATTAACTATGGGTATTCGAGTGCGAATGGTTCGTTTTTTGGCTGTAGTCATCTCAGGTGTTTTAGCAGGATTTGGCGGTGCAACATTAAGCATTGCTATTGTATCTTTATTTTGGGGGTCTTTAATTTCGGGACAGGGTTTTATTGCACTTGCTGCCATGATTTTTGGCAAGTGGCGTCCGATTCCCACAATGTTTGCCTGTTTTCTATTTGGTATTGCGCAGGGGATAGTTGTGTATGTGGGTGCTCGTGTACAGGGTACGATTTCGGATCTACTTTCAATGCTTCCCTATGTGCTCACGCTTATTGTTCTTACGTCACTTATGGAAAAAGGTCTAGCTCCAGAAGCTTTGGGTAAACCATTGCGCGAGAGGTTGTAACCTATGGAAATGGTATTGTGGCTTTTTGTTTTACTAGGTGTATTTGGATTTGTAACGCTACTTTATTATTCATTTAATATTGCGGGTTTATTTGGCTGGATTGCTGTGATTGGGTGGGTAGTTACTATGCACTTGCAAAATCTTGTTGAAATATTTGGATATTCATTTACATTAGGAAATATCTTTTACGCTACTGCATTCTTAGCAAGCGATATTTTGTGTGAGAATCATGGCAGAAAGGCTGCTTATTTAGGTGTAGGGTTTGCTATTGCCATATTTTTTATTATGAATGTGATTGTGAATCTTCCTGCTACTATAAAATTGTCAAATACGATGTCGCATATTTCTGATATTGTGGAATTAGTTTTTTCTCGTACGATGATTGCGGGAGTGTTGTCATACTCGTTTGCACAGCTATTAAATATAAAATTATATATTATACTCAAGAAATCGTTACCTCAAAAACGATACTTATGGGTACGTAATAACATTAGTACTATTTTGGCTCAATTATTAGATAGTGTTATATTTACTGGTATTATGATGTTTAATATTGCATCAGTATCGCAAATGATATCAATCATGTTGGCTATTTTTGTCATAAAACTCATTTTTGCATTGCTTGATACCCCGTGGATATATGTTGCAAAAGCAATAGGGCTTCGCTTGCAGGACAGAGCTTCTGCGTTGGATTGGATGCGTTAGTCTTTCCAAGGAAAGAGCACATTTCTTATAGTACGACCTTGTAGTTTTTCTTTTTCTTCTCTCAGCAGCTTATTCCAGTCTGGGGATTCTTTCTGTGAGTGGTCATATTTGTATAATCTGAGTCTCACACCTGTTTGAAACAACAGTAGAAAACCTGCAATGCCAGGGAAGAGGAACGCGGTAAATATAGAAAGCAAGAGAATACCAGTACCAGTTGCAAGCAATGCTATAGCGAATCTACTATTATCAAAAAAAAGCAACAAGGATTTGCGTAGTGTGCTTCTAACACTGCCACCGATTTGTATCAACAGGGGAAGATAGAATTGAGAAATAAGCAACCATAACACGGTTGCCCAAAATAATATGCCAATAATGAATGCACCCAAAAAGTTATGCATTGCTGCATAAAAAGGGATTGAAATCTGGAGAACAAGAAAGCATCCCACATGAAAGATACCAAGAAACAAACTGGGGATAACGAATTTACTAGCCTTTTTAAGAATGGGGAGCAAGTATAAATTGCTTTTCCCCTCAATAAGTTGTGTGAGACAGGAGCTTACAAACCCGCTGTACACACTTGTTATGAGAACAATACTAATAAAGAGTAATAGAAAAAGAAGTATGTGTATTTCTCCGATTATTGAAAACAGAGAAATAACTGAGAGAAGCAGTGCAATAAATCCAATATTAAACATTAATAACGCAAGAAAATGGTCCCACGAATTAAAAATCCATTTTTTTACCAATAGACGAAACATAGTATTATCATTACAAATTAACAATATTTATCCTAGTCTATATTTTCCAATGTTATATTCGTGCCTATTGTGTACTCTTGAAGTTTATCGAGATATTTGTTTTGAGTTAGGTGATTAAAAAGGCGATTGTTTACATAAATAGTAATTGGGTGGTTTGGATACATAATGGCGTTTACATACTTGAACATTTTTAAATAATGTGTGATATTGCTATACAGTAGGGGATATCCTATTTTTAATTTTATAATGGATTGCCATAAATAATGATCGGATACTTCTTGAGTTGTAAGGGAGGGGATTATTGAAAATGAGAATTGTAAAAAGTAATCAGCGAAGTTTTTCTCGATTGCCAGAGAAGTATTTGTGTGTGGGAATGGGTAGGTTATACAAAGTACCAGATCCCATTGAACACAGATAAGGTGTTTGTTTTTATTATAATGAACTGAAGGGTACTGCGATATAGGGATATTCCTTGAGCACCATTGAAGTAACTTTCTTTTTACAAGACTGGCGAATTGAGTAGAAGCGGCTTTATTGATGGAAGGAACTATTAACGTAGCGGATAATTTTTTTACTTTTAAAGGAGGTAGTAATTCTATGTAAGATGTATTCTTGTGCTGAGAATGGATGTGGTAATGAGAAAAATGAATGGGTTGATCTTTACTAAAGGGAAGACAACGAAGAGATGAAAATATCGATCTATCATGACATAATGTGGCCGCAAGGTGTTCCGTTTTTTTTCTGTATCGAATCTTTTTTTTCTGTAGCAGTTCAATTTTTGTGAGTGTGTCTATCCTTACAGGCTTCACAAGAGTATAATACTAAAAAATATATAATATATCAAATATATATAATTTAGTTATTTTATGTTAATTTGGTTCTTCTTTCTCCTAATGAGCAGTGTTAGTCATTTTGTATTGGAAATAAAGAATAATTCTTTTGTAAAGTCGGGGAAACCATGCCTCATAGTGGGAAGATATCGCCAGAAGTTTGTTGTCAAAACTATTTTATAACTACAGGATGTAATATGCATCAACTATCAGTTACAGATATTCAGAAAATATTAGCACTCAACATAAGAAAGAGACGCAAGCAATTGGGATACACTCAGATGCAATTGGCGGAACAATGCAATGTTTCGACAAGCTTCATTGGAGAGATAGAATTATGCAAAAAGTTTCCTTCTGCGGTAACGCTGCAGAAGTTAGTGGATGTGTTGCACATTTCACCTTCTACACTTTTCTTTGATGAATATAACCTTGTCAAAGGAAACGAAGCACGAGTACAAAATCTTTGTTGTGAAAAGATTGTTAAGTTAAAACAAGAAATAGAAGAAATATTCAACACTTTTCTGCAAGAATTAGATACAGATGCTTTAAAGAAGAAAAACAAACATAAGAACTAATGTTTTGTTATCTGCGTAGATTATGGTATACTGAATAACGGGGATAATATGTCTTTTTGTTTTTTCTTAAGGTGGGGTAACGGGCGAGTACTGTATTTACATCCTTTTCTCAAGCATTCTTTTTGGGAGGATTTTCGACGTACTGATCTTATTCCCTTATGCCATTACAACGTATTTCCTTCTTCTGAAGAGTTGGCAAAATTACGTTCTATTTTATATACACAAGTAAAAAAGTTTTATCATGCAGCACAGACAGAAAAAACATTTTTAAAGTCTTTTGTCCTGGCAGCAGTTACATTTCTATTGGTATTTTATTTTCTCTCAATAGGTATCAGAGATCCTATTCCCATGGTAGATGAACTTGTAGGTGCAGTAGTTGCGAGTTTTGTGGTTTTCTTTGTATATAAAAAAAAATTTGTTAATAAGATAGAAGAGCGGAAAGAACTTGAAGTTTTACTTTCCCGTATTGATCGTATAGAGCTTTGTAAAAATGATACATTTATTTTGCTGGGAAATATACTAAATGATTATTATGATTTACCCATTGATCATCTACAACAATTTATACGACAGAGAGACGGGGCTCACAAATTTCCCCAGTTGACTCGGGAACTGCAGATATTCTACCAACAGCTTGCACAATATTTTGATCACCCAGAACAAAAAAAACTGGCAAAACTGCAAAGTAAGATGTGGGGAAGGAAAGCTCATGATAAGACAATTGCATTTGATATGCCTCTTTATGTGTTATTTTGTCAACTCGGATATAACTATTCTAAAAAAACATTCGATAAATAATGTATGGACTTCTTTTGTGAGAACTGTCAAAACCCAGTTGCGTTTGATGCACCGAATTGTCCGCATTGCGGTGTGTTGTTTTCGGGTGTTAAGTGTCCACGATGCCATTATTCGGGGAATATTACGCGATTCAAGAAGGGGTGTCCCAAATGTGGATATATACATGTATTAAGTTCGGGAATTAAAACATCGCATAAAAATGAATATAAAAGTACGATTCCTGACAAAATTTTTTTTCCCGTATTAATGCTCTTATTAGCTATGTCTATTTTTCTTGGTTTGTTATATCATAGGCTTTTATAATGATGTGGAAGTTTTTATTCTTACTTATCTCTTGTACGAGTGTCTATTCTCAAATAATAGAGAAGTCTGACAGACAGAAAACGTATCGCCAACCTGAGGATTTCTCATCTGTATGGAATGACTCACCGCAGGAGCAGCGGGTGGTTTCTCATGGTTTCGGAAGTGTTCTTTTGGGGCAAAGTTTACAAGAGGTTAAAGAGAATCTACTGAGTAACATATTCTTTAATTATCAAGGAGATCCAGCAGTGAGCTTTCGGCCCTTTAATCAACAGCCGGTAATAACGATAGAAGCAAATTATTTTTTCAGAGAAGCCCAGTTTCAGTTTTCTGAAGATATGTTGTCAGTAATAGTTTTATCTCTTAATCCTAAACAAGTAGACTATTACACTATGTTTCAACTATTTGTTTCTAAATATGGTAATGCTACTGAAGTCCACCCTCAATTTATTGCATGGGAAGATCAAGAGGTCATTTTAAGACTAGAACGGCCACTAACGGTAAAGTATATTGCGAAAGAAATATTTGAAATATCAGATGACACTGAACTAAAAACGCCAAGCCTTGATGAAAAAAAGAACTTCTTTGAACAGTTTTAATTCTCTTTTACCGTTAATAAGTTTTCTGCTCGTCTCGTGTATTTCTGAGAAAGAAACAAAAGTTATTACCATTAATAATGTCGCATTTACCGTAGAAATAGCTGATACAGATTCTAAACGGCAAGAAGGATTGATGTATCGAGAAATACTGCCTTACCGATATGGTATGCTCTTTGTGTTTACTAATGATGAGATAAGAAGATTCTGGATGAAGAATACGAGTCTAGCATTGAGTATTGCGTTTATTAACGCACAGGGAGTTATTCTTGAGATATATGATATGCAACCTTATTCCTTAGAAACAGTAAGTTCTCGTTATCCTGTTCGGTATGCATTAGAGCTGTCACAGGGATCCTTTGAGCAGTATCATATTGTGATTGGGGATAGGATACACATCTCTGACTAAAAGCCTTATAGTTGCGACATCTGTACATTGTAGTATGCTCAGGCGATATGCTACCATTGATACATGCAGTATCTTGTGTTAAATGCGCACTTGTTGAGTGAGTATAGTGATGAATCACTCGAGGCGGCCACAACAGGGATCGATATGATCGTTTCGTATTGTCACCATATAAGGTGTGATCAGGTACATATTATTGCTAACACAGAATTTACCTTTCGTAAACCAAAGGACTCTGTTGTACATACATTACCGTGTGCAACTCAACGAGAATTAATTACAACATTACAAACTATTTTCTCTGGAAAAATAGGTACTCTGATATATAGCTGGTATGATTATCCCTTTTTGAGTGTTGAACTTACTCGTTTATTGCTACATTTGCATAAAGAACAATATTGTGAATACACGTTTGCGGATGGCTATCCTGATGGTATGACACCTGAAGTAATTGAGCTGTCTACACTCTCTATGTTACATTCACTTAGTACTGATACGTTGATTTCGCGCAAACCTTTGTTTGATATTATATCGAAAGACATCAATGTTTTTGATGTAGAAACAGAAGTATCAGATTTTGACTATAGGATGTTGCGCTGCCATCTTTCTACACATCAAAAGAGAGATTTTCAACTATGCGAGCGACTTGTCCATAAAGGAGCTACAAATGATACTAAACTCCTTGCGTTATTGCGAAAGGAACGGCAGTTGTTAAGAACATTACCCAGTTATGCACAAATCCAGATAACAGATACACATCCAGCACCTGCGTATTACGAACCTAAGGGATTATATGTGAAAGATAATACTGTACATAATTGGATGGCTCTCGAGAACTTTACTCAGCTTTTGCGGAATCTCGTGCAGTTTTCTCCCGATATAGTTATAGAATTGGGTTACAGGGGAGAACCTGCATTACATCCGCAGTGGGAAGAGATGTTTGATGTGCTTCGCAAAGAGAAGATGCACATATATGTGCAGAGTTCTGGAATAGGATGGCAGGAGAATCATATAGAGAGCATACTAGAGCAATCTCCAGATAATATCTTTTTTATTTTTAGTATTGATGCGATAAATCCAGAGGTATACCAAAAGATAAGATTACATTCTATAGAAGAAGCATTGTCAACTGTTGAGCGTTTTTTAAGTGTGTATCCAGACCAAGTATACGTGCAATTGACCCGATTGCAGGATTTTGAACATGAGGTTGATGCATTTTATCATTATTGGAAAGAGAAAACAAATAATATTATTATCCAGAAACATAATAATTTTTGTAATGCTATTACATCCCAAAAGGTAGTTGATCTTTCTCCACTTAATCGTTTTCCATGTTGGCAATTGGAACGTGATATAACGGTGTTGCTGGATGGCACTGTTCCTTTATGTGCACAAGATTATGAAACGAAGTTTGTGCAGGGAAATGTATTTAAGCAAAGTTTGCAAGAGGTATGGGAACAGGGGAATACCTATTTTTTAGATCATGTAAAGGGAAATTACCCCCCCTGCTGTAAGCAGTGTGATGAGTATTACATTTTTCATGCCTGATTATACTATAGTAGGCAATGAGAGAGCGGACCCGTCGATGGTGTGTTTTCTTCTTCTAAATAAGGGTGAAAAGTACAAGCAAGAGTCTATTCTTCAAAGATTCAAAAAACTCGGGATTCAGTGTATTCTTGCTGTTGAAAGACGTAAACAATCTTTTAAAGTGGCATCACTGTGCGATATGTTTCCTATGGCACGATTTCTTCTATTTGATACTCTTCCTGATACAGGGTCTGTAATTAACCTTGCGGTGGAGATTGCGAATAGTCATTATCTTGCGGTTGTTTGGAGTAATATGGAGATTGAGAATTATCAGGAGAATAATCTTTTAAAGAATTTTAAGAGATCTTTGACCTGCTTTGTGGCTCCTCGTTTATATGACAATCAAGGATTGTCTTTACCACAGATAAGGTCCCCTATGTATCAAAACAAAAAGCTGTTAATCAGGGCTAATTATCTTCAAAAAGATTATTTTCGAACCTTATACCCATCAGACTATACTGCGATATATCATTGTAGGAGCTTTAGAGACATGGGAGGATTTGATGTGCGTATTGATCATGTGTTTTGGCAGCAAGTTGATTTTGGACTTCGTATTTACCGGGGAGGTATGGAAGGGATAGTATCGCAAGATTGGACTGTGCGTTATCGGGAAGCAAGTACGCCTGAAGACCATACGGAAACAATAGATGCTGCCAGATGCTACCTAAAGAACATCATGCCAGTAAGAAGGAAACGAGTATATCTTCCTCTTAGTGCATTTTTTAATTTAATTTTGTTTTGGAAGTTTTCTTTTCTTTCCGCATTCCGATTGTATCGTGAGATTTCTCAATGGCTTCGGTTTTTCTCTCAAAAATGGAAGCTTCCCATGGAAGCAGTTATTCAAAAGTTTTTAAAATAATTGATGATTGGGGTGTTCTTACAGGCTCGTTTGCATTCGGCTCGGCTTCCAAAAAAGATTATTTTACCACTTGGAAGTTCTACAGTTATCCAGATGGCTATGCGTGCCTTGAGAAGTATTCATGCAGATGTATACGCAGTATTATGCGATACAAAGAGTTTACCTATATTATACCCTTTAACGCGAAAAGAGGGGTTTCGAATTATTGCAGGAAGTACGTATAATGTGTTAGACCGTTTTTTGTTTGCTGCAGATGTTTTGCGTGTTAGCACTATTATCCGGGCGACAGGAGATAATCCGTTCGTATCTGCAAAATTAGCTAATCTTCTTCTTAAAGATAAGCGCACAAAAGGTGCGGATTATGCCGGTTATTCAGGCATGCCTGTGGGAACAGGGGTGGAAAAAGTACGTGTGACTTCTTTAAAAGAAGTAGCTTGTAAAACTACAAACTCGTATGAAAGAGAACACGTTTGTCCATATCTTTATACACATCCCGACATATTCCGTATTACTATTTTACAAGCGCAGAATTCTTATTTAAAAAACACTCGTGTTACGTTGGATACAAAAAGTGATTATAAGAACTTGCAAAGTATTATATTGAAAAGAAAAAATCCGTGTACAGATGCTCCTCTTGAGATTGATGAGCTTCTGAGTATATTAAATAAAGGAATTACACAGTGACTGAGAGGATACTCTTTATACCTGAGTGTGGGAAAGGACATGGAAGTGGTCATATGGTTCGTTCTTTGCGTATCGCAGCATTGCTTGAATCTGAAATCTATTTGCCAGTTAGTTGTTTTTTAAAGCGTTCGCTACATCTCTCGCCCTATCAATTTGCTGCTACAGTGGATGAAAAATGGAAGCTGTCAGCCTTTAAACAGCGTATCCATACTGAATTACCCCGAGGGGTCTTTGATAAGGTTGTCTTCGATATACCACATCTTAGGTATGCTATGCTTTATTCGGTGCATGCACGTATGACGATTGGATTAGACTGTGGAGGTGAAGCACGTATATCTGTATCGTATCTTATTGACACTTTGCCAAACTTTTATGACGATGCCAATATACATTCTGTGGCTTTCAATGTATTACCTCAGATGAGGAGAGAAAATTGGCCAAAGGAAATCAAGAAAATCTTTATTTCTTTTGGTGGAGAAGATTCTGGACAAAAGGCCACGATAGTTAAAGAGAAACTTCTTCAAGAAAATTCTGCAGTTAGTGTTGATATGCCGAAAGGCGTTTTTCGGAAAAAGAATATGTATCGTATTTTGGATGCACTATATTTGTATGATGTGCTTATTACTCATTTTGGTCTTCTCGCGTATGAGGGATTATGGGCTCGGGTACCTGTCCTTTTGATCAATCCTACTAGATATCATGAACGGTTGTCTCAAAAAGCAGGATTTGTTTGTTTCCCCAACAATAAAGATCTTTCCCTCTCCCTGTTAAAAAGCTTATTTCCTCAGCTTTCTTATAATAGCCAACAAATAGCACCGAGATCTCGAAAAGATATTGTGGCTCTTATTCAATCCTTGCAGCCATCACGGTATTATATACCTTATGCAACGGCCACAGCGCGTTTTACACAGCGGAGCTTTTTTCATATAGGAAGGGGAACAATTGTTCAAGCACGTTATCGTGATACACAACGAATCTATGAAGATTCATATTTTTCGAAAGAATATGCAGAGCAATATGGGCGTACCTATCTGCAAGATGCTGATGCGATTTATAGCATAGGGAAAATACGTTTAAAAAGAATTAATAAATATATGTCTTCAAAGAATATATTACTTGATATAGGATGTGCATATGGTCACTTTCTACGAGCTGCAAAGGATAACGGATATCAAGTGTATGGTATTGATATTTCCCAATCAGCAATACACTATGTACAGCAAACACTGCGAATATCGGCGCGGCAAATAGATGTGCAGAATGATAAATGGTACGAAATGTTTCCACTACAACATTTTTCAGTTATCTCACTGTGGTATGTTTTGGAACATCTTCAGGATCCATTCAATGTTCTAAAAAAACTACTTCCATTACTTCAATACAAGGGAGTTTTATGTTTCTCCATGCCTAATCCTAAGGGAGCTAGTGCTCGACTAAAGAAACAATCTTTTTATCAAGAGAGTCCTGAAGACCATTTTGTTTTATGGGATCCTTTTTATCTACGTACTATGTTCAAATCCTTGGGATTGCGCCTAAAATACATCAGATTTACGGGACATCATCCTGAACGGTTTTTACTCCCACTCGCCAAAATGAGCTTTGCTAGTGTAATATACAAAGGGATGAGTAAAGTATTTGGTCTGGGTGATACATTTGAGGCTTATTTTATAAAGGACAGCAAATGAAACGAGTATTGATAGTAGGTGGTGGTTTGCAACAGTTACCGTCCATTCGTGCGGTTAGGGAATTAAAATGGGAAAGCGTGGTTGTTGATCAAAATGATAGGGCATTGGGGAGTAGAGAAGCTGATATGTTTTATCAAGTAGATATTAAGGACCAGGACAGGGTGCTACAAATAGCCCAACAGGAAATGGACCAGCGAGGTCTTGATGCTGTGTATACTGCAGGAACAGATTTTTCAACCACAGTGGCATATGTTGCTGAAAAACTTAATCTCCCTGGTATTCCTTATGTATGGGCTGTAAAAACGAGAAACAAAGCGAAAATGCGCATGCATTTGAAAAAGCTGGGGGTTGAAATTCCTGCATATCAGGTCTTCTTGTATTCCAGCGAAAAAGCTGCGTTGCACATTATAACTGAATTCTCAGAGAAACAAGGGTTTCCTCTTGTGCTTAAACCTACTATGAATATGGGAAGTAGAGGAGTAAGAAGTATTAGCAATGCAGATGAGATACTGGAGGCGATTCGAGCTACACTTCCTTTCTCATCTGGGAATGAGCTTATAGTAGAGAGCTTTATCCATGGTGATGAATATAGTGTTGATGTTCTTGTATATAAGGGAAAGGTTCATGTAATAGGCTTAGCAGATAGACACATACAGTTTTCTCCGTTTTTTATAGAAACAGGACATAGTATACCTTCAACTATTTCCTCTGTTGATTTTGATAAAATGGTACTGGTTTTGGCTAAAATAGCAAAAGGTTTTTCGATCGCTAATGGTGCACTTAAAGGGGATATTTTTATAGATAACGGAAAGATTATTGTGGGAGAATTTGCTTCGAGACTGTCTGGTGGATTTATGTCAGGCTGGACCATTCCTATTTCTAGTGGTTTGTATCCTGTACATCAAGCACTTCGCATTGCTGCAGGAGTCCCCGTGGAAGTACGGCGTACTTCTTCTGTGCGCAGTAAATATGTTGTCGAACAAGCGGTGTTTTCAATTCCAGGTATATTGGAAAATATACAGGGAATCAATTTGATGTTGCTAAGAAAATATTGTAGACATGTGTTTGTCAATAAGAAAGTAGGAGATATAATACAGCTTGTGGAAAATAACACGGAAAAGGTACTACATTTCATAGTCGAGGGCTTTTCTCGGGAAGAGGTAGAAACATTGCGTGTAGAGCTACTTTCTAACATACGTGTAGAACTTAAAAGCTCTGTAGAGGTAACCGAACAGTATCTTTTTTCTCAGAAAGCTTTTCCAGTTTTGGGAGTATTTATCCATATTGATCAAAACCAACACGAGAAAGATGCTATGCACGACTATTATGGAACAGTACATATGTCTAGAAATAACGTGCTACCTGTATATCCGTTATCGCGGTGGGAAGACGAACATACGATAAATTGGCAGAATAGATCGGTGGCTAGTGTTATACAAGGAGCATTGAGACAAAAGAAGATTGTATTGAGCAATTCTGGGTTTGCCTTAGGTGCTATATTTTGGAGAGCCATAGAACGAGGAGGTGACCAGGCTGTTCAATATATTATAGAGACATTACAACGCGAAGGGGGGAGGGCGTTGTACCGATGGTGCGATATCTTGCACACATAATAATTTTTCTTACATATACAATAACGGGAATCTCCGCACAATATACCCTGAAAACCCTTGTTGATAAAGCAGATGTGTGGGTTCAGTGGGATAGTGCACGTCGGATGGGAACAATATGGAAGGGGAAAACCTCGGTTTCATTTAAAATTGATTCGCCTTATTTGCTTAAAGATTTTGAAACTATTTATATGATAGATCCTCTTCATCAGGACAATAAAGGAGCCATCATAGTACCTCCTGCAACAATGTCTGTATTACAAAGTATTTATTCTTTTCGAAAACCATTTCGGGCATCTTTTCGTGGGGTAGCAAGAATAAATACTATTTTTATTGATCCAGGGCATGGAGGAAAGGATCCTGGGGCAGAGTCATATTATACCATTAGTGGTGTGAAAAGCCGCTTGAGTGAAAAGGATATTGTATTACAAACTGCTAAATATCTAGCAGCATTATTAAGTGAACGTTTTCCCGAAAAGAAAGTATTAATTTCTCGAAGAAAAGACAAATATGTATCCTTGGATGCGCGCACGCAGCTAGCAAATACTGCATTATTGGCGCAAGAGGGATCTATGATTTTTATATCTCTACACGTGAATGCTTCATTAAATAAGAGTGCCCGTGGTTTTGAAGTATGGTATCTTCCACCCGCAGTCAAACGAAAAAACGTACTGAATCCCAAGAAAGTTAAAGTGCGAGATCCTCAAGTGCTTTCCATATTAAATGTTATTAAAGATGAGGAATTGACTATTGAAAGTGTGTTGTTGGCGCAATCGGTTCTTTCTTCTCTAAACTTTTACATTGGATCTGTAACCCCTAATAGGGGTTTAAGAGAAGAATCTTGGTACATTGTACGTAATGCAAAAATGCCTGCGATTCTCATTGAGATAGGTTTTATCAGTAATGAACAAGAGAGGAAGAGAATGATGGATGATGTGTATTTGCAGAAAGTGGCCTTGGCAGTATATCATGGAATACAGGATTTTATTAGGAATGTCGAACAAAAATGATGTAACCTGCAAGCAATCTGCTCTCATGCGCCGATTTGCATTTTGTTTTGTGGTACTATGCGTGTTGATATTGTTTACTATCTGGCATTTAGTTAAACTTCCACAAAGACGTGTGCTATTTTTCCCAGGAGAAAATGCCATGAGGATTGAAATCCATTTTCTTCCTCATAAATGGAAAAAAGAAGAGCAGTTGAAAGAATTTGTAAAAGAACTCTTACTTGGACCATTTCTTATGAAATCGACCGCAGTATTTCCTAAACCAAGTAAGTTGAGATTTCTTATACTTAAGGATCAGGTAGCCTACATTGATATTTCCACCTACATAGGAAAAAATATACCAAAGCACCTTTATCCCCTTTCTGACGATGTTAAAAGTTATATGGAAAAAAACGTATTTTATAATTTTCCTATTATAAAACATATCTATTTTACAATAGGAGGTCAGTTGCCAGGATATTTACCCTATACAATTGAAAATGGATGAATAAACAGATTAAGAGATAAGACTTGAGTTTATTCATATGATATGCCGATACTTATGGTAAGTATCACTGAAGCAAGTGAGGAGTATAAAATGCAAAGAAATATTTTTTATAAGCTTATTTTAATATCCCTCTTACTATTTTCAACAACGTTTGCGCTAGTAGGAGAAGAGGCGATATTAATTGATTTTTCACAATTGATTCCTGATTATCCTTCGGATAATCCGAAATTTCATGAAAGAACAGTAGTAGATTTTAGCATAGTGGCAGGAACCAATTTTACTGAAGAAGCTAAGAAGCAAATGAAAGCTTCCTTGTCGATTCCTGAATGGATGGTTATATTAAACTCATCCGCACGCAATAACTTTACCCAAAGTCTAACTTATGCACGACCTGCTCAAGTAAATCCTGATTCACAATTTTTTCCAGGACAAACAGTTATGGGAATTCGTGCACTGTTTCCCACAGAACCATACAATGCGTATATTGATATTAAACCCGCATTTAGAATACCAGCCTACGAAGATAAAAGTGAAGTACAAGCAGATGGTACTCTTGTGGTAACAGACGAAGAAAAAGGAATGGGGAGAAAGTTCGAAGGGTTCGGTGTGGTAAAGAATGTAGGAATGCTCAGGACATTGAAGATGAATGTGTATGGTCTCAATTATCCCCACCGTTTAGCAGCAGTGGTAGAGACAAGTGAAGGAGAGGAAACAGAAATACTTCTTTCTCCACTTGAATTTGATGGGTGGAAGGAATTATCCTGGAAGAATCCAAATTACATTGAAGATGTACGGTTTCGAACTTTACGGGTACGTCCATTGTATCCTCGTATGACTCCTTATGTTCGTCTAAAAGGATTTCGCATTTATCGTAATGGTATGAAAGTTGGTGGAGACTTTGTGAGTTATATAAAAGACGCCACAATTACTTTTGACAAAGCATTATTGCAATTGGAACGAAGCATTGATGATGAAAGAGTGTGGGGAATTATAGGAGAGCGCCTTGCGGCTCGTCGTCGTGCAGAATTGGATACTCTTAGTCGTAAAGAAGTACTGCGTTATATAGAACGATTAAAAAAACACAAAGTACAAGATATAGATATTGTTGAATAAGCAATAAGCAATCAACGAAAGCCTCCAGAAGGAGGCTTTTTTGGTTTAAATCTTTAATCAAACCCAAACCCTTAACTCATAATTATGTAGCAGTGAATGCACGAAAATACTTCTTAACGATAAAATAATTTATTCTATATTTTAAAAGATATCAAATGATAATATAAACGGCATAAATCTGTTTTAGATCAAGAATCTTTGTAAAAAAGGAATCCATATGTGCATATGCAGGACTGAACATAAGAAAAACTGATTGCTTCCCGCGGAACTGAAAATCTATAATCTTGTAACAATGAAGGCATGATTCCTCTTACAAATTCATAGCTGCTTTTTATTTGCGACAGAGTGTACGGTGTGATCTTCCTGTTATTTTTATATATACATAAGGGATTTACTGATTTTTTATGAAAAAGGGAGGAAAATATTCTTTTTCAGTTGTTCTTTATTGCATTAAAAATCCATAATGTCTATTATATAATTAATGAGTGTAAACTCTACAGTTAGTATTGATAAAGACCTTTTAGAGGAATTTATTACTGAAGCACAACATCTTACGGAAAGTTTTGATCTTGCTATGCTGGAATTGGAGAAACATAAAGATGACGAGCTTATAACGGAGCAGCTACGTATTCTACATACCCTTAAAGGAAATGCTGCCACAGTAGGTGCAATAGAAATGGAACGATGTGCGCATGAACTAGAAACATTGCTTATCGAGGAACAAAAGATCCAGGCAGATATTTCTCCTACGATAATGGAGCAACTATTTAATGGGAGTGATTTGCTACAACGCTTACTTTTAGAATATGAGAGGGGGAAGAGTGTAAGCAAGAAGGAGAGCGCTCTCCAACAGTACATTGTGCATATATACTTTAGCGATAAAACTGTAGACAAAGAATTAGAAACTTTGCAAGTGCTGGCGCTTCTGCGTTCAGTGGGAACTATAAAAAAGATAGATCCAGATACATCTACTATAAATAAATCTTCAGATCATTGTAACATATATTTAGAGAGTACATTCGACTTATTGTTTCTGCAACAACATGTAGATATACTTGATACAAATTATACACTTCAAGTAGAGCAGGAGTCTAAGCTTTCACCCAAACGTAAAGAATTCTTGCCAAACTATGGCGAAGTGGCAAATATAGATAGTCTTATATCGCAAATATCAACGATAGATTCCACATTACATATACACATATCACAATTGCATGAACATAGTACTTCTTTGCAAGAATACTATAATATGTTATTTGAGAAAGTCAGCACCATGCAAATGTCTAGCGAAAACCAGAAAACAAGTCACTTATATATACGTGAAATGTTGGATCTAATGAGATCCTTGTATCAGCAGCAACAAGAATTTCTGGTTCGTAATCAGTACTCAATGATGGATATTATGGCTGACATTCAACGTACTATGATTATTCTTGTGAAATCTCGTATGATTCCGATGCATAGTATTTTTATTCGTTTTAAGAGACTTGTACGAGATACAGCAATGAAATTAGGAAAAAAAGTGGGGTTAGAATACAGAGGAGAGAAGATAACAATTGATAGAGAAATATCAGAAAGAATTTTTGATATACTTACCCATTGTATTCGAAATGCTCTTGATCATGGCATTGAAGATCCGAGAGATCGGAAAATAGCAGGAAAACAGGAAACAGGAATGATTAGTATTGTAGCAGAGGGAGATGGGGATTCTGTAAAGATAATAGTATCTGATGATGGCAGAGGGATAGATACGGAAAAAATAAAGAAACATGCAGCAGCAAAAGGCTTAATAGGAAAACAACAGTACCAGGATGAAGAATTGTATCAATTCTTATTCCTCCCTGGATTCTCGACCGCAGAGACGCTTACTACATTATCGGGAAGGGGGATTGGATTGGATATTGTACAATCTACTATTCATTCTCTGCGTGGTAAAGTTTATTTATCTTCAAAAAAGGGAAAAGGAACAACGATGACCATGCAATTTCCTGTTACACTCGCTCTTATGAGTGGAGTGTTAGTACGCTCTCAAAGTAACGAGTATATTTTCCCAGTAAAAAATGTACGAAAATCATATCGTAGTTCAGATGTTGTACGGTCAATGAACTATTCTTCATCGATTGCCATACAAAATACTACTCTCTCTTACACGACACTCGAAGAGTTATTAGGAAAAACAGAATCTGAAGAAAAATTAAGACCCTATTTTCTTTATGTTGACTTTGATGATTATTGTGGACTTATAGGTGTTGATGCGGTGTTAGGGAATGACTTCTTTTCTATTACTCCGTTTTGTGGTTTTCATACAAACGGCATTAGGGGAGCTTGCATAGCGGGAACATCTCATATTGCGTTACTGGTTAACTTATGAATATTTGTTATGATATCGCAAAATAAATTTATTTATATACGTCTTTCAAACGAGTGGCTGCTGATACCTGCTGTTCAGGTTCAAGAAGTTGGGGAAGTGTTTAGAATAACCAAAGTCTTGGGATCACCTTCTTGGTTTCTTGGACTTGCTCTTTCGAAAGGGAGAATACTCCCAGTATTCGATTTAAGAGACTTGCTTTTTCCGAATCGTAAAAGAAAAGATGCTTTTTTCCCATTCCAGGTTATTGTTTCTCAATATAAAGAAGAGTTCTTTGGTATATTTATTGAAACAACCCAAGGTCTTATATCGGCTATCCCCTATCATGTATCAGAAAAATTGTTTTTGAGAATCCTTACATTTAATGGTTTACAAGGAATTGCAAAAGTACAAGATATTCCACGTGCCATTATAGATATTTTGTTTATATATAATCAATTGAGTGATTGTGTCCGAAAGAATCAAGGATAAATGCATGTACGTGGAGAAATATTATCATAGATATGCTAATATCATTACAGAGATATGGAAAGAACTTTTTGTCTTTACATATTATTCCGATACTGAGAACAGTTCTGTGCGTATTGAGTATATAAATCCTTTTGTTAATTCCGCGTTTAATGTTCTTAAAGAAGTACTAGGAGTCGAAGTACGTCGTGGTGATATATTACTACATTCTAAGAATGAGTGCACAGGAGGAGTAATTATTATTGTATATTTTCATGGTGATTTTAAAGGACATGTATTGTTGCATATGACTGAAAAAACAGCTATCTCTCTTGTCTCTCTGATGCTTGAAAATATGCAAATGGATCCAGTGAAAGAACTCGATGAGATGGGACGTGCTACTATTACGGAGCTAGCTAACATGATTACAGGACGTTCTGTAGCAAATCTTAGCAAGTTTGGTTTTGAATTTGAACTTACACCCCCCAAAATATTAGTAGGAGAAACAGTAAAGATAGTTGATGAGACTATGCCCCACGCATTAGTGATTCCTATGATCCTTCCGATGGGAGATCTGGAAATCATGATAGCGATGAGAGAAGAAAAGAATGTACAATGATGTTGTTTTCTCACGTGTGCACTTTAAAAATGTAGTGGTAGTTGATGATTCGCAATTTGTGGTCAAACAATTATCCCAGATACTCATGTCTGATGGTTATACTATTTTAGCTACTGCCTACAATGGGTTAGATGCGGTTAAAGTATACAAGGATTATTTTCCTCGGATTAATTTTATCACACTTGATATCACTATGCCGATTATGGATGGTATCACTGCATTAGAGGAAATATTATCCTTTGATAAATCTGCGAAAGTGGTTATGATTAGTGCTCTCGGGACAGAAAAGATGGTGAAAAAGGCCTTGCTTCTTGGTGCACTTGGGTATATACTAAAGCCACTTAATCGAGAAAAAGTGTTACGACGCATTGATCGTTTTATGTGGGGCGGTTAGCTCAGTTGGTTAGAGTACATGCTTGACATGCATGGGGTCGCTGGTTCAACTCCAGTACCGCCCACCAGAATAGTAACTGCTGAGAAAAATTAGCAGAGTAATTGATATGCTTCATGTAGTATTGAGGCGGGGTTTATCATCATGCTATTATGAGTGGATGTAGTATGATAATTTCTAGTCTTTCCCAGATAAAAAGCGACGAGGTGAATTTGGAAAAAAAGAGGGTAGTAGTTTAGATTCTGTGTAGAGACAGGTAAAGTAGTTGAATAAATTGGTGATAGATGTGAAAATGGTGCACCTATGATTATAAACTATGCAAAAGCCGCAAAATAAAATACACGTACAGGTATTTATTGATGAATTGAGAAATATTGATTCACAACAGTGTAGCATATTTCAAAAGTTGCGGGACATTGTATTTGCAGTTTATCCACAAGTGAAAGAAAGAATAATCTATGGAGGGATTATGTTCTCTTTTGGAAAGGATATCGGTGGTATATTTCCGTATAAAAAACATATTTCTTTTGAATTTGGTAATGGATATAAGATGAAAGACCCAAACGGTCTCTTAGAAGGTAAGGGAAAATTTCGTCGACATTTAAAGCTTGCATCTATAACAGATATTAAAACAAAAGAAGTACTTTTCTTTGTAAAACAAATGGCATAAAAGGAGATCTTTTGTGTGTATTAATCATATGAACTGTTTAGACTTTGGTTATATTTTGAAATATGATATACTATTAAAATGAGAAAAAATAACATAACAAAAAGGCTTTTATTGGGAACAATCCTGGGAGTTTTGTTTGGCGTGCTTTGTTTTGCTGGGTTTGCTTCTAATAAGAATGTACCAGTAGAATTTATAAAATGGCAAACATGGTCTTGCTCGAATATTATGATGTGGGCTACTATTGCAAATCGTGCAGTTTTGGGAACCATGGTTGCATTGGCAGGTTTTATAACTATTAATTCCTTTGTAGTAATTTTTAAGATTCCAGTATTTTTACGAGGAATAAAGATGGGATTATGGGTGTCTCTTCCCATGGCACTGGGTTCGTTAATGGGAGACAATCATGAGGCAGCAGTAAACGCTTTTTGGTTTATTTTGGGGGCAGGAGCGTTTATTGGAATGGTGATTGATCTTATTATTACTAAAGTTGCCGGGCAAGGTAAGGACTTAACAAGCGATATATGAAGGGTATTAATTAGCCGTACAGGTACAGAAAACCAATAGTAGTTAAATCTTATTGAAGATAAAAGCAGTAGTAAAAGTGTTTGGCTTTATCATTCTTGGTATAATTCTTCTTATAGGTCTGCTTTGTGTAATAGGCATGATTAAATTCAATATTTTAGCAAATTTGCCTGGTTTCGATGTTGATGGTAACAAGCTTATCTTACCATCTTCAAAATAAATGTATACTTTTTGACTTTAAGGTGTATTCCAAAAGGACATCTGAATAAGGATATTGGTATTTTGTTGTTTCCAAGATGGTGAGAATTTATATATGGTGAGCTTGACAAAAAAAGAAAATTGAATAATAATGTATTATCGAAGTACTATGAGAAGTATAATTTTGCGAAGAAGGCATAGTTTTGGAAGTAAATGTCTTCTTATAAGACTGAGAATATGCTCAGTGTGTACTGTAGGTACTGTTGATAGTAAGGATGTTTCCTGAAGGTAAAAGTAAAAACTCCTGTTAAATTATTTTTGCATGTCTTTTGATGAGGTAATAGACGTATAGTCAAAGCACAAGTGAATGAGCAAGAATCAGCCTCTATAGATCTTTTCTTAAAAGATACATCTTTTTCTGGCAAGGAAACTACAATCAAGCGATTTATTAAAAAGGTGCTACTGTTCTTAGGACTTGCTTCATGGGATCTTTCCGTGATATTTCTAGATGCTGATTCAATGCGTATGCTGAATCTCCAGTATCGCGGGGAGAATGAGAGTACTGATGTTCTCTCTTTTTCGCAACTTTCACAACCCAAATTACCCGCTATGCAAAAGCAGGTACTAGGCGATATTGCAATAGATGGAAACAGGGTGCATAATCAAGCACAATTGTTGGATATTGATGAAGATGAAGAGCTATATCGTTGTCTTGTACATGGTATTCTGCATCTTGCGGGTATGACTCACCCTGAAGGATGGGCGTCGGAAATGATTATGATTCAAGAATGGATTATTTCCAGGAGAATGAGTTTACTATATCTGTGAAATCCTTTATTTCCAAGTTTATGAGCCGTATCTCAACTAGAAAAAAACATGGGACAAATGTGCTTACTGTTAATGAAATGATTGAAGGTATTTATACGCTTTCTACAAGGACAGTAAAAGAAGTGATGGTTCCTCGTATAGATGTGGCTTTTATCGAACATGATATGCGTACTCCCGAATTATTGGATGTTATTATTAAATCTGGTCATTCGCGGTTCCCTGTATATAAGGAAACAATTGATAATGTATTGGGAATTCTCTATGCCAAAGACATCATTCACTATTTGGGGAAAGAAGAAAAATTGAATATTCCTTCTCTCTTACGGACTTCCTTTTTTGTGCCTGATAGTAAGAAACTCGACACATTATTGCGGGAAATGCAAAGAAAACATGTACACATTGCAATTGCAGTAGATGAATATGGAGGTGTTTCTGGAATTGTGTGCCTAGAAGATATTATAGAAGAAATAGTCGGTGAAATTCAAGATGAGTTTGACCATGAGCAAGAAGAAATTCTACGTATTGGGGAGTATACATATATTTGCGATGCGCGAGTTAATATTGATGATCTGAATGAGGACATGGGTATTGATCTCCCTAATCAAAATTTTGATACTCTGGGAGGATTTGTGTTTGATCTTTTTGATAAAATTCCAGCATGTTTTGAGAAAGTAACATATGAATCTTTAGATTTTATAGTGCAAGAAATAGAAGGGCGAATCATCAAAAAAGTAAAGATTATTGTACATAATGAACGGCAACATACTACGGTTTAATTTTGTATTGCTTGTCTTCCTTGTTCTGGAAGGAGGTGTTGTTCACTCGCAAACTGCTCGGGAGTTGTTTTTGGATGCACAGCACATAGTGCAGCAGTATCCAATCAATAAAGACATTGACATGTTGCTACGTGCAGTGGAAACGCTTTTACGTGCTACTGAAATAAATTCTGCTTATGCGGATGCATATCAGGCATTGGCAAGGGCATACTATTATCTAAAAGAATATAAACAAGCACAGCAGTATCTTGAAAAAGCCATGAACTTTTCCAAGTATTCTGTGGATCTTTCTGCGCTAAAGGGGAGAATATTACTTGCGCAATATAAGATTAAAGAAGCGGAGAGTATTTTTCAAACTATAGTGAAGGAATATCCTTATCATACACAGGCATTGTTAGGACTTGGGGATATTTCATTACTCTTGCAATCGGAAAGGAAAGCCATTGCGTATTACAAAAAAGTGCTTGTGGGAGATCCTCGAGAACTATCTGCATTGCTCTCACTCCTTATCGTTCACTATTTTCTTGGACAATATTCCGATGCACAGACCTATTTGTTCCTTGCACTTCGATATCATCATCGTAATCCTGAAGTGCAATACTATGCAGCCTGGTACTATAGGATGCAAGGAAATTTACAAAAAGCAAGTGTGCATATTGTAAAAGCAATTACTTTACGAGATAATTTTATTAGTGCGTTTATTTTACAGGCTGAAATAAATATTGCGCGTGGTGATTTTAAAGAAGCGCAGGAAGTTATCACTCACATTACTGCATATGATAAACAATCTTTACTTGCATGGTATGCTCAGGGTCGAATAGCGCAAGTGAATGGCGATGTGAAAGATGCGATATATGCGTATAAACGTGCATTGTCAATTAATCCTGAGGATAATGTGCTACGACTTGCATTTGATCATATTATGATTAAGCAGAGAAATCCACAAGATGCCATAAGAAAGGAGGCATCGCGTTACTATCTTCGACAAGCTCATCAGTTCCGAGTGCTGTTTCAGAATGATCGTGCTAAGCATATGTTACGACGAGGTCTCCGTCTGAACCCATTTTCTATAACTATGCGACGTATGCTGGCCGATATATACCGAGAAGAAAAGGACTATCAGAATTATCTTTCTGAAATAACAATATTACAAGAATTGGGCGAAACTGATCAAAGCGTGCGTGATGCTGTGGATACATTTAAACATTATTTGGCTAATAGTGTGTCCAACAGGTGGGGAGTAGATCAATTTGCAATATCAAGACCAAGAATTAATCTTGCATTATTTTGTTTGAATACGGTAAGCCCTGAAGCAAAATACCCTTTCTCAAATGATTTGTATCTTTGGTATCTTAGCGAACTTTTCTTGCCTTCTGAGAGAGTTGAAATATCAGGAAAGCCGTTGCTGATAAGAGAGAAGGCGGAGGCATTATTACGTGCTAATCTTGTAAAAAGTGATTATTTTCTTGTTATGGAACCCATGGAGGGTTCAAGTTTTCTCCAGATAAAAATGTTGTTATATAAGAGTTCTTCAGGCCTTTTGCTTGAAGAAAATACGTTGTTTTCATCGGTCCAGCAGCGGGTTGATGTGTTGTTGAGTGATATAGTAAAAAGAACGGAACGTATTATTCCATCACGTGGAACAGTCTTGGATCGAAAGGGAGGAAAAATATTATTTTCCTTAGGAATCGAAGATGGACTAACACGTGATGATATGCTGCGTGTGATTTCTTATGATAAACTACGATCTACTGCGGATGATGCATCTGCAAAAAATGTAGCGGGACGTATAAAAATAACTGCGCTTGATGCTTTGGTAGGAGAGGGGACATACATTCCAGGAACTGCCTATAAGAATTTGAACATCGGTGATTGGGTATTTCTTGTTCCGTCTGACGATACTTCAGGAGATTCGAAAAATACGGTTAATAAAGTAGAAACACTATCTCTCTTATATGATGAGATTAAAAAAATTCGTTAGTTGACCATTATGATTATGTAATGTAATATAGGGTAACTAAAGATAGTACGTTATTACAAAAATGATGAAACAAGTGAGGAAACTATGAGTATTGCTATTAATGGGTTTGGTAGGATTGGAAGAAATGTCTTTAAAATTGCTCTTGAGAAAGGCATCTCTGTAGTTGCGATTAATGATTTAACAGACACTAAAACCTTGGCGTATTTGTTAAAATACGACTCAACACAGGGGTCTTTTAACGGTTCTGTTTCGTATGATGAGCAACATATTATTGTGAATGGTACAGCATATAAGATTACCAGCGAAAGAAGTCCGCTTGATATTCCTTGGGGAACGTCTCCAGATGTGGTTATAGAGTCGACAGGTGTTTTTCGTTCTCGAGGGGGTGGAGGAAAAGTGGGATATGCTAGCCATTTAGAGAATAGAGCTTATCCTGCCAAAAAAGTGATTCTAACCGTGCCAGCAAAAGATGAGATCGATAATATGGTAGTGCTTGGTGTCAACGAGGCTTCATTACAGAAGAAAGATCTTTGTGTGTCTAATGCTTCCTGTACTACTAATTGTCTTGCGCCATTAGTAAAAGTATTGCATGACCATTTTAGCATTGAGTCAGCAATGATGACAACAGTGCATTCTTATACAAATGACCAGATAATTTTAGATGCTCCTCATAGTGATTTAAGAAGGGCTCGTTCTGCGGCAGTATCGATGATTCCTACTACGACGGGAGCCGCACGAGCAGTAGGAAAAGTACTCCCTGAGCTGCAGGGGAAAATTGATGGTGTTGCAATACGTGTGCCAACACCCACTGGATCTATTGTTGATCTTGTGGCCAACGTGAAGAAATCTATTTGCAAAGAAGATATCGATGAAATTATGAAAAAGGCCGCACAGAGTACATTAAAAGGTATTTTACAGTATACTGATGAACCTATTGTATCGGTAGATATTATACACAACTCACATTCAAGTATTTATGACGCAAAGAGTACTATGGTTGTTGGTAATATGGTGAAACTTTTTTCGTGGTACGATAATGAGTGGGGATATTCAAATCGGGTAGTTGATTTGGCTAATTTGCTTATAAAAGAGTATTTATAACTGAACTGTTATGACTGGTTTAAGAACAATCAGTACACTTAACCCGCGTGGCAAGCGTATTCTCGTACGTCTTGATTTGAATGTTCCATTGGAAGATGGGCAGATACGTGATGACACAAGGATTCAAGCTGTGTTACCGACGATAATCGCATTACTCGAAGGAGGTTGCAAAGTACTTATTCTTATGAGTCACCTTGGTCGACCAAAAGGTAAGAAGGATAAGAATTTGAGTCTTTATCCAGTGGCGGAACGTATGACAAGTTTATTGGGGAAAAAAGTTATTATGTCTGATGATATTCTTGGTATGCAGGTACTTCGAATGGTGGACAAGGCTTCAGAAGGGACAGTGATACTCTTGGAAAATCTTCGGTTTGATAAAAGAGAAGAAAGCAATGATCCTTCTATGGCGAAAGAATTAGCTGCACTGGCTGATTGTTATGTTAATGATGCCTTTGGTACTGCGCATCGAGCACATGCTTCTACTGTGGGAGTGACAAAATATCTTCCTTCTTATGCAGGATTCTTACTGGAAAAAGAAGTACGTTTTCTTGACAAAGTATTATCCCATTCAGGAGAGCTTATTGTGGTAATTGGCGGTGCTAAGGTTTCCTCCAAAATTAATGTTCTCGAGTTTCTTTTACCCCGATGTCAAAAAATGATCATTGGAGGTGGTATGGCATATACATTTTTAAGAGCACAGGGGATTTCGATCGGCGATAGTATTTTTGAACCAGATCATGTAAGTGATGCAGCGTCTTTATTAGAACAAGCAAGAAAGTGTGGAGTGGATATCTTTCTTCCTCGTGATCATATGGTAGCATCAAGATATTCTGAGACAGAAAAAGGTGAATATGTTGAAACTATTTCTGATGGAAAAATGGCATTGGATATAGGAAAGAAAACTATTACAGAATTTACCGATATATGCAGAAAAGCAACTGGCACTATTATGTGGAATGGTCCTATGGGGGTGTTTGAGTTTTCCTCATTTCAACGGGGAACTAGAGAAGTTGCGCAGGCAATAGCTGATAGTAAGGCGATGAGTATTGTAGGGGGAGGAGATTCTGTTGCTGCAATATCTATGTTTGGAATGAATAACAAATTTGCGCATATTTCAACAGGAGGAGGAGCTTCACTTGAATATCTTGAAGGGAAAGAGCTTCCTGGGATTGCGAAACTAAGGAGAAATAAGTGATGAATAAGAAACCCTATATTGCGGGGAATTGGAAAATGAATATGTTACAGGAGGAAGGGAAAGAGTATTTCAGAACACTTCTTACGCATTCTTTACCTCATTCTATGAAAGTATTAATTGCACCTCCTTTTACTTTATTGCCGGAGGCTGTCTATCAAATGAGAAATTCTTCAGTATTGATTGCAGGGCAAAATATAGGTCCAAAGGAATCAGGAGCATATACGGGAGAAGTGTCTGCACGTATGCTTGTGGATCTTGGGGTGCAGGCAGTTATACTTGGACACTCGGAGCGACGTACGGTCTTTCATGAAGAGGATCAGATGATAGCTCAGAAGCTTGTACTTGCACGTGATGTGGGTCTAGACATTATTTTATGTGTAGGGGAAACTGAAAAACAAAGAGACGAAAGAAATGCAGAAGAAGTGGTATCACGACAACTCGAGTCAGCCTTGCAATATGTAGAGGAAAATGATTTTGTGCATATAAGTATTGCGTATGAACCAATATGGGCTATTGGAACAGGTAAGACTGCGCAACCAGAAGATGCGGAATTGATGCATGCGTACATACGCAAGCACATAGGGCAAGATTATTCGCGTAAATGTGCTGAAGATCTTTATATTCTCTACGGCGGTTCAGTAAATGAAAAGAATGCAAAACAACTACTCGCCATGGATAATATTGATGGTGCGCTTATTGGAGGTGCCTCATTGAAAGTTGACCAATTTTTGGATATTATAAATATGGTAACTGTATAAGGTAGGTTTTTGATGTTGGGAGTTTTTTTTCTTGTATTATTTGTTGGTATTTCAGTTCTTCTCGTCTTAATTGTTTTGGTGCAAGATGATGAATCAGGTGAAGGATTGGGATCTATTTGGGGGGGGGGTGCTTCTTCACGTAATTCTGGACGTCGATCGGGAAATGTAGTAACGCGTATCACAGCAATCTTGGGAACATTGTTTATGTTGTCAGCATTTGGTCTTGCATGGTTGCATCGTGCTCCTACAGTGGAGTCGATTGAGAAGACAGTTCGCGAGAATCTGAAGAAAGAAAGTGTTGAATGGTGGCTTTCTGATCAACCTGAGAAACAGACAGAGAATCCTGATTCCCTCCAAAAGGAATCTCAATAGCCTATATGAGGATTGCGATAGTCTATGCGGCACATGCGAAACATAAACAATCGATCCAAGAGGTAGCAAAAAGTTTTTCACGCTTTTTTCAATCAAAAGGATACTTTATAGATAGTATTGATTGTCAAAATGATCGGGGAAAAAAATTAACTGGATATCAATATATTATCGTTATATCTCATGCTGTATCTTTCTATGGCAAAGAAATTGTTCCTTCTTTGAGAGAATTTCTTGTGGAATCTGGTGAGCTTATGGGGAAGAGATCCTGTGTGATATTAATGAGATTTTTTCAGTTGAGCGTGCAAAAAGCTTATCTTGCTCTTATGAAGTGCGTGGAGAGTTATGGTATTGTATTGCATTATTCACAGGTGGTATCTTCTGTTAAGGTTATACCTTCTGTGGCTGATCGTGTACAACGATCATTGCTTAGAACATGAAAAATTACTATGAAATACTAGAGATTCCGTATTCTGCAAATAATACTCAAATAAAAACAGCTTATCGGAGTAGGATAAAGCGTCTACATCCTGATATTTGTTCTACTCCATACACTGATGAAGAACTACAAGAAGTCCTGGTTGCGTATAAAACACTTATCGATTGTGAGCAAAGAGCACATTATGATAAACAGATAGGTGTGGAAACACTTCGTTCAGGATACCGTTTTCGGTATCGACATTTTCTCATGGAGCATATTGAGGAAGGATATTACGCATATCGGTTAGTTTTATATGAGTTGTTGCATTCTGAGCATTTAAAAGCAATTCATGCATATGAGACTTTTGCAGAAAAACATGATATTTTGGCATGTTTACCGAGGGAAGACGCTATGGATTGTCTTTTTTTACTTGCAGAATCGTATATCCTTGAGGGAGATTACCTTAATTCTTTTTTCTTATTTGCAAAAGTATTGAACCTGGAAAAAGAAAAAGCGTATTTTCGTCATTTTATAGTTGAAATTTTGAAGCGAGTGAAATATCTTGTATTATATGCATTGCCTAACATTTTAACAGTAACTGATACTGTCCATTGTCTTCAAAAGGCTAGTCAATGGGATTATACGAATGGAGAGTTAATGCAGTTTAAAAAAGCTATACGCCGTTTGGTGCATGGTAAATTATGTTATACAGGGGAAAGAAAATGAGATATATTATTATGGTATTATTATTTTTGAGCATCAATGTGGTGTATGCGCAAATATTAGATAAACCAGTTGCAACAGTAAAACTTACAAAGTTTGTAAGTATAGGACAAAGGCAATTATTGCATAAAGTAAAACTTCTTGAGAAACAATTTGGACGCGTGTTAAGCAAGAAAGAGAAGAAAGAATTGGTAGAATCCGAAATAGGTGAGGAATTGTTGAGGCAAGCGGCAGCTAAGAAATTTATCAAAATAAATGATCAAAAATTAGATAAATATCTGGAAACTCAGCGGCAAAGTCTAGGCAATGTGTCTGAAGATCGTTTTAGAGAAGCAGTTGAAGAACAAACAAAATTGAAGTTTTCTGATTATCGGGAAGAAATAAGAAAACGATTGGTCCAAGAACAATATATTATGTTGGAACGAAAGAGTATGTTTTCGAATATACCAGCCCCTAGTGAGGCCGATGTAAAAGAGCTATTTGAGAAAAAAGCGACTGAGTTTACTAATCCCGTATTGATTCGTTTTAATCATTTATATTTTGATACAAGAAACTTGGGATCGAAGAAAATAGCCACTATTAAACGAACTGCCCAAAAATTAGCCCGTGCGATAGCTACTAAGAAAAAAACTTTTGAACAGGCATTGGAAGAATCTTTGGATAACGTGCATTTTAGTGGAGGAGATTTTGGGTATCTTGCGCGAGATTATCCAGAACAAGTAGCATTATTGGGAGAAAAGTTTATTACCAATGTCTTTAAACTGAGAAAGGGTAATATTTCTGGTTTATTAGAATCAAAGATAGGTTACCATATTGTGCAAATCACCGACAAACGGTCTGCGAAGCTTCTTACGTTGGATGATCCTATTTTTCCTGGAGAAAGTCAAACGGTAAGAGATCGAATTATTACTTATCTACGTCTTGCTAAACAACAAGAACTTTTTGCAAAGGCGTATGATGAAGTGCTGAAAGAACTAATGGAGAAAGCCGAAGTGAGACGCTTTGTCGAAAACTATAATTGGTGAAACTGAATAGACATGAAGAAAGAATTAAGGCTATGCAAATTCTATATGCGTGGGAGCAAAATCCTACTTCCTTTGAGCTAATATGGAATGCTGAATCTGTGCAGGATTCTCAAAAGTATCCGTATGCAAGAGAGTTGGTTCAGGGTGTGCTAAAGCAGGTGAAGAAGATTGATGCAACAATTAATAAACATCTTATCAATTGGAAATTTTCTCGTTTATATAAAGTAGATCTTGCTATCCTGAGAATGGCAATATACACATTGTTGTTCATACCAGAACTAGACCGTGCCATTATTATTAATGAGGCTATTGAGATTGCTAAGGAATATTCAAACGAGCATGCGCCGAAATTTATCAATGGCATATTAGATGCGATTTCTAAGAATGAGCGAAAAGGTGATACGTCTTAAAGATCATAAAGACATCGAGGGGATTCGTCGAGCAAGTGATATTCTTTCTTCTGTGTTGTTAGAACTAAGGAATATGGTGAAACCTGGTATGAGTACAGGTGATTTGGATGATGAGGCTTATCGTATGGTTCGGCAACATGGGGCTACACCTTCCTTTAAGGGGTATCAAGGCTATCCTGCAACATTATGTACCTCTGTTAATGATGAAGTTATTCATGGTATTCCAGGAAAAAGAGAAGTACAAGAGGGAGATATTTTGGGAATAGATTGTGGCATTATATATAACGGTTACTTTTCTGATGCTGCTATCACTGTGCCAGTGGGTAGTGTAAACGATCAGATAAGAAGATTTCTTCAGGTGACAGAAGAGAGCTTGTATAAAGGAATTGAAGCTTCGGCAGTAGGAAAGAAAATAAGAGATATATCGCAGGCAATCTATCGGCATTTAATCCAACATGGGTACGGAGTTATTCATGCTTTCTGTGGACATGGTGTTGGTTTTGAATTGCATGAAGATCCTTCTGTTCCTAATTACGTAATCCCTGAAAACAATATTCGTATCGAAGAGGGCCTAGTAATTGCGATTGAACCTATGGCGACTATGTGTGGAAGTAGCGTGCGGCAATATGATGATGGCTGGACAGTGTGTACATTAGATGGATCATGGGCTGCTCATTTCGAACATACGGTAGCATTTGTTCATGGAAAGGCGGAGATCTTGACTATCTAAATTATATAACATAACTATTATAGTTTTGTGTGGCTGTAACCTTTTGCAAAAAAAACACTTTTTATTGTATTATAGACTATAAAAAGTATAAACTATAATAGCTTGTAATTTTTATAGAGGTTCTTTTAAGGAGAGAGTTTATATGTACTATTATCGAAAAAATATAGTATTAGTTACTTTATTATTATTTGGCGTCTTTTTCTCTTGTTCTGTCTATGCGCAGACTCTTGCTCAAAAAGAAAGATTGCAATTAACTGAACATGAAGCAGATACCGTTCCAGTTCTTAAAGTTGTTGAATTGCAAAATGCTTTTCGACAAGTATCAAAGTTGGTACTACCCACTGTAGTAAGAATTGATGTTCGTAAAGAAGTGGAAAGGGAAAATGGGTTCCCCTTCTTTGATTTTTTTCGCGATCCAGAAAAAAAACCACTTGAAAAAAAGAAATTTTATAGTACTGGATTGGGTTCTGGAGTAATCGTGCGAAAAATCAGGCATACCTATTATGTGTTAACTAATGCACACGTGACAAGTACTCCTGAAGAAATTAGTGTAACATTAAATGATCATCGCGAGTATGATGCAAAATTGGTAGGAGAAGATCCTAGAAGAGATCTTGCACTTGTTTCTTTTACAACTAAGGAAGACGATATCCCTGTTGTTAGGTTGGGAGATTCTGACGAACTTCAGGTAGGGGATTGGGTGTTAGCCATGGGAAGTCCCTTTGGGTTTCAGTCTTCTGTTACAGCTGGAATCATTAGTGCATTAGGAAGAACGGGTTTTGATGATACGATTATTAATGATTTTATTCAAACCGATGCGGCTATTAATCGTGGAAATAGTGGGGGTGCTCTTGTTAATATTCAGGGCGAGGTGATAGGTATCAATACATGGATTTCAACACCAACGGGAGCTTCTTCAGGAGTAGGTTTTGCAATTCCTATTAACAGAAGTAAAAAAGTAATTGATCAGTTAATTCAATCAGGTAAGGCTGAGTATGGTTGGTTGGGAGTGTATGTAGGAGTGCTTGATCCGGTAATTGCAAAGGACCTTCATTTACCCAAGGAGAAAGGAGCTCTGATAACTGGGGTTTATAATAATTCACCTGCCGAACAGGGGGGGATGTTACCTGGTGATGTTATCATAGAAGTAAATGGACAGGTCATACAAACACAGCGACAATTAATAAAGAAGGTTGCAGGATTATTTATTAATAAGATTAGCTCATTTAAGGTTGTTCGAGATGGCAAACAAAAAAAACTATCAGTAAAGATCGGTAAACGTTTGCCAGAGGATAAGCTTTCTAAACTTCCTAAAAACAGTTGGCCTGGAGTAATAGTGCAACCATTGGTTAGCGAGTTAAAAAAACAGTTTGATATTCCATCGGGTCTTTCAGGCGTTCTTGTAGTAGATAGTGTAAATGGTACGGCACTAGGTGCAGGATTACAAGAAAAAGACGTTATTTTAGAAATTAATGGAGTAAGGATTCGTAATCTACAAACATTTTATCGACAAGTAAATAGTGTTCAGAAGGGAAGGAGTATAAAAGTGAAATATTGGAGAAAGGGCGAAGAGATTGAAATACAGATAAAGCGAAAATAATGAAAAGGTACTATATATCATATAATGAAGTTCGTAATAATGCGATTAAAATTTCGCATGTGATTGCTTCGCACGGCTTTATTCCTGATATTATATATGTGAATTTGCGCGGGGGAGCGTATACAGGTAATGTTATTAGTGAATATTTTAAGATTGTTACTGCTTGCGCTCCGAGTCCTGTTTTTTATGCGGCGGTAGTTGCACGTTCGTATCAGGCGGATAAACAAATGAGAGATATTATTATAGATGGGTGGACTTATCATCCTGATCGTCTAAATCCTCGGGATAAAGTAATGATAGTAGATGATATTTATGATTCAGGGCGTACTATGCAACATATGGTGGAAATAATAAGAGATCGGGGAATACCAAGAGAGAATATTAAAGTTGTTGTGCATGACTATAAGATACGCGAGTATGAAAAAAAATTAAAGGTTATACCAGACTATTACTGCCGGAAATTTTCGGTAAATAATCCAGAGAACGATTTTTGGATTCATTATCTTAGTCATGAATTAGAAAACTTGTCAGAACGAGATATTATTCAACATTATCCCCCCCAATTACACGATATTCTTATAGATTTAATTAAGCAATCTACAAAAGAATAAAAGTAATATACTTATTCGTTTTTCCAATCTTTATTAGTTGTAGTGATGGGTAATGGAACACTCCAAAGTCCATTTTTTATTGTTGCAATAAATAAAGTTTTTCCTAGAACTGTTGCGAATTCAGTTTTCCATGAAGTGGTGGACAGAGCAGGGAATGAGATTATTTTTCGGTCTATTGTAAAATCAGAGTTTGACGAAAGAATCAAATGGATACCGTCACTGTATGTAATAGCATAATATTTATTTTGGTACAAGAAGAGTGATTGAATTTTCTTTGTTGTACTAATAGATTTCCAAGTTGGTTCTGGATTGTTGGGTGTAAATGTACCCTGATATATGTAGTCTTGTGTACTAACATATAAAGTGGAATCTATAACAGTTATAAAGATGTAGTTTTTTCCATTGTTGGGTTGATAGTTGCTTCCAAATGCATTTTTAAGTTGTAGTGACACTTTATTCTGAGGAATATAATAAATAGTGCCATGTGTAAGAACCCAATACATGTTATTTATGAAAACAATATTAATTATTTTTGCAAGATTTGTTTTATCTTCTGTGGTAACTTTACTTACTGTACTACCATCGGACGCTAATGCCCATAGCGAATATATAGGAGGAGGTGGATCTTTGGATTGTGTAACATTTAATTGTGTGACAATAAAAAGGTATTCGTTCGCTACATACAAACCGAAGATTTCTTTCTCTTCCCACTGAGTAGAGGGTAGTTTTGGTGTTACTAGAGTCCATTTTGGGTCGTTGTATGTAGATGATGTTATGGTATCAATATCGACACTGTAAAGTTTTGCGGATCCACTTTGACGTTTACTAAAACTTGCATATAATTTCTTATTAAAAGAGGCAAGTGCTTCTACATTTGATTCAGATTCTGATGGTGTCTTTACTTTTTCCCAGTCTTGAGCAGAGGTAGATCGTGCATACAATGCACCGAATGTGGTGTAGTAGTAATTGTTAGCCAATAGAACTCCTTTGGGAGTTATTTTCTTGGGTAAGTTAGACTTTTTAACTTGATTTGTACGTTCGATACTGGCAAACACACCTATTTCTCCTTGTTTACAAGAGAAAAAGGAAGCAGTCAGTGCAAAGAGAATATAAAAAATAATGTTTATCTGTATCTGTATAAGGCGCATTAGAAATGATACCTTACTGATATTGCGGTATTAAACATATTAACTAAACGTGAATCTGTTTTTGGCGGAGTAGGTCCTTTATATATTTGTGGGATAAAAACATACGAAAGAGTGGTACCAATACTCCACTGTGCATTAATATTCCAATAAAACCCTATACTGGGTTTGAGGATGAAATCTGTATTTGCGTTTTGATCAAAGCGAATACCATTTAGTCCCACTCCAAGACTAATAGGAAAATCAAAACTACTTATCTGAGGTATATATGTTATTTTAGCCAAGAAATTAAAGAGATATATAGGTTTTCCTGTTTGTGCGAGGGAAAAAGCGCCCCCCAGATCTATGCCCGCTCTTAGCATGCTAAGAAAGTGTATTTCCCATGATAGTGCAAACCATCCTCCTACACTCATTTTTGTTGAGGTTAAGGGAGCTCCTACCTTCTTTTGGCTAAATAGTGGAGTAAGAACACCAAGATTAAGAGTAAGTACTTGATCGCCAGGCTCTCGGGTAAAATTTAGGAGTGATTTCTCCTTTTCTCGAGTTTGTGCCGATAGATGAAATGGTGCAAAAAATATCAATCCGATTATTGCATATGTAAGTACTCTTTCTTGAGATTTATTTGCCATGTCTTAATACTTTAACGTGAAGAAACAAAAAGCACAAGATGAGATTGAGGATTTTTTTATTTATTGCTATGATTGAATAAAATGAAATTGCTTGATGGAAAGTTTCTCGCACGGGAAAGACGAAAAGAACTTGCCGCATATGTAAGTACTCTTCCCTATATACCATGTCTGACAATCATAATGATTGGAGACGATTCTGCTAGTCGTGTATACATCCAAGCAAAGAAGAACGCATGTGAAGAAACAGGAATCCGGAGTGAGAATCTTGTTTTTCCTTATGATACGAGCGAGCAGGACTTATTGCAGCATATTAATAAACTTAATAACGATGAGCGTGTGGATGGTATCCTTGTACAACTTCCACTTCCTCTACATATTCATGTTGATAAAATATTTAGTGCACTTAATCCTCTGAAGGATGTTGATTGTCTACATCCTATAAATCTAGGTATGCTATTACGATCTTCTTGTTCGTTGATGCCCTGCACTCCTAAAGGCATTCTTTCTCTTCTTGATTACTATGGTATAGAACTGGATGGGAAAGAGGTGGTCATCATCAACAGAAGTATTATTGTGGGAAAAACACTTGCAGTACTTGCAGGAATGAAGAAAAAAGGAAGAAATGCGACAGTTGTCTTGTGCCATAGTGGAACAAAGGATGTGAGTGCACACACTCGACGTGCGGATATATTGATAAGTGCAGTGGGGATTCCTGGTTACATTAATGGGAGAATGATCAAAAGAGGCGTTGCAATTATTGATGTGAGTGTGAATCGCTTAAAGGAGGGAGGAAAACAATCTCTGGTGGGTGATATAAATGTATCTTCTGTGCAGAAAAAGGCTGCGTATCTTAGTCCTGTACCAGGGGGTGTGGGACCTATGACTATTGCTATGTTATTGGAAAATACTGTTGAATTGTCAAAAAAAAGGCGGAAATATTGATGATTGTAACGGTAAATACTATACTGGTAAGCATAAGCGATAAATTGGGAGTGTCTGCCTTTCTCTCTGCCTTACAGAAAGCAAAGAGAAATGATTCTCTCAAAATATTTGCCACAGATGGCACCTATCAAGCACTACAGCGAGAAAATAAAGAATTACCTTTGGAACAACTGTCACAACATATTTCCCATCCAGTACACACAAATGGTCTGATAAAAACACTGGATTTTTTTCTTTATGCTGCTATTTTGTTACCACGCAAACAGGTTCCTGCTCATCCTTTACCACCTATAGATCTTATTGTGTGTAATCTTTATCCTTTTTCTGATAATTACCGCAAGAAAGCACCACTGGAACAAGCAAAAGATCTTATTGATATTGGTGGAGTATCGTTGTTACGAGCAGGAGCAAAAAACTTTACTCGTGTTAGCGTATTATATAATATAAATGATTTTCCGACTATATTGAAAGAAATCCAACAACAGGGAGGAGTAACGTTGGCAACTCGTGCATATTTGGCGACAAAGACGTTTTCGTATATTGCCCAGTATGACCAGTCTATTGCATCTTATTTTCAGGAGTATGCCGATGAACTCTGACATGTACCGAACTATAAAAGCAGATGCTTTTCCGCAGAGGATAAGTGTTTCTTTTCATTATGATGATAAAGAAGAAGTTACTCATTATGAAAAAGTTTTATTCGATGGACAAGGCTTGCGATATGGAGATAACCCGGATCAATCTGCTGCGTGGTATAGAAAAATTTCCCCCAAAGGTGCAGTAGAGACATCACAGAATCTTCCTTTTCCTATTCAGGTGGGTAAGCACCCGAGTAAAACGAATATCAGCGACATATACAGCGCAGTGCGTGTGCTGACATATATTCCTAACGATCCTACTGTGATAATTGTCAAACATGGCAACCCTTGTGGAGCTGCTATAGCAGACACAATAGATAATGCGTTTGAATGTGCGCACGATGCTGATCGGATCGCAGCTTTTGGGGGAGTGATAGTGAGCAATCGAGAAGTCTCGAAAAAATTCGCTATGCGTGTAACACAACATTTTTTTGAGGTTCTTGCGGCTCCTCGGTTTACTTCTCAGGCACTTGAGATACTAGGTAAAAAGAAATCGTTATCAGTTTTTCAGACTCCACCGATGTCAACAAGTAACATGGAATGCCGTATGCTTCTTGACGGATCTTTGCTAATGCAAACAACTTTTGAACCAGTGAGGCTACAAAGAAAATCTATAAAGACAGCTAGAACAGAATATCAAGGTAAAGAATATTGCATTAAACAGCAACCGTCCGAAGAACATATTCGGGATATGCGATTTGGATGGATACTACAATCTGCAGTAATGAGTAATGCAATTGTATTTATCAAGGACCAAAAAAGTATAGCGATAGCTGCAGGGGCACAAGATAGAGTAGGTGCGGTTAAGAATGCCGTGAATAAGGCCTATCGAAATGCAATGGAATACCGTGCACATATGGAATTTGAAAAATCTTTCGATCAACTACCTAATGAAAGACAAATGTATATAAGAGAACTGGTGCATAGTGATAATGCGGGATTGCGTGGTAGCGTGATGATTTCAGATGGTTTTTTCCCATTTCCTGATGCGGTGCAAATGGCCTTGAAAGAAGGGGTACAAGCTATTTTACAACCAGGAGGATCGATCCGTGATTATGCGAGCATTATTGCGTGCAATGAAGGTTCTGCGAGCATGGTTTTTACAGGACAAAGGGGATTTCTTCATTGAAATTAGCTGTAAGTAAGAAAGCCTTGATAGGTATTGTTGTTACACTGTTTTTTTGTGTTGTAATTGGATTCATGCTTTTACTAGCAGCTCAGTTATCCTCACTTGGGAAAAAACTAACTGTCTTGCAAAGAACGCTTAGCAGAACTGATACAGATAGTGAAGCTCTTAGAAAAGGAATCTATCAATTGGCAGGTGACGTATCACAGATGCGAAGTCTGCTTCGATTAAAACCACGACATTATCGCTTTATGACCGAGACGCAACAAGAGAGTAACAATGAAAGAGATATGATTACACCTTATTTAAAAGGGTTGGATATATTGATCAATACTATTGAACAAAAATCAAAGGTAAAGAAATTAAATGAGCTCTCGAATCATCCGAACTGGAAATCTTTTCTTTTAAAGCACAAGCTTGAGGAAAAACGCTCGAAAGAAGAACTGCAGGTGATTGATAAGACTGTTTTATTATTTCATATCCGGTATAATGTTACTTCTACCCAATATCTTGCGTATATATTACAAGATCAATCAGTTGCAATGAAATCAGGCGACATACTACAATTTGTGCAAAATATTCGGATGCTTTTTCCCAATGCGCAAAAACGCATTCAAATACGAAACGAACAAAAGAGAGCACTCTTATTTCTTACTAGGGAAGATAAAATTCTTGCTTTACATAAGGAAAAGAAACTTTCTTTTGCACCTATGAAGGAGAATACAGGTGCAGTATTCTTACCTGTTATGCGATTTGACAAGCAAGTTTTTTTATTATCTTTTTCCTTTTTAGATAAAAAATTTCATTTTCTTGATCGGGACTTTGATTCAGCGGAAGAATTATCTACTACATATATTCAATATTTACAACATACAGAAGTGCTTACTGAAGCAGAACGGCGCTTGCGAGAATTAATAGAGGCGGTGCGAGAAGTCTTAAGAGATAAAGGAGTGGTGTCTTATTTAGCCGAGCATCAGTTTCATGTATCCGATACGGCACGTGATGATGGCGAACATGTGTTTTTTGATATTCTTTCTGACAGTGGGCAGAGAGTTGGTTCAATTGCGATACATCGCTATACATTTGATGTGT
Source organism: Paralvinella palmiformis (assembly GCA_025642065.1). Taxonomy (NCBI): domain Eukaryota; kingdom Metazoa; phylum Annelida; class Polychaeta; order Terebellida; family Alvinellidae; genus Paralvinella; species Paralvinella palmiformis. Next base: position 559,385 of record JAODUP010000319.1, on the reverse strand, counting down.
GGATTATGGATAAAGATGATGTACCAATTATTTCGCTTCTCCGTTTTTCCAATGGGGACTTTTCCATACCTGCAACGCAAGTACGAGATGCTAAAGAAGCTGTTACAAATATATTACTTGTAGGATTACACGAGGAATTAGCTGATACTATTATGGTTGCTTCTATATCACCTCATAAAAACCAAGGATCTATTTTTAGTCTTCCACGTGATCTTTTTTATCAAGGGAGGAAAATAAATGCATTGTACCGTCGCTATGGTCAACAAGGATTTGCTAACGAAATAGGAAGAATAATAGGAATCCCTATTCACCATTATGTATTTGTTGATATGTATGCTTTTATTGAGGTGGTTAATATTTTGGGAGGTATCGAGGTAGATCTTAAGGCTAGCTTGATAGATCCTACATATAAAGTTAAAAAGGATGGCAAGTGGTCTACACTATACTATAGTAAAGGGATTCATTACGTAAACGGAAGAGAAGCCTTGCGTATAGCACGATCAAGACATAGTAGTAATGATTTTAGTCGGTCGGATCGACAACAGATGATAGTACAGGCAGTATTGCAAAAACTTTCTGATGCACATCTTTACACAGTGGAAAAACTGTACGAGTTTTTAAAGATTTCAATGAAATACGTTATCACTGATTTGAATCCTTTTCAGGTTTTACAATACGTCACGCTCTCAAGAAAACTAGACAACATTCATCGCACAGTTATTGATACTTCGAACGTATTATATCATACTTATAGTAACTTATATTACACAGGAAAGACGGCGGATGAAATAGATGAAAGCTTTTTTAAGGGGCTGTGGATTTTACTACCTCTCGACAACGATTGGAATAATATTCCTAGGTTTGTACGAAGTTTTCTGTCTCCACAAGCTTTGTAATATTTTAAGAATTATGTTATATTGCTATATTCCAAGGGGGAATGAAAAATGCCATGGAAACTTATTACAATTATCTTTTTTATAATCCTACTACTTTTCTTTGTTGGTTTTAATTTAGATAACAAAACGAATATTTCGTTGTTGTTTTTTAGTTTTAAAGAGGTGCACACTGTTATTGCACTCCTCATCTCTTTTATGTTGGGGGTTGTTATTGCTATTCCTGCAACTATTTTAGCAGGGAGAAAAAAGAATAAAGCAAAACAGCAGAAGATTTCAAAAAAGCAGTCTAAAAAGAAAAAATTGGAAAACATATCTGATGAGAGTGCTACCATTCAGGAATCTATAAAAAAAGATTGAAATACAACATCTACTTTTTTATAACAGTCTCTATCTTTGCACAGCAGATTGATCTTGGACACGGGGATAGAATAGGTTCTGTAAAGACATTATCACACTTTAAACAGGTAATGAAAGAGCAGTTACAAAATACTTCGTTAGATAAGCATTTTAGGCTTCGCTTATGGCGCAGTTATGCGGAATTGCTTGAATTACAGGGAAATATTTCTGAGGCTCGAGATGCATTTCTACATGTATATAAAGAGACTCAACAAGAAGAGTTTATCTTACGTGCAGCTATACTTGCTATTGAACTTGGATATTTTTCTCAGGCGTGTGAGCAGTTGAAAGGAATAACAAAAGATTCTCTTGCTTCTGATGTGCAATTACATCTTTTGCGTGTATTTGGATTTACTCATACCTTGGAAGAGGTATGGGAAGCGGCGTATCGTTTGACCGAAAAATTCTCTACTCCTGCAATATACTATTATGGGTGGGAAATTGCGCATCGTTTACATCGTGAGAAGGAAAAAGTAATTTTGGAGAAGAAACTTCTTGCTCAATTTCCCGAGAGTCCTGAGTATATGCTAATAAAGGTAAGAAAAGGAGATTATCTTGCCAGTATACAGGATGAACCTTCTCCTTCGCGCTTGCTTCATTTATCTACGTTACCTGCTACGCGTGTAACAGAGAATAATTTAAGAAAAAAAATAGGAATAGCAAAGCAGATTTCAACAGTGCAAAAAACATCTATCCCATATGGCATGCAGGTAGCCTCTTTTTCCCAAAAAGAGAATGCCAGTAATTTACGTATAGAATTGCAACAGGATGGATTTAGTATTAAAATAGTGGGGAAAAACATCAATAGCACATTATTTTACAGAGTGTTTATTGAAAATGATAAAAAGCTTTCTACTCAAGATTTTATTGTTCTCCTACGAGTGAAAAATATAGAAGGAGTATTATTCAATGATGCTCCTAGCGAACTTTCTGCTCAAGATTGAGAATTTCGCCGGGAATTCTGTTAGCTCCACTAAGCATAATTTTAGCTGGAATAAGCACCAGTGTATGTGTTTCATATGTCTTCTTTTTATCTACCTTGTATTCTATGATATATGATAAATGCTTGATAAAATTATTTTTTTGGTCAAGAATATTTAATTCAAGAATGGGTTTATCCGCAAAGGAAACATAGTACGAACCAGATAGCTCTTCTTTCTGATTTCTCATCTTAAAAGTAGGATAGGAGAAGTATATTTCCTGTCTGTTAAGGTTTTTATAAATTCCATCAAGCTGAGGAATCAGAGGTGAGACCTCTTTCTTATGCCATGATTGAAATGCATTTTCTTGTTCCTTGAGTCCCATCTTTTTGAATTTTCCATTCAGCTGAGAGGATCCCTCTACAGCAATTTCTATTGTTTTTATAGATGAGACTGCAACTAGGATGGTTTTCTTTACTGCAGATATAAGTTCGTTTGAGACTTGTAATGATATTCCTGGTCCTGCACGAAGTATGGTCTTGTATGCGTGGTTCCATACGTACCATTGTTGTGATTCTCTGGTAGAAAATAGTATTTGTTTTTCTGCCACATCAAAATACACAATATTAGTGGGATTCTTTGTGTTTTGCCACATGCCAGAAAGATACATGATAAATTCATTTATATTAGCGTTGAATAACTTAGCATAGTGTTCTTGGTCCTTAAGAGTAAAAGGTATTTTTATTTTTGCTCCAGGGATAAACTTCTCTGCTCGCATATTCCAATAATAGCTTTGTTTGCTTAAACTTGTCTGAACTCCTTCACCTTCAACTTCATTCTGGTCGTAAGTGACAATAGAAAAGCTTTTGCCAATTATTTGATGATTTTTGTAGGCGGTTGATCGTTCGACTCTAATGATTTCTATTCCTCCTGATGCAGTGAGAGATAAAACTGAGTAATACTGAATATTTCGTTTCCCCGGTTGTGTGCTCATCCTGAATATATCTATTGTTTTATTACCTTCTTGTCCAATACCTGTGGCAATAATTTCTTTGATATGATCTCCTGTGAGATCTTCGGTTGATAAAGAAAAACTCTGTCCTTCTGTTGCTTGAATAGTATGCTCCCATGAACGCTTGAAACGATCATATAGTGAGTCGAAATCAACAACAAGGATATGAATTTCTTCTTGCCCTTGTATGCGGACTTTGCAAGCAATTATTTGTTCCTCTACCTCGTCGGTGTCAAGATCAATATTCAATATCCGAATGGGATGATAGTTTTCCGGGAGAATTAGTTTTAATTCACTAATAGATTCATTTTTCCGTTGGGGAACTGAACTGGTTTTTCTTGTATTCTTATGAGAAAGCATAATACCTTCAGCAGCTTGTGGGGTAATATATTTTGCGACATTCTCATTTTGATTTTTATTATTACTATTGGAATTTCTTTTTGTACAAGCTGTTTCTAACAGTAAGATTTCGAACAAAGAGAACACGAAAAAGAACATAACAGGTAATGATTTGTGCAGCATTGCAGAATATGTTATTATAAAACGCAGGAAGTTAAAAGTCAATGAATATAGTAGTTATCGGTGCACAATGGGGGGATGAAGGAAAAGGGAAAGTAGTTGATTATCTTGCTTCACAGGCTGATGTGGTGGTACGGTTTTCGGGGGGGGCAAATGCAGGACATAGAATAACTATTGATAAGAAACAATACGATTTTCATTTGTTGCCTTCTGGTCTTTTAAATTCTCAGACACTTGTAATTCTTGGCACTGCGATGGTTATAGACTTAGAGGCGCTGTTTCAAGAAATAGATCTTTTTGAGAACCAGAAGGTGTCGATTAGCAATCGAATATTGATATCGGATCGAGCACATATTGTGCTTCCACGCTATCTTGAGCTTGATCGTATTCATGATATGAACAGACCATTTCCATTGGGAACGACAGGAAAAGGGATAGGAGTAGCCTATTCATTGAAAGCGCAGCGAATTGGCATACGTATTGCAGATTTATTTTCTGACCAATTTTTTTCTAAACTTGCACAGAAGGAACAAGAATATCTTAAACCTTATCTTTTTCGATTGAAAAATATGAGTATTGATCTTCCTCATTATATGGAGCAGATTCAGGGTAAAAAAATTATTTTTGAAGGAGCACAGGGTGTTATGCTTGACCTTGATCTGGGTTCCTATCCATATGTTACCAGCAGCAATACTGCTCTTGCTGGAGCTTTGATTGGAGGTAATGTTCCTGCACATGCTATAAATCATGTGTTGGGGGTATTTAAAGCATATAGTACAAGGGTTGGTAATGGACCTTTTCCTAGCGAGTTTTCAGCTAAACAAAAAGATTTGGAGGAAAAGATACGGACAATTGGTCATGAATTTGGTGTAACAACAGGACGGGAAAGACGGTGTGGGTATCTTGATTTACTTGCTTTAAAGTACGCTTGCTGGAACACAGGTATACAATCATTGGCTATTACACATTTAGATGTGTATGATTCATTTAATGAAATTGGGGTTTGTGTCTCTTATGAACACGAAGGGAAAGTGATTGATTGGGTTCCTGCTTCAAGTGATGTACTTGAGAAGCTTACCCCTGTAATTAAGAAGTTTCCTGGTTGGAAAACTAATACGGGTGTAATTACGCGATGGGAAGAACTTCCTCGACGAGCGCGTGAATACCTGAATTTTATAGAGAAATATGTGGGGATACCATTGTCTATAATATCAGTAGGTGCCGAACGAGAACAGATAATTTACAAACAAGAAGTGTGGTAATTTTAAGCAAACTGGTACTTAGCACTATAAATTAAAATACCAATGAGTTTTGGATGAGGGGCGCTTTACATGGAACCTAATAGAATTAAGATCATTATTCATAATATTTATTTATCATTATATGTTCTCTAATGTCAAGTGGTAGTACAAAATATGCAGAAACAGCCCCACAAAGGGACTGTGGGGTTTATTATCTAGGGTTGTGCTGGCACATCTAGAATATTTCGTAGTACTTGTGTAGCGTACACATCTTTACCTGCTTGTTTTTTGTTTGTCTGTAGGATCTCAGTAAGATCTGCCAGTGACATGTCACCCCAGAAGATGTTCAGGACAGTGAGGCCGTTTTTTGCATCTTCAGGTACCAGGAAATCAAGGGTATACTCAGATACTCCATTTCCCTTGGCATCACGATACAGTTTTTTGTTTTTGAGTTCGCATTGCAGGAGGATTTCATTGTTATCAGCAAAATCACCATCCCGGTTAAGATCGAGTAAAATAATAACCGCAACAGTTTTTTGGTCGGGTGTAATAGCGGATATCTTGAGACCATAGTGGTATTTATAGTTACATAAGGTATCACCATAATGTGTAAAATCAGGGAAAGAAGTTTTATATTCAGAGCTTGGTTTATCTGTTCTTGAGGTGGAGGTAACGAGATAATCTAGGTCTGCTAGGTTCGGGGTGTATGGAGAGTCATAGTTATTACTCGTCGTTCTCGATGTTAATAATGGATCGAGCTCTTTTTTATTGAAGTCGAGAAGTTTTGACTGTTTGTCTGTATCGACAATAGTATTGATGCTTTCATAAGTAGGTATGCTATCGATAGCTGGTGGTGGGTTGTTTTTTTGTGCTAGTAATCCACTTGCCTTTTGTGAGGTCTCTGACTTGTCTGAGGCATCTGACTTGTCTGAGGCATCTGTTCCGCTGTTTGGACAGGCTAGCAGTATAAAACTCAAGAGTAACCCTATAGCTAAAGTACTTAAAAGTAGTGCATATGTTTGCTTTTGATATGATTTCATCATAATACTCCTCTATAAATATTATTTATAATATTTATTTATCATTATATGTTCTCTAATGTCAAGTGGTAGTACAAAATATGCAGAAACAGCCCCACAAAGGGGCTGTGGGGTTTATTATCTAGGGTTGTGCTGGCACATCTAGAATATTTCGTAGTACTTGTGTAGCGTACACATCTTTACCTGCTTGTTTTTTGTTTGTCTGTAGGATCTCAGTAAGATCTGCCAGTGACATGTCACCCCAGAAGATGTTCAGGACAGTGAGGCCGTTTTTTGCATCTTCAGGTACCAGGAAATCAAGGGTATACTCAGATACTCCATTTCCCTTGGCATCACGATACAGTTTTTTGTTTTTGAGTTCGCATTGCAGGAGGATTTCATTGTTATCAGCAAAATCACCATCCCGGTTAAGATCGAGTAAAATAATAACCGCAACAGTTTTTTGATCGGGTGTAATAGCGGATATCTTGAGACCATAGTGGTTTTTATAGCTACATGAGGTATCACCATGATGTGTAAAATCAGGGAAAGAAGTTTTATATGGAGAGCTTGGTTTATCTGTTCTTGAGGCGAAGGCAACGAGATAATCTAGGTCTGCTAGGTTCGGGTTGTATGGAGAGTCATAGTTATTACTCTGTCTCGTTCTCGATGTTAATAATGGATTGAGCTCTTTTTTATTGCTGTCGAGAAGTTTTGACTGTTTGTCTGTATCGACAATAGTATTGATGCTTTCATAAGTAGGTATGCTATCGATAGCTGGTGGTGGGTTGTTTTTTTGTGCTAGTAATCCACTTGCCTTTTGTGAGGTCTCTGACTTGTCTGAGGCATCTGTTCCGCTGTTTGGACAGGCTAGCAGTATAAAACTCAAGAGTAACCCTATAGCTAAAGTACTTAAAAGTAGTACATATGTTTGCTTTTGATATGATTTCATCATAATACTCCTCTATAAATATTATTTATCATTATATGTTCTCTAATGTCAAGTGGTAGTACAAAATATGCAGAAACAGCCCCACAAAGGGGCTGTGGGGTTTATTATCTAGGGTTGTGCTGGCACATCTAGAATATTTCGTAGTACTTGTGTAGCGTACACATCTTTACCTGCTTGTTTTTTGTTTGTCTGTAGGATCTCAGTAAGATCTGCCAGTGACATGTCACCCCAGAAGATGTTCAGGACAGTGAGGCCGTTTTTTGCATCTTCAGGTACCAGGAAATCAAGGGTATACTCAGATACTCCATTTCCCTTGGCATCACGATACAGTTTTTTGTTTTTGAGTTCGCATTGCAGGAGGATTTCATTGTTATCAGCAAAATCACCATCCCGGTTAAGATCGAGTAAAATAATAACCGCAACAGTTTTTTGGTCGGGTGTAATAGCGGATATCTTGAGACCATAGTGGTTTTTATAGCTACATGAGGTATCACCATAATGTGTAAAATCAGGGAAAGAAGTTTTATGATAAGAGCTTAGTTTATCTGTTCTTGAGGTGGAGGTAACGAGATAATCTAGGTCTGCTAGGTTCGGGTTGTATGGAGAGTCATAGTGATTACTCTGTCTCGTTCTCGATGTTAATAATGGATCGAGCTCTTTTTTATTGAAGTCGAGAAGTTTTGACTGTTTGTCTGTATCGACAATAGTATTGATGCTTTCATAAGTAGGTATGCTATCGATAGCTGGTGGTGGGTTGTTTTTTTGTGCTAGTAATCCACTTGCCTTTTGTGAGGTCTTTGACTTGTCTGAGGCATCTGACTTGTCTGAGGCATCTGACTTGTCTGAGGTATCTGACTTGTCTGAGGCATCTGACTTGTCTGAGGCATCTGTTCCGCTGTTTGGACAGGCTAGCAGTATAAAACTCAAGAGTAACCCTATAGCTAAAGTACTTAAAAGTAGTACATATGTTTGCTTTTGATATGATTTCATCATAATACTCCTCTATAAATATTATTTATAATATTTATTTATCATTATATGTTCTCTAATGTCAAGTGGTAGTACAAAATATGCAGATACTGTGCAGGTTGCATATTTTGAGATATGATGAAATATGAAATATGGATCGAGAGAGGACTATGCACGTGATCTGTATGATCGCATGGAGTTTCCTTTAGGTTTTCAAGTATATACGCATTCGTTTTTTTTTAATCCTCAGGAACGAGATCCTCCACGCGAATATCGTATGAATCTGAGCTTGTTGCGTTTTAAGGCTACCCAGCGTTACGGATATGTGAGTACGCGTAGTAGCATGGCAGGGGCTTCGGTGGTATTAGCAAGAGAACGCTTGGAAATTGAGGAAACTACACTTGCGGCTTTGCTGGTTAATAATTGTATTGCGAATACTTTAACGCCTCATGGAGATGAAGATGCGCGCCGTATAGCAGGATTGGTAGCAAAGGAACTTGAGATAGCAGAGTCGACTGTTTTGCCTGTGTCTACAGGTATCATAGGATGGAGATTACCAGTAGATGCCATGTGCGAACAGATTCCTATTCTTTCGAATCTAAAACAAGCGAAAGCTTTTGATTTTGCAGGAGCTATTATGACGACTGATCGCTATCCAAAACTTGTATGCCATAATTTTCCTGAAGGTGGAAGTATATTGGCAATTGCGAAAGGTGCGGGAATGATTGAGCCAAGAATGGCGACAATGCTGGTTTTTTTGCTAACTGATGTGGCTATGTCTAAAGAGGTATTGCAAGATGTTTTGTCTGAAGTTGCAGATAAGAGTTTTAATCGTATCACCATTGATTCTGATACCAGTACAAATGATATGGCACTACTTATCAGTACGGGGCTGAAGCCTGCTGTATCAACCGAAGTGTTTAGCCATGCTTTACTTAATCTTGCAAAAAAACTTTCTGATCTAGTGGTACGTAATGGAGAGGGGGTGTCTCATGTGGTTCGCTATCATGTTTCAGGAATGCCTGATAATGCTTCGGCACATGCGCTTGGAAAACTTGTAGCTAATTCTCCCTTGGTAAAAACTGCGATAGCAGGAAATGATCCTAATGTAGGGCGTATTGTTTCTGCGATCGGAAAATATCAGGTTTCGAGACCCATTGATTTAAGAAAATTGTCTGTAAAAATGGCAACTGAGCAAATATTCCGTAATGCTGCAATTGTGACAGATGCACGCAAAGAACGGATTTTAAAAGAGTATTTAAAAAAAACAAAACAGGACGTAGACAAAGCTTTTCCAAGCAATGATCGCTGTGTGGATATTTTTATACATTGTGCTCAGGGTAACGGTGAGGCCGAAGTACTTGGAAGTGATTTTACAAAGGAGTATGTAAAGATAAATGCTGAATACAGAACATAAGGAAAATGAAAACTCATCTCGTGCTTCTGCTCAAGTAGAGCGTGCACAACGTTTGGTAATCCAGATCAAAGAAGAAATAGCAAAGTCAGTAGTGGGACAAAAGACTGTGATACACAATCTTTTATTATGTTTGATAGCAGGAGGACATGTATTACTTGATGGAGTGCCTGGATTGGCAAAAACATTAATCATTCGAAGTATATCACAGATCTTTGGTGCTAGTTTTAAAAGGATTCAGTTCACACCTGATCTTTTGCCAGCTGATCTTATAGGTACAATGGTGTATCGTCAGCAAACGGGTGAGTTTCTTCCACGTAAAGGGCCCATTTTTACAAATGTTGTATTGGCTGATGAAATAAATCGTGCACCTGCAAAAGTGCAATCAGCTATGCTAGAAGCCATGGAAGAGCGACAGGTTACTATAGGAGATTTTTCTTACCCTTTACCTGATCCTTTTTTTGTGATGGCCACACAAAACCCTATTGAACAAGAAGGTACATATCCTTTGCCTGAAGCAGAATTGGATCGTTTTATGATGAAGCTGCTAGTGCATTACCCTACGGAATCAGAGGAGCTTGCGATCTTATATCGTATGAGTGGTGATGAGGTAGCAGAATTACAGAAAATAGTTGATAAAAAAGAAATTCTTTCTTTGCAACATCTTCTTGCACAGATTACACTTGATGAGCGTATCGCGCAGTATATTGTTTCTTTAATTATTATGACCAGACCCTCCCCCGAAAATATGACCACGTTCGCACGTTTTGTGGAATTTGGAGCTTCCCCTCGGGCTACTATTGCGCTTGCTCGAGGTGCGCGAGCACAAGCAATGATGAAAGGACGTACATATGTATTACCTGAGGATGTAAAAGAAATAGCAAAACATGTATTGCGGCATCGTATCGTATTATCGTATGAAGCAGAAGCTGAACAATTAAGTGCCGATGAGATTCTCGACAAGATAATCACTTCCGTAGCGGTTCCCTGATGACGGAGCAAGAAAAGAAAAAGCAAAATACTAGCTCAAAAATAAAACGTTTGCATATTGTTGCGAAGCATTTCGTACAAACCTTGCTTTCAGGAAATTACCGATCTACCTTTCGAGGAAGTGGTGTGGAATTTGATGAAGTTCGAAAATATGTAGAAGGTGATGATGTGCGTATGATTGACTGGAATGTAAGTTCTCGTCTAGGAGCTGCGTATACAAAGATATTTAAAGAAGAAAGAGAACTTACGCTTTTTGTGGTGGTTGATGTGTCGCCATCGTTGTATTTTGGTACTCACAGGCAGGCGATTGAGCAGGCATCCGAACTCTTATTTTTGTTTTCGCTTGCTGCGGAACATAACTCGGATAAAGTGGGAGCGCTTTTTTTTAGCGATAGAATAGAAAAATGGTATAAACCACGAAAAAAATGTCGACATATCTTGAACCCTGATTCAGATCATTTTTCTTTTAAGAAACATGTGCGCATTTCTGATTTGGCGCATGCATTGCAGGTGGTAAACCAATCTCTTAAACAGCGAGGCTTTTGTGTCATTATTTCTGATTTCCACATGCGTGGTTATGAAAAAGATATTTGTTTTCTTGCTCGGCGTCATGAAGTATTGGCTATACGTTTATACGATGAGTCGGAAAAGAATTTGCCTAAATTAGGATTTATGTCTTGGCAAGATCCTGAGACAAAAGATACACTTCCTGCGTATACATCGACACGGTATTTTCGGATAAAATACTATCAATACTGGAAAGAGCAACGTATGCAATGGGTACGGCTATGCAAGCGTTGTGGTATTTCGTCTCTGGAAATATCAAGTATAGAAGATGCCTCAGAGTCTTTAGTAAGGTATTTCCGCTATCGGAAAGGAAAATAGAGATGAGAAATCTCAATCTTGTTTTTTGCATGTGTACACTAAGTCTCGTACAGATAGTAGCAGTGGAACAAGATAGTATTATTCAAAGTGTAGTTTATGTTCCTCATATATTTTATGTAGGCGATATAGTGCATATGCGTGTACGGCTACGCATTAGGCAGAGTAAGAAAATCGAGACGCTTCAATATTATGAGCAACCCTTGTGGGGGAAAATTTTATCAGCCCGTGTATCAAGAAGTGATGGTAAAAATAGATCATTAAATATTACCTTTACTGCATATGAACCAGGTACATTAACTTTTCCTGTTTTTCTTTTAAACGATGCTGTAGTGTCTGGCTTGTCTGTGCATGTGTCCTCCATTCTTGAAAGATCACAAGGAGATCTGGCTGTTCCTATGAAACAATTATTATTACCGTATACATTTCCCGCATTTTTAGGATTTCTTTTATTACTTCTGGGTATTCCTGTGCTTCTTTTCTTCTTGACTGGATATACGAAAAAGGTAGGTGTTCGTTTTATTCGTTGGAGGCGAGCACGTAGTCCATTACGACAGTGCAAACGAGAGCTAAAAAAGCTTAAACGTAGACTTTCTGAATATCAAACGAGAATTTTTTATGAAAGATTGGCTCGTTCGATGCGTGAATATCTGGTGTATCGCATTTCTCCTTGTTTTCTTTCCGCAACAAGTCATGAGATAGCTATGTTACTGAAGGATAAGGGGGTTGATCTTTCACTTAGTGAAGTACTGGGAAAACTGTTTTATCAAAGTGATTTAGTAAAATTTGCTCATTGTTCTGTTTCACAGGAGTCAAAAAGAGAAGATGTTGAAACAGCACATAAAACGATATTGCGCCTGCAGAGCGATTTGGAGCAATTGTGATTATTTTTCAGCGTCCAATTATGCTCTCTTTGTTTATTGGGCTTATTTTCTTGATATATATGAAGCATATTTATAAGCAAAGAGGTATGCGAATTCCTTTTTCTTATTGTATTGCGCCTGTACCTTTTCACGCACCGATACATTGGAAGAGATTTATTTCTTTCTTCGCAATGATTGCATATTGGTTAGCATGGGGGGCTCTTATTATTGCGCTGTCAGAACCAAGTTTCGTACATCGGGAAAAAAAGTTTTTATCGAGAGGAATAGATATCATTATTGTATTGGATGAATCGCCAAGTATGGCTGCTCAGGATGTTAAATTATTTAGTCGTTTTACTATAGCTAAGAATGTTATTAAAGATTTTATTTTTCAACGTGAGAATGATGCTATTGGGTTGGTTACGTTTTCTTCTCAAGCAAGAGTTCGGGTACCCCCTACATTAGATTATACATATCTTGCAGGTGTTTTGGAAGATTTAAATATAAGTACTATTGAAGAAGGAAGCGCAATAGGAATGGGTATCTTACTTGGTGCGCTACATCTTAATACATCCTCGGCAGCAGAGAAAGTGATTATTCTTCTTACCGATGGGGTGAATACCGCAGGGGAAATAACTCCCATTACTGCAGCTGGGATTGCAAAAAAGATGAATATTAGAATATATACTATTGGTATTGGATCTAATCGAGAAGCTTTGCTTGAATATCGTGATCGTCAGACTGGATCTTTGTATCGTGGGGCTATTCGTGATAGTTTTGATGAGCAGTTGCTTATTACACTAGCCGAGAAATCGGGAGGTACATATTTTTACGCAAGTGATGCGCAGCAATTGCAAAAAGTTTTTACTACTATCAATTCTGTGGAGGTGAAAAAGAAATATGTTCGCGTCGAAGTGCAAGCGGTGCCGATATATCGGTTTTTCGTTGTTTCAATGCTTCTTCTTTTCACAATGAGTTTTTTCCTTTATAAGGTTGTGTTACAAGAGGGTGGAGTATGACAATTAATAGACCAGAAATGTTGAAATGGCTATGGATGCTTCCACCTTTGGTTTTTCTCTTGATTTGGAGCTATCGTAGGGGTCGGGAGCAGTTGCGTGTATATGCAGGAGAAAACAAAGTATTAATGAATATATATTTCATTAAATCCTTTTTTCAGGTGCTTTTCTTATTATGTGCGTATATAGCTGCCATTCTTTCTTTAGCAAATATATATTGGGGTAAGTCTTTTAAAGAGGAACAGCGGAACAGTATTTCTTTAGCTTTCGTAGTTGATATTTCAAATAGTATGCTTGCTGCTGATATAAAACCTTCCCGTTTACGCAAGAGCGTGGAAGTGATAAAAACTATAGTATATGCGATTCCTGATCTTTGGTATTCAGTGACCTTATTTAAAGGGGAAGCAATGCTACTTGTTCCCATGACTCAAGATAAAGAAATATTGGAGATGGTCTCTTCTTATATTCATCCGCGTATGATGACAGCGAAGGGAACTAATATTACTGCAGGTCTTCTTATGGGTATTCGATCTTTTCCTTCTCAAAATGATACGCATAGAGTTATGATTATGTTCTCGGATGGAGAACAATGGGAAGGAGATATAAATAATGCAATGCAAAAGATGCTTGAAAATAGTGTCCAAGCTTATGTGGTAGGAGCGGGTACAGAGAAGGGGAGTACTATTTTGTTATCCAATAATGATCTTGTGAGAAATGCTAAAGGAAATGTGGTACGTAGTTATTTGCGTAAAGATGTGTTAAACAAAATAGCCTCTTTTACTGGAAGTGAATTATTATTTTTATCTGATCCTTTGACTGCATCTATATTACAACAACGGTTATCTGAGAGTAATTCAATGGAGAAAAAAAAATATACACGTCAAATCCCTGTAGCACGATATGGAGCGTTTCTTTTTTTATGTGTATTTTTCTTGACAATGTACAGTGTGCTAGGAGTGGTGAAATGGAAAGGCGTATTATAGCGGTTTTTACAGTAATGGTGTTGTTGTTGCTTACATCTTGCCATATAGTTATTTCCTACTATGACGTTTTACGTGGAAATTATATGTTTTATCTTGGGCGTTATCAGGATGCTTTAATTTATTATTACAAAGTAGATCAATTAAAAAGACATTCTTCTCGTGTGCGCTATAATATAGGTAATGTGTATTGGGCATTGGGTGAGTCCGATGTAGCTCTTGATACATGGGCACGCATTGAGCATAGTGATGATCAGACAGATGATGATATTTTACTTGGTATTAGTTTTAATCGTGGATTACTGTACTATGAGCAAGGACATTTTCAGCAAGCATATCAAAATTTTATTCGAGCGCTTTCTATTGATCCCTCGCATGTAGAGGCAAAAGTTAATCTTGAACTTGCATTAAAGAAATTACGAGCTTCTCAGCAAATATCTCGCATGGAACAGGGAGGGGCAAAAAAACAAGTAGATGTGACAACGGAGAGGATACTCTCTTATATAAAAAGAAAGGAGGGAGTACAGTGGCGTGCTCGATTTTCAGGAAAAAGATCACCTTCTTTGCGGGATTGGTAGTATATTTCCTTCTTCCACAATGCTTTTTACATAGTCAAACCAAAGTGCCGATTTCTTTCTCTCGGCAACCTGCAGTTGTGGGGATGATAAGCACAGTACGTATATTATTACCAATAAAGAATAACGATGGTTTGGAGCTACAACGTCCTGTATTACCTGATGCGCTGATATATGGAGGAGACTTTACCGTATCTCCCGTTTCTATTATACAGAAAAAAGAAGGAGGATATGCGGTAAACATTCCTATTATTGCGAAGCAAGCTGGTCGATATGTACTCCCATCTTTTCGATTTTTTTATAAAGGGACTGAATACTATAGTGATCCAGACCTTTATGAGGTTTTGTTGCGCGCATCTTCTGAAAAAGTACTACCTTCTCTCAGATGGAGTGGAGCTAAAGAGATTTATGCAGGACAAAGTACTTTGTATATTTTGGAAATTTACTTAAGTAAATCATATCAATTTCCACACGCTATATCAGTCCACCCTCCTTCAATAGGTGTTTTTGAAGAACTTTTTGGTATCGGAAGCATGAAAACACAAACTATCGGTGATACAGTATTGTACATTATTCCTGTTGCTTCTTTTCTGTATACACCCACGTCTACAGGAAGTGTGGTAATTCCCAAATCTATTGTTGAGCTGGATGCAGGTCAGGTTGCATCTACTCCGTTTCTTATGACGGTATTACAATCACCCGAAGAAATTAGTCGTTCTGGAGCAGTAGGAAACTTTACTTATCGTTATAGTGTACATCCTTCCAGAGGTACGCTTACCGACCAGATTATTGTTGAGATTACTCTTGAAGGACAAGGTAACCTACCATTAGTGAATATTCCTGTACCACGAATTGATTCTTATTCCTCTCGTAACAAGACTGAAGAAAGTGATATTAGCATTAAAGAGGATGGATACACAGGATATCGAAAAATAATATATCATTATTTATTTTCTAAACCTGGAACATATACAATTGTTATACCCCCATTATTTGCATTTTTGCCTCGGACACAGCATGTATATCGTCTCGAGGGACACCAATATAAAATTGTTATACAAGCTTCTACAGACAATATAGCTAAGAAAGAAGAATCTTCTACTGGTTTTTTAATCGAATCAAAAGAATTAGAGATCTTACAATCAACACATATGTTTGAAGATATCCGAATATGGCTTCTTTTTCTTGTAATTCCTTTTGTTGTTCTTGTATTTTTTCTATATGACAAAAGAAAAACATCTATGTTCATGATATTTGTTTTGGTGCTTGTTGTATTTACATCCAAAGTGTACGCTGGTTTTACTGATGAAACTGCTCAAGTTATTGATTTGTTTGAGCAAAATAAAATAGAATCGGCTCTTGCGACAGCTGAAGAAGCGATATCCAGACAGAAGGAAAATGCAGTGTTACATCATCTTCTTTCTTTGATTTATACAAAAAATGCAAATATAGCGAAGGCAATATTTCACGCACGTGTTGCATTAAGGTTGAATACGAATAGTTTGTATCTTCGTCGTGCTTTAGCATATGTGGAACGCCGTTTTTCTTTGCCACCACAGTTTCCTATTCCTCATACGCCACACCCTGATCTACTTTTCTTTCTTATAGTTGGAGTGTGGAACTTTGCTGTTTTGGGAAGTTACTTTTTGTATCGTTATCACCGACATGCGGCAGCTGTGATTTTTATGTTTAGTTCACTACTCGCGTTCTCGGTACTGATCGGCATATTCATATTTTCAGTAAATGTTGCTCACAAAGTAGATGCTATTGTGGATGTTAGTGATCTTAGTATGCAAAAAATACCGGAAAAAGACGCAAGTCCATGGATATCACTTTCTCGAGGAACTGTGGTGCGAGTGGAGAATGAATATCATGGATTTTACCAGGTAGAGACGGATCATGGGGAGGTGGGGTGGGTACTGCAGAGTAGTTTGCTTTACAAAAAATAAAGAAAAATAAATGTATTATTACCGTTCTCGATAGACAATTCTTCCTCGAGTTAAATCATAAGGAGAAAGCTCTACTTTTACCTTGTCTCCAGGTACTATTCTGATATAATGCTTACGCAAGCGTCCTGAAAGATGAGAATATATTGTATGCCCATTATCTAACTCGACGATAAATGTAGTGTTGGGAAGAGATTCTTTGACAATACCTTCTACTTCAATTGCTTCTTCTTTAACCACTTTTTCCCACCTCTGCAGTAATTGTTGTATCAGCCATTTCTCTTTTTTGCAAAGGTTACCATGAGCTTACGATCCTTATATACTTTCTGACTTGATAATGAAGAAATAACGGTATCAACCTGAGCCTCATGTACATCAACAAAACTAAATGTTCTATGGATGGATATATTTCCAATATCATTGTCTTTTATGGTTTTGACAGTGTTCAATAACTCTTTCATTGATTTGATCGTAATGCGATGTTGTTTCCCCACATTAAGAAATAACCGTTTAAATTGAGCTTTAGGTTGCGAGTGTTCTTGAGACTTCGCAAAATTTCCATGTTTAAGAAGATACGCTGCGAAGTATGATCGAAGTGATAAAGGCACATTGTTACGAAAGAAACGTCGTATCTTATTGAGATTATCAGGATTCTCTGTCTCCTGAATGGCCCGCAAGGAATTTTGTATAAACACCCTTAATTGCGAAAAGTCAAGACTTTCTCTTTTTGGCCTTCCGATTGATCTATATCGTCTTCCTCGTGGAGCAAGTTGTTTTTGTTTTTGTTCCATTATCTTAGGATACATAATACCCATATGATATGTCAATGTTAAAGCTCTTCTTTTTTAAGTATTTCTTTTGTGCTAAATATTATGCCTACACAGATGTTCCGGAGTCAATTATGTGTGATCAGATGTTGTATATTTATTGTTGTTGGAAAAGTTTGCTTATTTTTCTAGGATCTATGCGTACGGAAATATTTTTTTCTCGTAAAGGAATAACTGTTCCTAAAATGCCATGTCGTGCACGTCTGAGATTTTTCACCTCAGTTGTGTAGACCTCTGCAATATGTTGTGCACGTCCTTTGCTGTAATAAACTGCCAACATGGCTGCTTCATTGAGTAATTCTTGAGGCCAAGGGGTTCCTTTTTTTTCTTTCTTAATAAATACGTGACTACCTGGAAAATCTCTCGCATGGAGCCATAGATCATTTCCCTTGACATGATGCCGGAGAATTTCATCATTTTCTTTTGCATTTTTCCCAATAATTACAACGTGACCACGCAAGATATAACGCCTTCCTATTGTAAACAATTTTTTCTGTTTTTCGTTTTTGGAAGAAAAGGCCTTTTTGCTTAATATATACTGTTGGTTTTCTGGTAGATTTTTAAATAAATGATATTCTTCAATCATAGCTTTTAAGCGACTTTGCAAGGCAAGCTGTTTTGATCGTATACACTTTGATTTGATGAAATAATCTTGAGCATTTTGAATGCCAGTTTTTTGAGGGGTAAGATTAATGCGTATTTCCCTTCCTTCCACAGATGCTGTTATTTGCTTTGCTTGTATTGGAATTGATGATTGGATATTAAGTAATGTTTTTCCTATTTGAATATAGTGTTGTGGATCTTGTATCTGTATTTCCCTCTGTAGTGATGCTATACTTTTCTGGTAAAAATGCATCTTTCGTGCGATGAATTTTTCCATTTCTTGACGATGAGTGTCAGTCTTTCGTGTCTTTTTTTGTTTTTCTGCATAGTATTTTTCAATATACTGAGAGAATGATCCTTGATGAGGGCGAATAGTAAAATTGGGAGGGGATGAGACACGAGGAAGAGGTAAATGTTCTCCTTTTCTAATAGATTGTGCAGGACGTCGAAATGCTGCCTCAAGTATATAATTTTCTGTGTTGGAGATGATAATATTCTGATTCCCTGCCCAGAGTTTAATCCACATAAGAAGTGATTTGTATTCTTGGTCAAGTTGTATGCGAATGATACGATCACTGGCTAGCTGAAAAGCAGAGCGTATCAAAGATCCCTGTATGTGCGATTGGAGGTATTCTTGAAATCGCAACGGCTTTCCAGCCCGCTGCCGGGGAACGTTACTACAGAGATGTAAACGTGTAGCTCCTGATTCCAAGGAAATCTGCAGCCAAAATGTTGTTTTATTCTTATAAAGACGAAAGTAGAAATTGAGGAAATCATACTGTATTACTTTTTCTACTCTAGACTGAGGAAGATTTACTTCTTCTAATATAAGATTTATTTCTTTCCAATTCAGTGACATAGATATAGTATAATATGCTTATGCATGATAATCAGGGTGGTCTTATTGTCATAGATTATGTACTTGTATCTTGACATGTTAATGGAGTAGTGTACGGGGAATTGCCCCAATAAGGTGAAATGATCCTGTAATCAAAATAGGTTTCCGGTAACTTTGTGCGACATTTATAGCATGAGAAATACGGGGATAAACTTCTGTTTTAATATTTTCTTTCTGGAAAAAAGCGGCTATGAGATCAGGTGACTCAGGTTTATCTGCCCCTGCGGTGCTTATGATTACATGGGAAAAGAATTTTCGAACGCTTTGTGCAATAGCCTGTATATTTTTTCCTTTTGTTAAACCTATAATAAGAGTTCCCCTCTTTTGAAAATTTTTCAAGAAAATTTTACAAATCTCTTCTATTGATGCGGGTGTATGCGCACCATCAAGCAGTAAGGCAGGAGTTCTGGGAATCAATTGACTACGCCCAGGAAGAGAAGTATTCGCTAATACGCAATCAACGTGTGCTGGGATGTGTTTATGTTCAAGTAAATAAATACATAAAGCTAATCCCGCATTAACAATTTGATATTTCCCCCACATAAGTAATTTGCTGTGTATAATCTTTCGATATTTTTTATAGATAATAGAGTATCTCGTACTTATACCATCGGTATGCCAACGAACATACTTGGAAAGATAGTGAAGAGGAGCAGCATGTGATTGAGCTGTTTTTTTTATGACAGTATGAGCTATCTTGGCAAGAGAGGGGATAACTATGGGGACATGTGATTTGATAATTCCTGCTTTTTCTTGTGTGATGTGTTTTATAGTATTACCAAGGTGTTTTTGATGTTCAAGTTCTATACTGGTAATGATGGTATAGCATGGGTGAATAAGATTACTTGCATCAAGGCGTCCTCCTAAACCGACTTCAATCATACCCCATGTGCATGAAGCTTCTCGGAATGTAATGAAAGCTAATAATGTTAATATTTCAAAAGTGCTTGGTCTATCATCTTTTAATTGACTAACACAGTATTTTGTGTGCTGAAAGGCATTGGAGAGATGTGTTTTAATGTCTAATTTCTTTTTTCCTTCCCATACTTGAATTCGCTCTTTCCAATGAAACACATGCGGAGAGCTATACATTCCCACTCGGTAAGGATGTGCGGCAAACAGATGCGTAAGATATGCGGTCGTGGATCCTTTTCCTTTTGATCCTGCAATATGAACTGTCTTAAAAGTGAGTTCGGGATGTTTGGCAAGTGCTAACAATTCTTTTACTCGATCCAATTTATATTCACGAGTATCATGTGATACCTTTTCAAGATCTCGAAATTGCAAACAGTAAGAGAAGATCTCGTCTTCTGTATTCATTTTTCAAAGTTCCGCACACGTAATGCGAGTGCGTGATGATAAAATTGTTCATAGTCGGCAAGATACAGTGCGTTTGTACCAGCAGTTTGTAAGGCTTGTGGAGTTGCCTGAATAATAGCGTAGGTTCTTTGAAAGTCACGGACAGAAAGAGCTGATGCAGACCGAGAAAATCCATGAGTAGGAAGTATGGAGTTTGCTCCCAATGCATAATTGGCAATGCTAAAAGGAATTCCGCAAAGGATTTCTCCAGCGTTTTTAATATAGGGTGCGAGTTCTTCAGCATGCACTCCGTGCAATAAAAGATGTTCAGGAGCGAACTGCTCAGCCACCTTCATAGCCTCTTGCAAATCATATACTTTAATGAGTGTTAATTCTTCTCGAAGAGAAGATTGAAAGAATGTTTTGAATGGTTCAGGTGCTTTTTGAATAAGTTTCTCGAGGAAGATCTTCACTTTTTGTAAAAACAATGTATCGGGACAAAGAAGTAAAGCAAGTGCATCCTTTCCATGTTCAGCTTCGATAAGAAGATCATGAGCAAGTAGTTGAGGATCTGTGCTACCATCTGCGATAATCATTGATTCAGATGGTCCAGTGATAGTTCCTGTGGCAATATTAAGGCTAACAAGATGCTTGGCTATGGATACATAAGGGCTTCCAGGCCCCAGTATTTTAGTTACAGGTTCAATACTTTCTGTTCCATATGCCAATGCAGCGATGCTGTGTGCTCCGCCTATCCGATATACTTCATGCACCCCCGAAATCTTAGCTGCATAAAGACATGCTGGATTTATTTTTCCATTCTTTTCAGGTGGTGTGACCATGACAATACGAGGAACTCCTGCAATATGTGCAGGAACTGCTTGCATATACACCATTGATGGAAAACTTCCCTTACCATGCGGAACATATAATCCAACCGATTTGAGGGGGTGTGAGCGGGAAGTAATAGTTACACCATCGCGTAATTCTTTTTGTGTCTCTGCTTTGTCGCTATCGTTGTTTTGTACTTTTAATGCATTGTCTATGCAAAAGTGCAGAGCATTCTTTACTTGGGCTGATAATAAAAGCTCTGCCTCAGCGAATTCTTTTTCTTGCACACGTAACGGAGTTTCATATAAATCCACATGATCGAATTTCTTGCTATATGCGCGTAGGGCTTTATCTCCTTTTTTCCGCACCTGACGGATTATTTTTTTTGTCTGTGTGATCTCTTTGCTTTCAACATGACACAATCTTCGATTATGCAATGCATATTTTTCTTTGTCCGCTAAATCTTCCCATCTCTTTATAATAAACATGATAGATTATTTTAGTATGATACCGTACAAGTCTCAACAAGAAAGACTCTTTGCAAGGTATTGTATTGTTTTATGAAAACAAATATAATAATCACCAAACAAAGAGGCAATTTATGATTATTCAACCTATGATTCGTAACAACATATGCCTTAATGCACACCCTCGAGGATGTGTATTATATGTGCAACAGCAAATTGATTATGCGCGTAAACAAGGTCAACTAAAATTTCCTAAACGCGTGCTTATTATTGGTTCATCAGCAGGCTATGGACTAGCATCGAGGATTGTCAGCACCTTCTCAGCTCACGCAGATACGTTAGGAATAGCATTTGAGCGTCCAGCAAGTGGCAAACGCACGGCAAGTGCGGGATGGTATGCGAATGAAGCTTTTTTACAAAAGGCAAAGGAAACAGGTTTATATGCGCACACTATCATAGATGATGCATTTGCACATAGTACAAAAGAACAAGCAGTGCAAGCAATTAAAGAACACATGGGACAAATAGACTTGCTTATATACAGTCTCGCGTCACCCATAAGAATAGACCCCGATACAGGAGAACGCTACACATCAGTATTAAAGCCAATAGGAAGCTCGTATAGCTCTTTGAGTGCAGATTTCTCAGGTAATCTTCGAACGGTGGAAGTTGCACCTGCAAATGATACAGAGATCCGAGATACAGTGAAAGTGATGGGAGGCGAAGACTGGGAACTTTGGATTCGACATTTACAAAAGGAACAGGTGCTTGCAAAAGGTATACATACGGTGGCATACTCATATATAGGACCTGAATTAACCTATGCATTGTATCGCCAGGGTACAATAGGAAAAGCAAAGGAAGATCTTGAGGCAAGAGCTTCAACGATTACTGCATTGCTATCGTCCTTATCAGGAGTCGCATATGTATCTGTTAATAAAGCATTGGTAACACGAGCAAGTGCTGTCATCCCTGTTGTCCCATTGTACCTTGCTATTCTTTATAAGATAATGCAAGAAAAAAATATTCATGAAGCTTGTATTGAACAGATGTATCGTCTATTTGCGAGTAGATTAAATGGGGATCCCAATATTGATTTGCAGGGACGTATTCGTATGGATGATTGGGAGTTAAGAAAAGATGTACAGGATGAAGTAAATAAAAGATGGAAACGCATCTCACCAGAGACTGCGCATGAGTTAGCTGATTTTACACGTACACAGCAAGAGTTTCTCCAAATTCATGGGTTTTCTTTTGATCAAATTGATTATACAAAGGACGAAACTCCTTAAAAAATGAATCTCGAATTATTTATTCTCGGCATTGGTGGGAGTATGCCACTTCCCAATAGGAGTCTTACATCAATGGTTGTAAGGCGTGAGGGAGAGATGTTCCTTTTTGATTGTGGTGAAGGCACTCAGGTATCATTACGTAAAGCAGGATTACGCTGGAAGAAGCTTAATGCTATTTTTGTCACCCATACACATGCTGATCATGTTACGGGATTACCTGGAATGTTAATGTTGTCTTCACAAGTTGATAGAACAGAACCTCTATATGTTATAGGGCCACCCCGGATACAAGAGTATATTGATGCCAACAGAAGTATTCTTGAGATGTATATTAATTTTGAAATTGTTGTCAAGGAGATTCCACCGGATAATCTCTCACAAGTTGTATGGGAGGCTGATGGATACCATGTTCGTTCGTTTCCAGTAAAACATTCACGTATATGTGTAGGATATGTGTTAGAAGAAGATAAAAGGCCAGGTGTGTTCCAAATGAATCAAGCTCGTGAGATGGGAGTTCCTATGGGTCCCTTATGGGCTCAGCTACAAGCAGGGGAATCGGTAACACTTGCAGGCGGTAGAATTGTACACTCATGTGAGGTAATGGGGAAATCACGTCCTGGTCGAAAAATAACATTTGTAACAGATACACTTCCTATTGATACATTGGCAGGCGAGGTATATAATTCAGATGTACTCATATGTGAGGGAATGTTTTCTGGTGATGCCAAACAGACAGCGCGGGAGAAAAAGCACATGACTGTGGTAGATGCGGCATTGATTGCAAAAAAAGCGGGTGGGGTTCGAAAGATGGGTTTAATTCATTTTAGCCCGCGTTATACTAATGCACAACTTAAGCATCTGGTTCAGGAAGCACGAGAAGTATTTCCTCAGGTGGTATCATTAAAAGAAAGAATGATGATAAGTGTATCTTATCTGGATGAGGAGTAGAGAAATGATTAAGGTTGATAAAGTAGTGAAGAAATATGCGTCACTTACGGCAGTAAATAATGTTTCATTTACTATTGGAAAGGGTAATATTTTAGGATTGTTGGGACAAAATGGAGCTGGAAAAACATCATTATTGCGTCTCTTAACAGGTTACCATTATCCACAGCAAGGTGCGGTGTATATTGATGGGATCTCTTTGAGAGATGATCCAGTACGTGCGAAGTCCTTAATAGGATATTTACCAGAATTACCTCCATTATATCCAGAATTTTCTGTATATGATTACCTTTCTTTTATTGCACGTTCACATGGGCTTTCGGATAGAAAAAAGGCAATTACACGCGTACTTGACATTTGTTCATTGGATACGGTTACGTTTCGAACAATCGATTCTCTGTCGAAAGGATATCGACAAAGACTTGGCTTAGCTCAGGCTATTATTCATGATCCTGACATCGTGATTCTTGATGAACCCATTAATGGACTAGATCCTCAGCAAATTATTGAGATACGAAGTATTATCTCAGAACTGGGACGAACAAAAACAGTTATTCTCTCAAGTCACATCATGCAGGAGATTGAAGCTATTTGCAAACAAATTATCATTCTTCATGAAGGTTCTGTTGTGGCTGAAGGAACCGTAGAGGAAGTATCTAAAAAGATGCGACAGTCGTATACGTACTATACGGTAATAAAAGGACGTTTTACAAAGGCAGCACTAAAAGAATTGGAACACATTCCTTCTGTTTTATCGGCTGAAGAACAGGGAAAAGGAAAAGGAGGTACCTTAGTGCAAATTATTTCGCAGAAAGATATAGCGGAAAAAATATTTGATTGGACTATTTCTCAAGGGTATAAGATTTTGCAGCTTTCTCCCAAGCATGTTTCCCTTGAAGAAGTTTTTACGACATTAACACAGGAGAAATTATGATTTCAGTTATTATGCGAAAAGAAATGAGAATATACTTTTATTCACCTATTGCATATATTCTTATTACATTCTTTCTAGTCATACTTTCCTATTTATTCTTCTTTTTTCAACAGTTTTTTGCAGGAAATTCAGCAAGTTTAAGGGGTTACTTTGGTATTATTCCCTTTCTTTATATGTTTTTTCTTCCTGCGATCACTATGCGTAGTTGGGCAGAAGAGTATCGTCAGGGAAGTTATGAATTATTGGCTACACTACCGTATAAGGAGTTTGATCTGGTGATAGGTAAATTTCTTGCTTCCTTCTTGCTCTTATGTATTATGCTTGCGTTTACTCTTCCAGTACCTCTTTCTGTTCTTCCCTTTGGAGAATTTGAAATAGGTGAGATAATCGGGCAATATCTTGGTGCATTATTTTTGGGAGCTGCAGGGATTAGCATAGGAAGCTTTATTTCCGCGACTTCAAAGAATCAAATTTCTGCTTTTTTTGTAACCGTATTAATTCTATTGATCTTTACCTTAATAGGGGTAGTGCCAAATGTTATGCCGATGTCGCATACTCTGGCAAGTGTACTGAGATATTTTTCATTCCGTGCACATTATGATAGTCTTTTGAAAGGATTGATCGACACGAGAGACGTAATGTTTTATGTCTTGTTGATAAGTGTGTCGTTATGGGCAACAACAAAGGCTCTTTTATTAAGGAAGGAGAGATGAGATGAAAAGCAAACGGTTCTTGGTGACAATACTCACAATATTTCTTTTCATTTTACTTGCAGTTAACAGCCTACGCTATTTTTGGCGTCTGGATATTACTAGCACCCAAATGAATACTATATCAAGTGTTTCACGCAACCTAGCCAAAGAGATACCAGAACAAGTATCGATACGCTATTATATATCGGATAAACTACGCTCGTTATCTCCAGAACCCAATCAGATTATAGATATCTTAGAAGAATATGCGGCGTATGCACGCGGAAAAATATTAGTAGAAGTGGTAAACACAAAAGGGAAAGAACGTGAGATTGAACAATTAGGTATTGCTCCTCAGCAGATTCAAGTAGTAGAAGAAAATGAACAAAGTCTTGCAGTCGTGTATACTGGTATCGTCATAAGATATCTAGCTCGGAAAAAGGTTTTTCCATTAGTTTTTGATTCATTATCCATAGAATACCAACTTACTTCTTCTATACGACAACTTGTGCAAGACGATGAACGAATAGTTGGGTTGATGACAGCTGCTGAGTCGCAGGAGTTGCAATATTCGTATTCTTCATTTAGGGAACATATAAAAGAGAACTTTAAAATCCGTGATATCACAGTAAGAGAACCTATTCCTGATGAAGTTGATGTTCTGGTCGTTGTGGATAATCAGAACTATGATAATGATACGCTTTATTACATAGATAAGTATTTAGTCAATGGAGGATCGGTTTTATTTGCTTCGGATGGTGTTGATGTGTTATTAAGCACTCAAAGAGGTGGAACAATAAGCGTACAGAAAACAAGAGATTCTGCATTGCGTGATCTGCTTGCCCATTATGGTATTGCAATACGGGAGAATTTGTTACTTGATGAGCAAAATATTCCACTTCCGGTGATACGTCAAGCAGGTCTTTTTAAAATACAAACGTTTATTGACTACCCCCACTGGGTACATATAAACTCAGCAGTAGATACACAACATCCCATTACCGCACGGTTTGCAGGGCTTGATTTATTTTGGCCGTCAGAATTAAATATTATATCTTCTACAAGCGATCAAACAAATAAATCAGGGAAAGAAAACCAGCAGAATGAAAACGGGGATCAAGTAAATATGGGTCAAGATACGACATTTTCTTATTCTGTGTTGCTTGCTTCTTCTGATCAATCCTGGTTAATGCAGCGCGATTTTGCAGTTAATCCTGAAGAAGTGTTTCGTTTTAAAGTGGGATCAGATGCTACTACAAAGAGTTATCCACTTGTTGTGGCAGGATATGGTAAGTTGCTAAGCTATGATAAACTTCTTCTTCCTAATCAGGAAGAAGCAAAACCTGTGGCAAATAAAGAAAAAGGCAAGAATGCATCTCGACTAGTTGTAGTTGCTGATAGTGATTTTCTTAGTGATCTTACCCGGGTATCGGCGAATACCACTAACTTCTTATTTGCTGAAAACTTACTGGAATGGCTTAGTAATGATGAAGATTTGTTAAAAATACGTTCACGCTCACAACGTAATCTTGCATTGGATAAGATTAATGATCCACAAAAAGAAAAGATGCTACAGGTAGTAGTTAAGTGGATAAATCTTTTTCTTGTGCCACTGTCAGTAGTTTTGACAGGTATCTTTTTATTGAATAGGAGAAGAAACAAAAATGAAAAAGCATAAAAATATCATTGTTTTATCTTCGCTTTGCGGTTTGCTGTTACTTACATGGGGTATAGGTGTCTTTACTTCTCCAAGCGCAAAGACTGCACGAATGACAAGCGAAATCCTTTTAAAACATTTCGTGATAAAGGATATTACGGATGTACAAATAGATAAGAATATATTTTCTCGTAAAGATAATGACTGGCTTATTGGTACATTACCAGCTCGTCCAGATCGTTTAGATGATTTTTTTCAGGCAATGAAGAAAACTAAACGTTTGCGAAAAGTAACTACAAGTAAAGCAAATTTGGAAGAATATGGTTTGCAGCCAGGAAAGAAGGTAGTATTTACAATGAGTAATGGAAAAAAACAATCGCTTCTTTTTGGAAAGGTCGAATATACTTCCAAGGAGCTATATGCACTAGAACCTGATCTTAATAAGGATTATGTGTTTACATTGGATAGTAGTCTTGATTTCTACATGCGGCAATTGCCTTCTTATTGGACAGATCTTCGTATATTCCCTCATCCTCCTAATGAAAAAGATATTGTGCGGATACAAACCACGAATCTCAAAAATACTTTTGTTGTTGTACGCAGTCTAGATAAAGATAAGAAAGCAGTCTGGATTGCCAATAAAAAAACTGATAACAACAAGGAAGAGTTTGATACAGCAAAGCTTGATGATTTTCTCCGTAGAATTCTTCGTCTTGAGGGGAAAGAAGTAGAAATGTTCCAAGATATTGATGAAAAACTTCTTGTTGCGACTATTAATCTTGCATCGGATAAGCAAAGTTATGAAGTACGCTTGTTCAAGAGTAATGACTCTGATATCTTTATTGCACAATCTAGTGATTCTTCAGTGTACCAATATATTTTAACTCAGGCAGTCAACAAAACAGTAGTCCGGGAAAAAGAATACTTTCTGCTAAAAAAAGAAGAAACGGAAGTAGAAAAGAACAACTAAGTTGAACTGACGGTTCGCTGGAGTTTCCAGACTTGTCTTTAAGAGGGTTGCCTACACTTATTTGTGAGCTAATCGAAAAGGTAACATGAACTCTTCTTATTGATTTGTATCTAGGAAGCTGCTATATTTAAAAAGCTTTTGAACTGAGAGATTTGGAAACTTTATGAGTTACTACATGCAGGAATTACATGTTTTTAGGAAATCTTTTCCAAAATTGCAAATTCAGGAATAGAATTGTGCAAGATAGCGAGTGAAACAGTGAAACAGAAAAATTTTTCTAAAATAAAAGTTTATTTTATTATAAGAGAATCCCAAAAGTCATTTTGGGGCATTTCTTGCTTTCCCGAGTTAATATTATTCGAAGCAGCTTGATATTCAGGAACAGGATGCTCCCAACTTTCACTACTTTCTTCTAGCTCATTGGTGGATGAAGCTGGTTGTTTTGTTTTTTCAAATTCATTATAACTTTTAAAGAAAGCTGAATCTTCTATCTCCCAATCAAAATCTGGAGGAGGAAGGGGTAAACTTTCTAGGTGTGAAAATGCAAAAATCTTTTCCTCTTTACTGATACGTTGAAATTCCTTTGGATCGGGTGCAAATCCCATAATAGGGGGCTCAGCTGAGAGGGCTTTTTGAAGTGCAGTCTCAGCTTCCGAAAAGAAAAATTCTGGTGTAATTACTCTGCGACACAAGGATATAGCTCCAATATTTATTTTTATGTGTAATGTTGTTTCACACGTGTTATACATTGATCGTGCAGTTGCCAGTGTTTGATCAATATTTGTGTTTGGGTAGATGATGGCAATTTGTTTTGTATTTACATGAAATACAGTATTACGTATAAAAGAAAGATTTTTCATGATATTCCAACAAGATTTTATTGTATCTGGAGGACAGATATCAGGTAGTTGAATAAGAGCAAGAGAAAGCTCATGAGAGAAACAATAACAGCGTTCCATTTCTTCTGCTAGACGCATCAATAATGGGTTGTTTTGTTCTCTTTCTTTGATTTGAGAAATATTATCGGTAGGTGTCTTCTTGCAATCAGTATTGTTTTGAGTTTCTTCTGTATGTTCTTCTTTTATACTTTCAGAATCTTTTTCTAAGTTTTGATGATCTTCATCGGCCATTAATACAATATTTGGCTGTTGCTCTTTCTCTTTTCTCAACTCTATAAAAAGTGTGGAATCTTTTTTTATATCATCTTCTTTTAGCAAACTCTGAGGTTGTGCCTGTAGTGTTTCGTCTAGTGCATTGTCATTCTCTGCTGTGATTATGCTATCTTTTCGAGATTTTTCTTTAGAATATGCATTCCTTAATAAAGTATCGATGGAAAAACTCTCAGCTACTTTCTTTTCTTCGGAATTCAGGGGGGGGGGTAAGGGTTCTTTCTTATTATCGTTATTCTTTTTTTTATGTCGTGTTGCTACCTCTTTGAATCTCTCTTTGTATTTTCTGTTTATTCTTTCATATCCCATGATAAAGATCAGAAGAATAAGCACAGCACCTGCACCTCCTGCCGATGTAATTCCCATAATGCGTAGAAGGTTTTGTTTGGGAATGCTACGTACAATTGCCTCGATGGTAAAAGAACTTCCATCTATTTTATAGTAAGAACTGGTTATTTTTTTAGTAAAGAGACCTTTTTTATGTAGGAGAGGTTCATTTTTGTTGTTTCTCAGCACATATTTTGTATCTTTTGCTTGAAGGTATTCAATTCCCGATGTATATGAGTACAGTAGTATACCGAGGAACAAGGGATTTGTTGAAAAAGTTTTCTTTATTAGTTTTATTTCATAGCGAGAAGTATTTTCTTCTATGGATGAGCTCCTTAGTTTATTAGTCAATTGAGTTAGGATATTCTTTTGTTGAGTAATGGTTGTACGCATGTTCTGGTTTACCAAGATAGCCATAAGTAATGCGGCAGCAAAGAATATAGTAAACAATCCTGTCAATGCGATACTAAGTCGGCGCATACTAGTATTATCGACTCAATAAATCTGAAATCAAGTTACTTGTATATTCAATAGCTGCAATTATTTTTTGTTCCCTATTGTTTAATTCTTGTTTATTTCCCATCCAGATTGCAAGAGGATAAATGCTCAAAAAGAAGAGATCATGCACTTTTGTAGCTTCGGATTTCTTTTGCTGTAGTTTAGAACGATACTGTTGCAACCAGCTTTTTGGCAAAAAAACTCTTGAACTTTTTTGCCATTCAGGAAGAAAGAGCTGTTGAGCTAGCCGAAAACTTTTTTTATATTTCTCCATACGAGTTGGTTGGTGTGCATGTATCTGCTCCTCTAATGCATACGCAAGACTGTAGGTGTACAATGTATGTAGACGCGAAGAAAAATGGTAGGGAAACTGATAAAAATACGTGCCTCGTAGATACGGTTGCTTATGCGGATATGAAAAGTCATTGCCAATAGGTTTTATTTCTTTATATCCTAGAGAGCGAAGAAGTAAGAATGCTGCGGTGCTGACGTTGCCTCCAGTAAGGGGAATAGTTGGTATATTTAATCCTTCGTAGGCAAGTAAAATTTCCAACGGATGATTGCCTATGAAAAACTGTGCTTTCTTTAGAAAGGATGGACAATAACTTGATAGTTGATAAAAAGAAAGGGCTTTTACTGTGTGAGATCTATTTCCAAGATAGTGTAATGCACCATATATTTGACAATCGATACTAACTGTTATATACGGGTTGATATTGTGATGATAGAGAAATGGTAATGTTGAATCCACAGCAACAAGGTGGTCTCTCCATTGCATTATTTCTGGTTTTTGTTTTTCTAAAGAGGGGCCTGCAGCAAGCAATAATGCTTTTTTGCTTGGATGGAAATAATCCTTTCTTATACGTAGAAGATTGAATAGGATATTCCTTGTCCATTGTTTGCCGAATCGTTTCATAACAATCTCATCCGTTTGTTGCTGACGAATCGCATTTTTTATAGCCTGTTGGTATTGTAAGAAATCTGTGGTATACAAGGTCGTGATGGGGACGAATCGTAATATTGATACAGATTCATGAAAAAAGGGAAGATAATCATGTAAGATGAATTCATGCAACTTATGGGGATTTGGATTAATAAAGAGATGGCAATATTTTGAGTATATTATTTCATGTAAAGGTATAAGTTGTAAAGTCAAATGAAAAAGACTAATGTCTTTCTCTATGAGAATGAGGCGGATATTTTCTTTTTGTAGTAGTGGCTTAATATGGTACCCAAGACCTATACCTAATATGCATGCATAGGTGTTTTTCTGTACATACTGAAAGTACCTATTACCTTCTTTGACTGGGTTGTATGAAGAATGGATCCACGTGTTATTTTTTTTACTTTTAAGGGTAGGCATACCATTTTTACTAGAATAGGTATCAAATTTTTTTGAGAGAGGGACATTCTGAACTTCTTCAGCGAGTTTAGGATATCTGTCTTCTAATGCTTGTATATTCTTGCTCAGAAAGTTCATAGGAGGTATTTCTTTTCTACCAAATCTAGTGTTGAAATAGCTTTTTTTCTGTCCGATTTGGTAATTCCTTGATCAGCGTGTTCCCAAAATTGAGGATACAGATGAAGTAATAAATCTTGCACTTTGTTACTTTCTTCTTCAATTAACAATTGCCTCACAATATGTAATTTTTTTTGAAGTAGTTTACGGCGTATTGGTCGTGTTGCTACCTTCTTTTTTTCTAACTGCCATCCTTTTGAACTAGTAGAACGAAATGAAGGATGATATATAGGGAAACTGCCTTGAAAATAGTTGCTTGCAAGACAATATATACGGTTTTCAGCAATAAGAGGTAGGTTATACGTAAACCAATTTTCATACAATTGTAGTGATGCACCATGAATAATTTCAGAATTATGTTTATAACGTAATAGTTCTTCGGGTGATTTACGACAACTGTTTCGAACATAATAAGAATCTAGCTGATGTGGACGTGCATGCATGAGGATATCTTGAGAGGAGAAATCTAAACCTGCAAGTACAATGGCTTCAGAGCATAATTGTAAAGCAAGCAGTACGGCAGATCCACTTACTGTTCCATGTTCTGGGATAATATATTTGCTATGTGTGTTGAATATGTCTTCAAGAAGACTATTTTGGGTAAACTCCATAAGTGACTGTTTTTTCCCCAGTGCAGCAGTCAACGGTGCAGCGATTGGAAAAGAATAGTTCTGGATATATCTCATAGACCAATATCCACCATCAGTATGAATGGTAAGATCCGGATAGATGTCTTTTTCTGATAAAAAGAGGAGTGATGACGAGGTAGAAAGAAGAAAAAAATATTTTCTATATTTCTTAATAAAAGGATAAGCATCTTCAAGTGAGGGGCCACTAGCAGTGATAAGAATGGGACGTTGTATCTTCTCTAGGTAAATGTGTTCGTCTATTAATAGATAATTTTTTATTATATTCTGGAGCCACCGTTTTCCAAAGTACATGGTAGTATGAATATTACGTTGTATAATAGTAACTGCATCTTGGACTGCTTTGACCATGGTATGGGCTTGTTTGGGGTATGCGCGTAATACAGGATTCCAGGTTACTATTTCTAGTCGTTTAAGATACAAGGGATTTATTCTTTTTATAATAAATTGGCGAATTGATTGATAATCTTTTTCAAATGATGTATTTTGGTCTGCAAGCATTGATATAAATGCAGGATGAGATTGGGGGTATATCGCAAGTATACAAGCATATGGATATAATATTTTGCATTCTCTGCTTATATGTCCTGCAGTTTCTCCTAAAATAATAATAGCAGAAGGTTTTCTTTTAATGCTTATTTTTAAAAATCGTTGTACTTCCCGTGTGGGATTGATATGAGAATGAAATGAAATTCCATCTTTTAAGAAATTAAGGTTACCATTTTTACTGTAGAATATTTTTAAACTACTATGAATATTAACTTCCAGATTCTGCTGTAGGATCAATCCGTTTTGAAATACGTTGGAGAGTATTCCATTCAGGAGTATGAATAAACTGTTCTCTTTCTTGTGCAGCTATAGTGTTCATCAGTTTTTTTATCAAAGTGATAAGTGTTCTCATATCCTCGGATATATCATGATCTAATGTACTAGTTTGATTTTGAGTAGAGCTATCACTTTGTATTGAAGTAGACCCCGGAATGTCAAACTCATTTACATTAATGTTTAATTCCTCAGGCGATGGAATAAGTAATTCCTCTTCCTTTGTCGCAGTATCAGTTTGTGGCTTAAGTAAATCTATTTCTTCTTCATTGTTTTCTTCCAAAATAATATTTTGTTCAAGTTCTTCGTTGTCAAATGAGAGAGAATCAAGAGAAAGAGAAGTTGGGTCAGAAAGAGGCTCTGAACTTTCTTTTTGGGAAGCCTCTTCTTCTATTTCTATCTGGTTAATAGGTAGGGATTCAGGAATACCTTCAAGTGATATTGAGGTCGCTGATTCTAGTGTTGAATCTTGTGGAAGGGGTTCGGAGATAGAAGACAAGTCTATATTATCTTCAGAATCGGTATTTGTTTTTTCTTCTATGAGGATGTCCTGTGGATAATCAGATTCAGATGTAAACATTTGATCATCCTTAGTGCTGGTATTTGCTTTTTCTTCCATGAGGATGTCCTGTGATTGATCAGATTCGGATGTAAATGCTTGAATAGTTTCCGGTTCATCTGGAGAAATAGAATCTACTAATGTTGAAGTTGTAGTTTCAGTACTTGCTTCTTCTGTAATATCGGAGGTTCGCAAGATATTACCTAGCTCAGAATGAGTTAATGCGATAGGTTGGTTGTTTACTTCTTCTTGCGCAAAAAATCCTTCTTTAGGTTGTTCTACAGTCTCAGTAGATGATTGAGTATTTTTTATTGTTTGCATGAAGTTACGTACTTCTTTTAATTCCTGACGTAAAGTACTTACTTCATTAGCAAGGTTGTCGACCTTATGGTTAATTTCAGAAGTTTCTCCAGAAGCTTTTCCAGAAGTTTCTGATTCTTGTGAAAAAACCTGAAAAGGGTCATCATTTTTAATGTCTGTTTCTAGGTCATCAATAGTCAAGACGGGTTCCTCACTATCCGACGATTCCTGCTCAGTTATTTCATCTGCTTGTGGTGGGTGTACCCATACTCCATATCGTTCTAATTCATCGCTAGAAGGTTCTTGATTTTTTTTCTTATTCACATCTTTCTCACTTTTACGTTAAGTTATCGTATTCTACTTGTGTATATATCATAATAATTCTTTTTTATCAATAAGTAAATATCTTTTATCGTTAATAATATATGTCGATATAGAAGCAGTGAAGAGTTCTGATCTTATTATAATACTTTGTTCAGGTATCATTATGCGATTACTCGTAGGAGTTATTTTTGATGAGTATGGCGTTTTTTCTTATAAATCTTTGGCAGAGTACGAGTCACTGTTAGTTCAAAATCTTTCTGATCTTGAAGATATATCTCGTCAATTGGATAGATATTCTTTGCAAAGTTCTTCTGATATATTTGTACTTTCTTCATTACATGCTAAAGATTCCGTAATACGTTTAAGAAATATAGAAAATGCTCATCCCGCATTAATCTTGGGAAAATTATATATAAACCGTCCATCTCCTTTGCTTATAAAGAAAGTTTTACGCAGTATATCTGCTATAACAATTTTACTTGTTTTTTTATACATTCTTTTTATTCGATTTAAAAAGGCGTCACTGGAATCAACTTATTCATACAGCAAGTTAACTTCAAGATAATGACGCTTATCTTTTGCAGTTCCGAGAGAAAATGATTTCTTAGGGAGCAGTCCAATCTCACTTACTGCATGAAATATTTTATGTTTAGGGACTGGGGGTAAAATAATGCAGGCTGTATTGGGGGCATTAGAGAGAGCAAGTGTTTCTTTTTCGCCATGAATATAATCAATTGATGCGGATGGAGTCTTTGATGAGATATCTTCCAAATTAGCATCCATTTCTTTAATACAAGTAAATATATTTGATTTTTGCCAGATAAGGAGACCTTCTTGCTTCACATCCTTATAAAACATTTCATTAGGTTTTAATAAAGAAATATTGTAATTGCTCTTTGAAGAAAATTGTGCATGTTCACACAACCTTTCTAACAGTTGTGTCGTATTTATATGTTTAATAACACGATGAATGGGATAGCATTTCAAGTGAGGGTTATGTACGTTAATTACTTCCACCAGGGTTTTCCCCAAGGGGTGATTCTTTGGAAGCGAATGATCTTGTTTTTCATGTTCCCAGACCTGCTTGGCTGACGCTATATGGTGGTTGCCATCTCCCACAATAGAAAAATTGTGTCCTTCTTCAGCAAGCCTGATGAATATCTCGTTAATATGCTGTATTCCTTTGTTACCAATAAGATGGCCAGATATTCTTCCTGCATGCATACTGAGTGAAAAATCATATAATTCATTTTTTATATAAGGTTCTAATCCTTCTATTAAACTGCAAGAGGGGTCATTCACAAGGATATATGCGTGGCTAAGATCGAGAGTTGAGAGTTCTCGAATTTTCATACGAATAGGTAAGCGTTCTTTGACAGTTCTTTCGCTTGCTCTTACAGGGGCTTGATTACCAGCCTCTATGCGGTATTTATCAAGATTTAATGCAAGTAGTATTCCTGATCGGTAAGAGGAGTTATGATAACGGCGTATAAAAACGGGTGAGTTTCCTTTAAACGTCAAGACTGTTTTTTTGTACTCTTCCATTGCTTCTTGAATTGATTGATAGTCTATATTGTATGTTCCGTATACTTCTGGATGAATCATTCGCAATGTAGAGGGGGCGGTTCCTATATGCTTATTAAGCGTTTTCCAAAACTCTTTATTTGAACTGTGCTGATCACAAGAAATTACTGCCCATTTAGATAAATCTACATCCTTACGTGGAAGATAGATATTTGGAATATGGAATCCGTTTTCTTCCATTATGGTACTCATTATTCTATAATCTCCTTCGGGCATTATATAGCCAATAAATCAAAAAATAGTGTTGTATATCCTCAAAGTAACGATGAATGAAAACTGCAGCATTCTTTCCCACATATCGGTAGTGCCAACTTTCGTATTTATAACCAGTGAGCCATTGATATTCTTTAGGATATGAAAGTGTAAAGCCAAATTTCCACGCATTTGCAGTCAACCATTTACTAGCTGAAGTATTATCAAAATCCGTGCTTATACTACCAAAGTCTATAGCAGTTCCTAACTGATGCTGACTGCTTCCAGGGGGAGCAACTTCTCTTGACGCCTGTTCATAGCCCTCCAAACGCACGATACGTGTATATAATGCTTTTTGATAGGCAAAACTTCTATATGTAGATGAAATAAGCAAACGAACATCCTGTGCACTAGCTGCTTTTGTCATATTAATTAAATCAGGGATAACAAGAGCTGATAACCTTAAGCCCTTTCTTCCTATAAATAACTGGCGAGAATAACTATCAAGATTTACAAGATCTTTTGGGATATAGGACTTAGGTAGAACATGAGCATGATCTATCAAATAGAGCAGGTTTGAAGGAGTGTCAGCAAGTATTTTAAAAAGTTCCAAAAATTCTTCTTCTTGTGTTACATTGTTCTGAAATAATGTAGGTAATTGATGGATGAGAATTGACTTTGTGACAGATTTTGAATGAACAGCACAAGAGTTAATAAATCCAGAGAAGAGCAACAGAGGAAAGAAAACTATCTGTGTCCACATTAGATGTTATAAGTCTATCATAAACATTGTTCTAATCACATCATACATGGAGGAGACCGGTGTAAAGGTAATACCTTTTTTAATTTCATCAGGAATTTCATCTAAATGATATTTATTCCGTGATGGAAAGAGTATTTGTTTTATACGATTTCTTTTTGCTGCTATGATTTTTTCTCGTAATCCACCTATTGGTAATACGTCGCCAACCAAGGAAAGTTCTCCAGTCATAGCAGTGGATTTTTTAACTGTTTTCTGTAAGAAGAGTGAAAGAATAGCAACTGCCATCGTGATCCCTGCAGAAGGTCCATCTTTCGGAGTAGCTCCTGCCGGGATATGTAAATGGAGTTTTTGACCTTTGAAACGAGATGTGGGAATACTGAGAGCATCAACTAAGGATAATACATAAGAAAAAGCAATGGAGGCCGATTCTTTCATTACATCCCCCATGTGTCCCGTAAGTTGCATAATTTGATTGTCTATAGCATTTCGTAATAACGCTTCTATTACAAGCACCTCTCCTCCAAATGAGGTCCAGGCAAGCCCTAGACAAATTCCAGGGCGTGTAATGCGTTTTACCGGTTCCCATTGAAATACAGGACTACCTAAGTAATTTTGTATGGTATTTTCTGTTATTTGAATAAGATTTCCTTGGGGATCTTCAATGACTTTTCGGGCTACTTTTCGATGTATTCTATTTAAACTTTTCTCATATGCACGTAAGCCTGCTTCACGGGCATATTGTGAAGCAATACTGCTTAATGCTTTTGTGGAATAGCTCACCTGTTTTTTGGTAAGTCCATGAGCTTTTAAAGATTTGGGAATAAGATATTTTTTTGCTATTTGAATTTTCTCTTGTTCTATATATCCAGAGAGTCTTATTACTTCCATGCGGTCAAGAAGAGGGGGAAGAATATTTTCTACAGTATTAGCAGTTGTAATAAAAAAGACTCCTGATATATCAAATGGGAGGTTTAAATAATGATCTCGGAAGTGTGCATTTTGTTCTGAATCAAGCACTTCTAATAGAGCAGAAGCGGGGTCTCCTTGAATGCCTGAGACTAGTTTATCAACTTCATCAATCATGAAGACAGGGTTGCGACTATGGCTTATTTTTAAGCCCTGTAATATTTTTCCAGGCATTGCGCCGATATATGTACGTCGATGTCCTTTTATTTCAGCTTCATCTCGAATTCCGCCAACAGAAAACCGGAAGAATTTTCTGTTCAATGCCCGCGCAATAGATTTTCCTATAGATGTTTTTCCTACACCAGGAGGGCCTGCAAGGCACAGAAGTGAACCTTTTGCGTCTCTTTTTAATATCTGAACAGCAAGGAATTCAATAATTCGTTCTTTTACATCATCAAGACCATAGTGATCTTTATTTAATACTTTGGCAGCATGTTGAAGATCGATGGTAGGAGCTTTTTCTTCATTCCATGGAAGAGTGACTACAAGTTCAAGATAGTTTCGGATTACACCAAACTCGGGATTGTTCTGTTCCAGAATAGAGAATTTCTCAAGTTCTTCTTCGATATGTTCTCTTGCTTCTTCATTAAGTTCTAATGTAGATATTTTTTCTTTAAATTTCTTATAGTCTGAACTTTTCCCATCTTCAGCAATTCCTAATTCGTTTTTAATTGATTTCAATTGCTCTTTAAGAAAGTATTCTCGTTGGCTTTTTTCAATTTTTTCTGTAATTTGCTTTTGTATTTTCTTCTGAATCTTTAGTAATTCTTGTTCTTTTTTAACTAGCAACAGTACTTGTTCCATTCGTTTGCGTAAATTTTGAGTTTCTAAAATTCTTTGCTGTTCTTCTTTTCCAATATTAAGAATTGAAGCAATAAAATCTGCTACTCGGCCAGGATCATCAAGATTAGCCATGTTTAGTCGCACTTCTTCGGAAAAAAGTGGGTTGTTTTCCGATATACTTTTCATTTCTCCAATAAGTGCTCGCGTAAGAGCACGAATTTCATCGTTTTCTTCCTTTTTTTCTTCTCTAGTCTCAATGATGGCAAGAAAACAGGTATGATTTTCTGTAGGAGCAATAAGCTTTCGCAGTAAAAAACGTTTTAAGCTAGTAATAAAAATATTTATACTACCATCAGGTAGATTTATTTTTCTTACAATCTTAGCGACAGTTCCTATTTTGTAAAAATCGGTTTCTTCTTGAGTCGGTAGTTCAGGTCTTCTGAGTAACAAGAACCCAATATGTTGATTAGAAAACTTTCCGGCATATTGTACAGCAGCAATATCATATTCCTTTGTTATAACAACTGAGGTAAAAATGCCGGGAAACATAGGGCTTTGTTCCAAAGTAATGATAGGTATCTTGATTGGGACAACTTGATCAGCAGGAACAATTGGATTATTATTTTTCATATTGTTGTTATCTCCGTGTGAGGTTTCTATTATAACGAAAATGGTATACGGATGCAATCCCAGAGAGAATCAGTTGTGAATAGGTATGTTAATCTTCAGGCTTTTATTATTCATATATATCCGATAGGAGAAATGCATTATGGAGTTAAACTTCTCAGTGAAACTAGAGGTTTGCTCAGTGCTATTGCATACGGTGCACGTACACAGACGGGAAAATTACATGGAAAACTAGAACAATTTGCGCTAGGTAGGTATGAGTTGTATGCTAGTGGCGAACAAAAAATGTGGAAAGTAAATGACTGTGAGATATATAATTATTATTCTTTTCTTCGTAGTGATCTAATCCGGTATTGTTATGCATCGCTTTGGTATGAACTTATTTTTCGTACTTTTCGTGGAGAGGATCATACAAAAATATTATTTGGGCAGCTGAGTCAAGCGATGGATGGTTTAAGAACAAGTACTACCCAACAGGTTAAAGTACACAATATTTGTTTTATTTGGAACTATATTGCCCTGTTAGGCTTACAACCATATTTTTCTTTGCAATTGCAATATTGTCATCCTTCTCTGTGTGAATTAAGCACACAACCTCGGGATGGATGGATTCGCATAGATCGAGATATGATTTATTTATTAAACCTTTGTCAAAGAAAAAAGGAAGATGCTTTTTTAGCAAAAAACATCTCAATATCTTGTGTTCAAAGAACGTGGCAATTTTTACGTGCTGTTCTTTTTTATCTTTCAGGAGGTTCACTCAATACCTTGCATGCGACACACAAAATTCTTACTTAATAATATGGGCTTCTTTTAATTGTCGAATTGAATCATTCCCGCTGGTATGGTGAATAAAGATGCCATTAATACCTTCCCAAGATTCACGTAATGAAGAACGATCGTCGATGAGGATAGGCGTGAGGGCAGGATCAGTTGCTTGACGACCTACTTTTGCTTTGTCTTTTGATCGGCAGGTAAGTACTGGAACATCTTTACCAAGTTCACGTGCACACCATTCTAGTTTTTGGTTGCGTGCCCAATTACCTTCTGGCAATCCAGTGAGAACGGTAGGATTTAGCAAGCGTACAGTATCCCATAACTTTTTTCCATCGTGAGTCCATGGAAGTGTGGCATAAAACTCTTCTTGTTGCGCAAGTACAGACCACATATAAGAAGCATCAAGCTGCTCAGGTTTTTTGCCTGTAATCTGGGTTACACCTTTATCAAAGTCAACCAAGACGCCGTCTAAGTCAACAAATAATTTGTACATTCATTACAGTATAGTAAAGAACAGAAAATTTATCAACTCCTTAATAAAATCCTTATATAGTGTGAGGTAAGAAGGTTTGAAGACAGGAGGAAGATTATTTTGCTATACTCTTGTATGCAACTAATAGATATTATTATAAAAAAACGCAATGGTATTGCGTGTAGCAAGAAAGAGTTAGAATATGTAATAAATGAATATACAAAGGGGAAACTTCCTGACTATCAATTAACTGCCTTCTTGATGGCAGTTTATTTTAAAGGAATGACAGATGACGAAATGATGAGCTTTACTCAAATTATGATGTATTCTGGTGTCTGCTACGATTTGTCAGACATGGGTAAATTTTTAGTCGATAAACACTCGACTGGTGGAGTAGGAGATACTGTTTCCTTAATTCTTGCACCAATGGTGGCAGCTGCTGGTGTATATGTTCCTATGATGAGTGGTAGGTCGTTGGGACACACAGGGGGAACTTTAGA
The DNA here is from genome assembly GCA_025642065.1 of Paralvinella palmiformis. Taxonomy (NCBI): domain Eukaryota; kingdom Metazoa; phylum Annelida; class Polychaeta; order Terebellida; family Alvinellidae; genus Paralvinella; species Paralvinella palmiformis. Next base: position 518,551 of record JAODUP010000319.1, on the reverse strand, counting down.
TAAAATAGAATCGATTGAAGGGTTTAATACTGTTCTCTCGCAAGAAGATTTTCGAAATGTTTTACACACATGTGGATATGCTATGATCAGTCAGAGTGAACATATTGTGCCAGCAGATAAAAAGTTATATGCATTACGTGATGTGACAGGTACAGTGGAATCCATACCGCTTATTGTCTCGAGTATATTATCGAAAAAGTTTGCCGAAGGCTGCCAAGCGCTTGTTATGGATGTAAAATATGGATCAGGAGCTTTTATGAAGTCTATAAAACAAGCAAGGGAGCTTGCACAACAGTTAGTAAAAACAGCAAAGCAACTAGGTAAAGTAACCATAAGTGTGCTTACTCCAATGGAGGCCCCTTTAGGAAAGATGATAGGAAATTTCTTAGAAGTAGAAGAAGCAATTCATTGTCTTTCTCCTGATTATCCAGACGAGCATCTATCGAGCGATTTGATAGATCTAAGTATATATTTAGGAGGGTGGATGCTCTATCTAGCGAAACTTGTAAAAAACCAAAAAGAAGGGGTTGCACGTTGTGTGCAGGTATTGCAGCAAGGATTGGCATGGGAGCATTTTTGTGAGAATGTGACACTTCAAGGAGGCAATATGGATCTTTTACTCAAACAAGTGGGTACACGGAGGGCAACCTTAAAGAAAACCATTAGCGCACCTCGAGCAGGTATTGTGACTGCAATTGACGCCTATATACTAGGTACGGTTGCAACACAAATAGGTGCTGGGAGAGAACAGCAGGGTGATGCAATACTTCCTGATGTTGGCATTGAGTTGGCTGTGAAACCTGGAGACTCTGTAAAGGAAGGAGATACTATAATGACAATATGGCATGAAAAAGAACGTTATGAGGATAATTTACTAAAAATATTGACTCATGCAATACATATAGGGTCTGATAATCGATCAAATACTGATCATGAGCAAATATTTGAGGTTATTCAGTGAAAAAGAAATGGCAGATACGTGCATATGATGAGACCTATTCTACAGATATCCAAAAACAATATCATTGTGAAAAGATAATAGCGGATATACTAGCAGTACGGCACATAACTGAAGCGGAAGAAGTACAATTTTTTCTCGAAAACAACATACACAATTGTCATAATCCATTTCTTTTTGATGAGATAAATCAAGCCTTGCATTATATTTTTAAAGCTGTAAAAAAAAAGAAAAAAGTTATGGTGTATGGTGACAGAGATGTTGATGGTATTGCAAGTACCGTGCTCATGGTGCAAACACTTTCCTCCTTAAACTTAGATGTTGATTGGCAGCTTCCCCAAGGAGATAGCCCTTATGGTTTTACATCAGATATTATAAAAGAATTTGCAAAAAAGGGGGGACAACTTTTTATTTCAGTAGACTGTGGTTCGACCAGTGTAGAAGAAATTAAGACTGCGGTAAAATTTGGCTTAGACGTCATAATCATAGATCATCATGAATTACAAGAAACACTTCCTCCAGCACAGGCAATTGTCAATCCTAAAATGTCAGATTCTTCGTATCCATTTCCCTATCTATGTGCCTGTGCAGTAGTTGCAAAATGCGTTTGGGCAATTCGATTTGCTCAAACAGATCTTTATCAAAAACCACTTTGTTTGTGTACTGCCCGCATTGGGAACAATACTATATTGATTGATGTTATACGTATGGTTAATTTTGTAGAAGAAGAACGTGTTTCGGAAGCATTGGTACCACATGTCGATGCATATGCTACAAGTAGACTTCCGCGTATATTCAAAGATGCGCATATCTATATATATGATAAAGTATTGTTTGAGAAATTATTTCCCGATATTGTTCGAGAAAAAGAAGATAATATAACAGATCTAGCACCTAAAATTCAAGAAATATTTCCTTTCTTAGCAGGAAAGTCATTATTGGAAATAAAAGACCAGTCTCATGCTAAACGTTATAAAAGTGTTTTTGAAGAAATTGATGTTCTTTACCTTCTGTTTATGCGATATCTCGAAAGAGAATATTCTAATATCTATGAATCTTTTTCTCAATCACTTGAATTAGTTGCGTTGGCAACTATTGCCGATATGATGCCATTACGTAATGAAAATCGGGTGTTTGTTCATCATGGATTAGAAAAGCTAAATACGAACATTCATCCAGGATTATTATGCCTGCTTGAGAAATCTAAACGCATAAAGGAAAACTATGATATTTATGATATTGGTTGGCATATTACACCATTACTTAACGCCACAGGAAGAATGGGGAAACCAGACCTAGCAGTGCATTTGTTATTACCCGATACACCCGAAGAGAAACGGCACGAATTGGCGCAGGAAATAGTGCTTTTAAATCAAGAGCGACGTCAAATTTGTGATTCAGCATGGAAAACGTTAGTCCATAAGGGTCAGAAGAACTTGCAGGATATGGATAACAAATTTGTTTGGCTTTATGGTAGTAATAATGTACCGCGAGGAATTGTAGGTTTATTAGCTGCTCGGTTTGCAACTTATTTTAATGCTCCAGCACTTGTGTTTTCTCGTTCTTGTGAGGGGAAGCATATTAGCGGTTCTATTCGTACAGGCGGTATTTTTGATGCCACTGCTTTTTTGCATAATTTTCAACACATATTTACTGGATGGGGAGGGCATGCAGCAGCAGCAGGATTTTATTTTGATGCAGAAAAGAAGGATGTTTTTATAAAGGAACTTATGAAACAAAAAGATAAACTGAAAACACACCAAGTGGAAGTGGCTACCATAGATATAGATATTGATCTACCTGTTACTTCCTTAAGTAAGGATCTATATGAACAATTGCAAAAATTGGCACCTTTTGGCAATGGAAATCCATTTGTTGTGTTTTTACTTCGAAAGATAAAGGTAGAAAAAATCTTTTTTTTAGGAGCTTCAGAGAAGCATCTCAAACTCTTTTTTCTTTGTGGCAATACTCGTTGGCAAGGCATTTATTGGAATGCATCAGAGTTTTTGGGAAGAGATTTTGCTGAAAATGATTATGTTAATATTGTGTTTTACCTTGAGAAAAACGAATATAGAGCATCACGAGTTATTCGATTTCATGTTTTAGATATGCGAAGGGTACTTGACGAATAGATAAGATAAAGAATACGGTTTAAGAAGATCATGATACGAGGAGGTGAATCTAAATCGCGCATATTAAAGTCGAATCATTCGAAACATTGGAACGGGCTCTAAGACGTTTTAAAAGAGCCGTAGAAAGGGAAGGAATCATACGTGAGTGGAAAAGTCGAGAATTTTATGAAAAACCATCTTCACTGAGGCATAAAAGAGCAAAAGCCTTGCAGCGAAAGATTTTAAAACGTACACGACGTATTCAGCTGTACAAAAATTTCTAATAAATGTGTAATATATGGAGAAAGATACTTCTTTTTGTAGTAGCAGGTATTTTTTTATCCTGTAATATCGCAGCCCCTCGCTTGCATAGTACGTTGCCGCTTGTGCGGCACGTATTTAATCCTAATATGCAAACGTACTATGATGAGCTGTCTATTTTCTTAATGGTGACTGATAAAGATGGGAAACTTGACATATCAGATATCTTTGTTATTAACAAAGATGCGCAATTGTCCTGGCATTTTGATAAGGGAAATTGGATTCTTCCTGAGAAAGAGTATGGAGGAGATAGTATTTTATTGGCGCGTGTTATTATGCCAGTAGATACCGAGATTCCAACAGGAACGTATCAAATAGTGGTTTATGATAAGGCCGGAAAACAAGATAAGGGGAGGTTTTATTTATTTCCTCCAGAAAAAGGATATAGAGATCTTATTCCTTCGCTTACCCAAAACGTAGCAGGAAAATTAACGGTGAATAGCAAGTTTCGCTTAAATTACTTATTTATTTTGGAAGAACATATACCCATTCTTCAGGCAAGTGTGACTCCTGGCCAGATTATTTCTAAAACGCAACAGCCTTTATACTTAGGAACACGGTATAAAAATAGATTTTATTTTTCTGGTCCTTATTATCCCTAAAATGATTAGGCCAATAACCTTATGATATATTAAGAATGAGGATGCTTGTAATTTGTACGTGTTGTTATACGCCCAATACGTTCATCTAGTTCCTTTTTCGTTATATGTACAAACAAGGGACGCCCATGTGGACAGTATGGATGCTGGAGTGTAAAGACAAAATTCAGTAAATCAATTGCTGCTGATTGTGTAATTATATCTCCTGCTTTTATAGCACCCTTACAAGATATTTGTTCAATTATTTTCTCATAGAGATTTTCTGTATTTACTGTACTTAGTTCCTTAATAGTTTGTGTCAAGACTGTTTCCATTTTATTGATATGTGCAGGGATTGCGTCTATTTGCCATTTTAAAGCGCTGGATTGAATTATATGAATGCCAAGTTTTTGGTATGTGCTGATCTGTGAGGTAAAAAGCTTAGACTCATGATGGGAAAGAAAAACATCAATAGGAATAAGCAAGTTTTGTATAGGGTGTGATTCATGCAATTGCATGTATATTCTTTTCTCATGGCTTGCATGTTGATCAACAAGATATAGGTTTTCTTTATATAGACATATTAGGTATGTAGAGTAAAGTTGTCCTATATAGTTTATTGGAGCGTGGTATTCTTGCATTTTGTTAGGTTCTCTTTTATTTTGTGATGCGAGATAATGGAGAGCGGATTCTCTAGCTGTAGTACTCTTATGCGGAATCACATACTTATTTTGTTTGTTTGTAGATCTTTGTATAAATTTGGTACTGGTTGTAAATTTTGAAGAAGTATGGGAAAGCAAAATAGAGCGTAGAACAGTGACAATGTCGTGATGTATTTCTTGTATATGCTGAATTCTCACTTCTTTCTTTGCTGGGTGAATATTAAAGTCAACTTTTTGAGGGGCTACTTGCAATAAGAGAGCAACATAAGGAAAGAGACCACCATGGAGTGTTTCTCGATATGCATATTCGATTGATTGAAGAAAGAGGTAATCACGGATTCTACGGTTATTCACAAAAACCCATATTTTCTTTCTATCAGAGCGAAAAAAAGTAGGAAGAGAATAGACTATCTCCATCGAAAAATAAGAAGATTTATGAGAAACACTTCGCAATGCAGAAGGAGATAAGTTAAATATTTTTGCACATCGATGCAGTAGTGATGAAGGTTTATAGAACAATTTTAATTCTTTATTATTGTATAATCGAAATTCAATATTTGGAAAGGAGAGAGCCATCTCTTGTAGTACAGATTTGATAGCTGTATACTCAGATGTAGGATGTTTGAGAAATTGCTTTCGTGCAGGAAGCCTGTGAAAAAGTTCTCGTACTTCTATAGTCGACCCTTTTTTTCTGCTACATGCAGATAATGTTTTTAGTTTTCCATGAGAAACAACAAGCTTATGAGCGATTGAATTTTCTTGAAGTGTGTCCATATGACTGGTAATAACTGTATGTGATACGGAAGTAATTGCATGTAGTGCTTCTCCACGGAAACCAAGAGTCGCATTATTTTCTAAATCTTGGATTGAGTTAATCTTTGATGTGGTGTGATTTTTCCAACACAACGAAAGATCATCTTTAGACATGCCAGTGCCGTTGTCACTTATGCGTAAAAGATCAATCCCTCCTCGTATGCTTTCTACTGTTATATTAGAAGCATGGGCATCGATTGCGTTATCAATCAATTCTTGCAGTACGGAAGAAGGGCGCTCGATTATTTCACCAGCTGCAATAAGCGATGTCGTTTTATGATCTAATTGTTGAATTGGATGATGTACTTTTTCTTCATTCAAAACTTTAATGTCACAATAAGAGAAAGTAAAAAGTCAAATGCTAATCTTTCATTTTCTGACAAAAGCAACATACCCTCAGAGGTCTCGGAGGGTATTAAAGAGGTTTTTAAAGTGATTTCTGCATATTTCCCCGTACCTACTGTTAGCTCTGTACCTGCTTTAAAGTGATTGCTAAGAATATTAATCGATCCTTGTAGGAGAGGAATAAAGCCTTGAAATCGAAAATATGTGCTAAAAACTAAGGGAATCGATTTAGCATTGAAGAGCAACTCTGCAATAAAATAATCTTCGGTACCAAGGGAAGCTGTTTTTTTATTTAAATCATATACCATAGGTATATGATAAGAAGTCGTAAACTTAAAAAAGTCAGTCCAACTGAAAGTGAGTGAAACATTTCCGGCAAACGTAAAAAGGTTAGTATTTTTAGTGTCATGATATAGCATGCGCATTAATGCGACTCTATTATCATTAAAGTAGCGTGTTGCATATTGAGGAAGTGCAAGGTTTTCATAAAAATGCATCGAAAAAAGGTAATCAAATCGAAATCCGTTTTCTTTTTGTGCAGTTCCCTTGATTCCCGATTCTACTGAAAGAGTTTTTAATATCTGTGAGGCTGTAGTCAGATACATATGAGAAAAGTCGTTTACAAATGGTAGAAGTGTCGATGTTGATAAAAAGAAAGAAACAGGAGCACGTACACCCAGAGGGATTAATGCGTCGAAACCTGGTACTAAATAACCTAATTTTTTCGACTTGTATTCTTGAATAAAGGTTGAAGTTTTTTGATTGAGGTAGGGGGTAAATTCATGCGCACTTTGTCTATCAATTAACAAAGAAATCCCAATTTGACTATCAGTCCTTTCTTTTATTGGATGAAAGAAAGAACGCACAGCATATAATCCGTAAGGAGAAACATCTTCGGTAAGTAACTGAAAGCCTCCTATTTTCCAATCTGCCAAAAGGTACATACCTGCACGTGGACGTTGTGGAAAATAAGGTGCATTGCTGAAATCCTGTAGTGATATACTATTTCCAAATGAGATGTTTTCTAAATCTCCAAGATGAAAATAGAGGTTTTTATTTCGTGCAGTTATTTCAATCTTAAGGAATAGGTCATTCAAAAGGTCAAAAGTAGCCGTAAGTGGATCGTTGCTCCAATCTTGATCAGCACCAAATGACCATACAAAGTTATCAAATGGATGATACCAGTTTTGGAGATTGTCAAGCGCGCCCTCGACCATAAAAGGAAAATGAAAGAAGAGTTCAAAGTTTTTATATATGATTCGAGGAGACCATACTAATACGCCGTACATATTTTTTCGTAAAGTCAAAAATCCTAACGATAAACGAGAAGAAAAATGCTTTAGATTAATATCTATATTTTTATTGACATCGATATAGTGAGTATCTTCTTTGCTGCCAGCCTTACTAGATTTAGGAGATTGTAAGTTTTCTGATTCTATATCTTGTTGAGAAGTTGCAATATTTTTCGAGCTATTATTAGAAGATAACCATTTGAAAGAGAATGTTTTTAAATGGTTGGAAAGAGTTGTGTCGTCTATTGCATACAATTGATAAGTTTCGTTTTCCAAAACCAATGATTGTTTAGCTGGTAATATTTGCATCATTGATGACTGAATGTTTTTAATTGTAGAGAAATTATCTACTTGTATGATAGTTTCTTGTATTCCAGTGGTAGTATTTTTTGTGGTAAGAAGTAATTCTCCTGAACTAATTTCTGTAATATTGCGAGGTGTTTTAATGAGGTAAGGTGCATGAGCGGTTATCTGTGGGTCAGATACAATGATATGAAGTGTTCCTTTTTGCAAGAGAAGTTCTGCTTTTTTGTTGCTGGTACTGCTTTCTATCGTGTTTTCTATGATGAGCGAAGAAAATGGAGCGAGTAAAAAAATAGATTTATCAACAAGTGAAAGAACTTCTACTGTAGATTCTCGTGTTTCAATTTTATCTCCTACAATTAATGGTACTTCTAAATTTCCAGTAAGCAAAAAGACTCCGTTTTGATATACAGATATGTTTTGCCTATTATCAAAGTACTTAATTTGAAATTGGGCAAATAAAGGAGATAAACTACACAACAAAAGGATAAATGTATACTTTATTTTCAAAATGATACTACTCCTTGCAAACCAATTGTAACATGGTAGCTAGGGGAATCTTGATCACGTACAAATGAATACCTGGGGCGTAATTCGGAATTCAGTTCTATAGATATAGAAGGGAAGGAGATGCCTATTTTCCCTCCGATAATAGTATTTTCCAATTTCAGTAAATCTATTATTTTATGGATAAACTTTTTTTGGTAATATATTGCCATATGAAAAGTTCCCCATGTTGTTTCTTTATTTTCTTGTATACGAAATTCTCCACCAATCGTGAATCCCTGATGTTGTTCGATGTTTATAATGGGCCCTTTTCCTTGTATTTCAAACTGAAAGATACCGTCAAGAAAAAATAAGGCCAGTCGTACCTGAGCTCCTAGGTATTCTTTTTGGGGAATATCTAGATAATCGGTGCCAAATATTGGTGTGTGGTAATTAAATAAGGCATAAATAGTCTGTGGTTGCATATAGTCTATACTTGTTTCCAAAAGAAATATATTTGCTAATTGGGAACGCATACCTCCACTGAACAGGATTGCGCTATTTTGCCATAAGAAATCTCCAAAGAGTTCTATGCGATGTTTGTTTTGATTATTAAGGTATAAAGGGACTCTAAAATCGCTACCTAGTAGTAATAAATATTTCTTAGAGATAGGTTCAAGATCTGCAATAAGCCCTTGGGCATTGTTTTCTCTATCAATTGCAGAAATGAAGCTAATTTCAGTTTTTTCCCAGTAATTATTAGACAAGAAGGCAAGAGGTCTTATGGTTGTACGCATCGCAAAGGCGTCAAGATGAGAGATGTCTCCTAGCATTGTCTCAATACTTAAATAAGGAAATGCAAATTCTTGGGCATCTATTTTTAAATACAGACCGGCAGCAGAGAAATCATTGTCCGCTGTATTACGATAATTTCTTACGATAGTTCTGTTGCCAATATTAATATTATTCAATTCTCCATATATGAAGTGAATGTTTTCATTTTTTCTCCCATATTCAATGAAAAGACGTGGAAGATAGGTTTCTAGGCCGCTCTGTACTGATATTGGAACCCAATCTTCTGTTTTGAAATGAAATTGCTTAATGTTAAAAGGTGGGCTTATTTTTGCAGAAAAAGCGAACTTTAGATCAAAGTTAAGCATAATTGTCAGTGCGTGCCAGTTATACATTGGCTGTAGAATGATATGTTGATAATTTATCTCTTGTGTACTGTCGGGATTTAGAAGAGAAGATTTAAGTAGTATGTTTGTATCAAGCTGAAATCCAGGATTTCTCCTTATAACAGGGTGGTGATTAGTTGTTACAAATAGTAGTGGTTCAGCTATAGAGAATGATTCTTCTGCTGCAAGTGGCCATATAAGAAGTAACAGTAACCATATAAATTTATAATTCATTCTATACATAGAATATGTTCATATCGGCTTGTTTTCAAGTAAATAACATCTCTTGGGATCGTTATTTTTATTTTCTTGTTCCAAGATCTGAATTATGTTATATTTTAAGTGTTTTGTCTATATATTTTGTTTTTTATCTTATTATAACATGTATGGTAGCAAATCCTTTAAAGGCTCAAGCAACCAATGCGGATGCCTTAGATTTAATAGATAACACCAACACACCAATACGCACACGTGATTTGTATCGCTATGCTGGCTATATTGACATTGATAGCGCAGATCCAGAGGATTTCGTGATTGGGGTGCTGCAGAAGCCAATCTCTCGTGAGGATGCGGTAAGAAAAATACTCTTAGCATTACATAAAATACTACCATTATTCAATATGCGTTATATAAAAGATGTAGATAGTGTTAAGCAGATATTATCAACCTATGTTGCATCGTCTGTCAAAAAAAACGTACTAGCATGGTATATAATAAGAAACGGAAAAGAATTTCGTATACCTCATTACCGTATAGGAACCATTTTTTTTCTTAAAAATAACAACTGGGAAGTACCAGTACGGATTATGTTTGAACAGGAAAAACATATTGTGCTGGCATTTCTGTTTCATTTTTCAGGCTCCAAGCTCTTTGTTGAAGATATTACAGGTGATACCTTGCCAGAACCGTACGAGGGCGCTTCCTTTTCTCCTATGCAATCAGTTTTAAAACTAGGTCCATAACTCTTGTATACTCTAACTATTCGTGTGCCATTTCTTTCTCAAATCGTTCATACTGAGCAAGACTGGTATGAAACTTTCAGAGAAGATATTTTTCAAAAACTAGCACTGCATCATTTTGTCTATTCGCGTACGAAACGAGATTATTGGTTCTTTGTTTGTTCGCATGTAAAGAATAGAGACATTAATAAAATTATCAAAACACTGACTACAATTCTTGATCATTTTCATAAGTGGAAAAACTACGTGAATGCCTGTGCGGGCATTATAGATATCCTGGAATCTGATAATGAAGAAGAAAATTTTAATCAAAATATAGATTTGTTGCTTAATCTTGTCACCTTTGATTCTGTGTGGATTTCTCAACGTATGTGCTTTTTATTTCAATTGCCTATCACAGCAAATAATTTGCATGGGTTGTATAAATATGAACATAGTAATGATAGACAAGCAGAGATTGAATATGCTGCCTGCATTTGCGAAGAAAAAGAGGTGCAACGTCTCCATTCGAAATTAGCTAAATGGCTTCGGAAGAAAGAAAAAGAAAGAAAAGTTTTTTCTGTGTATGCATCTTCCGATTCTGGTATTGAAGAAGTGTTGGCAAAAGCACTTTCTTTGCTATCGTCACATCAACACCTTGCTTATTTTCGGCATAAGCCATCATGGTGTAATTATGCACATATGTATAGATTTTTACTAACAGGAGATATTGAACAATATTTTTCTGAAGTACATGCGAGTGAATTGGTTGAATTGCAGAACATCGTGGATAGATTGCATCCAAGGAGCTTGAAAAGCTATTCTGAAGACACACAGCGCGATCTTTTGTATGCTTTTCGAGTTCTTCTCCATCATATTCTTTTAACCCATGTACACAGCAATATTTTGTTTATTTTTGAGTGGGTTGATGATTGGGATCAGATTGAATACGATACCATCATTTCTTTACTGGAAGAAGTAGATCAGGATAAGAAAATAGAATGTATATTGATTTATGATACCAGTAAGACTAACAATGATGTAAGACTGACGTCCTCAGCGGTGAATAGTTCTTCCTATCATTTTTGTGGATCCTTTAATTATCCAGCAGTTAAAGCCTATTATGGTAATGAGATAGAATATAAGTTACGGGAGGTTCTTGTTATGGAAACCGTATCGCCTATGGTAAAGTTTTCATTATTACTTGCTACCCAATATGGATGGCTGCGAAAAAGAAAGCTTAGTGCAACATCGTGGCCACGAGCTCTTTTGTCGATCATCCCAAGACAATTTCTTCGTGTATTGTATCTTATTATTATCAGTTACGATATTTTGTTTGTACATGAGCAGAGGGAGATTATGGATGGGGAACATGCATCTTCTGGACAGTTTCAATATATTGTAAAACAGTTAATTAAGTTTCGTTTACTGGTTAACTCAGAAAATCCCCAACCCTGCTTGCCAGTTGCGGCCAAGGATATAGAAGCCTTTCTTCAAAACAGTGGAAATCATTTAAAGCGAATAGTAGCACATTATTTGTGGGAGAAGATACAAGACGGAATTATACATCCTTCGGAAAACTTTTACCATACGATAATATCGTGGCTTCCTCCACAATATCAACTGCATATGTATTTGCGAAGTTGCGAACATTATCTTGATACATTACATAAATTCCCCCATGCAATCTTTGAACAATTACCGTGTGATGTAAAAACTATTTCAGAAGATGAGAGACATACTTTTACAATAGTAAGGAGTCTTGTTACGCATGAATATCGTTTAGCGAGTAATAGCGAGATAGAATCTGAATTAACAGAATATCTCTTACATGCGACCAAAAGGCGTCTGCCCTTATGGCTCTATGCAGCACTATATGTGAGTCTAGCATTTGATTTTTGCGAGCGCAATGAAAAAGATCAAGCACTTTATTATGCCAAAAAGGTATTAATGATGCAGGAAACACCCATTATTAATAGACCTCGTGCGCAGGCTTTTTATGTTATGGGACGACTTATGGCAATGGAGGCACGATATGCAGAATCAAAAAGATATTATTCCTTTGCTATTGAAAAGGCTATAGCAATTTCACTGTATGATATTGCATTGCGTACTGCAGTAATGCTCTGTGGTCAATACTTTATCACCTGTAATTTGTCAGCAGCAAAAGTTTTACCTGAGCGTTTTTGGATAATTGCAAGAGAAAACGGACAGTATGCTTGGGAATCAATATTTTATTTTATTCAGGCCCGTGTTTATTTTGAATTAGGTCAATATAGAGAGGCCAGAAACTGTTTTATTAACAGTGGAGAACGATCGAAACTTATCTCTCATTTTTCTATGCATAATACAGCTGCTATTTGGGCCATTCGATGTTTAGGATATTTGCAGGAATTAAAAGCTGCACAGAATGAATTAAATGCTATAACAGATTCAGCTGAGAAGTTGTATGTAAAAGCCGAATTGCTTTTATTTGAAAAACGTTTTAGTGAATCACTTGAGTGTATTGTGCATGCTGAAAAATTAATGCGAAAAAAAACTGAAATAAGATTACCTTATTCTTTTTCAAATGGATTTTCTTTTATAGAAGATATGTATCAAGAAACAAACACGTTACACGTGGCTATTATTGTTTTGCGTGCCTGTCTTTTGTTTCAAAGTGGATTCCCGTCACAGGCAGATCATCTCATGAAAAAAAACACTGAACTATTAAATCGTCAAGAGTGGAGAAATGCATTTTATTATTATACTGCAGCACTTCTGAGTCATCGAAACGATCCACAAAGTGGGGGTGATGTAAATATTATTAGCAAAGGAGTTGTAATGATGAAATCACACACAAAATACCTACATAATCAAGAAGATAGAAATGCGTATCTCTATAAAAATTATTGGAATAATAAGCTTATGCAACTAGCCAAGAATTATTATACTACATAATGCCAGTGCATCTCCCAGGATATCAGCAAGTGGAATATTTGAAATGTTGTAGATATGCAACGTATATTTTCTTAGCTAATGTGGTTAACCCGGTTGTCACTAGCTGGGATGTTCAGAATGTTATCATTAAACAATATGTTTTTTAATGATAACATAGAAAGCAACCAGGATTGAGATAAATGCCAGTGAGATCTGGAGTGGCACACGATAATCTCTGGGATGAAAGTATTGCGAAAAAGAATCGTGAAAAAAAGCTGAAGTAGAAGGTTATTCATTATATCGTCCTGTTTTGATTTAAAGGACTGTATGTATAAGTGGTAAAATGTGTTGTAAAATAGGCATTAATAACAAGACATACTTTTCCTGTTACATATGCTTTAACTCTTCCAATTCTCTTTGAATCATTATACTATTTTATTATGCCCTTGTAGCTCAGTTGGTAGAGCACATCCATGGTAAGGATGGGGTCATCGGTTCAAGTCCGATCGAGGGCTTTTTTACTTAAAAGTTTTAGATTCTTGTAATAGATAAGGGGCTTGCAAGAAATAAAGGAATAGGCTAAACTGTTTCCTAATGCTTGAGCGGTAGACAACTTGTCGAATATGTATTGGCAAGATATAATAAGCACATGTGCTATATGAACAGCAAAGTGATTATTGAGGCCAGTAACTCCAATGGTAGAGTGCCGGTCTCCAAAACCGGATGTTGTAGGTTCGAGTCCTACCTGGCCTGAATAGGATTGCGGAGAATGAAAAAGATTATTCAATTTTTTAAAGAATGTTATGCTGAATTATTAAAGGTAGTTTGGCCTTCACGTTCTGAGGTTTCGGCATCTATTAAGGTGGTATTTGCATCGGTGATATTTTTTGCAGTATTGTTTGGTGTGGTAGATTATTTGCTATTGGCTGGCAGTAATTATATTTTTTGAGAGTGCTGAAGGTGATATCAAAGCATTGGTATGTATTACATGCATATGCAGGAAAAGAAAGGAAGGTAGAGAAAGTGCTGACCCTCCTGCAAAAAAGAGAATTGCAAGATGTATTACTTGAAATACGGTATCCTGCTGAGGAAATTGTAGAAGTAAAAGGGGGTAAGAAAAGGAGAGGTTCGAAAGGATTTTTTCCTGGCTACGTTCTGGTACAATTAGCGTTACCCAAAGAAGGATGGCAGAGTATTGCACTAAAGATTATAAGGATTGATGGTGTTATTGGGTTTTTAGGAGCTTCAAAGGGAGTTCCTCCAGTTCCTCTTTCGCAAGAGGAGGTTCGATCCTTTCTGGCATTAACAGGTGAATCGAAAGCAGAAGCAGTAAATTACCATCACTTTTTTACTGAAGGTGAGGTTGTAAGAATTATAGATGGTCCTTTTCGTACATTTACGGGAACCATTAACATGATTCAGGATGATAAATCTAAAATGAGAGTCATGGTAGGTATTTTAGGTAGGTCTACTCCTGTAGAAGTGGCCTTTACTCAGGTGGAGAAAATATAATACACTTATTGATTAATTCTTTAATTTTCTCAATGTGTAGAAAATGAAGAATGTGTGAAATTTTATGAAAGGTAAAGGCGAAGTAATAAAGTATATTAAATTACAAGTTCCAGCAGGAAAAGCTACGCCTGCTCCTCCTATTGGACCAGCATTGGGGCCTCATGGAGTGAGTGCGCCACAATTTGTCCAAAAATTTAATGATGCAACACGGAATCTTGAGGTGGGACTTATTGTGCCAGTTGTTATTTCCGTCTATAAAGATAAATCTTTCACCTTCGAGGTTAAGACTCCACCAGTTGCAGTTTTAATTAAAAAAGTATTGAGTCTAGAAAAAGGATCAGCAGAACCACATACGAAGAAGGTTGGAATACTTACTCGAAAACAAGTGGAACAAATAGCAGGAGAAAAAATGCAAGATTTAAATGCAAATACTTTAGAAAGTGCGGTACGTATTATTGCGGGAACAGCTCGTAGCATGGGTGTACAGGTTAAACAATGAAACGAGGAAAAAATTATCGTGGAGTTGTAGCAAAAATTGAAATGAATAAAATTTATATTCTTTCAGAAGCGATTGATATAGCAAAAAACACACAGAGGGCAAAGTTTGATGAAAGTATTGATGTTGCTATTAATCTTAATCTTAAAAAGAGTCATTCTTTTCGAGGTGTGCTATCTTTCCCTCATCGTTTTGGAAAGGAAACAAGAATTCTTGTTTTTGCTAAAGGAGAGTATGCGCAAGAAGCTGAAAAATCTGGGGCTGACTACGTAGGTAGTGAAGATTTAGTGGAAAAAATAAAAGGCGGATTTCTCGATTTTGATGTAGCGGTAGCAACACCAGATCTGATGCCGTTGGTTGGGAAGTTGGGGCCGATTTTGGGTCGAAGGGGACTGATGCCAAATCCAAAAACACAAACAGTAACACGGGATATCAAACGAACGGTGCAAGCATTAAAGAAAGGGCGTTTAGAATATAAAGCAGATAAAGAAGGAGTCCTACACTTTAGAATGGGGAAGTGTTCAATGAATTCTTCTGCATTATATGAAAATTTTAATGAGTTATTGTCTGAAGTATCTCATAGACGTCCCGTTGACGTAAAAGGAAATTTTATTAAATCTATTTTTATAAGTACTACTATGGGGCCATCTGTTCGTATTGATGCTCTGCGTGCGCTTGAGGATATAAAGAAGTAATATGGCATATCAAGTAAAAGTAAGCAAAGGCAAAAAAGAAAAAATAGAATATCTTGAAACGCTTTTTAAAGGTGCTGAGCATTATGTTTTTGCTGATTACAGAGGAGTCTCTGTGCAGGAATTTACCGCATTACGGAACAAACTTTATGATGTAGACGCACGGTGTCATGTGGTTAAAAATAGATTGGTAAGAAGAGTATTTAATGAAACCAATAAGGAGGTTCTTGTAAAATACACCAAAGGACCTACAGCAGTGATGTTTTTCTCAGGCGATTTTTCTCAAACGATGAAAGTGTTGCTGAAAGAGGCGAAAAATGCAACCTTTGTGCTCAAAGGAGGATTTATAGCAGGATCTGATTGTTCCAAAGAAAGACTTGTAAGTATTGCAAGACTACCAGGTAGGCAGCAATTACTTGCACAACTGATGGGTGCAATGAACGGCGCTACACAGAAAATGGCTTCAGTATTGTATATACTTATGCAGAGAATAGTGGTTTGTCTGCAAGCTGTAGCAGATAAAAAAACGAAGAAATGAAACCTGTTTTTAGTCTTCAGGTGAGGTGCATGCTAAAACAGGGAAAGTAAAGAAGGAGTGAAGATAATATGCCAACATTGACAAAAGAAGAAATATTAGATGCAATTGCGAATATGACTGTGCTGGAAGTTGCAGATCTGGTAAAACAAATGGAAGAGAAATTTGGAGTGAGCGCTGCGGCTGCTCAAGTAGCTGTTGCGAGTCCAGCTGTTGCCCAAGTTTCTGGTAAAGATAGTGAATCTGAGGAACAAACAGAGTTCACGGTTGTTATGAAGGGTTTAAAAGATGGTGCGAATAAAATACAGGTTATTAAAGCTGTGCGTGCTATTATTCCTGGATTAGGATTGAAAGAGGCGAAGGAACTGGTTGAATCTGATGAAAAACCAGTACGGGAAGGGGTCTCGAAAGAAGAATCTGAAGAGATTAAAAAGAAACTAGAAGAAGCGGGAGCTGTTGTCGTTATACAGTAAAGCCTTTAATTCTATTATGTTTTTTCATATGTTGAGTGTGGGGATATTTCTGCACTCAACATTTATTTTATCTTACTAAATAACATAGAGGTTGTTATGCAAAGCAGGAAACAGAACATGAATCGGGTAATTATAGGAGGGAAAAATCCTGTAATGAAATTGCCTAACTTACTTGATATACAGTTATCCTCATATGAGTATTTTCTCCAACGTGAGACAAAACGATTAGGAGAAGAAGTCAAGAATCAAGGCTTGGAGAGCATTTTTAAATCTATTTTTCCAATTGAAAGTCCTAATGGTGATATGCGACTTGAATATGAAGGATATATTCTTGATGAAAGCAGTATCAAGTATTCCATAGAAGAATGTAAGGAAAAAGGAAGTACTTATTTAATACCCCTAAAAGCCCTCCTTAATCTTGTATTTTTGGAAACAGGAGAAATCCGGCAAAAAGAAATCTTTTTTGGTGAAATTCCTCTTATGACGGAAGAAGGCAGTTTTGTCATCAATGGTACAGAAAGAGTAGTGGTGAGTCAATTGCATCGTAGTCCAGGTGTTTTGTTGTCTCATGATAAAGAGGGAGTTCTTGCACGGATTATTCCTTACCGTGGGTCATGGTTGGAGTTTGAGATTTCTGCAAAAAAAGAACTAATTCATATTAAGGTGGATAAGCGAAAAAAGTTATTGGCTACTCTTTTCTTGCGTCTTTTGGGGTATTCAGGGCGTGAAGATATACTGGCACACTTTTATAAGTCACGAACTATTACGCTTTCTGAAGATGATAATAGTTTAAGTAATGCATATGTCATGAAGAACTATTATACGGATAAAAATCAAGGGAAAAGATTATTAAGAGCAGGAGAGCAGTTGCATCCCCATAAGGTATCTGGGCTTATGGAAGCGGGAATCACTACAGTTGAGCTTATTGATTTTTCAGCAGAAAATTCTTTACGTAGCACACTAATTTTAAACTGTCTTGAGCATGAAGAGGTGAAGTATCTTGTAGATGATCAGGATGATCTTTCTAAAGAGGAAGTTGCCAAAATAGCACATGACTTTCTTAATATGAGTGATTCAAGTTATATTGAGAATGCGGAGCGTGAGTTGGCAGCTATGTTTTTTTCTACTCGTCGCTATGATTTAGGAAAGGTGGGTAGATATAAACTGAATCAAGTTTTTGAATATAAGGATCCTCCTCAAGAACAGGTTCTCATCCGCGAAGATATTATTAATACTATTGCTTACTTAATACGTGTATATATTGGAGATCGAAAACCTGATGATATCGATCATCTTGGGAATAGAAGAGTAAGATCAGTTGGTGAATTATTTCAAACCCAGTTAAAGGCTGCCTTTGCTAATGTAGAACGAGTTGCGAAAAACCGCATGGAATTACGCGAAAACGATATGGTTCGGCCACAGGATCTTATAGCGATTAAATATATAGTTTCTTCTATAAAAGATTTTTTTGGGTCGTCGCAACTTGCTCAATTCATGGATCAGGTTAACCCGCTTTCAGAGGTTACACATAAAAGACGTCTGAATGCACTTGGCCCAGGAGGAGTAACTAGAGATCGAGCAAGTTTTGAAGTGCGAGATGTACATTATACACATTATGGACGTATATGTCCTATCGAAACTCCTGAGGGGCCAAACATTGGGCTTATTGTATCGCTTGCAAATTACACAAGAGTGAATGAATTTGGTTTTCTGGAAACACCTTATCAAAAGGTTTTTGATGGAAAAGTAAGCGATCAGATTATATATTTATCAGCTATTGAGGAAGAACGATATAATATAGCTCAGGCAAGTGTAGAAAGGGATGAAAACGGACACTTGTTGCATGACCATGTATCTGCGAGGAAGGGGGGGGAATATATTGTTGCAGATAAGAATGATGTTCAGTTTGTGGATGTGTCACCAGCACAAATTGTATCTATTTCTGCGTCGCTTATTCCTTTTCTTGAACATGATGATGCTAACCGAGCATTAATGGGGTCAAACATGCAACGCCAAGCAGTCCCGTTGTTGTTTACTGAAGCCCCTCGGGTTGGTACGGGTATGGAGCAGGTTGTTGCTCGTGATTCAGGTATTGTGCAAAGAGTACGTCGAGCAGGTGAGGTAATATATGTTTCATCAGAAAAAGTACTGATAAAGCCTCATGAAAGCGATAAAGAAGACGATGTAGATAGTTATATTTTCCATAAGTATCGACGAACAAATCAAGATACCAGCAGTACGCAAAAACCTCTGGTGCAGTTAAGTGATAATGTTGTGGAAGGAGACCCCATATCAGATGGTGCGGCTACTTCAAATGCCGAACTTGCGTTAGGGCGTAATGTGTTAGTTGGTTTTCTTCCGTGGCATGGTCATAATTTTGAAGATGCTATTTTGATTTCAGAAAACATTGTGAAAGAGGATGTTTTCACCTCTGTGCATATTCATGTTTTTCTCACTGAGGTAAGAGAAACAAAGTTTGGGCCAGAAATTGTAACCCCTGATATTCCTAATACACCTGAACACACACGCATGCATCTTAACGAAGATGGAATTATTTGTGTGGGAGCACGGGTGAAGTATAATGATATTTTGGTGGGAAAAGTAACTCCAAAATCTGATATTGATAATACGCCAGAATTTCGGCTTTTGAATCAGATTTTTGGTGAAAAAGCACGCGAAGTTCGTGATACTTCTTTACGAGTGCCTCACGGTATTGAAGGAGTGGTGATAGATGTGCAAATGGTAGATAGATTAAATGGAGAAGACCTTAGTCCTGGCGTGGTAAAGGTAATTAAAGTTTTTACTGCGACAAAATGTCGATTGAAAGAAGGTGATAAAATGGCAGGACATCACGGTAACAAGGGGGTAGTATCTAAAATTTTACCAGTGGAGGATATGCCATTTATGGAAGATGGTACACCTCTTGATATTTGTCTAAACCCTCTTGGTGTACCATCGCGTATGAATATCGGGCAAATCTTAGAGATGCAACTTGGTTGGGCGGCGGTTGCTTTGGATCAATGGTTTGCGGTTCCGGTTTTTGAATCTCCTTCCCATGAGTGCATTGCAGAGAAACTTGCGGAAGCAGGCTTGCCAGAAAATTCTAAAACGCCATTATATGATGGGAAAACAGGTGAGTGTTTCAAAAATAAAGTATCTGTAGGATATATGTATATGTTAAAACTTCATCATTTAGTCGATGATAAAGTTCATGCTAGATCGACAGGTCCTTATTCCTTGCTTACGCAACAACCTCTAGGAGGCAAAGCTCAGTTTGGAGGGCAACGATTAGGAGAAATGGAAGTGTGGGCATTGGAATCATATGGAGCGGCTCATACGTTACGTGAACTGCTTACTGTGAAATCAGATGATATACGTGGACGTACTAAGATTTATGAAGCAATTGTTAAAGGTGAAACCTTTACTGATATTGGCATTCCTGAGTCCTTTAATGTGTTGGTACATGAACTAAGAGGCCTAGGGCTTGACATTAGTATTTATGATGAGAAGGATATGCTTATTCCCCTTACTGAGCGCGATGAGGAATTAGCAATGCGATCTAATACTGAATTTTAGGAGAACATCATAGTGAAAAGAATAAAACGATTTGATCATATTCATTTAAAACTTGCATCACCAGAGCGGATCCGTGCGTGGAGTTATGGTGAAGTAAAAAAACCAGAAACTATTAATTATCGTACATTAAGGCCAGAACGTGATGGACTTTTCTGTGAGCGCATTTTTGGAACAACTAAAGAATGGGAATGTTATTGTGGAAAATTTAAGTCTATTCGATATAAAGGTGTGGTTTGTGATCGCTGTGGTGTAGAGGTAACGCATTTCCGAGTACGTAGAGAACGTATGGGGCATATTGAATTAGCAGCTCCTGTTGCACATATTTGGTTTTATCGTTCGGTGCCTTCTCGGATAGGTTTATTGTTAGATGTTTCAGGGTCTGCATTGCGATCTGTGCTTTATTATGAAAAATTTATAGTAACAGATCCGGGCGAGTCAGATTTGGAGAAAAAACAATTACTTACAGAGGAAGAATACGAAGAAGCCTGTGAACAATATGGGATGTCTTTTTCAGCTGATATGGGCGCTGAAGCTATTCGTGCTTTACTTAATGATTTAGATGTTTCTAATCTGGTAATGGAATTACGAACGCAAATGGAAGAAAAAGGGTTGCGCTCAGATAAACGCCTTTTAAAGCGTATTGAAATTGCTGAACAATTTAGCAAATCAGGCAATCATCCTTCTTGGATGATTTTTGATGTCATTCCTGTTATCCCTCCAGAGCTTCGCCCGATGGTGCAATTGGATGGAGGACGGTTTGCTACATCGGACTTGAATGATTTATACCGTCGAATTATTAATAGGAATAACCGTTTAAGACGTCTGAAGCTTTTGCAGGCCCCCGATATCATTATTAGAAATGAAAAAAGAATGCTGCAAGAAGCATTTGATGCGTTAATCGACAACAGTAAGAAACAACGGGTAGTAAAGAATTCTATTAGCAAACCACTGCGCTCTCTTTCGGATATGTTGCGTGGCAAACAAGGAAGATTCCGTCAAAACTTATTAGGAAAACGAGTAGATTATTCTGGGAGATCTGTCATTGTGGCTGGGCCTGAATTGGAATTACATCAATGCGGGTTGCCAACTAAAATGGCACTTGAATTGTATAAACCATTCATTATGAAACGATTGGTAGAAGAAGAGGTTGTATTTAATCTTAAGAAAGCAAAGGCATTGGTAGAGCAAGAAGCACCAGAAGTTTTTGCCATCTTAGAAGAAGTTGTGCAACATCACCCAGTATTACTTAATAGAGCGCCTACTTTACACCGATTAGGGATTCAAGCTTTTATGCCAGTATTGGTAGATGGAAAAGCAATTCGCTTGCACCCATTAGTGTGCCATGCATATAATGCAGATTTTGATGGTGATCAAATGGCTGTGCATGTGCCATTGAGTCAGGCAGCTCAAACAGAATGCGTAACACTGATGCTTTCATCACGTAATTTACTTAATCCTGCCAATGGGCAACCTATTGTGTTTCCATCTCACGAAATGGTTTTGGGTGTGTATTACCTTACTGGAATGAAAAAAGGTGCAAAAGGAGAAGGGCGTCGTTTTTCTTCCTTTGAGGAAGTGCGCTATGCCTTAGATTATGATGTGGTAGATTACCATGCATTAATCAAAATCAAGATTGATGGAAAACTTATTGAAACCACACCTGGAAGGATTATCTTCAACGAAGAACTTCCTGAAGAGGTGCCATTTATCAATCAACACCTCAAAGATGAGGATTTGCAGGCACTAATTGCCGATATGCATAAAAAGTTTGGTCAAGCTATTACAGTAAAAATGTTAGATATTGTGAAAAAGATAGGATTTAAATATGCAACATTTTTTGGATGTACTCTTGGTCTTGATGATATCATCATTCCAGAAGAAAAACCTGAGCTTTTAGACAAAGCGAATAAGGATATTCTTACTATTGAAGAGCAATATAGAAGCGGATTTATGACACAGGAAGAACGCTATAATCGTGTCTTGGATGTATGGAGCAATACGAATGATCAGCTTGCCGATTCAATGATGGAAACTCTCCAGAAATCTGAGAAAGGATTTAATAATTTGCATGTGATGATAGATTCGGGTGCACGTGGAAGTAAAAATCAAATTAGGCAGTTGGGTGGGATGAGGGGGCTTATGGCTAAGCCTTCCGGGGAAATTATCGAGTTATCCATACAATCGAATTTTAAAGAAGGTCTTTCAGTTATCGAGTTTTTTATTTCTACAAATGGCGCACGAAAAGGATTAGCCGATACTGCACTTAAAACATCAGATGCAGGTTATCTTACACGTCGTTTGGTTGATATTGCACAAGATGTAGTGATAAACATGGAAGATTGTGGAACCATTAATGGGCTTGAAATGCGTGCATTAAAAGAGGATGAAGGAGTTTTTGAGCGTTTAGCTGATCGAATCCGAGGGCGATTTACTCTTGAGCGGGTCAGACATCCAATATCGGGAGAATTAATTGTAGATGTTAATCAAGAAATTACTGATGAAACAGCCGAACTTATTGAAGATCTTGGTATTGAATCAGTGTATATCCGAACTGTATTGACATGTGAGGCTCCTCACGGAGTATGCCAAAAGTGTTATGGACGTTCTCTCTCATCTAATAAAACGGTAGAGATAGGAGAAGCAGTAGGTGTTATTGCCGCTCAATCTATTGGGCAACCTGGAACACAACTAACTATGCGAACATTTCATATAGGAGGCGCTGCTACAAAAATTTCCGAGGAAAACAAGGCAGTTTTGCCATATGATGTATATGTACACAGTATTAGCGGTAATACTGTATTGATTGATGATGGACGCGTATTGCTTACAAGAAGAGGTGAACTTGCAGTGACTCGTGTGTTTGTTTCATTTGAAACAAGAAAAGACACAGAGATCTTTATCAAAGATGGGGAGAAAATTACAAAGGGTCAGAAAATTTTACGAGATGGAAATGAAACAGTGCATTCTAAAGAAAACTCATATGCAATTTTACAGAAAGGTTTTTTACATCTAGTAGCTCAAAATCAAATATTGGAAATAAGGAATGGGGCTGAGTTGTTTGCAAAAGAAGGTGATATTATTCGTGCGGGCGAACCTATTGCTATATTTGACCTTTTTAGCGAACCAATTATTTGCGAATATGCTGGAATTGTGCGATTTCAGGATGTTTTCCCAGGAACAACATTGCAAGAAGTTGTGAATTCAGATACTGGTATTGTTGAAAAAATAATAACAGAATATCAAACAGAAAATCTACAACCACGTCTTTTGATTGAAGACGAAAATGCTAATGAGTTGATGACGTATCCCTTACCAAATAATGCGTTTGTAAATGTGGAAGACGGTGAGAAGGTTAAGCCAGGAGCATTGTTGGCTAAACTACCTAAAGAAAGCTTAAAAACACGTGATATTACAGGGGGGCTTCCCCGAGTAGGTGAGTTGTTTGAAGCTCGTCATCCACATCAGGCAGCAGTGCTTGCACAAATAACTGGTACGGTGAGTATAGGGGCTATCTCAAAAGGATATAGGACGGTGTCTATTGCTGATGAATACGGCAAGAAATATGAGCATCAGGTTCCCATGGGGCGTCACCTTTTTGTTCGTGATGGCGACAATATTCGATCAGGTGATAAGTTATGCGAAGGAACAGTAGATGTCCGTGATGTTTTATCGATTCTAGGGGAAAATGCTTTACAGAGTTTTCTAGTAAATGAGATTCAGGAAATTTACAGATTACAGGGTGTAAACATAAACGATAAGCATATTGGTATTATTATCCGTCAGATGATGCGAAAAGTAGAAATTGTGTATACAGGGGATACTAAATTTATTATAGGACAACATGTCGACAAACCTGAATTTCAAAGAGTTAATCAAGCGGTTGTATCTCAAGGAGGACAATCAGCAGTTGCGCGTCCGTTTTTGCAAGGCATTACAAGAGCAAGTTTAAATATAGAATCGTTTATTTCAGCAGCGTCATTTCAAGAGACAGCAAAGGTTTTATCGAATGCTGCGATCAGGGGAGCAATTGACTACTTACGGGGATTAAAAGAAAATGTTATTATTGGTCATTTAATTCCTGCTGGTACAGGAATGCTAGAATATGGAAATCTGACATTGTCTACTAAGGTTGAACAGGATTTGGATAATTTTGTAGATCAGATGATAGAGAAAAAGAAAATCGAGATAGCTGAGGCGGAAGCAGCAGCTGAGCAAGAAGTGGCACAGCAGTTTGAACCAATTCCCATAAATGACTTCCCTGACAATTAATTTCTTGCCTTGACTGACTTTCAGCATTAATATACGATAAGAAAAAGGAATAATGAGATGCCAACGATTAATCAGTTAATCCGTAAAGGGAGAAAAAAACAGAAAAGGAAAGTAAAATATCCTGCATTGAAAGCTTGTCCTCAAAGAAGAGGTGTATGCTCACGTGTAATGACAGTTGCTCCTCGGAAGCCGAATTCAGCGCTGAGAAAGATAGCTCGTGTACGATTAACAACAGGTTACGAGGTAACCGCATATATTCCGGGAGTTGGGCATAATTTACAAGAGTATTCTGTTGTCTTGGTTAGAGGTGGTAGGGTTAAAGATCTTCCAGGTGTGCGCTATCATATTATTAGAGGAACGCGTGATACTGCGGGTGTAACTGACCGTTGTCAAGGACGATCCAAATATGGAGCTAAACGTCAAAAGAAGTAGGATTTTATGTCACGGAGAGGAGTAGTAAAAAGGAAGCCAACGATACTTGATGATCGTTATCATGATGCAGTGATTGCGAAGTTTATCACAACTATGATGAATCAGGGTAAAAAGCTGAAGAGTACACGTATCGTGTATAATGCGCTTGAACGTATTCAAAAAACAGTAAAAGAGGAAAAGGCTTTGACGGTCTTTCATCAAGCGCTTAATAATGTAAAGCCAACTGTTGAGGTTCGTTCCAGGAGAGTGGGAGGTGCTACCTACCAAGTCCCTGTTGAAGTTTCCGAATTTCGAAGGCAGGCTCTTGCAATAAGGTGGATTATTGATTCGGCAAGAAAACGTAATGGAAAATCTATGATAGAGAAACTAGTATATGAAATCGTCGATGCTTGGAAGAAGACAGGGACTGCGTTTAAGAAGAAAGAAGAAACGCATCGAATGGCTGAGGCTAATAAAGTATTTGCTCACTATCGATGGTAAGTCCATAGGCTATGAGTAAGTTTTTATTGTGAATCTTTCATTATTTTGTCTTGCGATTCTGTGAGACATTTGATACTATTATAAAAAGTAAGTAATATAATATACTTGCAAGAACTAGGTGTTAGTTTTAAATGAAGTTTATGTAATGTTTGGAGGATGTAATGGCAAAAGAAAAATTTGTAAGAAATAAGCCGCATGTAAATGTGGGTACTATCGGCCATGTGGACCATGGTAAAACCACACTTACGGCGGCCTTAACTATGTACTCAGGAAAGAAAATGGGAACAAAAGTTCTTAATTATGAAGACATTGATAACGCACCTGAGGAGAAGTCACGAGGTATTACAATTAATACACGGCATGTGGAGTATGAGACAGAGAATAGGCATTATGCACATGTTGATTGTCCGGGACATGCTGATTATATAAAAAATATGATTACCGGTGCTGCTCAAATGGATGGTGCTATCCTTGTGGTAGCTGCTACTGATGGGGCTATGTCACAGACAAAGGAGCATGTTCTTTTAGCTCGTCAGGTAGGAGTGCCAAGGATTATTGTGTTTATTAATAAAACAGATCAGGCAGATCCCGATATGATTGAACTTGTGGAAGAGGAAATACGAGAAATACTCTCATATTATGATTTTCCAGGGAAAGAAATCCCAATTATCAAAGGAAGTGCGTATGAAGCGATGGAGCATTCGGACGATGAATCAAAGACAAAGTGTATTGAAGACCTCTTGAAAAACATGGATGAGTATTTTCCTGTTCCTGTGAGAGATGTCGATAAGCCATTCTTAATGCCAATTGAAGATATTTTCTCAATTCAAGGGCGAGGAACTGTTGTAACAGGGCGTGTAGAAGTTGGCGTTGTTACGGTTGGTGATGAGATGGAAATAGTTGGCATCCGACCTACAAAGAAAACAGTATGTACTGGAGTCGAAATGTTTAATAAACTGCTTGATCGTGGTGAGGCAGGAGATAACGTAGGTGTTTTATTGCGAGGAGTTGAAAAAAAAGAAGTTGAACGCGGACAGGTCTTATGTAAACCTGGAGCTGTTACACCCCATAAAAAGTTTAAGGGGCAAATTTATTGTTTAAGTGAAAATGAAGGTGGCAGGCATTCGCCGTTTTTTACTGGGTATCGTCCACAGTTTTATTTTAGGACGACGGATGTAACCGGTGAAGTTAAACTTTCAGAAGGAAAGGAAATGATTATGCCAGGAGATAATGCAGAGATATTAGGTGAATTAATTAAGCCTATAGCAATGAATAAAGGATTACGCTTTGCAATTCGTGAGGGGGGCCGTACGGTAGCGAGCGGTCAAATAACAGAGATTATAGAGTAGTTTTTGTAATATGTGGAGTTTGTAGTGGGTATAGTTAAAGGCGATAAAATACGGGTAAGACTAAGAGGATTCGATGCTAGTCTTGTGGATAAAAGCTCACGATCAATTGTTGATGTAGTTTTACGAGCTGGAGCTGCTGTTTCAGGCCCTGTGCCTTTGCCTACTAAAATACGTAAGTATACCGTATTACGCTCTCCGCATGTGGATAAAAAATCAAGAGAACAATTTGAGATGCGTGCACATAAAAGGCTGATTGATATTACTAATTTAAATTCAGGTGTAATGGATGCACTTATGAGCTTAGAACTCCCAGCAGGAGTGGATGTGGAGATTCAGCAATAACATGCGTGCTTTGATAGGAAAAAAAATAGGTATGAGTCACACATTTAGCGAGTCAGGGCAGCTTATTCCCATAACAGCCTTAAAGGTATTACCTAACGTTATTCTTGTGCGGAAAACAAAATCTAATCATGGTTATGATGCAGTGTTGCTTGCTGCATTTCCTAAATCATCTAAAAAGATCAAGAAACCTATATTGGGTCAATTTCCTAATAAGGAAGAAGGTTACTCTTTTTTAGCAGAGTTCCGTGATTTTTCTGTGGAAAAAGATGTTGGGGAGAAGTTAGACCTTACTATTTTTCAAGATATTTCTTTTGTTGATGTGAAGGGAATTTCAAAAGGAAAAGGTTTTCAGGGAGTTATGCGACGACATGGCTTTCATGGGGGGCGTAAAACGCATGGATCAAAATTTCACAGAGCAGCAGGTTCTACAGGAATGGCTGCAACGCCATCGCGTGTGTTTAAAGGAACTAAAATGCCAGGGCATATGGGAAATGCTGAGACAACCGTTCAGAACCTTAAAGTGGTTAAAATAGATCTTGATCACCATATCTTGTATGTTAAAGGGGCGGTTCCAGGAAGTAATGGGACGAAACTATATATTAAACAAGCACGGAAGAAAAAAATAATATGAAAGTTCAAGTTTTAACATTGCAAAAAAATGAGTCATCTTCTATTGATCTACCTGATGCTGTTTTTACTCGTACTTACCGAGGCTCTTCATATTATGCTCTTAAGGCTGAATTAGCTAATAGACGAGTTGGAACAGCTAGTACTAAGAATAGATCACGTGTTAGAGGTGGTGGCAGAAAACCTTGGCGTCAAAAGGGATTAGGGCGTGCACGTGCCGGTTCAATTGCATCTCCTCTTTGGAGAGGTGGTGGGGTTATTTTCGGGCCAAAAATAAGAGACTATTCAGTTCGAGTGCCAACTCAGCAAAAAAAAGCGGCAATGATGGAGTTGCTTTCTGATAAAGTGAGCCATATGTCTTTAAAAATTGTTTCTGAGTTCACATTTGCAACTGGTAAAACGAAGGATGCGGTTGCACTTTTATATCCCATAACGAAAGGGAAAAAAACTTTGCTTGTAATGAGCAGTGAAGATGCGTTGACAAAGCGTGCATTGCGAAATATTCCTTGGTTGCGGTATGTTCGTTATAATCGATTGAGCGTTCATACTATACTATATGCAGATATTGTGCTTATTACACATGATGCTCTTGTTCCACTCGCTTCTTTATTGCAACACAAGAAAAGAAAAAAGGAGCTTGTTAAAACCAAAGAAATCCAAAAGAGTAAGGTGACAAATGCGGGGTGAAGATATTATTATTGCACCAGTGCTTTCAGAAAAAACAACTCTGTTAAAAGAAAAGGCTGTCTACGTGTTTAAAGTACATCGAAAAGCAAATAAGTTTCAAATTAAAAGAGCTGTTAAGGATTTATTTTCTGTTACTGTTCTGTCATGTAATACTAGTGTAATTAAAGGAAAACCAAAACGAATACGTTATCAAAAAGGATATACTTCAACTTGGAAGAAAGCTGTAGTCTTTTTGAAACCTGGTGAAACCATACAAATGTTTGAAGGGGTGTAGCATGGGTATAAAAGTATATAAACCAGTAACAGCGAGTCAACGTTTTCATCAATCGCAAACATGGACATCGCTTACAAAGGATCGGCCTGAGAAATCTCTTGTAAAAGGAAGTTCTTTTAAAGCAGGTCGTTCGGCTTCCTCGGGTAGGATTACTGTGAGGAGGAAAGGAGGACGGCATAAGCGACTTTATCGCATGATTGACTTCCATCGTAGCAAATATGAAGTTCCCGCAAAAGTGGCAAGTATAGAGTATGACCCAAATCGTACAAGTAATATTGCATTGTTGCATTACGCAGATGGTGATAAGCGTTATATTTTAGCGACAAAAGGAATGAAGGTGGGGCAGGAAGTTCTTTCTGGTGCTTCGATTAGTCCACAAGAGGGGAATCACCTGTTGATAAAAAACATTCCATTAGGTACGTTAGTTCATAATGTTGAATTGCGACCAGGTAATGGGGGAAAACTTGTTCGTGCTGCTGGAGGATCTGCAGTTTTGCTTGCTAAAGATAATAAATATGCAACAATTAGACTTTCTTCAGGTGAATCACGTATGATTTTACAATCCTGCTATGCGACTGTGGGGGTGGTTTCCAATGCTGATCACATGAATAGTCAATTAGGTAAAGCAGGACGGGCTCGGTGGTTGGGACGGAGGCCTAAAGTTCGTGGCGTGGCTATGAATCCAGTAGATCACCCACATGGCGGAGGGGAAGGTAAAACTTCAGGTGGGCGACATCCAGTTTCTCCTTGGGGGATGCCAACAAAAGGATATAAAACAAGAAAGAAGCGAAAGACTTCTTCAAAGTATATTTTGAGGAGTGGTAAGTAATATGGCTCGATCTATAAAAAAAGGACCGTTTGTGCATAGAAGTTTATTAAAGAAAGTGATGGAAACTAAGGATTTCTCACAAAAAAAGACAGCGATCAAAACGTATTCAAGAAGTTCTACCATTATACCAGAGATGGTTGGACAAACCATTTTGGTATATAATGGGAAGACTTGGATTCCTGTGTATATTACTGAAACATTTGTAGGACATAAGTTAGGTGAGTTTGCACCTACACGCCTTTTCCGTGGGCATGCAGGATCTGATAAGAAGGTACGCAGAAAATGAAACAAGATGTCACATTGCCAAAAAACGAGTTTGCATCATTTACACGTTATATCAGTTATTCTCCTTATAAGATGCGTTTGGTGGCTAATTTAGTAAAACGTAGACGGTTTCAAGAAGCAGTTGCAATCCTTGATCATGTAACACATGGTGGAGCAGGCGTTATTAGAAAGATCTTACAATCGGTGGCAAGTGTTGCAGCATCCACAAATCATAATATTGACGAGGATATTCTTTATGTTAAAAATATTCTTGTTGATGAAGGCCCTCGACGAAAGAAAATTTGGCGCAGAGGACGAGGTCGTGCAGATCTTTTGCAAAAGCGATTTTGTCATGTTAAAGTGGTAGTAGGAGTTATGAAAGAATAATGGGACAGAAAGTACATCCATACGGTCTTCGTTTAGGTATTAATCGATCATGGAAGTCTTTATGGTATGCAAGTAAAAACCAATATGCGGGCATTCTTCATGAGGATCTGAATTTGCGAAAGATTGTAGAAACAGCTCCGGAAGTGAAAAGTGCTGATGTATCAGGAGTACAAATTATAAGGCAGCCACAGTTTATTTCTATTATCATTTATACAGCAAGTCCAGGTGTGATTATTGGTGTCAAAGGTGCTAATATTGAAAAATTAAGTGTCCGCTTGCAAAAAGTTACGAAGGAAAAATTACAAATCAAAATACGCGAAGTCAAGCGACCAGAAATAAATGCACAATTGATAGCAATGAATGTTGCTCGACAGTTAAAAATGCGTTTTGCATTTAAGCGAACATTGAAAATGGCTGTAGCAAACGCAATGCGTGCGCGTGTGCAAGGCATTAAGATAAGAATTGCCGGGCGTTTGGGAGGTTCTGAAATGTCACGTGTGGAAAGTTATAAACAAGGACGCGCGCCCCTACATACTCTTCAGGCAAATATAGACTATGGTTTTGCGGAGGCGTTGACTACTTATGGGGTAATTGGTGTAAAAGTGTGGGTGTGTGTCGAAGATACATACACTAAAACTGATAATCAGAATGGGGCAGGTAAGACTCTTGCCCGGAGAAGAGATACGCATCCAAGCGCACAATTGTTATCAAATAAGAATCAGGAAAAAGAGAATGCTTAGCCCCAGACGTACAAAATTCAGAAAGCAACAAAGACATATTCGATCGCATATAAGAGGAATAGCGAGCAGGGGAACTGAGGTTGTGTTTGGTGAGTATGGATTGCTGTCGCAAGAAGGTTTTTTTATTACTGATCGTCAAATCGAAGCTGCCCGTGTCGCTATTAATAGAAAAATTAAAAGGGGTGGGCGTGTTTGGATTCGAATATTTCCTGATATTCCATATACTAAAAAACCGGCAGAAACCAGAATGGGTAAAGGAAAAGGAAATCCTGAGTATTGGGTGGCTGCAGTTAAACCTGGCGTTATATTATTCGAACTCTCAGGTGTTGACGTAGATCTTGCACGCAAAGCTATGCGTAGTGCTGCAATGAAATTACCAGTAAGATCTAAGTTTATTCAGCGAGTGTAGTTTTATGAAGAATTCATTTTCAGGATTAAGTTTACAAGAATTGGTTGCAAAACGAAATGAACTAAAAAAGAAAATTTTTCAACTACGTGTGGATACAGTAGTAGGCCATGTTTCTAATCCTTTGGAGCTACGAATATTAAGGCGAACAATTGCACGTGTAAATACCCGTATTTATAACCATGAGATGTTAAAAGAAGAGGAAATAAGTAATGCATGAGTATATTGTTCCTGAAGAGAAGCTTAAAAATACAAAGAAGAGAGTTCTGAGAGGAAATGTTGTGAGTGATGCTATGGATAAATCTATAGTGGTTATGGTAACACGTAGACGCCTACATAGACTATATAAGAAATATGTTCTTCAATCAAAGAAATTTATGGCGGATGATAAAGAAAATATCGCAAAGGTAGGAGATGTGGTTCTTATTTTAGAAAGTCGAAAACTTAGTAAAAGAAAAGCTTGGTCTTTGGCTGCGATTGTTGAGAGACCTGTGTGAAGGGAGTCGCATTATGATTCAAACACAAACAATGCTAGCAGTAGCAGATAATAGTGGAGCAAAAAAAGTTCAATGTATTAAGGTGTTGGGCGGAAGTCGTAGGAGGTATGCACGCGTAGGTGATGTTATTGTAGTTGCAGTGAAAACGGCGATTCCAAATGCTACAGTTAAAGCAGGTTCAGTGGAACGGGCGGTTGTTGTCCGTGTAAAAAAAGAATTTAGAAGGAAAGATGGAACTTATATCCGTTTTGACGAGAATGCCTGTGTTATCATTGACGCATCGATGAACCCTAAAGGTAAACGTGTTTTTGGCCCAGTAAGTCGTGAGCTTCGTGATGTGAATATGATGAGGATTGTTTCTTTAGCACCTGAGGTATTATAATGAGTAAAAGACTAAGAAAGGGAGATCAAGTTAAACTTATTTCTGGGAAGTATAAAGGAAAGGTTTCGACTATTTTGAGGATTCAAAACGATCGCGTGTTTGTAGATGGTGTCAACTTGGTGAAAAAAACTGTACGAAAACGAAAACAAGAAGATGAAGAAGGTATTGTTGAGGTAGAAGCTCCTGTACATATCTCAAATGTGATGCTTGTTTCAAAATCAGGAAAGAGATCACGGATACGTTATGACCTGTCAGAAGGAAAAAAGAAACGTATTGCAATAAAAACAGGAGAGATTCTTTCATGAAAGAGAAGACGATAAGTACATATCAACCTTTTCGTCAACTCTATTTTACACAGATACGAGAAGAATTAAAAAAGGAACTACAATATTCATCTATTATGCAGGTTCCAAGGCTTGAAAAGATTATTCTGAGTATGGGGTTGGGAGATGCTATTCAGAATAAGAATTTCTTAACTCAAGCAGTGCAAGAGTTAACACTTATTGCAGGACAGAAAGCGATAAGGACAAAGGCAAAAAAATCAATTGCAGCATTTAAAGTGCGTAAAGGAATGGAGATAGGAGTAAAGGTAGTTTTGAGAGACCATCGTATGTATGATTTCTTTTATAGGTTGGTCCATATTGCGTTGCCCAGAACAAGGGATTTTAGAGGTTTGAGTATGAATTCCTTTGATGGACATGGGAATTATTCTCTTGGTATTGAAGAACATATTGTGTTCCCTGAGATAGATTATGATACAATAGAGCGAATATCGGGATTAAACGTAACTTTTGTTACAACAGCTCGTACTGATGAAGAAGCATATACGTTACTTAAAAAGTTTAATATGCCTTTTCGAAAAGAGTAAACAAGGAGAAAAAGAAAGTAATGGCACGAAAAGCTTTAATAGTTCGGTCGCAGCGTCGAGCAAAATTTTCAACAAGAAGAGTAAACAGATGTCGTATTTGTGGACGGCCACGAGGATATATGAGATATTTTGCTATGTGCCGACTTTGTTTTCGGTCATTGGCAAGTCAAGGAATGATTCCTGGCGTGAGAAAATCAAGTTGGTAATGGAATTATGTCGATATCGGATCCAATAGCAGACGCACTTGCGAAAATAAGAAATGCGATTATGAGCAAACATCAATCGGTTGATGTGTGGGGTACAAATATGATTATGCGTATTCTCGAAGTTTTAAAACAGGAAGGATATATTGCTGATATTGAATTACTTGATGCAGAGAAACAGACTGTGAAAAAAGAACCCGTAAAAGTAGGAAAAAAAGTACGCGTTATGTTAAAGTACAGTAAAGAAATGAAGTCAGCTATTCACGGAATAAAAAGAATTTCTAAACCCAGTCGCAGGATTTATGTTTCATCTCAGGATATACCTAGCGTGCGTAATAATCTTGGTGTGATGATTGTTTCTACTTCAGTGGGTGTAGTAACTGGAAAATATGCAAAAAGCCGTCTCATTGGGGGTGAGCTTATTTGCTCAGTATGGTAACATAGTATGTCAAGAATAGGGAAACAACCAATAAATATTCCAACTAATGTTGCTGCTACCTGTAAGGATTTAATAGTAACAGTAAAAGGTCCTAAGGGAGAGCTTGCCCAGACTCTAGTGCCAGGCATTAGTATTACAATAAATGATGGTCTCTGTACAGTGAGTAGGGAAACTGATACTCCAAGAGATCGTGCTTTTCATGGGTTGTATCGTCAATTGATTCACAATATGATGCAAGGAGTATCGAAAGGATTTTCTCGAGAATTGTTACTGCATGGAATAGGTTATAAAGTGCAATTACAGGATAAGAATCTTCATCTGTCATTGGGGTATTCAATTCCTATTGAGTTTGAGGCTCCCCAAGATATTGTTTTTTCGGTAGAAGGAGACAACAAAATTATTGTAAGTGGTATAGATAAGCAACGAGTAGGACAGATTGCTGCGCAGATAAGGAGTATACGGCCTCCTGAAGTATATAAGGGAAAGGGAATCCGTTTTGCAGGTGAAGAGGTTCGTTTGAAAGCAGGTAAGGCGGGTATTAAGTAGTGTCACGGATAGATAAAACAGAACGGCGATTAAGAAGAAAAAGAAGTATACGAAATACCATTTATGGTACTCGTTCGTGTCCCAGAATGACTGTGTATCGATCAAATAAACATCTTAGTATGCAAGTCATAGATGATGATAAGCAGCATACGTTACTTTCGATTACTAGTATGCAAAAAGACTTTTCTCATATGACGGTTTCCACAAAAACTGCAGCTGTATTGGGAGAAAAAATGGGTAAGAAATTAAAAGAAAAGAAGATTAAAAAAATAGTCTTTGATCGAAACGGCTATTTTTATCATGGAGTCATTCGGGCATTTGCAGATGCGGTGCGTAAAGAAGGAATACAATTTTGAAAAAACAAGACATGGAATTACAAGAAGCTTCTCATGCACCCGTTTTTGTGGAGAAGTTGATAAAACTTAATCGTGTAGCAAAAGTGGTAAAAGGAGGGCGACGTTTTTCTTTTTCTGCTCTGGTAGTAGTAGGTGATCAAGAAGGTCGTGCAGGTTATTCAATTGGAAAAGCAAACGATGTGTCGGAAGCTATTAAAAAAGGAATGGAACAAGCCAAACATAGAATGGTGAAAATCCCCATGCAAGGTAAGACCATACCACATAAAATAGTGCATCGTTTTAAAGGAGCGAAAATAATTCTTATGCCAGCAGTTGAAGGAACGGGTGTTATTGCAGGGGGGGCAGTTCGTTCTATCATGGATGCTTGTGGTATACATGATATAATGGGTAAGATTCAAGGATCGAGAAATCCTGTTACAGTTGTACAGGCAGTCTTTAAAGCATTTGACGAGTTTTTAGATGTTCAGGAAATTTGCCATGCACGAGGTAAACGTATAGAGGAGTTGTGGGCCTAATGCCTAAAACAAAAATTACAAAGAAAAATAAAGCGGATAAAGAAGTGTTCATCACTCTTGTTAAAAGTACCATAGGTGCAATACCTGCACATAAAAAAACTATCCGCGCATTAGGTTTAAGGAAAATAAATCACTGTGTACGTAAAATAGCGACGCCTTCTGTGCTCGGAATGATTAAGAAAACTTCTCACTTATTGAAAGTTGAGGATGTTAAATGATTATCAAAGTAAAGACGGCAATAAAATCATCTAAAAGAGTGGGGAGAGGGCCATCTTCAGGAACAGGTAAAACATGTGGGCGTGGGCAGAAAGGTCAACATGCTCGCTCAAATGTCCGTCGGGGTTTTGAGGGGGGGCAAATGCCTTTATACCGTAGAGTTGCACGAAGGGGTTTTTCTCGGGCTAGATTTTTACCCGTTGAAGCTATTGTGCATCTCTATGATTTAGAACGAGCTTATACTTCAGGAGAGAATGTAACAATAGCTAATTTAAAAGAAAGAAACATAATTCCTCAAAGAGCTCAGTGCGTTAAAGTACTTTCAGCAGGATCATCTGGATTAGATGAAGTTCTCACCAAAGCTTTAAATATTGTGGATTTAAGATGCAGCAAGACTGCAGAAAAGAAGATAATAAAGGCAAGTGGTT
This sequence comes from Paralvinella palmiformis, assembly GCA_025642065.1. NCBI lineage: Eukaryota > Metazoa > Annelida > Polychaeta > Terebellida > Alvinellidae > Paralvinella > Paralvinella palmiformis. Next base: position 482,827 of record JAODUP010000319.1, on the reverse strand, counting down.
CTATCGGAGGTAAGAATGGCTAATCCATTGGCTGATATGCTCCATATTCGTGACTTAAGAGACCGTATTTTTTATACTTTATTTATTCTCTTAATCTTTCGTTTGGGGGCTGCAATACCCATCCCAGGTATAAATCCTAGTGCACTACGTAGTTATTTTCTTCAACAAGAAAGTTTAGCTCAAGGTATGTCGATTACAAGCTACTTAGACTTTTTTGCGGGTGGTGCCTTTAGTCGGTATTCTATCTTTATGCTTGGTATTATGCCATATATTTCTACTTCGATTATTATGCAGTTGCTTATTGTCGTTTTCCCCTCTCTTAAGCGAATTTCACAGGAGGATGGGGGAAGAAAAAGGATACAACGTTATACTCGATATGGCACGGTAATAGTATGTCTATTGCAATCAATTGCCGTGACTGCATATGCAGATCGTATTCCTAACGCAATTGCAATTAATCGGGGTCTTTATACAATGATTTCAATGTTATCTGTTACATCAGGTACTATGTTGCTTATGTGGATGGGTGAACAGATTAATCAACGGGGTATAGGAAATGGCATATCTTTAATTATTTTTTCGGGAATTGTTGCGCGTATCCCTGGTGGAGTTTGGCAATTAATGCGAGAAATCCAACGAGGCGATCTTAATCCTGTATTTGCTATAGTTGTTATAGGATTATTTGTTGTTGTGGTAGCATTAGTTGTGTATGAACAAAGAGGGCAAAGAAAAATAAATGTGCATTATGCGAAAAGAATTGTAGGCAGAAAAGTGTATGGAGCACAAAGTTCGTATATACCATTTAAAATAAATCCATCAGGAGTCATACCTGTTATCTTTGCTTCAGCGCTATTAACTTTTCCCTTGCAACTATTTCAAGGCTTGGGAGCAAAGTATCGTTGGATTCAAACACTTTCCGTCCTCTTAAGGCCAAATGGATTTTTATATCTCTTTTTGTACACATTGTTTATTGTCTTTTTTGCTTATTTTTATACCCAAGTTGCAATGAATCCAATGGAGATTTCAAAAAATATACGGGAAAATGGTGGTTCTATTCCTGGTGTGCGTTCCGAGCATATGGAACAACATCTTACACGAATTATTAATAGGATTATTCTGCCTGGGTCATTATTTCTTGCGTTTATCGCTATTATTCCATCCTTGGTGCAGAGAATGTTTAATTTTCCTTCAACACTAGCATATCTTATGGGAGGAACATCATTGTTAATTCTTGTAGGGGTGGATCTTGATTTAATGTCGCAAGTGGAAGCACATCTTCGTATGCACCATCATGCGGGACTTACGAAGAAAGGTCAGATTAAAGGAAGAAGGAGTATTTAGTAGTATGAAAGTGAGAGTGAGTGTCAAACCTATGTGTGCACATTGTCGTGTTATTAGAAGAAAAGGACAGGTAAGAGTCTTGTGCAAAAATCCAAAACATAAGCAGAGGCAACGGTAGGTATGGCGAGAATAGCAGGGGTTGATTTACCCAATAAGCATACAGTTATTGCCATTACCTATATTTTTGGAATTGGATATAGCACAGCAAAGAAAATTTGTCAAAAGGCAAAAATTACTGAGACAACAAAGATAAATGATCTGAGTACGGAGGATATTACTCGATTACGTAAAATAATTGAAGATGACTATAAAACTGAAGGACGATTGAAAACATTAATATCATTGGATATTAAGAGGTTAATGGATATAGGATGTTATCGAGGGCTGAGACATCGTAAGGGGCTTCCTGTACGTGGGCAACGTACGCGTACTAACGCACGTACAAGGAAAGGAAAGCGAAAGACAGTACCAGGAAAATAAAATAAATAGCGGCGCAAGAAGGAATAAGTAATTGGCTACCACAAGACAAAAGAAAAAGAAAAAAGATAAGAGAGTAGTGATAGAAGCCTGTGTTTATATTCAGGCTACTTTTAACAATACGATTGTCACAGTTACAGATATGACAGGAAATTGTTTATGTACATCCAGTTCGGGGGCTCTAGGTTTTAGAGGTTCTAAGAAATCTACTCCCTATGCTGCACAGAGTACCATGAGTAGAGTATTAAAAAGAGCACAGGAATTTGGGGTGCAGAAGGCTCATGTATTCATTAAGGGGCCGGGAATGGGGCGGGAGTCTGCCATTCGGTCTATTGGAACGACTAATATTTCGGTTTCTTCGATTACCGATATCACGCCTATACCTCACAACGGATGTCGTCCCAAAAAGATACGTCATGGGTAAAGGAGATTATATATGACACGAAAAAACCTATTGAAAAATTTTAAGTACCCTCGAGGTATTACTTTAGAACCTAGTACCAATACTAAGGATTATGGTAAATTCACAGCCTATCCGTTTGAACGTGGATATGGGACAACAATTGCAAATTCTTTGCGAAGAGCATTATTAGCATCTATACGCGGTTTTGCAATTACTGCAGTGAAATTTACCTCCTATAAGGATAATGTACCTCATGTATTGACTAGTGAATTCGATGCTTTGCCGGGTGTGGTTGAAGATACTATTGATATTATTGATAATTTGAAAAAAGTTAGTTTATCCTTACCACAGACTGAGGGGAAAACATTATTCTTATCCTTCTCAGGTGAACGAACAGTTACAGCTGGAGATTTAGCTATTGAAGGAATAGAAGTAGAAAACAAAGATCTCCTGCTTATGACATTAATGCAAGATGCACATTTTAATATGGAGATACAGATAGATTTTGGACGTGGTTTTGTTCTTGCTGAAGATCATGAAGTCAATGATAATGAAGTAGGAGTTATTCGTGTAGATGCGCTATTCTCGCCTATAAAAAGGGTAAGTTACCAAATTAAAAATACAAGAGTTGGAAGGCGTTCTGATTACGATAAAATGGAGTTAGAAATTTGGACGGATGGAACGATTTCTCCAGTTGATGCATTAGGTGAAGCAGCAAAGATTACCAAGGATCATTTTTCTGTCTTTATAAATTTTAGTGAAGACGAAGAAGAAACCTCACGTAGTATGTTGGATGATCTAAATATGCAAAAACTTTTATCCACTTCGGTTGATGAGTTGGAGTTGTCCGTACGTGCTGGAAATTGCTTAAAGGCGGCGAATATTGCCACCGTTGACGATCTTGTTCGATGTACACCAGAAAAACTATCTCAAACACGAAATTTTGGGGAGAAATCACTTACTGAAATTCAAGAGAAGTTGGCAACTCTTAATTTATCTTTAGCGTCATCTGACAAGGATGTTGAAGATAATAACGATGATGCAGGAGCAACGAATGCATCATAGAGCTGGGTTCCGTGTTCTTGGCATTAAAGCATCACGTAGAAAGGCCTTGTTAAAGAATATGCTTATTTCTTTATTTCGGCACGAACGTATTAAGACTACTCATGCACGTGCATGGGAATTGAGGCGACATGCTGAAAAACTTATCACACGAGCCAAAAAAGATTCGGTACATAATCGCAGAATAGTATGGAAAAAACTACGTGACAAGGCAATACTAACAAAGTTGTTTACCGTCATTGCACCCCGGTTTTCTTTGCGTAATGGTGGTTACACAAGAATGCTCAAGCTGTCCTTTCGAAAAGGCGATGCTGCTCATATAGTTCTTCTTGAACTCTTAGATCGTGAGGAAAATGATTCTTCGAAGAAAAAAACATCAACAACACCAACTAAAAAGAAAGAACAGGCAGAGAAAAAGACTCTCGCTTCGGTATCTTGATGAGTTCCATCGTGTTGTTTCTTCTTACTATCACGCAATAGCATCTCGTGATGATCCTGCTCGAAAAGTAGGTTGGGAAAATGGACATTCTCAACAGAAACGTTTTCTTGCTTTACTTCGGAACGTGCCATTAGAAAGGAAATCAATTTTAGATGTGGGATGTGGTTTAGGAGCATTATATACTTTTTTAAAACAACAGCAGGTTTCTATACACTATAGCGGTATTGATATATCGCAGGAGTTGTTAACATTTGCAAAAAATCAGCATCCAGAAGTAAAGTGGTACTATGGAGATATCTTTTCTTCTTCGTTTATGTTTAGATCAGGTTCTTTTGATGTACTTTACTCTTCTGGTTTATTAAATTTGAGATGTCGTAATAATATGTACTATCTTGAGGCATTGCTTTCACATATGATATTTTATTCAAAAAAATATGTGGTATTTAATGTTCTTTCGGATAAAGCGTTGAATAAAGAGAGTGATATCTATCATTATTATAATGAAGAAGAAATAATCCTTCTTTTACAAAAGAAGGATTTATATTTTTCAATTGATTCATCATATCTTCAGAATGATATGACTGTGTGTATTGAATTGCAATGAATGTCAACATCTATACTGATGGTGGTTGTAAGGGAAACCCTGGACCAGGTGCATGGGCTTTTGTATGCTATTCTTCTTCTCGAATGATTTTCCTGCAGTCAGGGTCAATTGAGTATACCACAAATAATAGGATGGAACTTTTTGCAGTATTGCAAGCGTTGCAGTATTGTATACTCCGAAAGGAATTTGGAAAAGTAACAATTTTCACTGACTCACAATATGTACAAAAAGGCATCACAAAATGGATTATTCAATGGGAACAGCAAAAGTGGCGCACCTCTGGAAAAAAAGAAGTAAAAAATAAGGATTTATGGAAAGAACTCTTAAACATTAGTAAAAAAATGAAGGTTTCATGGCAATGGATAAAAGGGCACAGTAATAGTCTAGAAAATAATACATGTCACAATTTGGTGCAAAAAGAGTTATTCTTCTATTCAAGCAGCACGTGATTTTTTTACGTAATCTCTTGTATGTCTGTATTTTGCTATTCTATTTCAGGATACCATGGACACATTGTAGCTGTCGAAGTTGATATACGGAGGGGTTTGCCTGGTATTGATATTGTAGGCTTACCAGGATCTGAAATAAGAGAAGCGAAGGAAAGAATGCGAGTTGCCATTCGGAACACAGGATTTCAGTTTCCTTCGGGGCACATTACAGTAAACTTAAGTCCTGCTGACGTTCCCAAAAATGGCGTAGCATTTGATCTGGCTATTGCAGTTGCTATTCTTCAAACCTCTGAACAAGCATTAAAGGATTTCTCTGATAACTTGCTTGTTTTGGGAGAATTAAAACTTTCAGGAGAAGTAGATCCAGTCAAAGGGGTTATTTCAGCTTTATCTGAGGCTGTCGATCGGGGTATTTCTTGTTTTCTTATTCCCTCTGAAAACTATCAGGAAGCAAATGCTTTACAAGCGGGGCTAATTGCTGGTATAAAGCATCTTTCACAGCTTAAAGAAAATACAATAAATTTTAAATCTCCTCAAGCAGATCAGGAACATGTTGCTGTATCTCTTGGTCCAGATTTTTCTGATTATTATATGTCTAATGATATGTATTTTGCATTGCAAATTATCGCAGGTGGTTTTCATCATGCGCTCTTTATGGGACCTCCAGGATTAGGAAAGACTATGGCTGCACGCAGAATTCCATCTTTAATGCCACCATTATCTATTTCTGAAGCTTTAGAAGTAACACGTATTTACTCTATTTCTGATTTATATAAAGAATTTAATGGATTGATATACATGCGACCGACACGTGTTCCTCACCATTCTGCTACTGTTGAGGGAATGATCGGTGGTGGAAAATATATTATGCCTGGTGAGATTTCTCTTGCTCATAATGGAATTCTAATTCTTGATGAGGCTGCTGAGTTTAAAGCAAAGATATTACAGTCTCTGCGTGAACCACTTGAAGTACATGAAGTGCATATTTCACGTGCTGCAAAAAAATACCATTTTCCTGCAAATTTTCAACTTCTTCTTACAAGTAACAAATGTCCCTGCGGAAATTTCTCTTCGAGCACTGATGTTTGTTTGTGTACAAGATCAGAATTATTTCAGTATTGGAAGAAATTAGGTGCTGCGTTACTAGATAGAATAGATATTCGAATTGATTTTAAGCAACATATTGATCGTAGATTATACTCAGTTCAGGAACTTAAGAATATGCATGAAAATGTATTGCGAATATCACAGGTTCAAGAAAAACGATATCAATTTGAACCCTATCGATGGAACAGCAGAATTCCTGTGCAAGATTTTAAACGGTTTTGTGTGCTTGATGTACACAGCGAGCAATTTCTTGAAAAGAAAACACAGGAGCATAGGTTGACAATTCGTGGAAAGTATTCAGTCTTAAGGGTTGCGCGTACCTTAGCTGATTTGTATCATCGCAAAAATATTTTAAAAAACGATATCGAAAAAGCTCTTCAGTTTCGTATAAGGGACTCAACATTAGGTTTTCTTTAACAATTTAACAACTATTGTTATATAAAGAGCTGCATAGTTTTGTTACAATGATTTTATCAATGGATCAAGAAAGAATTCTATGTATCGATTTTGGTACTACCTATTGTAAGTATGCACTTTTTTCACAGAACTCAGATATTCTTCTTCAATCAGAAATTCCTATAGATAATACACAAGCTCCTTCCATATGGAAGGAGCTTCTCATTGCCATTTTCTCACAGTTGCCAATACAGATCTCAGCAATAGCCATTTCGGGACATGGACCTACAATTCTCTTTCTCGATTCTGATGGAAAACTATGCCTTGAGCCTCAGTTTTGGTATGATCTTCCAGAAAACTTTCCTATTCAAGGGGATTCTTTTTATATTCCTAAAATAGCTTCACTTGTTAAGAAATATCCCCATTTACTGCAACGGGTAGCATTTATTCTTCCTTTTCCTGAGTATATATGTTACCTTTTAGGAGCAGATCCTTCCGTGATTTTACCTCGATTGGCGTATCAATCGTACATTTGGACTGATGTAGAAATACAAAATTATAAATTACCTCGTAATTGGTTTCCAAAGTTTATTCCCATGACAAAGTCATTGGCTACTGTGTCCTCTCGTGCAGCAAATGAGTATAAGATTACTCGAGGGATACCACTTTACTGTGGAGGGACTGACTATTTAATGAGTTTATTAGGAAGTAGTTGTATAAAAGAAGGTGCCGCATGTAACAGAGCGGGAACTTCGGATGCAATAAATATTTGTACGAGTAAATCAAAAAGTTCTCTTTTTTTTCATATACCTCATATACTTGAAAAGTTATTTTCAGCGGCATATTTTCTACCAAAAGGAAAAGAAGATATTAATACCATTACGGATTATTTACGGCATATTTCAAGAAAGAAAATAAGTATAGCTTCTTTACCTTTGTCTATAGTTGCACGATCTTTTATGATAAGAAGTGTTATTCTTAAAGCAGAGGAAGAAGGTATACGAATTCAATATTTGGTATTGAGTGGTGGAAAGAACAAGGCTGCAAAATTTTTGCAACTGCAAAGTAATATTATAGGGACTCCTCTCTTTCTTCCCTATATTGTGCATACCGAATTGTTGGGGTTGTTTTGTTTGGTGCGTTATATACGTGGTTATGATAAGTCCTTGACAAATTCTATAAAGAAGTTTTTTCGTGTACGCAAATATTACCAGCCTCAGCAGAAGAAATCACTCGACAAGCTCTTTCAAGATGCTCGACAAGCTCTTACTTGTCTGTAATTCCTTCTACTAAATCTCTGATTTATTCTAAGTTCTCATTTAAGAGGTAGTCATCTTCAGTAATATGGAAAACTATTTTCTTTTCTCCAGAGATACCAATAGGTTGTTTATCTCTTAATTTTTTTATAAAGCTTCGGATATCAGTAACAATATCCGCAATGATTGTGATGTGTGTATATTTTTCTTTAATCAGATCAAAATTTTTAATAGGTTGTTTTACAATTATTCCTTTGAGCAGAGGTATAAGAGAGAGATACTCGGTAGTTAACTCTTTACATATGAGGATGGGTGTTTTGACTTCCTTAATAGCTTTTTCAATATCTTTTTGGTTCCACGCAAGGATTGCAGTTCCTAGTACATTTTCACCTAGTCCTTGCCTTGATCGTTGCAAGATTTCCCCTAGAAAATGCACCTGTACAATATTTAGCATCATTTGCTTTTTAAGTGGTATTCCTGCAGTAATTATTACTGAATCAAATTTCTTTATAATTTTATGCTGAATAGCAATATCGATAGCTGACTCAAGTAATTCTTCGAATATTTCGAATGTTTTCTCTATCTTTAATGGATAGGTCCCCCAATATAATAAAAGATGCCGTAATGTCTGATCGTCTGGTGTAGGGGCAATAATAGGAGAAAGCGGTCTAAATTTTGAAATCATCTTGGGACTGTTACCACGTAAGCTGGGGGCAAGAATAGCTGAAGCATGTAAGTCTTTAGCAAGTAAATAGGCTGATTTGGCCATGGAAGATCCTGGGTCTTGTGTGTGTGCGTACATTTCTTCATAACGTTGTTGACAAATTTGCTGGTATTCTTTCGAGTCTTCAACTTTGAGAGCAACATTATGCATGGTTTCTACGCTTTGCACTGGAAATTGTCCTACTGCGGTCTCTCCTGAGAGCATAACAGCATCTGTACCATCGAAAATGGCGTTTGCCACATCACTTACCTCAGCACGAGTAGGACGAATATTCGTTATCATAGATTCAAGCATTTGGGTAGCGGTAATGACAGCTTTTTGTCCTTGATTGCAAATTCGAATAATTTTCTTTTGATCTAATGGTACATCTTCAATAGGTAATTGTACACCTAAATCTCCTCGGGCAACCATAATACCTTCTGAGAGGTTTGCAATAGATTGGATATTTTTAAGTGATTGTTTAGTTTCAATCTTTGCAACAATTTTCATTCTACTGTTTTTTTCATCAAGAATATTTTGGAGTATTTCTATATCTTGTGCTGTTTGGACAAAAGAAGCTGCTAGGTAATCCATGTTCATACGAATACCAAAATCAATATCGGCAATGTCTTGATCAGTCACGATGGGAAGAGAAAGTACAATTTCAGGAATGTTTACATTTTTATAAGAGCCTATAGTTCCTCCTGCAACTATGGTACACAATATAGTATCCTTAATAATTGTCTTAACTTCCAAATCGATAAGACCATCAGCAAGAAGTACATGCATACCTGATTTGAGTTCTTCAGAAAGATTTTTGTAATTTACACTGATTCGTTTTTCAGTTGTTTGTATTGGGTCACTAGTTAGTTCAACTGTTCGTCCAGTCTTAAGTTCTACTAAGTTATTGTTTTCTGTATTACTAGTACGAATTTGTGGACCCTTTGTGTCAAGCAAGAGAGCAACAGGAATACCTGTTTTCTTGCTTGCAGAACGAACAGTTTCTATGCGTTTTTCATGGGTTTCATGAGATCCATGGCTAAAATTAAAACGGGCAATATTCATTCCTGCATGAAGCATCTTTTCTACTATTTGCTGTTCTTCACTGCTAGGGCCTATAGTACAAATAATTTTTGTTTTGCGTTTCATCTGTATTGTTTTATATCATTAAAGCATATTTACCTCTATATAGGAAGTGGTATACGAATTACTCAAAGGAGTGCAGGAGTAATTCGAATTCTTTTTGAGAAACAGTATTTCGTTGTTCTTCATCTTGAATATTGCTATGTTGAATAAGCTTTTGAAGGTGTTGAGAACGTTCTTTATTTATAATGTATATTTTTTCCAGTAGGGTAGACCAAGCATTTTTTTTTATGAAAGTAGTGTGTCGCATAGCATATGTCAGTGCATCTAAGAAAGAATGAAGAGGAACACGTAATTGTTGAAGGTATTCCCATTTTCTAGTAAGAGTGTTTTGTCTGATAAGCAAAGTATAAAAATTTTTAATCCCAGCATCAACAAATTTAATATTATTCGCAATACCATTTAGAATTAATTCATCATCGATATGCAAACGAAATGCACTATGTAACACTTTAACATATGAGGTGAGGAGAAATAAATGATCTTGTAAATGGAATTCGTTTTTCATTGTTGACATAGTTAAGCACCTTTGGTACTATACTAACTACCAGTATATATTTTAAGGATTTTTTTCTTTTTTGTACAGGTGCTAATTAATGGAATATGAGAACGGAAATGAAGACATATGAAGCAATGTGCATCTTTTATTCTGAAGAAAGTGTATTTAAATCGGGAGTAGAAGAGGTGCGAGCAGGCTTGGAAAAATTGGATGCACAGATTGATAGCGAAAAACATTTCGGACTCCGTGATCTTGCATACCCAATAAAAAAGCAAAATAAAGGTAATTATTATTACTATGTGGTTAAGATGAGCACACAGAATGCAAGAAAAACACAAAAGACATTTCGCCATCAAAAAGAACTAATACGTTTTTTAATGATAAGGAAAGATTGAAATATGACAGATCTTAATGTAGTCTTTGTAGTAGGAAGATTAGTGAGAAATGCCGAATTAAAATTTTCAAGTACAGGAATGGCTGTGTGTGAGTTTTCTATTGCGGTAAATCGTGGTAAAAAAGTAAATGAAGAATGGGTAGATGAAGTTAGTTTTTTTGATGTAACCCTTTTTGGAAAATCAGGTGAAAATTTACAACGATATCTTTTAAAGGGCACACAGGTTGCATTACAAGGTGAATTGCGACAGAATCGTTGGGAACAAGATGGAGTAAAGCGGAGCAAAGTAGCATTAATTGCTAATAGAGTACAGTTGCTAGGTTCACGCTCTGCAGCTACTTCACAACAACCAATGGAACATAGTATTATGGAAAATGAAGGAGTAAACGTAGGTGAAAAACCTAAGGGGAGTCCTGAATTCGATGATGATATACCATTTTAAAAAATGAGGATCTAATGGGTGAGGAAAGTATAGTGGAAAACAAGGTATCTGCTGATAGTGATGTTTCGATTCGGAAAACTGAAGGATCGACAGATAAAGAAAATAAGGAAAATGTTGTATTACAATCTGAAGATTTACATCAACAAAATAAAAAAGAAGATAATAAAAAGGAAGTTTCAGATGGTTTAGCTTCAGACAGATTAACTAAGGCGTCCCAGGATATAAATAATAAAAAATTTCTTCTTTCGACACAAGAACATCAAACTATTCCAACTACTTCCCGACCTACTGTCTCAGGATCTGAACATGAGCGTAATAAGCAAAATTATGAATCGGATTCATTATATACTGATCCAAAAAGAAGAAATGCACGGAAGAATGACCGTGGTGCTGGACGTTACTATCGCTTCCGAACTGATCGTATCGCACAACAGAATCTTGTTATTGATTATAAACGCCCTGATATTTTAAAAATGTTTTTAACAGATCAGGGAAAAATACTGCCAAGAAGATTTACAGGCAATTCAGCTAAAAACCAAAAACGCTTAGTAAAACAAGCTAAGATAGCACGAGTATTGGCATTGCTTCCCTTTTACACTCGGTAGGAAGTGTTTAAAGAACTAAATAGAAACGTATGGTTTGAATGCCTTTTTCTAGCTGCTATTTCACTTGTACTCTATTTAGGTGTTTTTACTGTTTTTCTATTCTTAATTCCTCTTGAGTTAATTTATCTTCGTCATGGCAGAGAAAAAGGTTTAATACTCTCACTCACTGTATTTATTGCTATCATAGGTATTCTTACCTTTACTTCCCAGAAAGAATTAAGTCAAGCATCTATTTTTACCTTAAATATAGGAACAGTGGCAGTATTTATTAGTCTTTTGTGGATATTAAATATAAATCTACAGAATTCTTTTGTAGAGAGAATATTACTTGTCTCAATAAGTGCATTCTTTTTTGTTATCTTATTGCTTTTATATATTCATAATACCTCATCAATATATACACAGATTTCTCAGTCTCTACGCCATGTGCTACAAACTTCTGGTCTTTTTTCTGAACAAGATGTGAATACTATTGTTCAGATGATATATAGAGTATTTTTATCCTCCCTTTCATTGATGTTTGTCAGTGCGATCACACTTACATTTTTTCTTTCAAGGTGGATCCAAGCACTATTAAATAAAACGCGGGTGTCCTTCTCTACTATAATTCAAACATACAAATTACCTCATCCCCTTGTGTGGTTATTTCTTGTATCCTGGATAATTATTTTATCTCAATCTTATACTATGTTTTTATCGCAGTACTTTATTAGCATATTTTGGAATCTTGCATTAGTGGTAAGTTTTCTATATCTCTTACAAGGATTTTCTGTTTTGGAGCGAATATTGAGATCCTATGGCTTGAAACAACATACGGTATCACGTATACTTATGGTGATACTATTATTAAGTATTCTCCCGCAAGTAGGATTTATTCTTGGATTGCTATTAACTCTTTTGGGTGTGGGGGATTTATGGATTGTATATCCGAAAAAGGTTGAATGATATGGGAATGAAAGTTATTTTACTGCAAGATATAGAAGATCTAGGTGAAGAAGGTGATGTGTGTGTGGTGAAAGGAGGGTTTGGAAGAAATTTTCTTTTGCCTCAAAAAATGGCAGTACCGTTTAATACATCTACAGCATCAATTTTAAAAGGCAAGCAGAATCTTTTACTAGAAAAGAAAAAAGAAAAACAAAAGCTTGCTAAATCTGTACAAGGTCGTTTAGAAGGTGTTATTTTTGAAATAACTGCACGGGCGTCTGATACAGGAAAATTATTTGGTTCGATACATGCTGTACATATTGTAGAGGCGTGCTTAAAAGAAGAAATACATATTAATAAAAAAGATGTAGTGTTACCTCATAAACATATTCGTGAAGCAGGTGTTTATACAATAACAATTCAATTATATGATCAACATCATGCACAATGTGTCTTAAAAGTTTTGCCTTCAGGGGAATCAGGGATATACACTAAAATTATATTACCCGGAGATCTTGATGCTTCAGAAAAAACATCTTTACAACAAGAAGATGAGGTATCTACAACTTCTTCAAGTAAAATTCAAACAGACGCAAAAGATTCATCAAAGTCATCAGTCGCACAAACTAAATCCATAAAGAAGGATTCTGATGATGAACCTATTGCAAAGCAAATTGAAAATACGAGTAATAAAGAAAAGGAGTAAGTATCGAAAACGTACTCTCACCACCTTCTGATTCATCCCTTGTAAAATCTAAGATTCAGCCTTCTAATCTAGAGGCTGAAGTGGCGACACTAGGGGCAGTCTTAATACGTCCAGATTCGCTGGATATTATTGTATCAATTGTACGACCTTCTGATTTTTATCGTAAAACCCATGCACTTATTTTTGAAGCCATGTTATATCTTAATAATCAATCACGTGAAGTAGATGTACTTACACTGACTGATTATTTTGAGTCAAGAAAACTTTTGGACGGTATAGGTGGTATTTCTTTTCTTACTTCATTATCAACACATGTACCTATTTCTGCTAATGTGGAGCATTATGCAAATATTGTAAAAGAAAATAGTCTTCGTAGACAATTAATTCAAATTTCATACGAGAATATTGAAGATTCATATAACGCAAGTGTATCTTTGGGGACAGTGCTGGAAGATGCTGAACGCCGAATTTTTCAAGTAGCAGAAAGTAAACAAAGTGTTAGCTTTCAATCAGCTGGTGATGTAGTAAATGATACCTTCTCTTTAATTGAAGATCGATATCAAAGAAAAGATCATTATACAGGTATTCCTACAGGCATTCGTGAATTAGATAATATGCTGTCGGGATTTCAGGACTCTGAGTTTATTGTATTGGGAGCACGTCCTTCAGTAGGAAAAACGGCCTTAGCTGTGACCATGGCTACTAATATAGCTATTCACAAGACTATTCCTGTAGGTTTTTTTACTTTGGAAATGTCTGCTGTAGCACTAATACAACGTTTTATATCATCAGAAGGACGGGTAAGTTCACAAAAATTACGTAATGGTATGATGAATATGGGAGATTTTAAAGCAGTTACAGCTGCAGCATCACGTATATATGATGCACCATTATGGATTTCAGATTCTCCTGGTATGAAATTACTTGATCTTCGAGCCCAGGCACGACGTATGTGTTCAAAGCATGCTGTACGTGTTATTTTCATTGATTATATTTCATTGATAGGAACAGAAGACTCTAATATACCGCGACATGAACAGATTGCAGAAACATCACGATCGTTAAAAGCTCTTGCTCGTGAATTAGCAATTCCGGTGATAGTCTTGTCGCAGTTAACACGAGATACAGAAGGTAAACGCCCAGTACTTGCAAATATTCGTGAGTCAGGAGCTATTGAACAGGATGCTGATGTTGTTTTATTTCTACACCGGGAACGTGAAAGTTTCAAAGACTGGCAAGATTCGGGCAATGAAGTAATAGAAACTGAACTAATAGTAGCCAAACAACGTAACGGGCCTGTAGGAACAATTCGTATTGCATTCATTCCCAAATATGCACGATTTGAAGAACTACTTGCAAAAGAGGCATGAACGTCAGTGGTAAAAGATACTATGATAGTATACTAGTTGTACAAATAAAACAGAAATTTTAAAATTTGTATATTTATGACTCCTTTAAACGTTTAACCTGTGTAAGCGCCTCTTGCTGCAGAATCTACTAATAAAGCATATTTATATAAGGCGCCTTTCTTTTCTTTAAGTTCAGGTGCTTTCCACTCATTTTTTCGTATGTTTAGTTCAGTTTCTGATATCTTGAATGAAATTTCATATCGTTTGCTGTTTATAGTAATAAGGTCACCCTCGTGTAGCAAGGCAATGGGGCCTCCCTCTTGAGCTTCTGGTGAAACGTGTCCAACAACAATACCATGGCTGCCTCCAGAAAAACGACCATCAGTGATAAGAGCTACTTGATCAGCTAGTCCTGCACCAACGAGAGCTGAAGTAGGTGAAAGCATTTCTCGCATTCCCGGTCCACCTTTAGGACCTTCAAACCGAATAACAATTACATCGTTACTTTTTATCTTTCCTTCTAGAATAGCTTTTAATGCATTTTCTTCTTTATCAAAGATACGAGCAGGTCCTTGATGTATAATATCCTGTTCTTGCGATACTTTTAATACAGCTCCATCTGGTGCGAGATTTCCTTTTAGAATGCAGAAAGAACCACGTATACGTTTTGGTTTTGAAAGAGGGAATATTACTTTTTGATTTCTAAGGTCAACTGATACTTTTGATAGATTTTCGGCTATAGTTTTCCCGTTTATGGTAAGACAGTGAGGATGTAAAAGCTTTTCTTCTAATAAAAGCTTCATGATTACTTCCACTCCACCATGATTCCAAAGATCTTCCATTAAATATTTTCCTGAGGGTTTCATATCTGTAAGTATAGGAGTTGTCTCAAAAAAATAATTAAACTCGTCTATATTAAGATTAACTTCCGACTCACGTGCAAGGGCGAGTAGATGCAGTACACCATTTGTGGATCCTCCAAGAGCAAGGATAACACGAATAGCATTTTCAAACGATTCTTTTGTTAGTATATGAGATGGGAGTATATTATTCTTTATACAGTATAATAGGGCAGTGATGCTTTGCTCAGTAAGTCGTCGACGTTCTGGCTTGATAGCAGGAGCAGAAGCTGCCCCGGGCACCATCATCCCAAGAGCTTCGGCAGCGGCAGCCATTGTGTTAGCTGTGTACATTCCACCACATGCTCCAGCAGTAGGACAAGCGGCACATTCGATTGCATGGAGGTCTTCTTTGCTCATTTTTCCCGCTTTTACTTGTCCAATACCTTCAAAGGCAGTTACTAAGTTAATAGCTTCCCCCTTATAGATTCCTGGACTAATTGTACCGCCGTATAAAAACACCGCAGGACGATTTATTCTACGTAACCCCATAATAGTTCCTGGAATTGTTTTATCACAACCACCAATACCAAATAAGGCATCCATTTGATGCCCTTTTGCTACAAGTTCTATCACATCGGCAATAAGATCACGGGACACGAGAGAGGCTTTCATACCTTCATGCCCCATAGCTTCTCCATCGGTAACAACAAAGGTGTGAAAATTCATAGAAAAACAATCAGAGTGGCTCAATATTTTCTTGCCGATCATTGCAAGATTATCAAGATGAAGGTTGCAAGGACCCACATCACTTGCAGCGCTTGCAATGCCAACAATTGGTTTTTGAAAATCTTCATCTTTCATGCCTATAGCTCGTAGCATTGAGCGATTTCCTGTGCGTTCGATACCTTCTGTCATAATTTTGCTATATATATTTTTTCCCTTCATACTATTCATACATCTACTTCCTTAATAAAATTATTCAAATAGGGAAGAGACTGTACAGTTTGCTCTATTTTTTCTCTTGCACTGAGAAGAAGCCCTATGCTATCCCACATACCACTAAGTAAGGATTCCTGAAAAGTTTTAGGCATAGATCCATTATAAACACTTGGGCCTATGTTAACTGTTAGTGTATTTATTTCAATGCTGAGTGTTAATGTAGAGTTAAGTTGCACCTCTTCTTGCAATTTTCTTATTTTTTCCTCAGTAAGTGTAAGAGTTGGTATACCTAACATAAGACAGTTTCCTGCGAATATTTCCGCAAAAGACTCACCTATAATAGCTCGAAAGCCATAATCATACAGCGCTTGTGGGGCATGTTCACGAGACGATCCACAACCAAAGTTTTTATTTACTAGTAAAATGCTTGCCTTTTTAAAGCTCTTTTCATTTAATATATGTGATTTTTCTTTAGCATCTTGATCAAAGCGATGATCGTAAAACAAATATTTTCCTATACCAGAAAAACTTACTGTTTTCATATAGCGAGCTGGAAGAATTTGATCAGTATCTATATCATCTCCCAATAAAGGCACTGCATAACCAGTAATTTGCTGTATATTATTTCCACTCATGATTACTATCCTCTTGTTTTCGAATATCGACAATTTCACCTGCCAAGGCAGCTGCTGCCACCATCGCTGGACTCATGAGTATGGTGCGACCTTCTGGAGATCCCTGTCGTCCGATGAAGTTTCTATTTGAAGTACTGGCGCATAATTGATGGCCTTCTAATTTGTCAGGATTCATTGCTAAACACATCGAACAGCCTGCTTCACGCCATTGAAAACCCGATTGACGGAAAATATCGGCTATTCCTTCTTCTTCAGCTTGATGTGCAATATCTTGCGATCCAGGAACAGCAATTGAACGCACTGAAGGGCTTATTTTATTCCCTTTAAGTATTTTAGCAGCTTCTCTTAGATCACTAAGTCTTCCATTAGTACACGAGCCAATAAATGCAACATCAATCTTTTTTCCTCTTAAAGTTTCTCCGCTCTTAAACCGCATGTGGGTAAGTGCATGTTCAACCGCATTTCGTTCTTTGGCAGAAAATGCCTGTGGTGACGGGATATTTTCTTCTATGGAAATTCCTTGTCCCGGATGAATTCCCCAAGTAAGACGGGGTGCCAAATCTTGTATATCGATATGAGTTATATCATCATATTCAGCATCTTTTTTTGAAGCAATCGACAACCAATATTTTTTTGCACGTTCAAACGCATCATTTTTGGGTGAATATTCTTTTTTTTGGAGATAAGCAAAGGTTTTTTCATCGGGATTTATATATCCCATACGGGCACCTCCTTCTATGCTCATATTACAAATAGTCATACGGGCCTCCATCGAAAGATATTCAATCGTCTGGCCACTGTACTCGTAGGCATATCCGATACCTCCTTTAACGGTTAAATCTGCTATAATTTTTAAAATAATATCCTTGGCATAAATTCCTTTTGGTGGTTTCCCTTTTATTTCTATCTTCCTTACTTTTGGACGATTAAGAGCTAAGCATTGACTTGCAAGAACATCTCGAACTTGTGATGTACCTATTCCCATCGCAATAGCACCAAATGCACCGTGGGTTGATGTATGACTGTCGCCACATGCAATAGTCATGCCAGGTTGAGTAAGTCCCAACTCTGGGCCAATTACATGTACAATACCGTGTCGTGGCGAATCAATAGAAAAAAAGGTAACACCAAAATCTTTTGTGTTTCTTTCAATTGCTTGTGCCATTGTCTCTGCTTGTCGATCATTGTAAGGTCGCTGTTTTTGATGTTCAGTTGGTACAATATGATCGATTGTGGCAAAGGTTTGTTTTGGATATAAAACAGAGAGATTCCTATCTCTCAGCATCTGAAAAGCTTGGGGGGAAGTTACTTCATGGATGAGATGCAATCCTATAAAGATTTGATCTTGCCCAGTAGGAAGCTTACGTACAGTATGTTGATCCCATATAGTATTAAATAGATTCTTTGACATGGTTATTCCTCATTCTTCTCGTTTTCTTCATAATTCATGACTACTTTTCCTGTACGCATAAATTCAACGACAGGGAATAGCCTAAATGTTTTTTTAAGACGTTCAATACGTTTTTCCTCACCACTTGCTTCTAGTATAACTGATGTTTTGTTTACATCAAGTACTGTGCAATGAAGTGATTGTGCAATCTGTAAAACTTCTCTTTGTGTTTGTTCAGTCATCTTTATCTTAAACAAAACAAGCTCACGCTGAATGACATTTTTATCAGTAATGTCATTTACTGTAAGTACATCAACTAGTTTATAAAGTTGTTTAAGTATATTGTGAATTCCTGTTTCATCTCCTCCTGCCACAATAGTAATAAAAGAAAATCGAGGATTTTGAGTAGGAGATGCGATTAAACTATCTATATTGTATCCACGACGGGCAAATACAAGTGAAATACGGATAAGCACTCCTGGCTTATTTTGTACATACAAGCATATTGTGTGTGTTCGTTTGTTTGTTTTTAACATATAATCACCTTTTAATTTCTATGTGCTTCCTGAAGGAGCTGTAAGTTTTCCTTTTGGTGCTTCTATAATCATATCTTCATATCCCGAGCCTGCAGGAATCATTGGAAAAACATTATCTTCCTTCTCAACCTCGGCATCGATAAGACAAGGGCCATCCTGATAAGTAAGTGCCGCTGTTACGATTCTCCTGACGTCTGCACTGCGTTTTACCCGTAAGCCTTTGACTCCATAACTTTCAGCTAATTTTACAAAATTAGGATTTCCTTGCATGTCTACCCCCGATAATCTGTTTTCATAAAATAAATCTTGCCATTGCCGTACCATTCCTAAATAATTATTATTGATAATGAGAATCTTGATAGGTAATTTATGAATGGCCGCAGTAGCAAGTTCACATAAGGTCATTTGAAACCCACCATCTCCTGCGACAATAAGTACTGTTTTATGAGGATATGCGAATTGTGCACCAATTCCAGCAGGTAAGCCAAAACCCATTGATCCCGCACCTCCACTGCTTACCCAATGAAAAGGGTGGTGCACTCGATAGTATTGTGCTGTCCACATTTGATGTTGTCCAACATCAGTAGCTACAATAGCTTCTCCTTTTGTTTGTAGATAAAACTCTTCGATAACATGTTTTGCTAAGAGTTTTCCTGACTTTTTATATTTTAGTGGATACTGTTTGCGCCATTTTTGAACTCGCAGGACCCATGCTTTTGTATCTCCTGGTTGGGCAATACTTGCTATTTGTTCTACCACATCTGCTGCATTTCCATGGATACACAAGTCAACGGTAACCATTTTATTGAACTCTGATTCGTCAATATCAATATGAATTTTTCGTGCATTGTTGCAAAAGTTGTCTGGATTTCCCACAATTCTATCATCCCATCTCGATCCTATCGAGATAATCAAGTCACAATACTGTACTGCTTTGTTTGCATACGCAGTACCATGCATACCAAGCATGCCCAAGTTTAATGGATGATCTTCAGATAAAGCACCTTTCCCTAACATTGTATTCGTAAGAGGAATATTAAGTTTTTCAACAAGAAATTTTAGTGATTTTTCCGCATGAGAAAGGATGGCTCCATGCCCTGCCAAGATAAGTGGGCGCTGAGCATCTTGCAACATTCTTGCGGCTGTTTCAATTTGATTTTCATCAATTCTAATTTGTGTTTTATATCCCGGTAAGTCTATTTCGACTGAGTAATCAGCTTCAATAAGTGCACTTGAGATATCTTTAGGTACATCAATAAGTACAGGCCCTGGGCGTCCGGATTGACAAACATAAAATGCTTCCTTCATAATACGTGGAAGTTCCTGTGCATTTTTTACTAGGTAAGAGTGTTTTACGACAGGGAAAGAAATACCCGACACGTCGGCTTCTTGAAACGCATCAAAGCCTAGATTCCAGGTAGTTTGTTGACCACATATGATAACCATTGGAATAGAATCCATCTGGGCAGTTAGAATACTGGTTATAGTATTAGTTGCACCAGGTCCTGATGTAACAAGTACAACTGCTGGTTTTCCCGAAGCTCGAGCATATCCATCTGCCATAAATGCAGCTCCCTGCTCATGGCGAGTGAGAATAAACTTAACAGGGGACTGCACAAGAGCATCAAAAATTGGGATTGCAGCACCTCCAGGAATACCAAAAATATATTCAACACCTTGTTGATGAATGGAGTCAATAATGATCTCTGCGCCTGTTTTCTTATGCATTCAAACCTCCTTGAAAACCTAAAAGGTAATAATATGCCTATAATAAACTTTTCTTTCTTTTCTTGCAAGTAATATAATATATTTTTATTCTTTTTCTGTTTATTTATTAGAATAATTTACTGGCTAAATAGTTTTCTCTTGTTTTAAACTGTATTCTTATTGTTTCTCCTTTATATGAAGCTAAAAGTCTTATTCTTGAACGTTTATTTCTTTACTTTATTGGTTAACAGTATGTATTAATAATTATTTTAAATGATTAATGATTAAACAAAATAGTTATGATCAGTTTTTGTTAAATATACCTTATAATCACTGTTGAATATTTAGTAATTCGGTACTAGTATGTAGATATGAATACATTTATGGACTTTGTGGGGGAACACCGTATTGCTATACATAATGAGATAAGTGATTTTCTACACTATATTCAAAAAAAACATCATAGAATTTGGAAGTCTGCTAGTATTTATATAGATCGTCTAGACACCTATATTTGTGCAGGGAAGGGGAGTCGTGGTGCGTTGTTAGTGCTAGGATATCATATTTTCGAACAAAATAATAACGTTGCTCTTTCTTCTAAATCTATTTATCAGCTTGCGGCTTGTCTCGAGCTTCTACAGTCATTTCTACTTATTCATGATGATATTATTGATAAAAGTGCTAAAAGAAGAGGGCTTGATACAATGCATTGCCAACTTGCGCATAATAAAGAAGATAGAAAGGGTATTGATCGTGCATTATGTGTAGGTGATATTACTGCAATGATTGCATTTGAACTGCTTTCTCGTATATCTCTTCCTGATAATCTGCTACGAAGTATTTTGCAAGAATTGTCATCATTTATTGCACAAGTAGGTATAGGTGAGATTCTTGACATCAATTTGGTAGGAGATTTCTCAGTCACAATAGGTACTGTATTCCAAGCATATGTTATTAAAACAGCGAATTACAGTATTTATCTTCCACTGTTATTAGGATCTCTCTGTGCACAAAATACACGCAATAATGATATCCTTAGAACATTTTCAGAGAAAACAGGCATTCTATTTCAAATACGTGACGATGAACTTGATCTTTTTGGTGCTAAAACGGGTAAAACAAATGCATGTGATTTGAAAAATAAGAATCCCAGTATTCCTTTGCTTCTCTTCCGTGATAAATATGGACTCAAGTGTTTGGAAGAAGAAGTATTGTCTTGTGATATCAATATGGCACTACAGGCATTGAAAAAAATTCAAAATGATCTCTATAATTTAAAACAAAACCTAAAAGCTGAAGCATTGGAAGCGCTAAATAGATTTAAAAATATATCAAGCGATTCATATAATAAATTATATAAACTCCTGCAATTCGCAGCAGATCGCACCCAATAATTTTCACTCTAGTTTATTTTTTGTAAACAAATCGTTGAAGGAAGAAAATGTGTAGTTTATGATTTGATTCAAGTTCGGTATGGAAGGTGCTGACCATACAAACTTTTTCTTGAACAATGACGGGTTTTTTTTTCCAATATCCTAAAATAGTGCAAGATTTTCCACATCGGGTAATAAGTGGTGCTCTAATGAAGAGTGAAGGAATGACTTTTCCATCAAGAACAGGAATAGACAGTACTGCTTCAAAACTGTTTTTTTGGGTTCCATATGCATTTCTTCTAATATCAATATCGATTAATGAAAAACAGTCCTGTGGTTCGGGTAACACCTTGTGGGAAAGTAAGATAGCTCCAGCACAGGTTCCCCATACAGGTATATCTTGTTTAAAAAGAATTTCAAGAGGATGCCATAGTTGCTTTCGTTTAAGAAGATAGATCATAGCAGAGCTTTCTCCTCCTGGAATAACTAACGCATCAATATAAGTGAGGTCGTGAGGGGTTTTTATCAATTTTACAGATTGCTTAAGGGCAAGAAAATGTTGTTGATGGTCATAATAGTCTCCCTGAAGGGCAAGAATTCCAATAGTTTTCTTACCAGCCACGAGAGGCAAGACGTTCAGCAACATCGAGATCTGCGGAGTTGATGCTTTCCATCGATTTGCCCAACCCATAAGAAATACGCGCAAGTGCTTCTGGGTCTTCATATGAGGCAACTGCTTCGACAATAGCAGCTGCGCGCTTAGCAGGATTTTCAGACTTAAAGATTCCTGATCCAACAAAAACTGCTTCAGCTCCGAGGCGTACCATTAACGCAGCATCCGCTGGGGTTGCTACGCCTCCCGCTGAAAAGTTAGGAACAGGCAAGGATCCTTTTTTCGATACATATTGCACAAGTTCAAGAGCTGCTCCTAATTCTTTTGCTTTATGCACCAGTTCTTCCGTGTTTAATTGTCGTACAATCTTTATTTCAGCCATGAGAGAACGCATGTGCCGTACAGCTTCAATGATATCGCCTGTTCCAGCTTCACCTTTTGTTCGTATAAGTGCGGCACCTTCCGATATTCTTCGGAGTGCTTCACCCAGATTACGGCATCCACATACAAACGGAATAGAAAAATCATGCTTGTTTACATGAAAAATATTATCTGCAGGAGTAAGCACTTCACTCTCATCAATGAAATCAACACCAAGAGCTTGTAAAATTTCAGCCTCCACAAAGTGTCCAATACGACATTTTGCCATCACGGGGATATGCACTGCTTTTTTAATATCCTCTATCATCAGAGGATCGCTCATACGCGCAACACCACCGTGTTTTCGAATGTCAGCAGGTACTCTTTCCAAGGCCATTACGGCTTGTGCACCTGCATTCTCAGCTATACGAGCTTGTTCTGCATTTACTACATCCATAATCACACCACCCCGTAACATCTTGGCAAGTCCTACTTTTGTTTTCCATTTAGTATTGTGTTGGGCAAAAGACATATACATATAGCATATGTCTTCGATTTTTTTTTGTCAAGAAACTTCTCCAGCCTGTTTTGTTATGATACAGTAGAAAGAGTGGAAATTGCCCAGAGAATAGCAAAACTTCTTGAAGAGGTTGAGAATACATGCCAGCATTATGGGAGTGATTTCTCAAACCTGCAAATTGTTGCAGTGAGCAAGTCTCGCTCAATTGATCAGATTAAGAGTGCACATGAAGCAGGTATGATTTTCTTTGGGGAAAACAGAGTACAAGAAGCACAAATAAAGCACCCTCAAATGCCCAAAGATAGCATTCTGCACATGATAGGGCATTTACAAAAAAACAAAGTTACAAAGGCTGTACGCTTGTTTCAATGTGTACAATCAGTTGATTCTACCGAACTTGCGATGAAAATTGCACATTGCGCAGATACGCTCGGATCTTCCATTGATATTATGCTTGAGTTACACACGGGAGAAGGAACAAAATCAGGTTATCAAGATGAACAAGAATTAACTGATTCATTGGCTCAAATATATGAAGAACCAGCGATTCGAGTTGTGGGTTTAATGACAATGGCTCCCTTTACTAATCATAAAATAAATGTTTCACGGGCTTTTTCTCGTCTTGCTACTCTTTTTAGTTGTTTGCGTTCGAAATATAGTGATTTGCATTTTCTTTCGATGGGGATGTCACGAGACTATCATATTGCTATTGCAGAAGGCGGTAACATGATTAGAATAGGAAACAGTATTTTTGGACCTTATAATGAATAAATTTCTTTTTTTACTTTTTATTTCAGTATCGATAGGTGCACAAGAGAGTGTTGTCTCATTTCAAGATATCCAACATTACTCCTTGCTTAGGTCTCAAAATATAAATATTGTAAGATTGTTAAATGAAAATGGGATTCCAGCAAAAAGGCTTTTATGGGGTCTTAATAATTTCACTCAAAACTCAGTTTTTCTTTCCAGTAAAGATCCAGTGCCTTATAGTATAGATGAATTTCCCACTTGGGTTCGTGCAATTGGGCGTATGGAAGCTATTTTTGTGGGGGCTATTCCGATTGCGGTCTTTTTTTCAACTATTGTGTATGATATATATCGCTATACAATTAATTATCAGAAGACAGGTAAGAGTGATCCACGCTATTTCCCCTCTATTATTTCATCAACACATGAGTCTTTTAAGGAGAATGAACAAAGGAATATTTTTTTGGCAAGTTTAGGAGTTGCTGCTACAGTGGTTGTTGTGGATCTTATTATTGACCAAATTAAATTGCGGCATGGAAAGTATTAAATATTCTCATATAACCAATAATGATTTTCCTCGTGTTGATTACGCAATTATCAATTATTTTAACCAGAAAATAAGTAGGGCACAGCTTAAACAAAGAATTCAGAAACTTTCCATCAATCAAAAACCGGCCAAACTTTCACATTCAGTAAAGCAAGGGGATAAAATACAATTTTATCTATGCGATGAGTCCGATCACAGGATTCTTCCCGCTCCCATTATATTTTCTACCATATGGGAGAATGAGAATATAATAGTTATTAATAAACCACAAGGGTTAGTGGTGCATCCTGCAGCTGGGCATTGGCAAGACACTGTTGTCAATGGATTATTATGGCGTTGGTATGAACACTTTAAAAATAAAGATTGGGATGTATTGCGTCCTGGGATTGTTCATAGACTTGATGCAGATACTTCTGGAGTCCTGATAATTGCTAAAGATACACATACACATGCCTTCCTTGTTGATGTTTTTAAACGAAGAGTTCTACAGAAAATTTATTTTGCAATAGTAAAAGGGGTTCCCCGCACACAGGAAGGGGAGATACAGAGTAAGATTAGACGCGACCCTTTACACCGAAAGAGATTTTCTGTTGCTATAACAGCGGGTAGAGAAGCACTTACTCGGTATCAAGTATTAGCAGACAATGGTCAATATTCCTTGGTTAAGTTTAAACCACTCACAGGACGAACTCATCAGATTCGACTCCATGCAAAACTTTTAGGCACTCCAGTATTGGGAGATCCGTTGTATGCAAGAAAAGATTTGCAATACCCTCACGCAACCATGCAATTACACGCATATTCACTCTCCTGCCCTATTAGGCAAGGGGGAAAAAAACACCGCTTTATTGCAGAACTTCCTATTCATATGAAAGATTTGCTTAGCCTTATCGGGATAGACGAGAAAATTTGTGCTCAATAGTTCTTCTCAACATTCAATTGTTTTTCTTGATTCGGGGATAGGTGGGTTGTCATATCTGGAACATCTTATGGTATTACGTCCTGAATTATCGGGTATTTATGTGGCAGATACCGCATATTTTCCTTATGCAATACAACCTCGAGATAAACTTACACAAAGAATCCTTGATTTAGTCGTGCGTATATATAATACTTGGCATCCAGACTATTTGGTGCTTGCATGCAATACTGCAACTATATTATGCAAAGACCATTTCCAAGGAAAATATAAAACTACACACATTATAGGCGTAGAACCTATACGCATACATACACTAAATATACAAGGAGTTAGCTATACACGTGTTTATCTGTTGGCTAGCTGGCATACAGTGGAGGCAAACAGAGAAAAAGTCTGTTTAGATACAGGAGAGAAGATTGTACCCTGTCAAGGTATTGATGGAACTCTTTTAGTACGCCGTGTGGAAAATGCAGCACCCAACTTTATGTCTCATAATATTAAAGAGTATATTCAGTCATTAAGAACAGAAATAGAGACACACAGTGTAGTTATACTGGGTTGCACACATTTTTTGCATATAAAGTCATTATTTTCTTGCATTCTTCCCGATGTAAAGCTAGTAGACACACGGGAAAAGTTTGCTACTCAAATAAGCAAGAAAATAAAAATAGAATCCCAGCATGTACAGTCAAGTGACTGGCTATTCGTACATACAGGTGCTGCGCATGCACAACGTTATCGTCTAGTAGCACAAGCTTTTGGCTTGTGTTATAAAGGTGTGTGGTCGAATGATTGACACATAATAATGTACAATATAGTATATTATATGAAAAAAAATACATTAACATTCTTATTAAAATTTGTTACTCTAAAAGATAGTAAACAAAGAAGAAAACATGCTCCTATCAGAATTTTATCTGTACTTTTACTTTGCCTTTTTGTCTTAGGTTCCTGTCCAAATGGACCAATGTCCAAAAAATCTTCTCAAGAAGTAGACCCCCAAACAGGCACCCCAAATGATCAGATTCCCCCAAATGATCAGATTCCCTTAGAAAAGATCATTCAACAAGTAGGAGGATCTGAAAATAGCCAGATTGTTCTGATTACTGTGCCGGGAGGCCCTCTAGCCGATTTACCTAACAGAAAAGAGTTTTTAAATATATATCAGAACACAAAGTTGGATTTACAGAAAGTATCCTTGGTGACTGCACATCAAATACAAACTTTGCATTCAGATTTTTTTAAAAGTAAAGAAATTACCTTTGAAGATGCAAAAAAGTATGATATCTTGACCACAAACATGCTCATGCGGACGATAAGATATTTTAAAAATCAAAGTAAAAACGTATATGTAATAGGTATTTCATTTGGTGCCTTTATTGTAGAAGACTTATTGGCCACTTATGGAGGAACCATAGCAGATGGGTTTATTATCATGGTAGGGCGTTTAAATATGCCAAAGAAGGTGTGGGAGACATTCTCCAGAGGAATACATATTAGATTTAAGGAGGATGGCATAAACATAGATGAAATGCCGTCTCCTAGTATGGACGCTAATACTAGAATCACCTCTTCCAATATGAATAAACTAGCCGCAGGTCTTGGATACCATCGCTATGTTGATTTATTAAAAGATGTGGACCTTTCGAATGTTATATACGCATATGGAGAAAAAGATAGGCAAGTAGGAATTCTTACAACAGAAGAAATTAATGCTCTTACTAAGCAGAAGAACGGAGTTTCTCGGTTACTAAAAGGGAACAATTTAGGACATTCAGAGACCATATCAAGGTATATGGAGGAAGCTCTTAAGGGTATTTTGAATAATCCTACCTTATTTCATCCTTAATGAGAAAGTACTTACACAGTTAAAGAAGTAATTTGATAGTTATATTTACCTGTCGGAAAACAATTTATTTATGAGATCAGCCTTACAGTATCGTCATACTGGTATGCTGTATTTATTATTAACTCTTTTATTATTTAACTCGTGTGTAGGATTTTCCCACAATATGAACAAATCGGAAGGTTATAAGACCCCATCCATTGAACAAATCATAATACCTTTAGCAGGAAGACAAAGCAGCAACATTGTTTTGATTGACGCACAAGGTGGACCTGCTCCTCTTTTGTTATCCGATATGACAAAAATGATATACAGAAAATATGTAAGAATAAATCTTCGAAAAGTCTTCCTCGTAACTGTACATCAAACACAGACTCTATATTCAAAACTCTTTCAAAGAATACCCATTACTTTCGAAATGGCCAAGTATTATGATATGAAAACTACGCGTATGCTCAAAGATGCAGTCGTTTATTTTAAGGCTAAAGGAAAGAAGGTCTACGTAATAGGTATTTCATTTGGTGCATTTGTGGTGGAACAAATGTTAGCAAGTTATGGGAATATAGCAGATGGGTATGTACTTATAGTAGGTCGCCTAAATATGCCTGATGAAGTGTGGAAAGCCTTTGCTGAAGGAGAGTTTAAAGGATTTCAGGATGGCACAACAGTTATTGATCTTGATGGTGCACAACAGGCAGGTATGGGAGGGGATGGTGCTCCTGAGGTTCTAGTCCGTAACATGGCTAAACTTGCTGCAGGTTTTGGTTACCATCGTTATATTCGCTTACTAAAAGATATTGACCTTTCAAATGTTGTATATGTATATGGGAAACAGGATGAACAAGTAGGAGCACTCACTAAACAGGAAATAGATTTTTTGACTATGAAAAATGTTACCATATTAACAAGCAAGAACAGGCATGAAGAAACTGCTATGCAATATGCACGTGATGCACTTATTAACATTTTGGGGAAAGAAAAAGAGTTATTTCTTTCTCCTTAGTTTTCTAATTGTAGCACTATTTTCTTGTCAAAGATTTGTACTAAGGACATGTGTAAGAAAAACTTTATTTCTCTCTTATTGGAGAATAACTTACTCTATGGATTCTCAATAGAATATCGTGTATATTATCATGTTCAGGGTGCTTATTATTATTATCATAACTATAATTAAATATTTGGCTATCATCCATCTTACAGCAACTACCCTTTTTGTGTTATGAGAAGAGTAAATAATAAATATAAAAGCAGTAAATATATATTTATAGTATGCTTGATATAAAATAGCATATCTTTTTTTGAAACATGAAAAAAAGTGCTATACTGATACATGAATAAATCTTCTGTGGAAAACGTACTTGACTTCTCTCATATACGTCGAGAACTTGCATCGTACTGTCTTAGTGAAGACGGTAAAACGCATTGCATGAAACATCAACTTTTTTTTTCAAGTTTATTGCGCGAAGAAATCCAGAATGATGTTATTCAATATCACACGATCCGGGAAATACAATTTCACTGGCCGAGTATTCCTCCATCTAGTTTTATTTTGAAAATTCTTGAAAAAACTAATGCGATTCTAAGCGAACAGGAATTGCAGCAAATTGCAGTATTTATCTTCAGCTGGTTACACATACGTAGCATCTTAAGAATCGAGAAAGTTCCCTTACACATGTGCCCAGGAAAAACAACGCAGATATTTCAAGAATATCTTAGACAAGTGGATCCATTACAAGGTATCAAGCGTGATACAGATCCTATTCTAAGGAAACTTCACAACCAACAAATAACTATAAGACAAAGAATAATTGCGAATGCACAACAAATCATGCAAAAAAATCAAAAAGCATTTCAGTCCAAAGAACCTGCTTTTCGACAAGGACGTTTTGTACTTCCTCTAGATAAAAATGCACGGCTTCCTGTTAGTTATGTAATTTTAGCTGTTTCCGAGGGTGGTTCCACATATTATATTGAACCCCGTAGCTTGTTAATACTTAATAATGAATTGCTTGTTCTAGAACAATCCCTTGAACGAAGACTTTATGAATTGCGTAAACAACTTAGCACCCATATCACCTATGCACAAGAAGAATTGCAAAGTATTGGAGAAGGTATCACACACTTTGACATGCGCTATGCACGTATACAGTTTTACAATCACCACAAAGAAAACTGTTTCTTATCTCCAAGAGGAACACGTCTTTATTTAAAAAATGCCATTCACCCTCTGATGAAATCTTCATTTGTACCTTTGGATATGACTATTGATAATAACCGGCCAATAGTTATTGTAAGTGGAGCAAATGCAGGCGGAAAAACTATTTCTCTCAAAACAATTGGCATATTAGTGTTAATGCATCACTTTGTACTTCCCGTACCTGTAGATGCCAAATCTGATATATCCTCATTTAATCAGATATTTTGTATCATTGGCGACAAACAATCATCTAGTAACGGTGAATCAACATACAGTAGCCGTTTATTAGAACTAAAGGATATGCTTCAAAAAGCAGATAACAACAGTTTGGTTCTCATTGATGAATGTGCAGCTCACACTTCTGCTGAAGAGGGTGCGGCACTTGCATGTGCCATTATTGAATTCTTGCTGAATAAGAAAGCCAAAGTGTGGCTTACTACACATATACAAACTTTAAAAGCATATGCATTGACACATAAAGGAATAAAATCTTGCGTAATGGAATTTGACAAACAACACATAACACCAACCTTTCGGATTCAAGAGGGAATTGCAAGTAAAAGTCATGCTATAGAACTTGCTGAACGTTATGGTATTTTTCCGCATATTATTGCAAGAGCAAAAGAATATCTTCAAGCAGATAAGACGGGGGAATTACTAAATGATATCTCACAAGTTTTGCATAAATTGCAAGCAGAGCAAGAATTAGTACATAAGGAAAAACAATTGTTTATCGAAGAATACCAGAATAAAAATAAAAAACATTATATAAAACAAAAAGAACTGTTAGAAAAACTTAATCGAGAATATAAAGCACTACGAGAGTTTCGGAAAGAAGCAACAAAGACACTCGATGCTCTTGTAGCATATAATCGCCAAGAGGAAAATTATGTTAATCGTAATGCCAATATTAAAACCTTTCGAAAAGAAATAAATATACAATTAGCACAATACGAGAATCTTCAAGAAGAATTCTCTCAAAAAACATCTCCACCGATTTCTCTTGAAGTTGGAAATATAGTTCGGTATCATGAACATATTGCTCCCATCGAGGCAATAGACAAAAGTGGAAATATTTTGTTATATATAAGAGGAAAACGTGTGTGGTTAAAAGCTGATTTGGTTACTCACTGCGAAGCAAAGAAGCATGATGAGCACAAAATTCTGCAAAAACCACAAGTAATTTATTCATATGAAGTTTCTCCACGCACACATTACCAAAGTGATGTGAGAGGTTTGCGATTACAGGAAGCTTTACTAGTAGTCGATGCACAATTACAACATGCGATTCTTGAGAGAATGAAAGAAATAATCATTATTCACGGAAAAGGAGATGGAATACTTCAAAAGGGAATATGTCAGTATATTCATGCGCATAGTTTGGTTAAATCGTATCGGTATGCATTACCAGAGGAAGGAGGTATGGGAAAACTATATGTTAAAGTTAAAGACTAAACTAATAGCACCTTATGTTTTAATGCTTATTACTATAATTTTATTACAATCATGCCTTTCGTTTAAAGTAGAACTTAGTATGAATGAAAACAACACAGGAACAGTAAACATTCACTATACATTTGATCCCAAGGTGTTAGCAGAGGTGGGCTTATCTGATAACAGTGAACCACTTTTTCCTTGGACAAAGAAGGATTATATACTACTGGCCAAAATAAATGATGGCATTGAATTAGAAAAGGCAATTTTTAAGAAATTATCAAAAAAACAAACTGAGGTCCAGATACAATACCGTTTTAGAAACATCGCATCTCTTAATCAATTGCTGCGAACTATCAATATGAAAGTCCAAATGCACAAGAGAAAAGGAAGGAGTAATCTTTTATTGCATGGACGTCCCGCACCTGAGGAAGTTCGGTTTTCAGATTCAACTGAAATACGTTATACAGAAGACGCTGGATTTACTATTCAAATCATGCGCTTACTCTTCCCAAATATGCCATTGGAGTATCGCATAAAAGCACCAAAAATGATTAAAACAAACAGCAAGGGTCACCGTAAAGGAAAAGAAGCTATCTTAACAAGTAATTTGGATGAAATGACCAGGAACATCCATGCATTCCAATGGTCGGTACAATGGTAAAATTCTCAATTAAATAAGATGTTTAAACAACATTTCACACAAAAAGATACACCCTTAGAGAATAAACGCAACGCCACAAAGCAATTATATGTATGAGTGTACTATAAGAGATACATGTTAATAACATATACAAATTAATTTCTTTTATTTTAATATGTAGATTGAAATAAAAGTTAAAAAATATAATCTTTATCTTTTACAGCATAAGGTGAGATTATTTCGGTATTAGCGGTTTTAATCGTGTTGTAAGGGTATAGTTTATTCCTCCAAAGCTATCTCTTTTGCGCTGTTAGTGGAGATGTTCTTTCAAAAAAAGATTTACATTCACGTTCACGACATTTTTTGCTTGCTCTGCGTATAAGTATATGCTATACTAATAACATGACAATTAACAGAAAATCATGTCACACAGGAGATAGGTGTTGTGGATACGCAACTTTCTGAATTACTCCAAACAATTCACAAGGAGGGCATTGAAAAAACGACTATCGAATGTGAGGCGCTTATTTCAGAAGCAAAGGCAACAGCGTTAAAAACAATACAGAAAGCAGAAGAAAAAGCTGCTAGTATCCTTCAGAGAGTTGAAAAAGAATCAGCACTATTACAAGCAAATGTTGTATCAGCGTTAAAACATGCTGGGCGTGATCTTTTCTTAGATATTGAACAAAAGATCAAAAAACTTTTTGAGAACCTTATCCTTCGCCAGGTAGAAGAATTACGTAAAACAGAGTCTCAGGAGACTTTAAAAAAAGTAGTAGAAAGGTGGGTCAGCACCTATGGTGCCATTGAATTACATCTTAGCGAACAAGAAGTAAAAGTACTTGGTGACCTATTTCTAAATGAATTAGTAGAACTTTTCTCAGAAAAAATTGTCATTAAAACATCCAAACATCTCAAAGATGGATTTCAGGTTTGGAAAAAAGACCAAAGCGTGTTTGTAGATTTTTCTTCCATTCATATTGCTCAATTACTTACGCAATATCTTAATCCCACATTTCAAAAATACCTACATGAGGAAGAACATTAATGCACTATTACTTTTTGTTATCCTCTCTACCCTACTTGCAACTTTCTCGCAATAAACCTTTTCGTTATGAACAGTTTCTCCTCTACGCTCAGAATGAAGTAACAACACCTCAGTTTCTTATGTTGCGCTATCTGCAAACTGCATATCCATATGTATCTGAATTACCAGATTTTATGCAAGCGGAGGTAATGTTGCAAAAGTGGTGGGAATATAATTTTTCTCTGCGAGCAGTGCTTGCATTGTCTCGGCATGATAGCGGTGGAGAACAAAACTCTTTCTTAAAAATGCATGTTAGTAATTCACTTGCTGTGTTTCACGCACAACGAATTCTAGAAAAAAAAGATCCCTTACAGAGAGAATATATTCTACTTGAGGGTCAATGGCAAATGATTGATTTACTGGGTGAAAGAGAATACTTTACTTTCTGTGCAGTGTTGCTCTATGCATTACGTTTGGGAGTATTTACTCGAAAGTTTGTTTTTCAGGCTGCACGGGGTCGTGAACGATTCGAACAATCATCTCGAGATATTATGCAGGATTATGACAAAATTAGTGATTATTTTCACGAGGTGAGGAAAGAAAATGAGCAAAGGTAAGGTTGTCGGAATCAATGGTAATTTGGTAACAGCGGAAGTTAAGGGACCTGTCAGCTTGAATGAGGTAGCTTATGTATGCTTAGGAAATATCCGACTTAAGGCGGAAGTTATTCGAATTACTGGTGATATTGTTGAACTGCAGGTATTTGAAGATACACAGGGAATTGCAGTAAATGATATGGTAGATTTTTCCGCACAACAGTTAAGCGTAGAACTTGGTCCTGGTTTATTGGGAACAATATGTGATGGCTTGCAAAATCCATTGACTGAGATAGCAAAAAAATCAGGATATTTTTTACCACGAGGTGTGTATCTTAGTGCTCTTTCTCAAGATAAAGAATGGAATTTTCGTAAAAAAGTGCGGGAAATGGATGAGATTTATGCAGGTGATAGTATTGGAATTGTTTCTGAAGGTATTTTTGATCATCAAATTATGTTGCCATTTTATTTGAAAGGGCCTTGTGTGATCAAAAAAATAAGTAATGACGGCACATATACATTATCTGATACTATTGCACAGGTAGAAGATCAAACCGGACAGTTACATGACATAACTATGTCATTTTATTGGCCTGTACGTCGTCCTATCCGATGCTATGAGGAGAGATTACGACCACACCGCACAATGGTAACCAAGGTACGTGTCATTGACACATTGCTGCCAGTCGCTTTAGGTGGAACTTATTGTATTCCTGGACCATTTGGTGCGGGAAAAACTGTTTTACAACACATCACTAGCAAGAATGCGGAAGTGGATATCGTTGTTATTATTGCCTGCGGAGAGCGAGCAGGTGAAGTAGTAGAGGTGCTTAGGGAATTTCCAAAACTAGTTGATCCACGCACTAACCGTTCGCTTATGGAGCGAACAGTCATTGTGTGTAATACCAGCTCCATGCCAGTAGCAGCTCGAGAAGCTTCTGTGTATACGGGGGTAAGTATTGCCGAATACTACAGGCAAATGGGGTTGCACGTACTCTTGTTGGCAGACAGTACATCTCGATGGGCTCAAGCAATGCGTGAAATGTCAGGACGTTTAGAGGAAATACCAGGCGAAGAGGCTTTTCCTGCATACTTGGAATCAGTAATCGCTGCATTTTATGAGCGAGCAGGTATTGTCCGTTTAAGAAATGGAAAGGAAGCTTCTGTTACTATTGGCGGAAGCGTAAGTCCTGCCGGGGGAAATTTTGAAGAACCTGTTACACAGGCAACATTAAAAGTAGTGGGCGCATTTCATGGACTTTCTCGTGAACGTGCAGAAGCACGCAAATATCCTGCTATAGATCCACTAGAAAGCTGGAGTCATTATGATGGATCAGTTGACCCTCAATTAGCACAAAAAGCCCGTTGGGTTTTAAAGAAAGGCAATGATGTAGCACAAATGATGAAAGTGGTCGGAGAAGAGGGTACGCATATGGAAGATTATACATGGTTTCTTAAGGCTAATTTTTTCGATGCGGTATATCTTCAACAAAACGCTTTCGATCCTGTGGATCAAGCTGTATCCATTGAGCGTCAAACGCATGTATTTTCCATTATTATGAATATTCTTTCCACACACTATTCATTTGTACAAAAAGAAGAGGCCCGGCAGTTTTTTTACCAATTACGCCAACATTTTCTTGATTATAACAGTACAGAATGGCAATCAGCAGATTTTATTCGAATTGAAAAGAAAATCAAACAGATTGCATCCGAGAAAAAACAGAAAATAGTTACTGACAAAAAAGAGGAGAAAGCATAATGCATACTGTTTTGACTCGTATTGAATCTATTCGAGGTAATGTTATTACAATTCGAGCACAGAACGTACATTATTTAGAAACTGCGATCGTACATACTCAGTATGGAAATTCACTTGCTTCTGTAATTAAAATCATGAACGATGAAGTGTCTCTTCAAGTATTTATGGGGGGACGGGGTATCTCAACTGGCGATCAGGTTTCATTTACGAAGGGGTATGTCACGACCTCTTTTTCAAAAAACTTATTAGGTCGTGTTTTTAATGGAATAGGTAAACCTCGTGACACAGGGCCTTCACTTGATGAAAACCTCATAGATATTCGTATTCCACCTGTCAATCCCGTTACCCGTATTATTCCCCATAATATGATCCGAACAGGTATCCCGATGATAGATATCTTCAACACCTTAGTAGAATCTCAAAAGATACCTGTTTTCTCAATTTCAGGTGAACCATACAATCAATTATTAGCACGTCTTGCGTTGCAGGCTGAGGTTGATATCATTATTTTAGGAGGTATCGGACTTCGATACGATGATTATCTTTATTTCAAAGACACCCTCGAAAAAGGTGGCGCCTTATCAAGAACAATCGCTTATATTCATACTGCAAGCGACCCTATTGTAGAAGCCTTATTGGTTCCCGATATCTGTCTTTCTGTAGCAGAAGGGTTTGCTTTGGAAGGAAAACGTATCCTGGTGCTGCTGAGTGACATGACTAATTTTGCTGATAGATTAAAGGAGATTGCTATCACACAAGAACAAGTACCTTCTAATAGAGGATATCCTGGGGATCTATACAGTCAATTAGCTTCCCGTTATGAGCGAGCAGTTGACTTTGATGATGCGGGTTCTATTACAATCCTCACAGTTACAACTATGCCTGGAGATGATGTCACACATCCAATACCCGACAATACAGGATATATTACCGAAGGTCAATATTACTTACGTAATAGCAGAATTGAACCATTTGGCTCCCTCTCTCGATTGAAACAAATGGTTAATAAAGACACTAGGAAAGACCACCGCGATATTATGGATAACATGATACGACTGTATGCGGCATTTCGGGAAACAGAAGAAAAAAAGTCGATGGGTTTTCGGATGTCGCAATGGGATGAAAAATTGCTTAAGTATGGAGTCTTGTTTGAAGAAAAACTTATGTCGCTTACTGTTAACATTCCTCTTGAAGAAGCACTTGATACTGGATGGCAAATTCTCGCCGATTGTTTTCAACCGGAAGAAACAGGGCTAAAAACAGAATTGATTAAGGATTTTTGGCCTCAAAAGGATTAGTCATTATGACTGTCAAACACACAAAAACTGAATTAAAACAACAAAAAGAAACGCTCTACCGTTTTTATCGTTATCTGCCAACCTTGCAATTAAAACAACAACAATTACAACTTGTTATCCACAAGATGAAAAGAGAAAAAGAACACATTCTCTTGGAAAAACAACTTCGTGATTCGTCATTGCAACGTTGGATTGCCGTCTTTGCTGAAGACCCTGTACTTAAGTCTTTACTCACTATAGAAAAATTTTCTTTGGGTATGCACAGTATCGCAGGGGTCGACATTCCTATTTTTAAAACGATATTATTTCAGGAAGAGACTATTGATGCTTTTACTACACCATTATGGGTACAAGATGCCTGCGAGGAAATGAAAGAACATCTTACTGCTTCGTTACGACTTAAAGTTTTAGAACATGCGATTTATTTACTTGAAGAAGAATTACGTATTACTATTCAACGTGTTAATTTATTTGAAAAAGTACGTATTCCAGACACTAAAGAAAACATTAGAACAATAAAGATTTTCCTCAGTGATCTTCAAACAGCAGAAGTGGTTCGAGGTAAGATCGCTAAACGAAAAATAATGGAAAGATGTTTATGATACTTCCAATGAAAAAAGTAACTATAGTAGCTCGCCAAGATCAGGAAACACAAACCTTACGAGATTTAGCATCTTTGGCTATCTTTCATGTAGAAGAACCTAAACAGCCACAGAATGACGAAATCCGAACACTTCAAAAAGATATCATATATTTACAAAACCTACACAATGTCTTACCTAAGTCGTCCTTATTAGAGGGTTGTGACGATGATAGGCTTCAATCATCTTGCAAGCGTGTTGAAGAATCTCTTGAGCAGGAAAAGGAAACACTCACTAAATTACGTGAGCTTGAGCAAATAATTAACGCATTACGCCCTTGGGGAAACTTTGATGCAGATTTATTTGAAACTGTAGCGCAAAATCTGAACGCAAAATGTTATATCTGTACACGTAAATTATATCGACATCTTCCGTTCACTTGGATCATACGTAAGAAAAACAAGTGTTATTATTTGTTCCATATACCCTCTAGAAACCAGACAATACCATCAGACTGGGTTGCTGTATCTTTACCTGAGAAAGACTTATCTCAACTATGCAAGCAAGCAAGTAAACTACGCCTTAAATATAATTTTTTACAAAAGGAACGCCGCGCTTGGCATGTCGAATCAGCTGTTATCGCAACAGCAATAAAACGCAAACAAGAAGATTTATTATTTGCTGAAGCAAAAAGTCAAATACGACGTGATGGCAAACTTTGCTGGCTTACAGGATATGTACCCCGAAAAAACATTAAAGTATTAAGCACACATGCATCCCAAAAGGGATGGGCAGTTCTTACACGAGAACCTAAAGAAAACGATCCTGTACCTACTGCTTTAAGCAAGGGGAAAGTACTTGATACTGTACAACCTGTATTCAATATCTTTGGAACCGTTCCTGGCTATTACGAGTATGATTTCCGTATACTCTTTTTTCTCTTTTTTTCCCTCTTTTTTGCATTACTCATTGGTGATGCAGGCTATAGTAGCCTCTTTTTTCTTGTGACAGGATTTATAATGATCCGTTTGCTATTTAGACAACAACAGTTACCACGGATTTTGATTCTAGTCTCAGCACTTAGTACTGCTGGTATTTTATGGGGTGGTCTAACAAACAATTGGTTTGCAAGTCAATCACTGTCCGGATTAATTGGTTTAGATCGATTTTCTTTTTCATCTTTTTCAGTATTCAATTCTACTAGTAAATATATTATTATGTTTTTTTGCATTCTTATTGGATTTACCCACCTTGTCTTAGCACGAATATGGACAATGCTGCGTCTGCTACGTAGAAAATCATTGCGTTTCTTAGGAGAACTGGGATGGTTGTGCATTTTAACAGGCCTCCTGTTCATTGTGCTTGCTATGGTGGTTAGCAGCACTCGTTTCCCAATACCTAATTTTACCTGGCCATTAATTTTTATTGGTTTAGCTCTTAATGTCCTTTTTGCACAACAGCAGGACAAACATTTTTTTCATGGTGTACTAAAAGGCACTGCCTCAATCTACACTCTTTCGCTCGATGCATTAGGGGCCTTTGGCGATATTATTTCGTATATTCGCCTATATGCGGTAGGTCTTGCGGGACTTGAGGTAGCAAGAAATTTTAATCTTATGGCAAGTGGCATCATTGAATCTTCGCAAAGTACAGTATCCTTTGTATTAGCAGGGCTCGTGTTGTTAGGTGGACATAGTTTGAATATTGTGATGGGTTTATTAAGCGTTGCAGTGCATGGTATACGCTTAAATATGTTGGAATTTTCCCGTCACCTTGGCATGGAATGGAATGGTATTATGTATCGACCATTGCGTACAAATTATTTTTCTGAGCAAGACTTCGAAAAGATTGATAAACATAAAGTTAAACAGTATAATAAAGGAGTACAAGTATGAATGACTTCGCTATATTTGGAGCTATTGCTTCAATAGCATTTTCTGCAGTAGGATCTGCTATGGGAACTGGGACTGCTGGCATGGGTGCAATGGGTGCATGGAGAAAGTGTTATCTTCAAAATAAGACAGCCCCTTTTCTTCTTATTGCCTTCGTGGGAGCTCCCATTACACAAACTATCTACGGACTGATTTTAATGAATAATCTCTTAGCTGCAGTATCTGTTATATCAAATAGCACGCTTATTTTTTCAACTGGAGTACTGGGAGGCTTGGCAATAGGCTTTTCGGCCTGGTTTCAAGGAAAAGTAGCTGCATCTGCTTCAGAATCTTTTGCAGAAACAGGAAGAGGATTTGCAAATGCTCTCATTGTGTTAGGGATTGTGGAAACAGTAGCCCTCTTTGTGATGGTATTCCTCTTAAATGTTATCACTATGTCATAAAAATGCTACGTTTCATCTTTTTCCTCTTTGTAGTGTTAACTCAGCTTCAAGCAGAAGAACCTGCGTGGCTTCTTCTGCAAAAAGGATGGGATGCATTGCGAAAGAAAGATATTTCTAATGCATTGAGCTACTTTCGTGGTGCGCGTAAAAGCAGAACCAGTTACCCAGATGCAGATTTTGGCATTGGCATAGCATATGAAGCTGAATTAAATTACCCATTAGCAATACGTCAATATAAAATAGCGCTTGACCAGGTACAAGATTTTGAGAATCAAGAATACCAATATCTTGTGCATTATCACCTTGCACGTTTGATGTGGATTCAAGAAAATTTTTCACTCTATGAGCAAGAGTTGACACTCATTATTAATGACGAAGCACAATTTAGTAATAATGACAAAAACTGGTTAAGGCGGTCATTACATAAATCTACTAAGCATGTAGACGTTTCACGTTTGCTCACACTGTACCGTCTAGATAGTGGATTCGCATTTGCTGCGCATAGGGAATTAGGCATCTATCTAACGCTCAGCGGACGAGATACTGCGCTAGATCATCTTCTATTTGCATATATCCATGCTGCTAGCAAAATGATAAAACTACTTCAGATACACATACCCGAATATACATATAAAGACCTTTCGTCATTACTGCATGACATGTCTTTTTATGAAGAAATTCAAAAGTATCAGAAAGAAAGCTTTTTTTATCGTATCTTATATTATCTTGCTATTGCCTACCGTTCGTATGATCCCATTTCGTTACAAGCAAAAACTTTATTAACCTTACTTTCAAAACAACCTGATACGCAAGAGTGGGGAAGGAAAGCTGCACGACAATTAAAAGAATCTTATTTTCCCTTAAAAGCTGCTTTTTATCCTCAAATTCCCACTGCTTATTAGAAGGAGTGCCATTGAGTGAAAACAATATTCATTAAGGGCGCAGCACAACATAATCTTAAGCACATAGACGTACGTATTCCCCGCGATTCATTTGTTGTAATATCAGGACCTAGTGGTTCAGGTAAATCTTCTTTGGCATTTGATACTATTTTTGCTGAAGGTCAACGCCGTTTTGTTGAATCATTATCCGCATACGTGCGACAGTTTCTCGGACGACTTGAAAAACCAAAAGTAGATTATATTGAGGGTCTTTCTCCCGCAATAGCC
The DNA here is from genome assembly GCA_025642065.1 of Paralvinella palmiformis. Classification (NCBI taxonomy): domain Eukaryota; kingdom Metazoa; phylum Annelida; class Polychaeta; order Terebellida; family Alvinellidae; genus Paralvinella; species Paralvinella palmiformis. The sequence goes on along the minus strand of JAODUP010000319.1, from coordinate 442,509 downwards.
ATTGAACAAAAAACAAGCAATAGAAATCCACGCTCTACAGTAGGTACAATCACAGAAATATTTGATTATTTTCGTCTACTTTTTGCTCGCATTGGAGAACCGCACGATCCTCTTTCTGGAAAGAAAATCGAACGTCAAACAGTAGATCAAATTATTGACATTATCTATCGCTATCCCCAAGGATGTCGATGCATTTTCTTTGCTCCTATGGTTCGTAATCGAAAGGGAACTCATCAACGCCTTATTGAGGATATCCGAAAATCAGGTTTTTACTCCTTGCGGATTAATGGGAAGATATATAAGATTGATGAACTTCCGATTATTGAAAAACAAAAACGTTCAAATATTGATATCCTCATTGACAGAATAAGAATCAGCACAGAAAACAGAACCCGAGTGTTAGAAGCAATTGAGACATCTCTTAATGTATCTGATGGTTTACTTGTCGTGCAAAACTTGGATAGCAAAAAAAAAGGCGAACAAGCATTTTCCTTGCATTACGCATATACTGACAGCAATTTAAGCTTTCCACAACTCGAACCTGCTTTGTTTTCCTTTAATAGTCCCCTTGGAGCTTGTTCTGTATGTAGTGGTTTGGGCATTATTAGAGAATTTAACATCGATCTTATTATTCCTGATTCTAGTAAATCTTTTCTTGAAGGTGCTTTTCTAGCATATCCTCCCACCTCACAATGGTTTTATGCAAAATTTTCTGCTTTTGCTCATGCATATCGTTTTGACCTACAACAGCCTGTACGTAATTATTCTCCATCAGCATATAAAAAACTTTTGTACGGTGACACGGCACTCATTAAATTTACATATACTAATGAAAAAAGTGATCATGTGTTTGAAAAAGAGGAGATTTTTCCTGGTATCTTTGAAGATTTGAGACAACGCTATCGTAAAACAAGCTCTCAACGTATTAGGGGTTGGTTAGAAAAATTTATGCTCGAACAAACTTGTCCTTCATGCAAGGGACAACGACTACGCGCAGAAGCACGATCAGTCTTAATTAAAGGAAAGAATATTCAAGAACTTAGCAGTATGACAATCGTCGAAACTCTTGCATTCTTTGAAAAATTGAATTTATCTAAGGATAAATATCAAATTGTAAAAGATGTATTAAAAGAAATCCGTGATCGCCTTTCGTTTTTAGTTGATGTAGGATTGGATTATTTAACCCTGCATCGTGGTGCAGCAAGTCTCTCAGGAGGCGAAGCTCAACGTATCCGCCTTGCATCTCAACTTGGTTCATCGCTTACTGGAGTTCTTTATGTATTAGATGAACCAACCATCGGATTACATCAACATGACAACGAGCGACTTTTGCGTAGTTTAAAAAAATTAAGAGATCTGGGCAATACTCTTATTGTTGTTGAACATGATGAACAAACATTACGTAATGCTGATTATATCATTGACATGGGGCCGGGTGCAGGAACACATGGAGGACAGATTGTTTCTCAAGGTACTCCCAAGCATATCATACAAGATGAAAAAAGCCTTACAGGACGTTATTTAAGTGGAAAAGAACAGGTACGTGAGAAAAAACACACACGAAAGGAATCAAAGAAATATCTTCGACTGACGGGTGTTACAAAACATAACATTAGTAAGCTTGATGTAGAAATCCCTCTGGGAGTGCTCACTGTTGTCACAGGTGTATCAGGATCAGGAAAGTCTACTCTAATATCTGATGTCTTATTACGTGCTCTACAAGAGAGTCAGAACACCTATGAATATCATACGATAGAAGGGATATCGCAAATTAATAAGGTACTTGAAATTGATCAATCACCTATTGGACGTACGCCACGTTCAAATCCAGCTACCTATGTGGGTGTTTTTACACCTATTCGGGAAGTATTTGCAATGCTTCCCGAGTCCCGTGCACGAGGATATACCTCAACAAGATTTTCATTTAATATGAAAGGAGGACGCTGTGAGTCTTGTTTGGGGGCTGGAGTCATCAAAATTGATATGCAGTTTCTTCCCGATGTCTATATACCCTGTAATGTCTGCAAAGGAAAACGCTACACAAAAGATACTCTTGACATTTTCTTTAAGAAATTTAATATATATGATATATTGAATTTAACAGTGGATAAAGCGTACTCAGTATTTTCAGCCTTTCCTTCCATTAGGAGAAAATTGAAGATGCTTTCCGCTGTGGGGTTGGGGTATATTACATTAGGTCAATCTGCACTGAGCTTATCGGGAGGCGAAGCACAGCGAGTTAAACTCGCATTGGAATTATCTAAAAGAACTACAGGAGCAACTCTTTGTGTTATGGATGAACCGACTACTGGATTACATTTTGAAGATATTAAGAAACTTTTGGCTGTTATTGATTCTTTGGTAGAAAAAGAAAATACAGTAGTTATTATTGAACATAATATGGATGTTATCTGCCATGCTGATTACATCATTGATCTTGGACCCAGCGGAGGAAAAGAAGGAGGGAAAATAGTAGCTTCAGGAACTCCCGAAGAAGTTGCACAAAACCCCAGGTCCATAACAGGCCGCTTTATCAAACATGCATTATCTTCGTAAATATGTGCAAGTATTTTTCATTCTACTGCTCTACATTTACATTCTTCCTATTGTATCCGCACAAACCTATCAAAATATATCCAATCCTGAGGTTACACCAACCCCTAGCAAAAAAACCAAGACAAATAACAAAGACACAACAAAAAAAGAATCTATAACTGTTCAGAATTCTGCTAAACTTTCTCAATTTTCTTTAAAAGCAATCAATCTAGAAATTGAAAAAAGCTCATATGGTGAACTCCTTGTATGGCTACAAGATTTAAATCTGTCGTATCAAGGCAGTAAATCCGAATTAATGCAACGATTACGCAAACATTACCAGATTCAAGAAGATAAGCAAGAAGTATCCAAACAAGAATTAGCACAAGAAGGAGTAATTCTTACCATTGATTCAGCCGATTCGCTTTCATCATTCACAATTAAAGAATATTCCGAAAAATATTTACGTCTCAATGGGAAAATTCGTATTATATTGGAAGACTTCAAAAACAACCAAAAGCACACCATTCAGGCAAATGAGATCATTCTTAATCGAAGCACGAAAAGTCTTACTGCTCGCGGTGATATTATTTATACCTTGCAACATGGCAACCGTAACGACGTTTTTTATGGCGATAGTATTACAGTTAACGTAAACACCTGGGAAGGATCATTCTTAGGTGGCATCACAGAAATGAATCCTCAAAGTACAGGAAATGATCATTTTTTCTTTCAAGGTGAAGTACTGTCACGATCTGAAAATAATGTAGTCATATTCGAAAATGTTAACATCTTCCCTCAAAAGATTAATAATCCTTATTATTCAGTTAAAGCACAAAAGCTATGGATACTCGCTGAAAACGAATGGGCGGTGCTTAATCCTGTATTAAAGCTAGGACATATTCCTGTCTTTTATCTTCCTTTCTATTTTCAGAACGGGGATCGTCTCTTTTTTCAGCCAGCTATTGGAATCCATAACACTTATGGTTATTTTATTAACACCACTACATATTTACTGGGAAAATCGTCACAAGCTGCGCAAACAAGCATTTCATTGTTACAAATTACGTCACAAAGAAGCAAAGAATATAAAACTATTCAAGGATTCTTTTTAAAAGATCCAGTAAAAGAAACATGGCAAAACAAAGCTCCTAGAAACTGGGAACTTGTTTTTATGTTAGATGCATATCAAAAACTTGGCTTTTATACTGCGCTACGAGGATCCCTGTCTCAGTTAGGATCATCCTCAAAATATCCTGGATTAGATCCATTCACTTTTCGACTTGGCTTTGCCTTTTCCCGAATATTATTTCAAACTACATCTGGTTATCAACTTCTTGTACCTTATAAGCAAAAAATAACCGATCATTGGGTTTCTTCCTATTTTTTAACGCAAAAAATTCCTTTTCGCTATGAAGCAGAGTTTGAGATGGAATGGAAATATCGAGGATTACAACTAGGATTTTCACTAAATGCATACTCAGACCAATATATTATACAAGAATTCCACAAACGAATGGAAAATTATAATTGGGATTTTATCTTTTCCAAACAGACAAGCAGCAGTGACAGTAAGACAATATCATCTTTTCAATGGTATATCGTAACTGCTTATACACCTCAATATAAGAATCTCAAGCTGTTAAAAAAATATTTTTCCATTAGCATGAAAAGATTGAACTTCAGTATCACATTTGCATCTAAAGCAATGCTGACATCCGAACTACACCCTATATTTAAACAATATGCAACTACTTATAATAACCCTGAGAAATACTTCTTTTATCCTAGTCGCATCCTCATGCCAGATATGCAAGCAGAGATCTCAGGAACACTTGTCGATTATCGATATCTGAAGAATAGTGATACATCTCCATCTATTCAAAGAAAAGACTTACCTAATAATCCACTTTCGCCTCCTTGGAAGAAAGAAAAAACCCCAAATTTACCTCTCAAGAAGGAGGAAGTGTCTCTTACACTACCATCTCTACCTGATTTTTCAGAAAAAGTCGGAATCTCTTCCACCCCATTTGCTATATCATTGACGTATCGTATTGATCCAATCTTACGTGTGACCATGCCTACAGACAGCGAGACATGGCAAACACCAAAGGATATTTCGAAAAATAAATGGGAAAAATATTTACGCTTAGAAACGTTAAATAAGATCTCTCTTAATTCAACACTTTCTTTCTTATCACAAAGGATTAGCATACAGAATTCTCTCTCATCACGAGTCAATTTTGATATACTTTTACAATATAATAAATCTCGCTTAAAAGAATGGGAAGTAGATGATTTAAAAAAACGCTTTGCACATAATACAAATCAAAGTATTTCCGATCAAATCAAAGTTACGATTTCTCCTTTTCTTAGAAATCGTATTCTAAAAAACACATCGTTGAGCTATACTATTGATTTGTTGCTTTTCAAACGATTCTTCGAAAAGAAACAGAACAATGATATTATTTTTCAAATAAATAACTTCTCTTGGGATGAGGACTTTGTCAAAACTCATTCATTATCAGCCAATTTTAATCTTTCAATACTCGATAAGACACAGTCTGTTTATGCATCTATAACCCTACCGCCAAATAAATCAATAGATCTTTCATTAGGTTCCACATTTAATATAGGACCAGTCACAGCTACAGTACAAACAAAAATAAAAGATATACTCCAGGATCTCAGTTACGATCCATTAACTATTAAGAGTACATATAAGTGGAAAGATATCATTACCTTCTCACAAAAATTTCTTGCTGAAATACTTGAGAAAAAACTTACAGAATCTTACACAACATTAGGAATAACTATCCCATTTGCAAATATCACATTTTCTGCAGGTTTTACAGCCAAAAATATATATAAGTTGGAATATGACAAACAACTTTTTATGTGGAAAGAAACTGGAAATAAGAAAATACTCCCTAAGAAAGCACAATTTGATTTTAATTTCAATCATACTTTTGATCCCGTTTGGAAAAATAGAATTAACATTTCGTTATTACTAGGAATGAGTCTTTCAATTGATTTCCAACGATTTACCCACTCATCTTTAGAATTTAGGTATAAATTGAATCTTGCCATATATCAATCAATAAAATTGAGTGTGGGAGTAAAAATAAGAAACGATTCCCTTTATCGCTATTTTCCTTCTTTATCTGAGAAAATAGGCATAAAACCACGTGATTTTTTCAAGGATATTGCATATTCACTGACCCTTAACTCTGAAAAAACACTTAAAAAAGCATTTTTTAAACTACAGGAAGTAGAAATAAACCTCAGTCAAGATTTTGGTGCTTGGAATTTTACTTTTTCCTATACTGGATCCCCCAAGCTAAAAGATAAAGTATATTCATGGAACAACACCATTAGTTTCTTTGTAAATTGGAGCCTCATTCAAGAATTCAAAACAAAAATTGAAATGACTGAAGATACATTCACACTGGAAGGAACTGAATAACAGAGATGTACACAGATTTTAATAAAAATTAGCTCTAAACTATAAAAAAATATAAAAATATCACTTATCAGTATTCAATTAAATAACTCTTTATACGATAATTATATTGAGGTATCGTAATGAATAGAAAAAAATGCATACTAGTATTTATTGTTTTTCTTAGTGTCTTTCGTATTTCCGCTCAGGAATCAATTGTATTGCCTCAATTGGTTATCGATGAAGAAGATGCTGCCACAGATGAGCAGAATTTAGTTCGTGCAAAACAAGAGTATTTAAAAAATCCATGGGAAAATTCCTTTACTATTGGTTTTTCTTATTTTAGAAATTTTAATATATCTTACTTTCCGCGGTTAGAAGGAGTAAATGCATTAGGATTACAGTTTAGTTGGTTTTCAGGAAGAAAGTTGGGAGTATATTTTGAAACTAGTATAGGTTTTATTCTTGCACCCATAAAAACTCTTACTGAAGGTAATATTACTTTGAAAGGAGGGAGTAGTGAGAAAGTCTTTCTTGATATTGGAAAAAATTTACTTGGCACCACTTCTACTGTGTTTCTTGGGTTAGGTGGTTATCCACATAGTGGAAATGTGCTTCGAATATTCCTGGCAGGTGGTGCATTTATAAATATGGTAAACTATATGCCTATCTATTTTACTACTAAGGCCAATCTGCGCCATTTCTCTTTAGGAATTGGACCTGCACTTGAATTTCGTTTCCAATTTCGTTTAAATCAAATAGTATCAATTGATTTTGGGTCCCTCGTAGGATATTCTTACGAACCCATCACATGGTCAAAAGGGGTGTTGGGAAGCATGCACGATTTAGTACTAGTACCAACTGTGTCTGCAGTCTTCTCCTGGAAGGATTCTGCAAAGCAAGTTCAGTTATATGCATGGTAACTCATAGCATACCTAAAATTTATTACTTAATTTAGTCTTTTTACCTTGACTTAACTATAAAAAGAACCATATATATATAGTATGAGTTACTCTAGTAAATTATCCGCTATGAATACCATAGGTAAGAAGCGGTTTTTATTTTTTCTTGTTAATAGTTTTCTTGTGACATTATTCACAACACTAAACCTTCTTGCTTGCCAAGACCCTGGAGCAACACCTTTAACAAAAATAATTTACCAGGAAAATGATAAACAAGATGCCCGCATACTTTGTACTGACTATGCACTAGCAGGAACAACTATTTATATACGTAAGCCTCCCGAGACTATCAATTCCTCAGGCAAGATTTTTTCCTATTGGTACAGTAATTCATCTGAATCAGAACAAATAAAACACGCTTATCTGCCAAACTACGCATTTGTTATACCAGAAGAAAAAGAAATAACGTTTACAGCACGCTGGAAAGAAAAAAACCAATTCTTGATTTATTATGACCAGGGAAATACATTATTTCATCAAGATTTGGGTGAAGCTGATTCTTTCAATATCACTCCCAACCCCCATCCGAAGATTAAGACTATTTTTGCATTATGGGCGAATAAGACCCTGTGGGTGGATTCGAACGGTAAAAGATACTACTTTGCTGGTTGGAATACGAAAATGGATGGCAGAGGAATACAGTATGAAGGAGAAGAAGTTTATGTACCATCTAAAGATATAGTCTTATACGCACAATGGTATCAAGAATATACAACCGGTGGTATAAGGGAAGAACAAGATAAGAGAATCCTCAGAGACACTAAAATTGAGAATATCTATAACTTCTTCCCCAAAGATAAAGAATTCAATGGTATTTTGGATGGTAGAGGGTATACTATTTACCTTACTACTGACAGACCAAATCGAGAAAATTACATAGGCTTATTTGGTAAAATAGGGAAACAGGGGATAGTAAGAAATCTTTTTATTTCTTTTGAACAAAACGCTACCCTAAAAACAAAAAATATTATGGGCGCTATCGCTGGAAAAAACGAAGGTGTGATTTCACGTGTTAGAGTGTTAAAAATGAAAATAACTGCAACTGCAGATAAAAAGGGAAATGGCGGACAATACATTGGTGGATTGGTAGGTTGGAATGCTGGACTTATTCAAGAAAGCATGGTCCAACAAGCTTCTGTAGCAGGCATACAAAATGTAGGAGGACTAGTAGGTATAAATTTGGGAACGATAAAGAATACCTTCTCAGATGCAAATGTAAAGGGTTACTCTGCAATAGGAGGGTTAGTAGGATATATGATGCATGGACGCATAGAAAACAGTTATACCACAGGAAAAGTCGAGGGTATATCACAAAGTGTTGGTGCATTGATTGGCTGGGATGGTCCAACTACACATATAATAAGTATTTACTCTGATGCTCAATTAAAACAACCTCCAGATATTGGTACGAATATTGGTACAAGTACAGAAGACTCTTATCGTAAATACATGGTCGGCCTTTACTATCAGAAGAAAGAGTCTTTAAAGCAGGAAGAATTCCCAGGTTGGGATTTTAAAAACATATGGTTATGGGATAGCTTTGGACCCTTTAGCCCATGGCCCAAATTAAGATGGCCTCTTTTTAATTATATGAATACTGACCAGATGACCCCATGAAGAGCTAATTCAATAGGTTTTTCTCCCCCGGCTGGACTCGAACCAACGACCTGGTGGTTAACAGCCACTCGCTCTACCAACTGAGCTACAGGGGAATACTCAATAATTATACTTAATGCGAAAGAAAACTTCAAGTGTGTTCTCTAGTTCAGGGTTTAAGGCTTCTTTCGACTGCCAATGTTCGCTACATTATATCCGCTAATATACCAGTAATCTCTTCGTCTTAAATAGTATGTATAATGCTTTATTTCTTGATATTGCTGATAATCAAATATTTCTTCAACCAGCACCTGTCCATCACGTGGACCAAAGTCAGTTTTTAAAACACGAAACGAAGAAGGGATCATAATGATATTTGTATCAATATTTCCAGACTGTAGCTTCTTTTTAAAAGTATCTAAAATAGATATTCTTTTTTCTTCGCTACTCCATTGATATTGTCTCCAAAAGGTAATATGACCCTTTAAAAAGCTTTCAAGATCAATATACAAGAAAAAACGATCCCAATCATTATTCTGTCTAGCGTGTATCATATAAGATACTACTTGATCAGGGCTAAACTCTTCCTTGTTAAGAGTTTGTATTCTACGAAGATCATTTCCTTGCTTAACAGGTCCTATTTCTGTGTTTCCTGGACGAATGACAATCTGTAAAGTGTTTGATATCAGTAAATTCTTACTGGATTGATATAACTCGGGAAAAAAAGAAACCTGTACTGTATATATACCTGGACTGGTAATAGAAATATATTTCCTCAATTCTTCTGTAAATGAGATTGTTTCACCAGGCTCAAGAAGTACTTCACGAAAATAAATATGCTGTGCACTTCTTTGGATAATAAAATCTCTCGAAACAGGAAGCTCTTGATTATTTTCAGTGTATGTCTTCATAATGATATTAAAAATTTTTTTGTCTGCTAATTTAAATGGATAAGGACGAGAGCTATCATTATTGATGTCAATACGAATTAATATAGGACTATCCAGAAAATAAATTGTTTTATTATATAAACGAATGTGAACTTGAGTTTCTTCCTCAGGCATGATACTACTGATAAAACACAGACCAAATAAAAGAATATAGAAAAAATTGTGAATACGATGTATCATCTTTTATAATACGTTAATAACCCATCTTCATTATCGGAAACTATGAAAAATTCCTTACCTTCGGAAACACTCTTGCAGTATGTCTCATCCATTCCCCAAAAAGGAAAGCTTTGTGGCATTAATCTTCCTGCTACCGCATTACATCTTGCTGATTTGCTGAAAAGAAATCCAGCTAAAAAACACCTTATCGTAGTACCTACGCTATCTCAAGCAGAAAACCTATATAAAGATATCACCGCCTATGGTTATCATAAACTGGTTCTACTTCCATTTTGGGGAACTCGTGCCTATAATGCATTATCTCCTCATGCATCAATATTTGCAACTCGGACTATTGCTTTAAACACGTTTGCTGATACTACATCCTCACTTATCTTACCCATTCGTTCTTTTTTATATCCAGTACCGAATAAAACAATCGCATCTACACTTTCCTGGATCATGTTATGTAAAAAGAATATTCAGCCTCAATATATAACCCAAAAGTTGCTTACCTGGGGATATACACGAGTAGCACATGTACGATTTCAGGGGGAGTTTGCTTTAAGAGGAGAAGTTATTGATATTTATTCATATGGTAATGATTTACCAGATCGCATCGTAATGGAATTTGACATAATCAAAGAAATAAAAGAATTTGATCCTTCTACACAGCTATCGTTGCAGGAAAAAAATTCTACCTGCATTCGATGTTCACGGGAATTTCCACTCTCAAGTGCTCCAGAAGATTTCCCTCAGAATTGGAAAGATATGATTAAGGCAAAGAGTCCTGGAGCCGAATATGTATTCCCGTGCATTCATGAAGCTTGTCGGATTAGTGACTACTTGAACAAAGATGATCGCATTCTCTTGTATGATCCTACTATTATCAAAGAAGAAGAAAGAAGAATGCACTATGAATTTCAACAAGCCTATGTAGAAAGTGTGCTCAACGATAATCTTCCTAAGGCTGAAAAAATACTATATCATCTTGAGGATATGCCTCAAGCAAATCTTGTGCTTTATCCAGAGGAGATAGAGCATATTCCTAAAATACACAGTCAGTTAGCCGATCATTTTGCAGGAAATATACAACTTTGTCAAAAGAAACTACAAGAACTAACAACACAAGGATATCACGTATATATCACAACTGATAGTAGTATACAAGTCAATCGCTTGAAACATATTCTTCATATTGACAATATTTTACATATTCAGCTCTCAAGTGGTTTTATGCTTCCTCAGAAAAAACTTGCTGTATTCACCAGTCAAGATGTTTTTGGAGATCGTACTCATAGCTCTGCAACTTCTTCGATCTTACATAAAACACGTCAACTTAGTTTTTTAACAGAGCTTTCGAAAGGAGACTTTGTTGTACATATTAATCACGGTATTGCATCTTTTAAGGGGTTAAAACGTATGAAAGTTGGTGGAGGAGAACGTGATTATATCGAACTTGAGTATGCACAGAAAGAATCACTCTTTGTACCCATTGAACAGATGAATCTTATTCAACGGTACATTGGCAGTGAACATCCTCCTCTCGATCACTTAGGTTCTTCTTCATGGCAACAGAAGAAAAAAAGAGTTCGAAAAAATATTCAAGAATTAACATATAAATTACTCCGTCTTTACGCACATCGTGAACTCACACATGGGTACGCATTTAACACAGACACTGAATGGCAACATCAATTCGAAGATTTATTTCCTTTTGAAGAAACTGACGATCAATTAAAAAGCATTGAAGAAATAAAAAAAGATATGGAAAGCTCTACTCCAATGAATCGATTATTATGCGGTGATGTAGGGTTCGGAAAAACTGAGGTTGCTCTACGTGCAGCTTTTAAAGCAGTTATGGATGGTAGACAGGTTGCTTTTCTTGCACCCACAACTATTTTGGTAGAACAGCATTACCAACATATTTTGGAACGCATGAAGGATTTTCCCATTCAAATAGAAAAACTCTCTCGCTTTCTTTCTTCTAAAGAGCAAAAGAAAATTATCACAGAAATCAAACAAGGTAAAATCGATATTGTTGTAGGCACACATAAATTATTACAGAAAGAGATACATTTTAAACTTTTAGGTTTACTAATCATTGATGAAGAACAACGATTTGGGGTTAGTGCGAAGGAACGTTTAAAAGAACTAAAGCAAAATGTGGATTGTCTCTTATTAAGTGCCACACCCATTCCACGTACCTTGCATATGTCTTTGTTGAAAATCTATAACATGTCGGTCTTACAGCAAGCCCCTCGTAACCGAAAGCCCATCCGCACAGTAGTGCGCGCATTTCAGGAAGAAGAAGTAGCACGTGCTATTCGAAATGAATTAACTCGAAATGGACAGATTTATTACTTACATAATCGTGTTATCTCACTGCGATATATTCAAAAGTTTATTGAACACCTTGTCCCTGAGGCAACATGTGATGTTGTACATGGAAAAATGAACACCAAAGAAATCGAAGATATTATGCGCCGATTTGTACACGGTGCATTTAATATTTTGATAAGTACTACCATCATCGAAAATGGACTCGATATTCCTAATGTAAATACCATAATCATTGATCGCGCTGATTACTATGGCATCTCACAGCTTTATCAATTGCGGGGAAGAGTAGGGCGCTCTGATCGTGTTGCCTACGCATATTTGTTATATCCCGATAAGAACTATCTCAGTGAGATTGCACAACGTCGTTTAGAAGTGATACGCGATCATACAGAACTAGGATCTGGATTTCAAGTTGCCATCCGAGATATGGAACTAAGGGGAGTAGGAAATCTATTAGGAAAAGAGCAAAGTGGTAATGCTTCTGCGATAGGATTGGAATTATATCTTCAGTTATTAGAAAAAGAAATACATATTCAACAACATACCACTGAAGAAGCCAACAAAGAGGTTTATTTAGAGCTTGAATATCGTGGATTTATACCTGATTCATACATCATGGAACCTACGGTAAAAATGGAACTGTATAAAAACATTGCAAGCATCAGCTGTGATAATGAATTATCGGACTTACTTCAACAAACGGTAGATCGTTTTGGTCCTATCCCATCTGAATTAAACAACCTCTTTTTGATCAGTCAGCTGCGAATCCTTTGTCAAAAACTTGGTGTTATCACTGTTCGAGAGAAAAATAAAACTGCTTTTATCACATTTTCTGCCACCACACTCCATATACAACCAGTAAAAATTGTATCATTACTACAAAATGAAGAATATAAAGTTCATATGCAAATAGATAAAAACATGATGATAGTTGAATACACACAAAATATGTCATTGAAAGAAAGACATCAACATATACTGACTGTTTTAAAGAAACTAGAATGATGAAACATTCAAGAAAACCATCATCTAAACACCTCCAAAGAACGTATACGCACAGAGCTCGAAGACTACGTCCTCAGATACAACAAATCTATGAAGAGAAGAAAAATCTTCTTTATATCCAAGATGGAAAACCCGAAAAAGTAAAGAAATTTTTGTCTTTTTACAAGGAAGTACATATTCCACATCAACCAGTATGTTTATATCCGCATTGTATTAATGGGAAGATCCCTAAGATTATTATTGATATTGGTTTTGGGGCTGGAGAAAGCATTTTACAGATAGCATCCATATCCTCGTATAGAATATTAGGAATTGAAGTATATCAAAATGGGATTGCAAAATTATTTCGTGATCTTCCTGATAATGCACTTAAAAATATACGTGTTATGCAAGGTTCTGCACTCTATTATTTCTCATACAGCTTGCCATCATCATCTATTGATGCAATTCATATTTTCTTCCCGGATCCCTGGATCAAGAAACGGCATCATAAGCGAAGATTATTGCAAAAAAAACATATGAATATTATTCTTAAACCGCTTAAGATAGGTGGCTACCTTTATTTTACAACTGATTGGCACGAATACGCAGAACAAGTGTATCATACACTTATGTTAGATAGCCGACTGCGTAACCGTTATTATCGTTTCGCCCCTCGTCAGGAATGGCGCGCTGAAACGAAGTATGAAAAAAAAGCTCAAAAAGAAGGTCGTATATGTCGAGAACTTCTTTTTGATAAGATTATGTGATAATTCTATCCTTTATGTCAATGGCGAGTATTCTTAGTTTTACTGCGTATAGGTAGTAAAAACTGATTTTTTGGAGGAAGAAATTTCCCAAGTAATATAAGAAATCTCTATTGATATTTCTCTTGTTTCAAAGTATTTTTGTTCTGCCTCAAGGAGAAAGTCTTCCTCTATGAATGCATAGGAAATATTTATATGGATACGTGGTATGGGCGTAATACGAGCGCCAATAGGAAGTGCCAAACCAAATTGGAAACGCAAGATCGGTACCTACTGCAATACGATAGGCACTAGTCTGAAGAATGGGATTAGGCATGCTTGTTTTTGCTTGTGCCAATAACACAGCAAAACTAGAATATAATCCATAATCTCCCCAAAGTATTTTTAAATGTGCAGTTGGAGCCAGTACACGATCCTTTCCTACTCCTAGTTAAATGCGCCACCTAGTCCTATAATGCAACGGTTCAGCAACTAAGATTCCTGGCGCAAAAACAAAAAGCATAAAAAAACCAAAAGAATTAATTTCCGAAAATACCACTGTGTCATAATACTTGTTAGTGTATCATAATATGTTGTTCAACGTATGCCCTTAAAAACAATTTACCAATTTACCCGTTCGTTAGCAGAAAAAAACTTTTGCTCGGAGAAATACTATAAAATTTAACACCTGTAGTCATAGAAAGATCTATGCTTTCTGTTGACTTTTTGCATGAGCAATGATTTTCTCTTTATGCTTACCCCGCAGTGGTGCATAATGTGCAAAAATAACTTCAAAGCTTCCAGTTCCCGAACTTATGGATCTAAGATCAATACAGTAATTTAACAATTCTTCGTGTGGAACCAAAGCATCAATTTCTACGATATTGCCTGTAAGCCTTTCTTGTTTCTGGATTCTCGCACGCCTAGCACTAAGATCGGAAAGGACTTCACCTAAGTACTGGTCTTCAATCCATACCTTTAAATACATAATAGGGTCTAATAATATCGGAGCTGCATCAGTCATGGCTTTCTTAAATGCCTCCTTAGCTGCTATCTTAAAAGCTAATTCTGAAGAATCAACTGAATGTTCCTTCCCATCATGCAAAGAGATTGCCACATCTGTTACTGGATATCCAGCTAATAAACCTTCTTGCATTGCTTCATGTAGTCCCTTTTCGATTCCTGGTACATAGCTTCTCGAAATTGCAGTCCCACGGATCAGGTTTTTGAACTGATAATACTTACCTCGCTCTAAAGGCGCAATAGATATGGACACCTCAGCAAACTGCCCATGTCCACCAGATTGTTTTTTATGCCGATATGTGGCTTGTGCAGATTTAGTAAGTGTCTCCCGGTAAGCAGTCTTAGGTAAATCAGTTTTTACCATGATACCATATTTTTGCATAATTTCTTCAAGAATTAATCGTAAGTGAAAATCACCCATACCTGCAATAACTGTTTGCTTGGTCTCTGGCAAAAAAGTGCTAGTAAAGGTTTTATCTTGCTCAGAGATTCTTTGTAGGAGTTCCCCTAATTTATCTTCATCACCTCTCGATTCGGGATGAATGGCGAGGGAATAAACAGGACGGGGATTCTGCAAAGGTCGGAAATGAAGTAAGCTTCCCTCTGTCATATAAGTATCATTTGTTTGTGCGTGGGGGTTTTTAGCCATGACTCCCAACATACCAGCTGAAAGTTCTTTACGCTCTTCTAATATTTTCCCTTGGATATAATAAAGCTTATTAATCCTTTCTTTCTTGCCTTCCCGTTCATTAATAAGTTCACTATCTTGTCTGAGCGTTCCTTGCATTATTTTAATATATGAAAGTTTACCTGCAAATTGATCAATCCTTGTTTTAAATACAAAAAATGCAGGGTTACCTTCTTCAGTAATTATAAAATCTTTTTCCTGAACATCTTGAGCATTTTGGTATACATATTCTCTTCCTTTATCGGGGGAGGGGGCTGCTTGTGCAATAAAATTAAGCAAACAAAGAATGCCTGATCTTTTCAGGCAAGATCCAAAAAAGACAGGGACAAAGGAATTGTTTTGGAATCCTTTTTTAAGTCCTTGCCATATCTCTTGGTAAGTTAATTCTTCTGTATTAAGAAATTTTTCCAGTAATTTATCATCATTCTCCGCAGCTGTTTCAATAATACGCGATCTATATTGATCTTCGATTGTATGTATATCATTTGGTACTTGATCAACTTTCTCAAGTTCAGCAGTACTGTTTGCGGGAAGAAAAAAACGTTGTTCGATAAGGTCGTATATACCTATAAAATCACCATCTTTTTGAATTGGATAGTTCAGTATAATAAACTTTTTATCTGAAAACTGCTGCGATAGTTCAGTCAAAAGTTTAGATGTATCAACACCCTCATCTATTTTATTAATAAAAACCATTCGAGGTCTCTTTCGAATGTCAAGACGACGCCATAATTTAATCGTTTCAATCTGAATACCATTTGCTGCACTGAGCATCATAATAACGCTCTCTGCAATACGAAAAGCACTGATAACTTCTCCAATAAAATCAGAAGAACTAGGTGTGTCAAGTAAAAAAATTGTTTTATCTTGCCAATCTAAATGCATGAGTGCTGTATATATAGACATGCTATGGCGTTTTTCTACATCAGTAAAATCACTAATGGGTTTTGATTTTTCTTTTTCATGATTGATAGTTGCAGTTTGAAATAGTAGTAGTTCTGCCAACATTGATTTCCCTGTTTTCCCATGTCCGCTGATTGCAATATTACGTATCTCACTTATCATAATTGCCCCTTCTCAAAGATACCATTTTTTTTTGCTATACGCAAGTTACATTATGTGTGTATAGCATATAAATTCAACAATTATAAAAGCAGTCAATACCAATAAGTCTACAGTCTACTTCTATTAAGATTTAGAAGCTTCAAAATGTGAAAATTCAAGCATATACCGTGCTTTTCCTTGTGTGACATTTCGAAGCATCGTAGAATAACCAAATAACGCCTTTAGAGGGGCTTCTGCCTGCACATGATCTCCCGTAGAGCTTTGTTCAATTTGTTTTACCTGTCCCTTACATAACGTTAGACTTTGTAAGACCTCTCCTAGTGATTCGCTTGGTGTATACACATCTATTTGCATAATTGGTTCAAGTAGAATAATTTTTGCTTCCCTGCATGCTTGTTCACAACATTGAGCAGCAAGTGCACGGATTGCTATTTCACCACTTAAGTCGGGACGATACTCTATTGACTGCAAGGATACTGCTACATCAAGTACGGGGTATCCATATGATACACCCGAATCAAGTACTGTAAACACAGTCTCGGTAATAAAAGTCATTACTATATCTGGTATTTCTTCTTGTTCGCAGTCAATGATAAATGTATTACCTTCACCCCGCAAGCGAGGAGTTACACAAAGACGCATTGCCACATACTGTGGGTTATTGTTAATCGTACGATCAAAGGTATTTTCAGCACATGACTTCTGTGTTATTGTTTCTCGATAGTTAACTGATGGCTCTCCAAACCGTACTGGTAAACGATACTCTTGCATGATTTTTGTTTTAATGACATCCAAATGAAGTTCTCCCATACCAGAGAGTAACAACTGGCCGCTTTCAGTATCTTCTTTATATGTAAGAGAAGGATCCTCTCGGTGTAATAGTGCCAATAGCTCAATAAGGCGTTCTTGTTCAGAAAGAGATTCCGCTTCGATGGCAACTGAAATAACAGGTTCGGGAATGCGCATATGTTCAAGAACCATGTGTTCCCCTACAAGAGTGACTGTATCTCCCGTATGAAGATGTTTTGCACCCACAATGGCTGCAATGTCTCCTGCATGTAAACTGGACAGTTGTTCATTTTTGTTCGCATGGATACGAAGGATACGGGTGATCTTTTCTTTTTTTTTACGGCCTGGTATATAAATACTTATCCCTGTTCGCAATATTCCCGCATACAAACGTATAAAACAAAGATTTCCTAAATTACGTTCATGTTGTATCTTAAATACTAAAGCCAGGAGGGAAGCAGTGTCAGTTCGATCGTGCTTTAGCACTTTATTTTGTTTGTATACTGTAACAGTTTTAAGATCTTCTGGACCAGGCAAATAGCTGCAAATTGCGTCTAAAAGTGTTTCAACTCCTATACCACGTAAACTACTACCACATAAAACAGGAATCAAATCTTGATGTAAGGTTTTGGATCGGAGTACCTCATTTAACTCATCTACCGTAAGATTTTTATCTTCTAAGTATTTTTCAGCAAGCTGATCATCATAATCGCATAATGTTTCTATCAACTTCTTGCGATATTCTAACGCCTGGGCTTTTAATTGATCACGTATGTCAAAAGAGTTAATGGTATTATCCGTAGTGTTCCAATGTAATTCTTTCATCAGAAGCAGGTCAATAACACCTTCAAATTCGGACTCTGCACCAATGGGTATCTGTAAGGGTAGGGGATTTGCTCCTAATTGAGTTTGTATTGCTTTTAGTACACGAAAAAAGTCAGCTCCCATGCGGTCCATTTTGTTAATATATGCAACCCTTGGTACTTTATACGTATCAGCTTGACGCCATACTGTTTCTGACTGAGGTTCAACACCACTAACTGCACAAAAAATAACAAGCGCACCATCCAAAACCCTTAAAGAACGCTCTACTTCCATAGTAAAATCAATATGTCCTGGAGTATCTATAATGTTAATCTGTGCATTCTTCCAATAAATGGTAGTTGCCGCAGATGTAATCGTAATCCCCCTGTTTTGCTCCTGCTCCATCCAATCCATAGTAGCTGTACCTGCATCAACCATACCTATTTTATGGCTTTTCCCTGAAGAAAAGAGTATGCGTTCAGTAGTGGTGGTCTTTCCCGCATCAATATGGGCAATGATACCAACATTTCTTATCATTTTCTGATTGCTCATTTTAAGAAAGTATGGCACAGTAAAGAAAGAACATCAATATTATTTATGGGTGGATAGCTCAGCGGAAGAGCGCCTGCCTTACAAGCAGGATGTCGGGGGTTCAATTCCCTCTCCACCCATTGTTATCCATCTTATTTTCCTGTATACTGTGACACTAAACGGAAGTAGACTGTGCATATTATCGTATATATTCTGGGTATTCCTCTTGGAATATTCCTTTTATTGTATGGAAGTGAGCTATTAGTACGACATGCGATTAATATATCACGTTTGTTGGGGATTTCTTCTTTTTTTACCGGTATCACTATTGTCGCATTAGGTACTTCAATGCCAGAGGTATTTGCTAGTAGCATAGCTGCAATAAAAAACGAAGCTGTTTTGACAACAATGGGGTTAATTGGCAGTAATATATTTAATATAGGTGCTATTTTCGGCCTCAGTTGCTGCATTAAGCCCTGTAAGCCCCAAATGCATACAAGTTATTATCCCATCGATGTACTCGCATTTTTTATTGCAAGTATTATTCCCTTTGTTGTATTATATATTATATCACCATACATCATCGATAGTAAGGAAGCTGTTGTTATATTGGTGTTATACGGAACATATACTGCTTTTCAATTTAAACAACATTATCAAAAAGGGGCAACCTATCGACTTTCCAATTATCAGGAAAAATATTATGGTCAAAAATTGCTTCATAATATCGCTTTTTTCCTGCTAAGCATTCTCTTACTGGCAGGGGGTGGAGAAATCCTTATCGATACTGTCCGTAAAATAGCAGATAGAAGCAACGGCCCTACACAACATATCCTTGCAGTACTGATCATTGCATGCGGAACTAGTCTTCCAGAACTCTTTGTTTCTATAAATGCATTAATAAAAAAAGAAATAACCTTATCTTTAGGAAACATAGTAGGGAGTACTATTTTTAATACAGTCTTTATTCTTCCTTTGGCCGCATTACTTCGTAATTTGGTCATTCAGCAATCACTACATGTTGACACCCTCTATCTCAGTATACTTGGTTTGTTTATTGCCTATCGATTATTTAAAAGCACTTCTATCTCTCGAGTAGAAGGAATAATCTTATTTACTTCTTTCAGTACTTATATTTTTTATCTTTTTCTCAGTTAAGGTATGTTTGGCCGCTTGCCAGAACTTATACATGGCATCGATATTATTCTCCTGCATAGAGAGTTTCGCGCGCTGCATGGCATTACGCATATAAGAGAATCGTTGAATAAATTTTTCGTTGGCATGGTGGATAACTAAACCAGGATCACTCTTATCAAAATGGGAAAGACTTATTAATATAAAGAATAGATCGCCTAATTCATCTTCCTTCTCTGCTTTAGTTTTAGCATTTGAATATTCGCGAATTTCTTCTTGTAATTTAGTCAGGATTTCCTCACGATTGCACCAAGAAAAGCCCTGTTTTCGCGCCTGTTTTTGGAGACGTGAAGATCTCTCTAAAGGGGGGAAAGACTTTGAAATATCAAAGATTTCCTTTTTCTCCTCTTCTACCTTTATTTTATCCCATTGTTTACGCACTTCACTGGGGCTCTTTTTTTCTTTATGATGAAATACATGAGGATGCCGTCTGATAAGTTTCTTTCTCGCATTTGAAAGCAAAGAAGAAAAGTTGATATTCTCACTTTCTTCCATAATACAAGTGATCATAAGTACTACTTGCAAAAGATCCATAAGTTCTTCTTTTAGAGCCTTAAAATTCTTTTCTTTAATTGAACTCAAAACTTCATAACATTCTTCAATAAGAAAAGGACGCAAACTTTGTATATCTTGTTCTCTATCCCAAGAACATCCATGTGGTCCACGTAGATAACAGATAAGATTATAAAAAGACCTAAACTCTTCTACAAACA
The DNA here is from genome assembly GCA_025642065.1 of Paralvinella palmiformis. Classification (NCBI taxonomy): domain Eukaryota; kingdom Metazoa; phylum Annelida; class Polychaeta; order Terebellida; family Alvinellidae; genus Paralvinella; species Paralvinella palmiformis. The sequence continues at coordinate 421,985 of JAODUP010000319.1, read as the reverse complement.
TGGTAAATACTTCACCAATATTTGAGAAATAAAAAAGTAGACAGAATATTTATTATACGAAGTCATTTTATTTTTCCATTTGTTGCATAAACATACAAGACAAGACTTACGATTGCACCAAGCACTGGCGGAAAGATGTTAATAAGACCAAATAGATTACTAAATGTATAAATAACATCATGTAAGAAATCATACACAATATTTCCCAGAAAAGTTCCTATGAGTGCTACAATGAATGCACCCCAAACATGCCCAAATACTTTCTTTTTAAGGATTACTACTACTAATAAACTGTTCGAGATTGCAATGAAAATATAAACCAGTAAGACAGTTAAGGCCGATACTGTCATAAAAGTCTATTGTTGTAATCCCAATAAATGATAGCTGGTTGGTCGTGGCAGACCATAAAAAAGTGCTCCATCCTGAGTGAGATTAAAGCCTTTCGGAATAGCAACGAACAATACACTTAGCGAATCTATTTTCTTATCAGAGATCATTCTTTTAACATCAAAATCTTCTGAAGTATACTCATTAAAATAATCATATTTATTTTTATCTGTTGCTGCATATTTACGAATGCGTAATAAAACCTTTTTCCATATTGCAATACGATTATTTGCACGTTTTAACGAAATAACCATTTTATGCTTGTCAATTTCATATGTTTCGGGATTTATTTCTATGGTATACGCTTCACTCTTGTATGCTCTACCTATTTGATCAGTGCTTTCTCGTATATTATCCAAATCGATATTATCCGCAATTGCAACTTTTAAAAAGTTATGATCCTGTAAATAAACAAGATTAGGAATATCAGTGGTTGTTAAATAATCAATTTCTTTTTTAACTTCTTTGTCAGTTACGTCTTTATTGTATAATTTATAATACAGCTCATAACCAATGAAAATTTCACGATCATTGCTAGTTGAATGACGAAATGCTATTTCTGAAGATATTGGAGAGGATATCACCTGTATTGGTTCAAGATATGGTACGTCGGAAGGTAATCCACATGTAGTAAAAATAAGCAGAAATAATGTTATTGTAAAAAATGCTTTAACAATCATTGTGAATCATTCTCTTTATTTTTTGTTTCTTCTTTCGCATTGTTTATCACTGACGAGTCAATCAGCGCATGTATTTCCAAAAAAAGCAGTCTACTCTTTGCTAAATTTTTCCAGGTAGTGTTGCTTATTTTGCTCTCATCATTATATAATTTTTGATAATAGATGGCAGCTTCTTGATAGTTCTTTTGCTTCTCATACAAACGACCTAGTGAAAACATTGCACGTGCTGCTTCTAGAGAAGTATAGTTTTGAATAAGCTTTTTATATAAATTAATTGCATTATCATCTTTTTCTCGTTCTTCCTCTGCAGTTGCTGCATTATATAGTGAGATTGCAGCGAGATAGCTACGGGGAAAATGTCGTACTAATTTTTGATAGTACTCCGAGGCAGTAGCATAATTACCAAGGTTCCGCTCAATTCTTGCTAAAACGAAATATGCTCTAGCTGAAGCTTGTTGATAAGGATGCTCATTGATTACTTCTTTCGCTATCTTACGAATATCTTCCACTTGATTAGACTCGGTCGATTTTTCGTCTAGCCACTTGTCTAGCAATGTTTCAGCTTCCTCTACTGTACGCGTAGAATTTTCCTCATTATTACGATTAGTAGTAGTAACAATAAATATAATAAGAACAGACATAAATATAAGGCCTGCAAAAATATACAATGGTATTCTTATTCGATGAAAATAATTTATTAATCTTGATCCTTTATCCATAATTCTTTAGTCTTTCTTTATATTTAATTCTCGTATTAGTTTAGATAGATAAGTTCTTTGCATATCTAGTTTCTTAGCCGTACTAGTTTTATTCCATCCCTCTAAAGAAAGATGGTGTTTCAGAAAGGATGCTTTATATGCATGAACTGCATCCTTAAACCCTAGATCATATGTAACATCTTTTTTATTTTTTTGCAAGAACGGAAAGTCAGTAAAAAACATGTCTTCTATATCAATTTCAGACCGTTCACACATAATTACACCTCGTTGTACATGATTTTGCAACTCCCGCACATTTCCTGGCCATTTATACTCCTTCATGGCATGCACACACCTATCAGTAAATCCTGTGATATAATATTTCTTTAGTTCCATCCTGTATTGCTGTAAAAACATATATGCAAGTTCTTGAATATCTTCGAGCCTTTCTCTAAGTGGAGGAATGTATAAAGGAAGAACATTCAAACGATAATAAAGATCCTCCCTGAAAGACCCTTGTTCTGTTAATTCTTCAAGATTTTTATTAGTTGAAGCAATAATTCGAACATCTACAGTAATTGCTGTTTCCGAACCAAGAGGATCAAACGTCTTTTCCTGCAAAACACGTAAAAGTTTAATTTGCATTGATGGAGAAACATCACCTATCTCATCCAATAATATAGTTCCTTTGTCAGCAGCTAGAAATTTACCTTTTCTAGTGGTTTTAGCATCAGTAAATGCTCCCTCCACATAACCAAACAATTCGCTTTCCAATAACTGATCTGGAATCGCAGCACAGTTAATACGCACAAAGGGGTTTTCTTTACGGGGACTATACAAATGAATTTGTTCTGCAAATAATTCCTTACCCACTCCGCTTTCACCAAGCAATAGCACCGTACTGTCTGTCTTCGCAATACGTTCTACAACAGTAAGTAGCGTTTGCATTGCTTTACTTGTGCTACAGAAAGGGTGAAACCCAGTTTCTCTTTTTATTTTTTGTTTAAGTTGGGCAACCTCATCATGTATACGACAAAAATAACGTGCATTAATAATTGCAAGAGCTGCCTGATTCGCCAGAGTGTCCATCCAAAATATATCAATATCATTAAAAGAAGCAGTCTCTTTTTTGTTTAGCACTTCAATAACGCCTATACAACGTTCATGAATGAACATGGGAACAGCAAGGAGATTTCTAGTGTCATATTGTATTTCTTCACTTATTTTCCCATGAAATCTTGCATCTGAATGGACATCTTCAACAACTACTGTTTGTTTATTGTTTATTGCCCATCCAGCAATTCCTTGTCCTGGTTCAAGATGATATTTTATCAATAAATCACTTTTAACACCTTCAGCGACTTCAAAAAAAAGCTTCCGTTTCTTCTGATTAAGTAGCAAAATGGAAGCTGATTCTACGTTTACCATAATAAGTGCGGAGCGTAATATTTTACGCAAAAGATCCTTTGGATCAGTATAATCCGCATTGATCATGTGATTTATTTTAATAAATGTATAGAGTTGTTCTTTCGTTATAATAGGATTCATCCTATTTCATGAAATCACAAAGTGATACAGTATTATCTGTTGTTTCATCATGAAGAAATTTTTTTAAATGCATTTCACTCTCTTTTTGCTTTACATCACGCACAGAAAGCCCTAATCGGCTTCTCTTCTTATTGATATCCTTTAGCACCACACGAATGTCATCTCCTACTTTGTAACGTTGAAGTAAGGATTCAGTGTTTTCGTTATTTCCGTCTTGTGTAAGCTCCGAGTGATGAACAAGTCCTTCAATGTCAAATGGTACTTTGACTATCAAACCATGCTCAGAAATCCTAACAATTGTTCCATCCACAATAGTACCCACTTGATATTCTTTAACAAATTGGTCCCAAGGATTTTCTAACAGCTCTTTAACTCCTGCACGAATATGCCGATTTAATGGATCAACTTCTATAATGATGAATTTTATTTCTTCCCCCACTTTGAACATTTCATGAAGATTATGTGCTCTTTTTATCCATGATACATGTTCAGCATGAATAAACGCATCAAAAGACTCATCAAGCCTCACAAATATTCCGGTTTTTGTTATCTTTACGACAGGGCGCGTCAGACTCGTTCCTACTGGATATGTCTCATTCACAGTATCCCATGGATCACTTGTAGTACGTTTAAGACTAAGAGAAATCTTTTTTGCACCAAGATCATAATCCAGAATAGCAACTTCTACTTCTTGCCCCACGGTAAGAACGTCGCGAGGATCTCGTACACTCCGTGCCCACGATAACTCGGAAAGGTGGACTAATCCCTCTATTCCTTCCTCTATTTTCACAAAAGCACCAAAATCAACAATATTTGTTACCACACCATCTACTATTTGATTCAGTGCAAATTTCTCTTCGAAGGTCAGCAATGGATCAGGTGTAAGCTCTCGCAAAGACAATGATACTTTCTTTAATTCAGGATCAAGTTGTACTATTGAGAATTTTGTTTTTTTCCCTTTTTTCAAAAAGCTTTTCGGTTTTGCATTATGTCCCCAGCTAATTTCGTTAAGGTGTAGCAAACCGTCAAAGCCACCAAGATCAATAAAAGCGCCGAAAGAAACAAAATTCTTCACCACACCCTCTACAATATTACCTACTTTTTGTGTTTTAAAAAACTCATCTCGTTTTTGATCAATCTCACGCTCTAGATAAGCACGACGAGAAAGTTTTATACCTCCCTTCTCGCGGAATATGCGTTCTACAAGAAATTCGTACGTTTGATTTATGTAAGCGTTTGCATCTGCAATTTTCTTAACATCCATTTTAGAGAATGCTACATACGCCATTAAACCATCTAGCGATACTTCAAAACTATTTTCTAATACCCTTATTACAGTTCCATTTATGGGAAGAGAATTATTAAAGGCTTCTTTTACCTTTTCCCATTGAATTTTTTCTCTAGCTTTCCTGAAGGAAACAAGAAATCCGCCATTATGCGGATCTCTTTTGAATATCATAACATTCACTTTTTGACCGATCTCAATCGGCTCAGAAAATTCTTTTAGGGGTAGTCTTCCATCTGCTTTGTACCCAATATCAACAAAAACTTCGTTGTCACTCACCAACACCACAGTACCTTCCACAATACTGCCTTCTTTCAAAGAATGTATACCAGAAAGCAATTCTTCCTGAAATTCTTCAATTGATTCAATGGAAGTTGGTGCTGTCGCGGCATCTTTATGTTCCATGTATTACTGTCCTTGATGTCATTTTAATAAGCTTTTTTATTATGTTACATAGCTCACGAATAGTCAAGTCACTTGTATCAACAATAACCGTATCGTATGCCGAATATAACCCTGATACTGTTCGTTCATGATCGATTTGATCTCTCTTTTTCATCAACTGGAGTGTATTTTTCTGTATTGTGTTACTTCGTTCGCTCAATCTCTTACTACGAACTCGTTCTGACGCAGAAAGAAATACTTTAAGATCTGCATGTGGTACAATAGCGCTTATGGCATCTCTTCCTTCTACAACGCATGACTTACCTTTCATAAATGTACGTATCATATTAGTAATGTAGTGCCTCAGTTGTTCCACTTGCGCAATACGTGAGACCTTTTGCTCTATTTCAGGTTTATATAATTCATGAGTATCTACACAATCCTTGATACTCAAACAATAGTTCTTTTGTGTAAGAAGTAGTGTTTGAGCACTTTTTAAGAGCTTTTCCACCGAATCATCTGCTTGAGCATAGTACGCAACATAACGATATAAAAGACCAGAGGAAATAGCTATCATTCGCATTTCTTTTGCTAATAAGTAACTGATCGTTGTTTTTCCTGAACCTGATGGTCCATCAATTGCTACTATCATTTTTTTATCTCTTTTAAGTAAAGATGTTGCTTTAATAAATCTAGTTCATAAGGAGAGATCTTACGATAATGCCCCTCCCTCATATGTTTAAGACTAAGCATTGCTATTCGTGTACGTACAATAGAGTGGATAGCAATAGAAAAATGCGCGCACACTTTACGAATTTCTCTATTTTTCCCCTCGGTAAGGATAATGCGCACGCGATGCAAACCTTCGCGTTTGTACCTGTGCATACGGTAGGTTATTCTTCGTATAGTTACTCCTTTTTTATAAGCCTGTAACATTTGTTGTGAAATATTATTTTTACTGACAAGAAGATACTCTTTCTCTATTTGCATTGATGGATGTGCAATCGCATGTGCTAACTCACCGTCATTGGTAAATAATAACAATCCTGCACTTAAATAATCAAGTCTTCCTACAGAAAAAAGTCTCTTCTGACAATCAATCAATGACCGTGCCAAAGGTTTGGCATCTTGTGCACGTTCGCTGCAGATATAGCCAGGCGGTTTGTACAGTAGAAACACTACAACAGAAGGAATTCGAACAATTACGTCTTGAACTCGTACTACATCACGAGGAGAAACAATGGAAGCAGGATGGGCTTTCTGACCATTAAGCAACACTTTACCTTCTTGAATGAGCCTCACGGCTTTTCTTCTGGCACAAACACCTGTACGAGCAAGATAAGCATTAAGTCGTAGCTGCTTCATGTTTATCCGAATTAAATTTTATCAGGTCTATTTCGTCAAGTGTAGGAAGTTCCTGCAATGAACGCATACCAAACTGTTCCAAGAACGTTTTAGTGGTAACAAAAACAACACCATAGCGCGTTTCATCCTTTGGTGTTTCTTTTCGAATGAACAAACGTGACAACAACACTTGTAATTGTCTTGTCACATTAACTCCACGAATAGTTTCTATTCTTGCACGGCTAATTGGTTGCCTATATGCAATAATTGCTAAGGTTTCCATCGCTGCTCGAGAAAGATCTTCTCGTTTATACTGGGCATATTCTAATCTTAAATAATCATGCAATTTTCGCTTGGGGATAAGACGGTACCGAGATGCAATACATACCAGTTCTACACCACGATGTGTTTGACTACATTCTGTTTGGATAATAGATAGATAGTGTTCCAGTTTTTCTTTTGATAGAGAAGTTTTTTTACTTAATTTTCCAATACTAACACCCTCTGTCTCAAGGTATAATATTGCTTCCACCAAAGCCTGCTGTACCGCTTCCTCACTCATACATCAGCTCTGCTTACATACAAGCCTTTCCACGGTGTCATTTGTTTTATGTTTAATATATGTTCTTGTGTCATATGCAACACTGCTAAATACAGTACCACTTTATTTGTCCTTTTAGAATACTTTGAAGTCAAATGAGAAAACAACACTGAATCTTTGCCTTGCAAAGCAGTCATCACACCCTTTCGAGCCGTTTTCATATCGATATATCTTATTTTTTCCAAGACAAATTGTTCACGGATATGTTTTCGTAAAAGATGACTCATCGTACTTTTGAGAATACGAACATCCCAAGTTTTATTAACTGGTTCAAGATTAAAATAAACATCTCGGTCTAACATATCTGCAAAACTACGATAACGATCCAGCAAGTGTTGAGCTAATTTTCTATGTTTCTGATACTCTATAAGTGTATGTGCTGAGTACGGTACTAATACCACAGTATTATCTTGTTTTTCATTGGTCAGTTCTCCCAACAGAAAAGATGATTTAAGATAGAGAAGTTCTGCAATAATATGACAGAATACCATTAAAGCAATAGATTTAGTTTGAGGTAATTTCCTTTCTTTCTGGAAATATCGAATAATATCAACGATTGAAATATCAAGAATAGAATGCTCTACATCTTTTACCCGATCTACTAATTGCTTTAGACTTCCTTGATATCCCTGGATCTGTATCTCAAGATTATTATGTTCTTGCATATATTTTCACTCGCTGGTGAGCATCTTTATTCAAATAAGTATAAAAATATGCCTTTGTCTTTGGATCGCGCAGTAAAGGATTCAGCTCATATAATGGACAAAGTACAAAAGCTCGCTCTCTCATTTTTTCGTGTGGCACGCAAAGATTTGGCGATCGGATAACACGCATGCCGTATAATAAAATATCAATATCAATAATCCTTGGTCCATAACGAACCCCTCCCCTTTTTCTCCCCATTATTATCTCAATAGATTGCACAATATGCAATAAATGACCTATTGATTTACTACACTGTCCCATAACAACTGTATTTAAGAATTTTCCCTGTTCAGTAAAATACATGGGCTCGGATTCATAATATGAAGCAATTCGCATTGAACATAATATAAAAGAAAGATAACGAAATGCCATAGAGAAAAATTGTTCTCGTTTCCCAATATTAGCCCCTATTCCTAAATATACTGTAACAGATTGGACACTACCTTGCATTCTACTTCAGTGCAGGTTCATTTACATTTGCTTCACTGGGAGGAAATATTTTTTTTCTTAGCTCTTTTTCTAGTTTTTGCAAGAGCTCTGGACGCTCTTCAAGAAATGATTTTGCGCTTTCTCTCCCCTGCCCTATCTTTTCCTCACCATATGCATACCAAGAACCACTTTTTTGTATAAGCCCAAACCGTAACGCAGCATCTAGGACGGATGCAGAAGCAGATATTCCTTTACCAAAAATAATTTCTATTTCAGTCTTTTTAAAAGGCGGCGCAAGCTTATTTTTTAATACGCGCACTCTCACTTTATTTCCTATTGCTTCTTCTCCTGCTTTTGTAATACTTTCAATTCGCCTTATTTCAATCCTTTGTGAAGCATAAAATTTCAATGCATTTCCTCCAGTAGTCACTTCGGGATTACCATATGCAATACCAATTTTCATACGCGTCTGGTTAATAAAAATAAGACTGCAGGAAGATTTAGAGACAATTGATGTCAATTTTCTCAAGGCCTGACTCATGAGTCGGGCTTGTAGTCCCATATGCGAGTCGCCCATTTCTCCTTGAATTTCTGCTTGTGGGGTTAAAGCTGCAACCGAATCGATGACGACAACATCAATGGCACTTGATCGAACCAAGGCTTCCGTAATTTCTAATGCCTGTTCACCACTGTCTGGTTGCGACACCCATAAGTTCTCAATATCAACTCCCAGTTTCTCTGCATACAGCGGATCAAGGGCATGTTCAGCATCAATAAATGCTGCAACTCCACTGCTTTTTTGAACTTGAGCTATCGCATGTAATGCAAGAGTTGTTTTCCCAGATGATTCAGGACCAAATATTTCTACAACTCTTCCGCGGGGATATCCTCCTATTCCCAACGCTTCATCAAGCAAAATTGATCCACTAGGAATAACTTGGATACCTCGAATACTCCTTTGCTCCCCTAACCGCATAATAGAACCTTTTCCATATTGTTTTTCTATCTGCAAACGAGCCACTTCCAATGCCTGAGTTTTCAGTTGAGCTTGATTGTTTTCTTTCATATCTTACCTTTCCTTATTGTACAGTTCCTCTTTGTCTGTGTATACTAGATTACGAAGAAAATGCACGGGGAACTTGTCTTAACATCTACTCGCTCAATGGAACATTATGTGCATGATGTAGTATACCATCTGCGGACATTTCCCGAGTTTTATCAATCACGAAATAGTTCTGTGATATTCACTCCTTTGCAAATAATTAAATTCTCCGACGGTGAAATGGAGGTAAGCATTAAACAATCAATACGAGGAAAAGATGTCTTCATTTTCTCATCCGCATCACGGAATAGCAAGGAAATTTCCTTAGAAGAAAACAAATTAGAGTTATATCATGCGGTCGATGCGTTAAAACGTTCTCGTGCAGGCAGAATCATTTTATTTGAGCCATACTGTACCTGCTCACGATCTGACCGTGCAACAAGAAGAAACAGTGTTGGTTTATGGATTCATTACAAAATACTTGAAAATCTTGGCGTAGATCACATAGTAACCTATCAATTACATTCCGAACTATCTAAAACAATTATCAATCCAAGCAATTGTGCAATCGAAGATGTACCAGGAAATTCGCTGCTGATGGAATATATTGCTGAGAAGTATATTGGTGATCTCAAAACTCTGCATCAAGAGGTACAAAAAGACTGGCTCTTTTGTTCCGTAGACACAGGAGGAGAAGGAGTTGCACGCCAATTTGCCAAAGCCTTCGGCACTTCATTAATCATTGCACATAAAAGACGCGATTACTCACAGGCAAATAAGGTTAAGGAAGTAAGAATTTTATCTGAAGATTCGATTAAAGGAAAAAAAGTATGGATTGTGGATGATATGATAGACACTGCGGCCTCTGTAAAAAGATTAATCGAAATCCTCTATGCTGAACAAGTTGCTGAAGTTTATATTGCAGCAACACATCCCGTATTTTCAGATCCTGGGGTCGATCGATTGCGACAATTAAATGTACAGAGAATGTTAAATAGAATTGTAGTGTTGGATACTATTGAATGTGATTCATTTTTGCGCAAACAAATGCCTTTTTTAGACATTATTTCCTCTTCCCGCATGAGTGCTGAAATTGTCATGACTTTACATGAAGATATTACCATGTCACCTTTTTTTAGAGAAACAAATATTCTTCAGTTTTTACATCATCTTGTCTATCGAAAGTAACTAAATCTGAAGGATAAAAGTAGCGGGACCATCATTAATAAGTTTCACTTGCATATGTGCGCCAAAAACACCTGATTTTACTGTACAGTGTGATTGTAAAGATCTGATAACATATTGATATAATGTCTTTGCTTTCTGTGCAATTGCTGCATTGTGAAAATCGGGTTTTCTTCCTTTCTGGAGATCAGCCAATAAGGTAAATTGAGAAACCACAAGAATTTCATGTTTTTCTGCCATAATATTGCGGTCAAAACTTTTCTCTTTTCCTGGAAAAATACGTAAATGGTGTATTTTGTGAACTAATCCGTCAGCGGTTTTGTTTTCATCTTTATTCTCAATTCCTAAAAAAACGAGCAAACCTTTTTTGATCGAAGAAATTTCTTTCTCACCTGACCATACAGAAGCTAATTTAACTCTTTGTATAACTGCAATCATTCTTTATCTTTTTGTAAGTATTGGTCTAATCGCACTCGTTTGTACATGATATGGTTGTACTGTTGTATCTAAAGCTCCTACTATTTCAACCCCATCACCATTATTGAGAGCAACAGAAAAAGGAAGTGTTACTTTAACCACACCTTCCAGCACCCGAGAATTATGGTATCCTATTAAAAAATCAAATGTTATTTCATTCTGCGTAAGGAAAAGATTAGCAACCTTTCCTTTCCAACGCACATATATACCATGATACAAAAGTGGTTTCTGCCTCGTTTGTTTATAATCTGGACTGTCTGCTATCGTTTCAAAATTGAGTTCAGGAAGATTTTTGACTATTCGTAAAATAGTTTCTTCAAGATCTCTACTGATATTAGCATGCAATAAGATGTTAGCATTCTCTCTTAATAAATTATCTTTTCGTGCCAAAAAGTATTTTTTCATTTTAACCAGGCGATCTCGTATCTCTCCCTCTTTTAATTGATACTTTGTTGGTTTCTGCCCCGTACTCACTACCCTTTCAGGAACTGAAAATACTTCCATTCGATTATTATCTTGTCCGAAGAAGAAAAAAACTAACACACCTAAAAGAAGTATTAAAGAAGTAATGACACCCACATATATTAATAGCAAAGAACGCATTCCTTTTCCTTGTAGCAACATCGGTGAAAGCTTCTTTAGTAATTTTTTATGTGCATGATTATCTGTATAATGATCGTCTGTTTGTTTTCTTAACAACTCTATGCCTTTTTGTGCAACTTTCCAATCGGGATATAGTTCCTGAAGACGTAACCAGCATGAGATTGCATGTTCCACTTCATTCTTAAATGTATACGCTACGGCAAGTGAGGTTAAAATTTCCTTGGAATCTGAGTCAATATCGTGAGCTCGAGAAAGATAAGAAACTGCAGCTGCATAATCATGCACCTGTAAACAGGTTATTCCCAGTAAATGATAATATTCCTTATTTTTACGATACCGAAAAATTTGCGATTCCATAACCGTAATAACCATAGGATATTTTTTTTTTCGATATAAAGAATATGCTTTTCTTAATGTAGTATCCACTCTAGGTGTTACTGCTTAATACGCTGCAACTCTGTAATCAAACCAGACATCTCACGTGACAATTGCTGGATCTTTGTCTCAATATCTGCAATCTTATCCTGCCGATATTGTAGATTCTCTTGCACGGATCGTCTATTGGTATTGTAATTGTCTAGAATAGGATTAGGTGATGTAAGATTCTGTGAAGATTTGGTAAGAAGCCCCGCTATTTCCCTTTCCAGTCCGCGAATTTTTTGCGACTGCTGAATAAGTTTTTCATTACTTACTTGAAGTAATTGTCGTAATTCTCGCTCGTGCTTAGTTAACATAATAACTTCTAAGCGATACTGAGCTGCCTCTACACGATAGCTTGAAGGAAATTCACGCACAATACGTTTAAAAAGTGTCTCTGCATCTTCTATCCTTCCAATTTGCAGCAAGGATTCTGCTATCCAGTAATAAGAATTAGCACGATATTTTGAAGCAGGGTATACTTCTAAAAAACGACTTAATTGTTCAATAGCACCTGCATATTCTTCTTTTTGAAAATATATGCGTGCTTTTCGATATGCAGCCTCTTCCCGTGCATTTCCTTGCGGAAACTGTATTTCGTAAAAATTAAAATATTCACTGGCAAGATCAAAATTTCCCAACCCTAATTGCGCTTTTGCCATACCAATAAGCGATGATTCATATTCAGTTTTTGGTAATTGCGTTCTATTTCTTAATAAAAGGTCAAAACGCTGTTGTGCTTCGGCAAATTTGCTTTCACCCAGCAGTTTTTGTCCTTCATACACTAACTGTGTAAAACGCGATTGCCCTTCAAGGGCAAAAATAGCTATTATCGATATAACAACACTAAAAACATACTTATTCATTACTCTTCCTATTTTTTTTAGTATACTCCATTATCATACTATGTAACAGCTGGGGTTTAGAGAAAAACTCTGAACCTGATACGAGTATCTCCGCACCTAAATCTATCAATTGTAGTATATTATGGGAAGAAACACCTCCATCAACCATCAGCACGAAATGGAAATTCTTTTCCTTCTTGATTATTGCAGCCTGCCCTATCTTTGGAAGAACTGAAAGCAGTAGTTTTTGCCCAGAGAACCCAGGATTTACTGTCATAATAAGCAAAATATCAATAATTGGCAACACTTCTTTCAGAGCATCAAGAGGTGTTGAAGGAAGAACTGCCAAACCTGCCTTTACATTAAGTTCTTTTATCATACTTATTAGGCGATGCACATGCGTAACTGCTTCAAAATGCACCGTAATACTATTACAACCAGCTTCCACAAATTTGGGAATAAAAGATTCTGGATACCTGCACATCAGATGTGCATCTAAATGTCCAAGAAAGAGTGGTCGAATCGTGCGTACCATATCCTTGCCAAATGAGATATTTGGTACAAAATGTCCATCCATAATATCAAGATGTAAATACTGAATATGTAATGTATTCAACATAGTTATATCTTGCGAGATATTCGCAAAATTAGCACTTAAAAGCGAAGGAGCCAAGAGAGGAAATTTACTGACCATGGCATTAGTATATCCTTTTTAAAACCATCACGTGAACAGAATAGGTGCTTTTACTAAAGTACGCATTGAGTTTTACATAAAATACCCATTGCCTTTTACATAAATAATATAGTATTATATTACATAGATGAAACAGGTAGCGCAACATACCAAAAAAGGTGAAAGTTTACGGGTTTTTTATGAGCATATTCGCAATCGAGATCTAAGTACAGCCCAAAGACTCATTGATAGTATTTTAGGTGAAGACACCTCCACAGAGGTCATTACTGCCTATAAATGTCTTTCATTCTGGCAAGACAGAATTGACAGCGTCCAAAAAGAACAGGATTTACTATCACAAGGAGAGTTTTACATCGCACAATGGCATCATTTTAAAAAATTTACAGAGCATTTAGGAAGTTATACACCTCATTGCCAATTTGCGTTTCAGCATTATGCATTTTCTCAAGCAATTGCTTTCTTTATGGACTTTCAGAAAACTCTTAAGAACAAAGATCCTAAATTATCTATTCGTATCGCATATTGTTATCGATGCATGGGACAATATGCTCAAGCGATTCAATATTATAAACAATGCATAACTTATAACAAAGAAGATGCAAAACTATACGCTGAACTAGCTGATACTTATGCGCTATTTGGAGAAATTAATCTAGCAAAATTATTATTTCGTGAAGCTCTTTTCATTGACCCACAAAAAATAAATTTTCAACATCTTGAATCAAGCGTCTTTTTAACATTATTCGAAGATGTAAAAGCACTTAACATGCAAGACAACGAAGCAAAAGAATGGTTAATAATATATGGCATATTGTGGGGTATACTCAATATAAAACGTGAATTGCGTCCCATTGAGCAGGGAAATATAAAACAAAAGATTTACCAACTGGAATGGGAGGTAAAAGAGAACAAGGATGCTCAACCGGAACTTATTCCCAGGCTCCTCACGCAGTACTTTCGAATACTAGAACAGTACACCACATTTTCTATTAATGAGAAATTAGCACAAGAATATCTATTAAAAATTCGTAGTATAGCACCAGAAATTTATACATTGTATATACAATAGAGTAACAAGGACAGAATATGAAAACAAAAAATTTACAACAACTAGAAACTGCACTTAATGAGGAAAGATGGACCAGTACTACTGTCACAAATTATACTACTTCTGCATTTAAAGAACTAGATGAACTTATTGAAACTTTAGAGGAAGACGATATTACCACTGCTATTACCATCGCTGAGGAACATTTAAAAAATACTAAAAATAGCATAGGAGCTCATTATGTTGCAGGAATACTCTCCTTTCAACTTAATAATGATGAAGATATGCACTTAACTAAACTGACACAGTTATTTTTCGAACACAACAAAAAAAACCTTGTTGAATACATTATGAGAAAAACTCTCACTATATCAGAAAATCTTCTTGCTTTACGAACTCTTGCTGTATTATTGAAAGAAAAAAATGACTCGCAAGAGTTGCAGAAAATTTTGCAAAGAATTGTAAAGATAGATCCTCATGATGCAGACAGTATGTATGAACTAGCACTAATGAAGCAAAAAAATGGAGTGCTACAAGGATCAATTACCGATTATAAGCGTGCATTGTATCGATTTATTGAAAAAAAACACTTTTCCCATATACGTGATATTTGGAATATTCTTATCGATTTAAATCCGCATGATATTGACTTCTTTTATCATGCAGCAGGAAAGGTTTCAGAAACGTTAGCTGACGAACGAGCTGTACAACTCATGCAACTATTACATCCTGTATTTAGCAAAAATGAAAGTGTAGACAAAGTTATTTACTTGCTCAAAAAAATACTCACCCTTCAACCAACAAATGAGCAAGCTCGTGAATGGCTTATCGCAGCTTATGAAAAGAAATATGCTGATCGTAGCAACCTTAAAAAATACCTGCAAGAATCAAACTTAGCACAAACCTGGCGAAATATACATGAAGCAATTAGTGATTTTGAAAAACACATTTCTTTTGATGTGGGAAATTTTGTCGAACATAAGAGTTGGGGAGTGGGCATCATCCGCAGCGTAGAAAAAAACAGCATCCTCATCGACTTTGCGAAAAAACGAAATCACCACATGCTTTTTAATATGGCAATTACTTCCCTTGAAGTTTTATCAAAGAATCATATTCATATATTAAAGAGTGTTATAAAAAAAGAAATCTTAAATAAGAAAATCAAAGAAAACCCAGTATGGGCATTGCGGATTATCTTATCAAGTTATTCTGAACCCATCGATTTAAAAATCATCCGCAATGAATTAGTCCCTACCTTATTGAATCAAAAAGAGTGGCTTACATGGGGGAGTAAAGCAAGAGATTTGCTACGCACTAAGTCTATTTTCAGAGTGTTTACTGAAGAAAAAGAAAGATTTACACTTCGTGACGCACCGTTGGCGTTTCATTCTGATTATCTGTTTGAACAATTCCAAATACAGAAAGAGTTCAAGACTCGTTTAAAACGAATCCTTGATTCTATCTCCCACATTGCAGATTTCACAGAAGAACAAATTAAGAGTCAAAAATTCCAATCTATTTATCAATATTTTACGCACATTGCCTATCAAAAAGAAAAAAATGCACGATCTATTTCAGCACTTATCTTACTAGAAGAGCTTGCTAGTGCAAATAAGTTTCTCACTTTGAAAAAAGAGAAGACAGTTGCTTATATTTATCCATCTTTAGAAAATCCTGTACATATTTTCTCAGAACTCCCCTTTCTTCGTATAAAGAAATTCTTTATTGCAATGATTCCTAAAGTAGATCCAAAATGGAAAATAACACTTATTAAGCTTTTCCCGTATCACGTGTCAAAAGATATATTTCGTCTTTTTGCACAATATAATTGTAAGGAGTGTGTTGGCCAATTATTTACTTACTTTTTAGAACATGCTTTAGAAAATAGGTACTTATTTATCTGGCTTGTTTGCAATCTCCCGTTAAAAGCGGAAACAACCCACCCTTCACTAGACACAGAGAAAGTCATTATTTTAATGATTAGCATCCATACAGTATGTCAACGTGAAATAAAAAGCAAAATCAATGTTACAGAAAACAGAAAAGCGATTAAGCAAATAAACAAGTATTTATTTCTTGAGAATCACCTTTTTACCTTTCTTCAAGAAGCCAAGAAACAAGCAGTGCATAAAGTATACACGCTACTTTGTGATTCTTCTCATGGGTTTGAGACTAAAAATATTATACAAGTAGAAGAAAAAGTACAAAAACGTTTTCCTGATCTTATTAAAAAGAAAAGCCTAAAAACTGATGAAGATGGTTTTCTTGCCACTCTATCTAGTTTTAAAAAATATCAAGAAGAGTTTACATACCTAAGTGAAGTAGAAATTCCACAAAATTCAAAAGAAATTGAAAAAGCTCGTGCATATGGTGATCTAAAGGAAAATGCTGAATATAAAGCAGCCCTTGAACGTCAGACCGCAATAAGCTTAAAAATAAAAAAACTTCATACCGAGTTGCAAACAGTAAAACTAGTTAAAAAATCAGATGTCACTACAAGTGTAGTACGCTTCGGTACGCGAATACGCTTGCAAAACATGAATGACAGCAATAATTCGATAGAATATAGTATACTTGGTCCTTGGGAATCAGATCCCGATAAAAATATTATTTCATACAAATCACCTTTTGGTCATTCTCTTCTTGACAAAAAAGTAAATGATGAATTGGAGCTTACTCTTGAAGGCAATACAAGAAAATACCGGATTGCAGAAATATCACTTGCAGATTTCTAAGGATCCAGAAAAACCTATTTGAAAAACAAGAATTCATATCTTTTTCTTATAATTCCACCTGACGACCATTTAGACTATACCTTGGATTATGATAGTACCATTACCTTAAATATTATTTTAAATATGAAAACATTTACGGCTAGAACACTAAGTAAATAATAACTTTAACCTTACAGCGAGAGGAATACAGAATAGTACCATTGTAGAATTAATTCTTACTAAGCTTTAAAAAAGCTTGTTTAGCATAGTATGCAATAGACTGATAACCTGAGTCTTGGAGTTTCTCAATCTGAGGTCTTAATGCAATACAATGAGTATGATTAGCATAGGAAATAGCAGCAATAACAACCCCAGGATTATTTGATTTAAGAAGAAGAGCTGCAATATTTTGATAATTCTTATTTGTGTTTTTAGCTAAGAAATTAGCAACCCGATTAATTACTCGGGTGTTATCTGCGAGCTGTTTTTGAACAACTTCTTCGATATCTTTTGGTGAAATTATTTCGGGCATTTCTTTTAATATTGCAATTAATGCTTCTCCCCTTAGCAACTGAGACGCTTTCTCATTACTCATAATACTTGCAAGAAATCTCCACATGTCTTCACTTTTCCAGTCCACCATACTTTGTATCCCATATAATTTCACTTTTTGCACCGGATCATGTAACACTCTATACTCAATTGCAGAAACTAATGATGGTATTCGTTTTTTGGCACTCACTTCAATGGCAGCTATGCGTACTTTCCAAAAAGAATCACGTAGAGCTGAAAGCAATAAGTTTTCCATATGAGGATCTTGAAAATAACCGAGAGCTGATACCGCATAGACTCTTGTCCAATCAGAGCCATCCTGCAAAAAAGGTTTAATCTTGCTATATACTTCTTCATTTCCTTCACCACACCGCGCCAGTGCATGGATTGTATAACGTACAAGTTCCGCTTCTAGATCAGGAGCTACTAAGGTCGAAAGTAAAAAACTCAGAGATGATTGTGATCCCAAATTGGCGAGTGCGATCAGAATGTTTTCTTTAGTAGGAAGTGAATCTGTCTTTGCAAACCATTCTTCCAATATAGGTGCATCATTTGCAGATCCAATTTTCCCAATTGTCAGCAATACATCAGGACGTATTTCCTCATCGTTTAACAGAGGTTCTAAAAATGTAATATAACTTTGATCAGCAAATAATCGCAGATATTGAAGTACTTTTCGAAGCAATTCGATTTCATACATTTGGAATTGTTCAATAATTTCTTTTGCACGCTCCAATGCGTGATCATTCTCTATTGAAATAAAATAATCAAAACTATTAGTTAGCACTTGCGTATTATGAGATTGTTTCATTCGCTCTAGGATATCAAGAGTAAGTGTTTCATCATTATATGCCTGTAACTTTTCAATTAGGGAGACAACTGTACTATCAATCCCATATCGTAGAGTTAACTTCCACTCTTTTTTTAAATCTTCACTTTTCTGTTTTCCTCTATTCTCCTCTTGTGCAGACAAGAAAAAACCGCATATAACTAAAAATAGTAAAACTCTTTTCATATATCTTTTTTCGGAGGAAAAAGAGAAATGCCTGAATAGCGATAAAGTCCTAAAACTATAATTGTAAAAAAGAAAATAGTCAGTAAGGCATATCCCCATGAGTGAAAACTACTACCTTGTACCCAATAATCATGCCACAAGAAAGAAGCAAGAACTAGAAACAGGCTAGCAAAAGCAGATATAATGATCGTTTGAAAAAATACTCTGATAATAGGAATGAGTGTAAGAGATGGTAAAGATTTTCTTAAATAAATAAAAAAGAAAAGACTTACCACGCTAAAAGCTATACTCTGCGCCAATCCTAATCCTGCTACCTGAAGTTTTCCACGTATAAGTATAATGCTGAACACTATGTCGATGAAAATAGCTACAATAGTAAAAAATAAAACGGCAGTTCTTTTCTGGAGTGCATACGCAATGCGTTGTAACAATCTAAATAAACTTACACCAAACAGTCCTATTGCAAGAAAAACAAGCACTGTCGCACTGTGCATTGTTGCAAAATGATCAAAGGCACCTCGTTGTAAAACAACCGATACTATCTCACGCGAGAAAAACATTAAAAGAAAAGTACTAGGAATCATAAACACAATAATTTGAATAAGACTTTGAGAAACAGCTTTGCTAGTACTCTGCTCATCCTTATGTGCGTAAGAAGTGCTTATAAGTGGGAAGAAGACCGTAATGACTGTCTGTGAGAAAATACCCTGAGGAAGTTGCCATATGACCAACGCATTGGTAAAAGCTGCCCCACTTCCTTCAGGAAGAAGAGCTGCTAATGTCATAGAAACTTGTTGAAGAATCACAAATAAAAGTGCTATTAAAAAAGGAGATCGTACATTCTTCCAAAATAAAGTGAGAACTTCTTTTTTTACTCTGAAAATCGGTACAACTGAGAATCCATTTTGTTTGACCCGTAAAACATGCACCAAAAATTGAAGCCCCCCTCCTATTAAAACACCCGTAGCCATCGCATAGACTCCAAGTAATTTATAAAACAATAAAATACATGCAATAATAGCTAGAGATGAAAGAATGGGTGTGATCGCAGGTATCAGGAAGTCCTTGCGCGTATGCAACACCGCCATATAAAGAGCTGTTAAAGCCATAAAGGGGATGGAAAGCAAAAAATAACGAAACAAAGATATTGCAATTTGCAATTTCTCAGATGAAAAAGGAAACAGATAAGGCACAATGGTGGGTGCAAAAAGAAACAAAAGAAAAACGAATAAAAAAACAAACAAAGAATGTACGGTACTTATTGAACGTATAACAGTATTTGTTTTCCATTTATGAGAGTCAGAATAATCAATCACCAGAATTATTCCCGATGAAAAGGCCCCCTCTGCCAATAATTTTCTCATATTATTAGGAAAACTATACAAAAGATTTAAAAGATCAGCCTGTCCTCCGCCCCCAAAAATACTCGCTATCACAGCTACCCTAATAAAACCCATTAATCGTGAAAAGAAAGTTAAGAAAGAAACAAGTACTATAGAACTACGTGTGGAATGAAGTGAGTTATGACAACACTGTTTCATATACTTCTAAGTTGGAGCCAAAGCAAAAAGAATAACTCCAAGCAACAAGAAAAAAATAGTAGCAAACCAGGCAGCAGTTGCAGGAGAAATAGATCCATTGGCTGCTAAGATAACTCCTATGCTTCTTATAATATAATAACTAACGGTAATTAACAGCGCAAATAAAAGACTCATAAGCACAATATTTTTTCTTAATCTTCCCCCCATAGAACATGAGATGAGAATTACAATAAAAGGTGTATAAGCAAATGAAAATCGTGAATAATATATGGCTAGTGTTTTCTTATAATCAGCACCAGATTCTTGTAAGATTGCCAACCATTCTCTAGCATCTTTAATGGGCATTTCTTCAATATCTCTATCAGAGCTCTGAAATACTGTGGGAGGTGCAGTAAAACTTTTCTCCGTGAAATCAGCCAATTGGCTAACATCAAATAATCCTTTACTATTTCTTGTATATATTACTACATCGCTAAATTGCCACTGACCATCAATCCACTGTGCTCTTTCGGCATCGATTCTACGTATGACTGTATCTTTTTTATCGTTAAAATCGACCACAATAATTCTGCGAAGATATTTTTCTTGGTCTTCATATTTATCAACATAATATATTCTTTGGCCTCCATAACGCCTCACCGCTACATTATAAGTGTTAAAATTTCTTCCTCCTTGCAGCAACTGTTCACTCAGCAATGCTTTCTGACGATATGTTGGGATTACAATTTTTTCTTCAAAATAAAAACTCCCGATGCTAAGTAATAATCCAAGCAGTAAGAGAGGAAATGTGAATCTAAACAAAGAAATACCACTTGAGAATACCACAATCAGCTCATTACTAGCATAAAAATTACCTATCGCTAATACTGTTGAGAATAAACATGCAATGGGAAGTGAAAACGAGATAGCTTTTGGCAAATAATATAATTGTACAATTAGTATCTGTTTAATCCCTACTGCATTGTTTTGGTAGCGAGCAAGATTACTAAACAGATCAATTATTTCGATAAGAGATACAAACATAAACAAAGAAGAAAAAAATAAAACAACGAGCTGCCTGAGAACGAGCCGATCGAGTAATTTCATTTTCTTATCCTCAGAAGAAATGTGAAGATTCCAAGAAATGTCATAAAAATATTTGGAAACCACATGGCCAAAAGAGGTGAAATAAACTTATTCACACCCCCTAATGACTGCCCCATTACTAGAAGACTCCAATAGAGAGAAGAGACGAACAGCCCCACACCAAAGCCTACAGAACGACCACTTCTTTGCGCAAACAAACCAGCAGGGAAAGCAAAAAGAATAAAACATACCGATGAAAAGGGAAGAGAAAACTTTTTATAATATTCAATATTATATACTTGTAAGGATAAACTAAACGGTGTTTTTTTATGAATAGCCCTCACTTTCTTTTGTAATACAGTATTAATCATGGACTTGCGGTAGTACTCCAGACTTACCATATATTTCAAAGTATCGACAAGACGGTTGTAAGATGCCAGTTTTGTTTGGAATGCTTTATCTTTTTCTTGAATAACCTTTCTTAAATTTGCGGAACTCATTTCACGTGGTCCTAAATCGTGAATAGATGATTGAGCAATATCTCTTATGAGAAAATTGTATTGCATACTTTTAGCTTCGGTAACCTTATAATATTCTGGTTTATCCCTTGAGGCAGTATGAATAAATACATTCTCAAGTAAAAGTGTAACAATACCACGATCAGGATCAGGATTCACAATCTGTGCGGGATGTGCTGATATTATTCGATAATCACCTTGCTCATCAGGTCCCGCAATGAAAATACTTTGAATAACACCCTCTTCAATTGCACCAGTAACAATAATATCATCTTGATAACTTTTAACACTAAATGCTTGTAATTCTAATTCGGGATGTGCAAAAAAAGTTTCAACATATAAGTTAATAAACCTAAATGTCCCCCGTGGCAATAAATAGTCATTTACAAAGAAAGAAAAGATGGAAAGCACTCCTCCCCAAATTAAAAAGGGTATAAATGCAAACCACAACGAAAAACCACATGCTCGGAATGAAACAATTTCACCATCGGAAGATAAGCGACCAACCGCCATGAGACCCCCAACCAAAACAGCAAAGGGAACCGATAGCGCAATGATAGTAGGAAGTGCGTAAACAATTAAACGCACTAAGACCCAAAAAGGAACATTATGTGATAATACATCCTCCACCAACAGTAGTATCTGATTAACAAAAAAAACAAAGAAAAAGAAACTGAAAGAAATAAGAAAAGAAAAGAGAAACTCTTTAGAAAGATAAATCCATAGAGTAACTGAAAATTGAAATTTTCGCAGTTGCTTAGGAACTGAGAGAATCATGTGCTACTACTTCCTATCAGTAGATCCAAAGCCTCCTCTCCGGTTAGTTTCTTTTAAAGATACAACAGGAAGAAAAACTGCTTGATAAGTTTGTGAAAACACGAGTTGTGCTATCCTATCATATTTATGGACAACAAAGCTTTGTTCACCTAAATTCAGTAGAATAATAGCAATTTCATCACGATAATCTGCATCAATAGTACCCGGGGTATTTAAAACAGTTATACCGTAACGTAATGCTAAACCTGATCGAGGCCGTATCTGTGCTTCAAAATTCTTGGACATCTCAATCTGAATGCCTGTTGGAATCAATTTCCATTTCCCTGGCCTAAGAATAATATTCTTTTGGATATTAGCACAAAGATCACAACCACTAGACTGTTCAGATGCATAACGTGGAATTAGCTTAGCATCTTTGCTCAGTATCTTTACAGTAAGCATTGAAAACGATACTATCCTTTTGTCTAGGACTTACGAAAAGAACGCCGCGGTCTTCTTTCTTTTGGATTATAGGGTCGTCTCTTATATGAACTCCTCTGATTTTCATGTGTGGCATCTAACAACATACTCAAATTTACCCGCCCCATCTTATCAATTTCAATAATTTTTACCATATATTCTTTATTAAGCTCAACAATATCATGGGGTGTACTCTTATTTCCTTTCTGGGGCATACGGCTAATATGGCAAAGGCCCTCCTTGCTAGGCAAGAATTCAAAAAAAGCACCAAAATCGGTAACTCGTCGTACAGTGCCTTCGTATACCTTCCCAACCTCCGGCTCTTCCAATAATTTAAGGAAAGCAGCTTTAGCAGAACTTGCAGATTCTTTTTCTTTACAGTAGATAGTAATCATGCCGTCTTGTTCAATATTGACCTCTACTCCATGTTTTTCGCATATATTCTTTACGTTCTTTCCACCAGGTCCTATTAACAATCCTATTTTATCGGGATTTACCTTCAATGTAACAATTCTTGGAGCATAAGGTGAAAGCTCTTGGCGCGGATCAGATATAGCTTCCTGAATCTTTGAAAGAATATACAATCTCCCTTCCCTTGCCTGTGCAAGTGCCTGTTTCATTATCTGTGCACTTACATTCTTTATTTTAATATCCATTTGAAACGCAGTAATACCATCCTCAGTACCAGCTACTTTAAAATCCATATCTCCCAAATGATCTTCTTCACCCAAAATATCACTTAAAATCGCTATTTCTTCTCCCTCTTTAATCAATCCCATAGCAATACCCGCTACAGGCTTTTTAATAGGAACCCCTGCACTCATAAAAGCCATGGTTCCTCCACACACCGTAGCCATCGAAGATGAACCATTTGATTCCAAAATCTCAGAAACAATTCGTAACGTATATGGAAAGTCTTCTTTGGAAGGAAGTACCGCAGCCAATGCACGATGTGCTAAATGTCCATGCCCTATTTCTCTCCTTCCTGTACCCAATCTTCTGGTTTCACCCACAGAATAAGGAGGGAAATTGTAATGGAGCATAAAATGTTCTCGCCTATCACCTTCTATATCATCCATAATTTGTTCATCTACAGCAGTTCCCAAGGTAGCAATAACAAGTGCTTGTGTTTCCCCTCTTGTGAATAGGGATGATCCATGAGTCCGCGGAAGCGCATCTATTTCACAATATATAGGACGTATTTCCGACAACCCTCGTGCATCCGTACGAGATTTTGTCTTAAGAATATATTCCCGTACAATATTCCGTTCAATTTTTTCCACAAGTTGAGTAAATAAATGCTCTTCTTCTTCTGGAATTTTCTCACTAAATTGTTCTTTGATCTGTTCAATGCTTTCCTTAATAGCTTGATTCCTTGCTTGTTTTCCTCGTACGAAGCAAGCTTTTTTTAGTTCTTTTTCTAACTCGCTACGCATTCCATCTTCATAAGCAAGATGTGATTCATCTTCGTGAAGAGACATCTTCTCTTTCCCTATACTATCTCGAAGTGTATGTTGTACTTGACACAATGCGTTAATATATTGGCGAGAAAACTCAATTGCTTCAATAAGGAGATCTTCAGAAACTTCCTTACTTCCCCCTTCTACCATCATAATGCCTTCTTCTGTTCCAGCTACCACAATATCGATCAGTGATTCATCGATCTCCGCATATGTAGGATTCACTACTAATTGTTTATTCAAATATCCAACTCGCACAGAACCTACAGGTCCATCAAACGGAATATCCGATATAATAACCGCAGCAGAAGCTGCATTCATAGCTAGTATATCAGGCTGATGTATCTGATCAGTAGAAAGAGTAGTGGGGATAAGTTGAATATCTCTTTTAAAATTCTTGGAAAAAAGAGGTCTCATAGGCCGGTCTATTAAACGAGAAACAAGTATTTCACGTTCTCTTGGACGTCCCTCACGTTTAAAAAATCCTCCAGGTATTTTTCCTGCAGCATAATATTTTTCATTGTACTCTACCTGTAAAGGAACATAGTCAATTGTTTCATTCACCGTTCCGCTACAACAAACTGTTGTTAACACAATAGAATCACCACAGCGCACAAGCACTGCCCCATTTGCTTGTTGAGCGAGTCTTCCCGTCTCAAAAATAACAACTGAATCCCCAATCTGTATTTCTTGTATAATCATATATTTTCCTAGTATCCTTATTTATTATTTACGCAGTGAAAGTTTCTCAAGAATGGCTCGATAACGCATCACATCTTTTTCTCGAATATACGATAATAACTTTTTACGTTTACCAACTAGTTTCAGAAGTCCTCTTTGAGAATGTTTATCTTTCGGATGCTCCTTCAGGTGATCAGTCAGATAGGAAATTCTTGTCGTTAATATTGCAATCTGCACTTCCGTACTGCCTGTATCTTTACTTGTTTTGCCATGCTCTTTGATAATCTCAAAGACATTAAGTGTTGTTCTATACATTGAATCCTCTATAAAAAATTCTATTCACTGATTAGATTAACATTACCCACATCAGTTGTCAAGATCTATCTTCAATTATGACATATCTAAAATGGTTTCTCATTTTTTTGACAAGGATAAGTAATGTTTCTGCCTCATTAGAGGCAAAAAATGCATTAGGAGCTTCGCCAGAAAAGAAATATTGGAATAGCTCTTTGCCTTTTCTTACAGATTCTTCTCCCTTAGAAGAAAGGTAGAGACTAGGTAATAACAAGTAACTTTTCAATGTTTGAGGAGAGATAAGATGTATTTGCTCATCATATTCATTCGCCCTACATGCCTGTGATATCAAAAAAGGACCAATACGTGTACGATGTAATGTCTTTACATACGCAACACTTTTACATGCATATGCGAGATCTCTTGCATATGAGCGCACATATCCTCCTTTAGAAAGAGTCAACGAAATATCCAGTTCATTATCTTGATATGCATGTATGTGTGTATTAGAAATATGTACCTCTCTACTCTTCAATATAGGATTACCTCCTGATCTTCGAATCGACCATGAAGGAACACCCTTAATTTTTAATGCACAATAATCAGGAGGTGTTTGCTGATACATCCCGTTCATATCAGTTACTACTTGCTGAACACGATGATATGAAGGTGGTTTTGTTGCCTTTATCTTCTTTCCTAGAGGGTCTAATGTATCAGTTTCCACACCAAAATGAATGATTGTACGATAGTCTTTATCAAACCTCATACAATAGTCAATAAGTTTTCGGGAGGCTCCCAATCCTGCAATCATAAGCCCTTCAGCAAATTCATCCAAAGTACCCGCATGCCCTATTTTAACACCAGGATAACACTTTTTAAGAAAGGAAAGAAAAGAAAAAGATCTTATACCTGATGGTTTATACAGACAAACAAATCCATTAACTTGATCAGCCATACACTCCTAAAACTTTTCCCAAAATATAATCAAATATATCTTATGAGCTCACAAGATATGGATTTCTTAATTGTCTCCTTGCCCCTCTGTAAACTTATTGGTAC
Source organism: Paralvinella palmiformis (assembly GCA_025642065.1). NCBI lineage: Eukaryota > Metazoa > Annelida > Polychaeta > Terebellida > Alvinellidae > Paralvinella > Paralvinella palmiformis. Next base: position 395,478 of record JAODUP010000319.1, on the reverse strand, counting down.
TTGCTACTCGTTTGGTTTTTTCTACTAGTTGGTATATTTCGATTTGATCCAACTCCTGTAAGTCAGAAAACTTCTCAAATGCCATTCCACACTCGAAGCCTGCTGATACTTCTTTTACATCATCTTTAAAGCGTTTCAAGGCACTAATGTTTCCACTGTAAATTTCTTTGCCATCTCTGAAAATTTGTACTTTTGCGTTTCGTATTGCTTTTCCATTACTTACATAACAACCTGCTATTTTCCCGAGCTTTGGGACTTTAAAAACCTTCCTTACTTCTGCTACTCCTATGCTTTTCTGTTCCAACTCCGGAGTTAAGGTTCCTTCAATGGCTGCTTTTATCGCATCTACTGCTTCATAAATGATATTGAATCGATAAATTTTAATTTTTTCTCGTTCTGCAAGCTTTGCTGCATTATTAAAAGCACGCACATGAAATCCTACAATGATTGCAGAAGACGCTACTGCTAGCACCACATCTGTTTCATTAACTGCTCCAACAGCTGTGTGAATACAAAAGACCCGAACATTCTCATCACTCAGTTGCTCTAATGCATAACGTAATGCCTCAACCGAACCATGTGTATCTCCTTTGATTACAATTTTTATTGTTGTTTTTTTGTTTTCCTTTATTGATTCATAGAGATTATCCAAAGTCATCTGTTTCTTGTCCTGAGGCTTTTTCATACGCACACGCAATTCCTGCCTTTTTTGAGAAACTTGGCTTGCTATACGTTCATCCTTAGTAACTTGGAAAGGATCCCCTGGCTCTGCTATTCCATCAAAGCCTAAGACTTGTACTGGAGTCGAGGGCGATGCTTCTTGAATTCGTATTCCTTGGTCATTGATAAGCGCGCGTACTTTCCCCGCATAAATACCGGCAACAAATGGATCAGATATTTTCAAGGTCCCTTTTTGAATAAGTACAGTGGCGACTCTTCCTAAATGAATATCTATCATAGATTCAATAATACGACCTTCCGCACGACATTGATGGTTGCATTTTAATTCCAATATTTCTGATTGCAGTAAGATAGCTTCAAGTAGTTGAGAAATACCTTTTTTAGTCTTCGACGATACTTCTACAAACTGTGCTTGTCCTCCCCAATCTTCAGATAAGATGTTATATTCAGAAAGTTGTTGTTTAATTCGTTTCGGATCCGCATCTGGAAGATCCATTTTTGTGATTACCACAATAACAGGAACCTTCGTCTCTTTAATATGATTAATAGCTTCAACTGTCTGCGGTTTTATTCCATCATTCGCTGCTACAATAAGCAAAACAATATCTGTTATTTGTGCACCCCGTGCACGCATCAGTGTAAATGCTTCATGTCCAGGAGTATCCAAAAAAGAGATAATTCCCTTTGGTGTATCCACTTGATATGCCCCAATATGTTGTGTTATAGCACCCGCTTCTTGATCTGTTATCCGGGAATCTCTAATTGCATCCAAAAGTGATGTTTTTCCATGATCTACATGCCCCATAATGGTTACCACAGGGGGGCGAGAAGACAACGACTCCTCTTTATCTTCTTCAGTTTCAATGATTGTTTCATCATAAAAAGATATTACAGTTATCTTGCAATTATATTCAGCCGCAAGAATTTCAGCCGTATCCGCATCGATGCTTTGATTAATAGTAACCATCATACCCATAGACATCAGCTTTCCTATCAACTCAGAAGCTTTCAGATTCATTTTTCGTGCAAGTTCCGCAATGGAAATTGATTCGGAAATCTTGATATGCCCAGGAACTGGATTTTTTCTCTGTACTGTCTTTCTTTCTTTCTTGTCAACAATTGCCGAGAAACTTTCTTGTTTTCTTGTTCGAAAAGAAGCCGCATTTGTTCCTCTTACTGTTCTTTTAATAAATCGTCGGATAGTAGTTGGCTTCTTGACATCAGTACTTGCTATTTGTGTAATACTCTTAGCACTTGTAACAATCTTTGCATGGTTAGAACGCGTATTTGTTTGTCTTGTTCCCATAGACTGTTGAGCAGGAGCTCCTGGCACTTCACGTAAGCGCATAGATGGCGGAATGAATCGTATAGGTTTTTTTTCTTTTATTGTTGTTTCTGTTTGTTTCTTTTGTGGAGATAGCATTTGAGATTTATTGCTAGTTTCGATCGTATCTTTTTGTGATTGATTAGAGGACCCCTGAGAACTTTTAATATCTTTGGTTGTCGTGGATTTTATTGCTGATTCGTTTTTCTTCTTTAGGATAATTTTTATTTTCTTCTGACTCGCTATATTTTCCTTCTTAGAACCAGAGTCCATCTTTTTCTTTTTTTCACTTGCTTGCTTGGCCACATCTACTCCTCAAGTTCAACTACATTTACATTTTCTTTCACAATTTGCAGTACAAGAGTAACTTCCTCATCAGTCAAGACTGCCTTTTTCTTCAACGAGGCATGATCATATTGAATAAGATCTTCAATACACATAATATTTGCTTTTTTTAGCTTATTTATCACCTCAGCTGGGATCATGGATAACTCATCTATGGATATACCTTCAGACTCCTCTAATTGTTCAGCTTCTTGCTTTTGATTAGATATAATGGTTTGGTGACTTTTTGTTTTTTGCAAAGACTCCGTGTCTTTATCTCCTTCCTCAGCACCTGCAGTTGATTTACCTTGCGCACTTTCACTCTCTGTCTGCTGTTCTACCACAAGCACGCTTTCAAGAATTTTCATAATCTTTTCCACATCTGCAGAGGTAATACCTTTCAACTCTGTTAGGCGATCTGGTACTAATACCACAAGATCTGATATACGCGAGATCTCATTCGCATGTAAAATAGAAATAATCTCTTCGGTAATACCTGGAAGTTCCGCAATATCAGTAATCTCTTCTTCTGACTCTTCTTCAAAAAGTTCATCAATCATCATGTTACGGCGAGGTAAGGATGATAAATCTGTTTCAGCAAACTGTTCCTCGGTTTTTATATCAATATTCCAATCAACAAGCCGGTTAGCCAAACGTACATTCAACCCCATTTTCCCGATACATAAGGAAAGTTGATCTTTAGATACAACAACTAAAGCTTGACGTTTTGCCTCATTTAAAATAAATACACTTTTTACACTGGCTGGAGCTAAAGCATCTTTGATGAACTCTCTTGGATCCGTGCTATATTTAATAATATCAATCTTTTCTCCAACCAACTCTCTAATAATAGAGAGAATTCGGGACCCTTTTACTCCCACACACGCCCCCACTGGATCAACATCACTGCGAGATGAACGCACCATAAGTTTGGTTCGATATCCCGGTTCACGTGCGATCTTAACAATTTCAACAGTTCTATCATACACTTCAGGCACTTCTAGTTCAAAAATTCGTAACACAAACTCAGGATGGGTCCTGGAAACAATGATTTGCAACTCTGAATTCGTCTTTTCTACTTTATAAATAAGGACTTTTAGACGATCACCTTGCTGATATGATTCCCGAGGAGATTGAAACTTTTTAGGCAAAATCCCTTCTGTATTACCTAAATCAACATAAATAGTACCATTACGCTCCCTTTGGTAATACCCAACAACCATATCTCCTATCTTATTGGAATATTCAATATATAGGGCATCACGTTTTGTCCTTCGTATCATTTGCACTGCATTTTGTTTTGCGGTTAGTATCGCAATACGGTTAAAACTGTGTGGATCTATCTCAATCAATAGGCTATCACTTATTTCTGAATGCTCATTAAATTCCAATGCTTCCTTAAGTGATATTTCTAGAACTGGATCCTCTACTTCCTCTACAATCTTTTTCTTTGAAAACAAGCGCACCGATTGATCTTCAGAAAACTCCACAACCGCATTCTCATCTGTTCCATACGTTTTTTTATATGCAGCATATAATGCACTTTCTATGGTTTTGTGAATAAGATCCTTCGACACACCCTTTTCTTGAGAAAATTCTCTTACTGCATTCGCAATACTATCAATCATCTTTATTAATTCCTAAAATTACCTGACTACCTGTAGTATTGCTGATTTAATGTAGTATGTCAAGATTCATACTACCGCAATCGTTAAAACATCACAACGTTTCACACCAGAAATTGCCAATACCTTGCTACATGTCTGCAAAGTGGCACCTGTGGTAAACAGGTCATCCAATAAGACAATATGAGGAGGTAGAAAATTGTAGTTTCTTTTTAAGACTATCTTGTTCTTAAGATTGGATAATCGTTCTTCATATGAAAGAAGTTTTTGTTCAGTACTTTTCTTTCTCTGTAAAATATTATAACATTTCACTCCATACTTTCTGCGAAGTATGGACATAATGCGGAGAATAGGATGAAACCCTCTTGATTTGTACCCTTGTGGGCTGGAAGGTATTGCAACAAGAGGAAGATTGAGAAAATGCAGCTTGTAACTTGTATGTAAGATATCAGCAAAAAACCAAGCAATATATTTACTACCTTCTCTTTTATATCGGTGCAAAATTTCAGGGAAAAGGCCTATGTAAGAAAAGCATGAGACCGAAAAAGTAAAACTAAAATCTTGATCACGACAGCGCACACAAAATTTATTTTCTGAAATAAGTGGAACCCCACACTTCTGACAACAACGATCTGAAGATATAGGAAACAATAAACGCCAACAGGACGTACAAATATATTGTCGGGGTGTTTGTGGATCTATACGATGTTGACAGACAATACAATACAAAGGTTGAAAAAAATCCAGAATTCTCATGTATGCTTATTACAAACAAAATAGTGCTATTCATTTTCTTTATCAGATAATTTTTTTTTAAGACGTACTAAGAATTGAAACGCATCAAGTGGCGTGAGATTATCAACATCTAACTTTTCCATCTCATCGTATAGAGGAAATAATGGAGAAAAAAGTTCTTGCTGTCTCACGGTCTCTTTAGATTCCTGAGTTTTTTTTACAATAGTTTTATTATAATTTAATTCTTTTATTGCAGTCTTTTTTTGCTGGGTATGTTTTACCGACAACTGAGACAATAATACATACGCGCGTTGCAATACAACGTCGGGAACACCTGCCAGTTGCGCCACATCTATTCCATATGAAGCTTCCGCAAGACCTTTCTGCAGGGTATGAAGAAAAACTATCTTACCTTCTTCTTTTTGAGCACAAATACTAAAAACAGCTGCTTTTTCGTGTTTTAATTCAGCCAACTCATGATAATGGGTAGCAAATAGTGTACGTGCTCTAATCTTATCGAGAATATGTTCAGATATCGACCAGGCTAATGCAAGTCCATCTAAAGTGCTAGTGCCACGCCCAACCTCATCCATAATAATAAGACTCTGGCAAGTAGCTGCGTGCAATACAGCACTCGTTTCCATCATTTCCACTAAAAAGGTAGATTCTCCTTTTGTAATATTATCAGATGATCCCACACGACAAAAAATTTGATCTACTATACCAATTTCAGTTTCTTGTGCGGGAACAAAACATCCCATTTGTGCCATAACAACAATCAGAGCTGTTTGTCGTAAATAGGTTGATTTACCTGCCATATTTGGTCCTGTAATAAAACGAAAGAAATGCGTTTTTTCATCGAGAACTACATCATTAGGAATAAATGAATGTCCCTGAAGACATCGTTCTACTACTGGATGTCTCCCTCCTTTGATCACTAAGGATGTCTTATTAATGATGGCTGGTCTTTTGTAATCATGGAGTAATGCATTCCAAGCAAATGATTGAAGTACATCAACACGTGCAACTATTTTCGAAAAAGAAAAACAAACTTTTAGATATTGTAGAAGATCATTTCGTAGCATAACAAACAACTCTTGCTCATATACATTTACACGTTCTTGGGCATCTATGTGTTGCTGAGCAATACATTGTAAATCTTCCGTTAAATATCGTTTCCCTGTGCTAACGGTTTGTCTTAGTAAGAAATATGAAGGAACAAGATGTGTTTGTGAATTTGCTACCTCGAAGAAAACTCCTAAAACTCTGTTATTACGGAGTTTTAAAGATGTAATCTTTGTCTTTTTCTTTTCTTCTTCCAGATAAGCATGCAAACGAGTTTCATATGTGCGTAATATATGACGAAGAGAATCTAATTCCTTGTCATATCTATCTGCGATAATTCCACCTTCATTGTGTTGGACGGGGGGGTGTGTTACCAATGCATTTTTAATTTTCTCAATAAGTTGGGTAATTCTTTCAGATTTCCAGACATCACTTACTGCAAGCATAGACAATTCAGTTTTCATTAAAAATAATGCTTTACGTGCATGAGAACACGCGCTAGCCAGTGCCATAAGATCTTGAGGATGCGCTTTTTGCATACCCAGCCTTGATAATAATCGTTCAATATCCGACACTGAACGCAAGGTGCTTTGTATTAACTGTAAACGATGTTGGTCTTGTAGTAATCCTCCCACTACATCTAACCGCCTATCTATTTTTTTCTTCTCTCGCAAGGGTGCAGTAATCCAACTACGAAGCATGCGCTCCCCCATGGGAGTTTTGCAGTTGTTTAATATATGAAACAAGGTTTTTCCTGAAGATAAGGAAGTCAGCAATTCCAAATTTCGTTGTGCCGCCTCATTTAAGCGTAAAACATTTTGAGAATATTCGACTGTTATCGTTTGCACATGAACCAAAGAAGAGTGAAAGTTGGCATCAAGATAATCCAGTAATGCTGCAATTGCTGCTAGTACAGGAGCACTATCATCTATCTCAAACGCCTTGAGATTAACTGTCTGAAAATGCTTGCATGCACGTTCAAACCCCTTTTCTTTATCAAAAAGCCAATCTGGATACGAATTCACCAACACATCTAAACGTTTACATATCTGAGAAAAGAATGGATATTCGCGTAACACTGATTCCTGTACAATGAGTTCTCGCGGATGGATACGTTCAAACAAAGCAGCAACAAGATCTATGAGATGATTATTTTCTTGTTCAAGCACCACAAAATCGCCTGTAGAAATATCAATCCAAACAGCAGAAAAATATCTCCTGGAAACATGCAAACTAAGAAGAAAATTATTCTTATGTGGTGCTAAATGATTTATTTCCGTATAAGTACCGGGAGTAATAATCTCTGTTACTTCTCGTGCGATTAAATTCCCCCCATCCTTAAGCCCTTCCATTTGCTCACAAACAGCAACTTTCTTTCCTGCTTTTATAAGTTTTTCCAAGTAAGTAGCAGCAACATGATGAGGAACTCCACACATTTTTATACCATTCCTCATTGTAAGAGTTAAACCCAGTAAGTCTGACACCTCAATAGCATCTGTTTCAAACATTTCATAAAAGTCTCCTAAACGAAAAAAAAGTATATGTGATTGATATCGAGATTTTATACGTCGATACTGCTGTATAAATGGCGTTTCTTTATTCACAACAGTGATTTAGATAAAGTCAAACACTTAGTCATTACTAAGTCGAAACAAATACTGAATTACTTTCTCGCTAATATCTACTTCAGAAGCCCACCACTGCAAGCCTACATCATCTGCACGGAATACAATAGTATAACCTTCAGATTTACTGATATATTGAATAGCTTTTTGCAAATTTCTCACAAATGTGTCTGACATTAACTCTTTTCTTTTTACTTGCAATTTCATTTTTCGCTGTCGTGTTAATTCATCAATATAAGATGTTAGAGTTGCGATGTCTCTTTTTAACTGTTCTTTTTTCTCAAATAATAAAGGATCATCTCTTATTTGTGAAAATGTTTCTTTTAATGCTGAGAGCTTAGCAAGATAGCCATCTAACTCTTGTTGATATTTCTTCTGTAAAAAATCCAAATCTCTCAAACGCTGAGATTCACGATAAAAACTGGTAAACACTCTATCAATATCAACTACAGCCACTGTCGTAAGTTGTTCCGAATTAAGATTACCAACAACTAGAACAGCCAATAAAAAAGAAAACCTAATACGTCGCATATTTATCATAATACATCTAAACTAATTGAAAAAATAAAGTCAGCTCCTCCCATTTCAGAATCGCCTGGTCGGAAGATATTTCCACGCTGCCAAATTGCTTTTCCATTCTCATCTAATTTAAATCGTTTGCCAAAATACAGACGAATGGGAAATTGGGGGAGAACAAACCGCAACCCTGCACCAATGCTAAATTTAAAATCTTGAATACTGAGGTACGTAACATCCTTCCTGTTTTTCCATAGGTGTGCTATTTCAAAGTACATGTCAAACCAAACCATTTTTTCCGCCAATGGCATTCTTAGCTCAGCCCAGCTATTCCATACAGCCTCCCCTCCTCGCTGCAGTGGCCACCCACGTGCACTAAAAATACCATCAAGAACTAAAAGATCATTTTCTGCAGGTCCATCTTTTTGATAGGTAGTACCATTGGGATAATAAAATTGATTGAAAAGGATAGAAAAAGAACTCTCCATAGCCAATACAAGTTTCCATGACCAATTTTCACTGACTGGCATGTTTACTAGAGGAATATATACAGATAGTGAGGTATCTGATCGAATAAAATGTCGCGATCCAAAAAAGATTCCTCCATAAAAAGCAAGATTCTGACTCAATAAATATCCTTTTGTTGGACTGAAACGAATATCACGATAATCAAATACAATACCTAATGAGAAACGAGTTACTGGCAGCCATCGATTGAGGTTCTTTCTTGTCTGTTGATTAGCAGGTCGGTATAAAAGGGAATCATATTTAACATGATCAAAATATATCCCAATGGATGCAGAAGGACTAATAACACCAATAGGAGTGAGAAAGCGGTAATTAGTGTTATAGCTTACCCCCAAAGAATATGATTCATATTCCATATAAAGTGTTTCTAGGTTTGAACTCTTCTCTGCATACTCATGATCTAACAAGAGGTTATAGCTAGTAATATCTTGTTGTGAGGGATAACCTGGAAAAGCATCTCCTGCTGCATATCTTTGTCCATTATAAGTTGTGTTCCGACTAAATACATATTCACTTATATATGGATCATCCACACCATACGGAGCTTGTGAATCATCATTAACAGTCGATAATTTGGAATGCTTAAAAAAGAAGCTCAATCCTGAAGACCATCGTAATCCAAACAGCCAACTTGAAGACAGAGAAAGTTGTACCGACTGTTCAATGTGCGATATATTACTTGATATTGATAAATTAAGACCTCTTCCAAGAAAATTACGGTCAGTCCATCCTATAACTGCAGATATGGGAAATTCATCACTCGCTCCAAACGACATACCAAATCGTAAGTTAGTTGTATTTGCATCTTCCACTGCAATATTCACATCTACTAACCCCTCAGCCGACCCTGGTGGTGTGGTAATATCCACTGAAGAAAAATACTGAAGACTTGCAAGCGCAAAATAAGCGTTTCTTAATGCCGATACTTGATAAATATCACCAGGTTCAAGCGACAATTCGCGTTTAATAATATACTTTTTTGCCTTCTTGTTTCCACTAACTGTTATGTTCTCTACGTGAGCACGATCCTTTTCCGTAATCGTAATATGGTAGTCAATATATGCTCCATTTCGTTTCTCATTTACTGAAAAGTCGTTAAATACATATCCATTCTGAAGATAAACTTCTTGAAGATTTTGGAGCCCCCTTTTAAAGTACAGTGAGTTAAAAGTATCACCCTTCTTCTGGATGAAAAACTTAAGAAGTTCTTCATCTGGGAACAGCACATTCCCTTCAACCGTAACTTGACCAAATAAAAATTGTGCCCCTTCTTCTAGAAAGTAAGATACGGTAAGATCTTCTCTCTTTTTCTCTGAATTTCTGTTTGTTTCTATCTTACGGTCAAAAATAAGTATATCCATATACCCATGCTCATGATAAAACTGCAAAAGAAGATCTTGATCTTCTTCCAATCTACTCTGACTGAATTCTCCCTTACTAAGGATACCTGTCGCTTTACTTTTAATTACATGTCGTAGTTTCCTATCAGAATATGATTCATTACCATAAAAAAGAATAGATTTAATTCTTCTTTCATATCCCTCTATAACTGTAAAAGTAAGTTCTCTTTGTTCAAGATTAAAATCAAAAACAACTTTTGCATCGGAAAATCCCTTATTTGTGTAAAGTGAAAGAATCGCAAGTCTATCAGACTTAGCTGCAGAATCAGAATAAAAGCTTCCATTTTTTAATATAATCACACTTCTTATTTTTGCACCTGCAATTTTCTTATTCCCTTTCAGAATAATATGTTTGATAGTAGGACGCTCCTTAACACTAATCAGAATGACTACTCCATCTTCTCCACCTTGATATCTCACCGCTCTTGGTATAATTTGTTCAAAATAATCCAGTGCATATAATCTACTTTGCAAAAGAAAGAATATTTTCTCAGTAAATTTCTTTCCAATAAATTGAGCAAGAATTGGCCGCAGTGTTTTAACATTGATTTCCTTCAATCCTGTTATCTTAATATCACGTATAACATTACCTATATACCAGGCATCCTCTTGTGCGGCGATTTGTTGAGTAAAGAGAGAAAGTAAAAAAACAACCTTAAGTAGGCAAAGAACTATTTTAAATCTCATAAACTTTCTCATTATAACACATTAATAGGATACTTTCCAAGACAGTGAAATCTTATTATCAGGAACAAAAAATGAGGCACGATTTCGAGGAGAGAAAATCCATTCAAGAAAAAAGAATGGAGTATTAAATTCCATTCTAAATTCAGTATTCACCTTTAAAGTAGAAAATTTCTCATATCGATAACCGCTGGTATCTAGTGCAAGAGAAAATTCTACAAACACATCTTTACCCAGATAACGCCCTAGCGTAAGTGTAGTATCATCCAATAAATAAGAAATATTAAATGGAGTATAATTGGCACGCAAGAAACTCTCAGAAGAAGCACTTACTGCATCAGAATTACTCCGACCTCCCCCCAATGGAGTATGTAGTAATAAAATAGTTGAGCGAAATAAGTTCCTTATAAGAGGTGTCCTTAATGTAAATACATCAACTTTTAATATATCTCTCATAAATGATTCAAACTTTTTAATACCCTGACTTACCCCACCATAATGATCCACAGTAGCAGCTAATGCATCAGAGATTTTAAAGTACCCAGATAGCACATCTCCCTCATACAAATTATCACCTAATAATTGCACAATTTTATAAGGGGGCAATGGTGGGTTCGATGAAAAGGTAGGGCTTAAATCTGTAACAGGCGAATTAGTTGTCTGTAGATAAATACGTACGGTTTGATGTTCCTCCGTATCTCTTACACGAGCTTCAGCCTTCACTGTTAGTAATGGCGCAATACTTAATTTGGAAGTGTCAAAGTACAAGTTGCCATCTTTTACAAGAAACAAGCGATTAAAATACATAATTTCCCCACCACGTAATCCAAGATCACCTTTAATACGTATGTCATCGTTACTACTGGCAAAAATACGTATATAATCATGGGGTTCTAAATATCCTCGAACAACTGGGGTCCCTGTTTTGGGCCATGTGAAAGAATTAGCACGACCTGCTCTTACCAAAAGATTCATTTTATCTATCTCAGGATATTCCATAACTTCCACTAGGGAAAATTGTGCATCTCCAGTCGTAATATCACCTGTTAATGTTATGCCTTTATCTTTCTCCCATCCTACCCTTATTTCACCAGTAACAAAACCATTTGCATCAACAGTACCAAAAATATAATGAATATTAAGTCCTGGGGATTCTTCAGCTTGTAGACGAAACGAGAACTGCTGCAGTTCTCGTTTTTCAAATAAAAACTCTGCTGATAATTTGCCATAACCAGCACCATTTGCAAAATAAAAGGGAAGAATGGTTACTTTTTTGCCCTGAAAGCGAATCACGGCCTGTGCAGGCCCGACCGGAGAAGGTGAAAACACTGTATTTCCTCTCATCTCTGAATATTGAATAGTTCCGTGTACATCAGGATCATTTAACGAACCTGAAATAGTCAAATCGCCTCGAATTTTGCCACTATGGAAGGAAAGGAAAGAGCCCAGCGAGATTCCTCCTAACTTACCAACATCAATATTACTAATGTGAATAGTAGTCTTAAATACATTACCAATACTCCCCTCACCACTGACGTGCAAGGATTCCGATTTATTCAACGCAAAATGGAATTTTTGTTTTTCAAAATGATATAAAAAGAAGGTATTCTCATCTACAAAAATACGTAAGAAGATCGGACTTCGTGATATAGAAATAGTGTTAAAGGCAACAGGCGATTGTCCCATAGGAGAAACTGTCTTGAAAAAAATCTCAAAGGGAGAATACAGTAGTGTATTTAATGAATACTCTGTTCCGTTATCCAGATTACCTTGCAGAACTATTTCATTAGACATATTAGATAAGTCGTTTTTATAGTAAAATAATCCTGTTATCGCATGTGTTTTCAATGATATTCGTATTTCATCTGTTGCAATATGCTTCTCATTCTTTCTACCTCTTAACTTTGAAAGTACAATATCTTTTCCATCCCAAGAAAAATTACTCTTTAAAAAGATTGCGTCATTACCTGGAAATGTATACCCCAATTTACCAGTCAAGATTTTAGCCCTCCCATCATAGGAAACAAAACAATTTCCAACTCCTGAGAAAGAATTTACAAAATAATTAAAAGGAATATTTTGTACAGAGAATGTATAAAATATGTTTTCTTTCTTATTTTCCACATCCAGTTCGACAAACGCTTCTTCTGTATCAGAAAGATGCAGTCTTAATGAAGAGAATATATTATTTTCTAATGAAAGCCTCCCCCCTCCCATGAGTACACTTCCCTTGGGTGTAGTCAAACTTACCTCATAGATTTTTCCTCCATTATGAGTAAGATTCGCTCGTAGACTAAAAAGATTTCCTATATCCTCTGTGCTCAGACGAAAATACGGTACATATAGTTGCCATTGATTATTTCCCCATGTTACAGTCTCATGTGTATCAAAATACACACGCTTTTTCCTCCAAAAAAGTGGAAATTTCTTAGCCTGTATGCTGCCCATCCATGTACCATTTTCTTTAGGAGAAATTCTTACCATTATTCCTGCATCGGCAAGATCAGATTTCGGTGTTTGATTAGTAAAAGGTACAACACGTAGTGTTATATCCTGATAAGTCGCATTTCCTGTTATAGTATATTTTTTATTTTCTCTGGTAAGCAAATGTGCAGAAAACATATCCCTCTTAAGGAGGAATGTTCCCTTTTTTATTAATCTTTTGCCATAGAGTATTAAATCAATATCTGATACTTCTATTATAGAAGGCGATAACTTTGTACTGAATGCGATACTAGTTTTATTATCATTATAATTCCATACCCGGAGATGAGGAATATAGAGTTCCCAGTCCAGTCGCTGCACAGAAAATTCCATAGTACTTGACACCTGCGCATTGAGAGGAAAACCTACCAAGTGCGCATACCAAAAGTTATTCTTTTGCAATAAAGTAGCGGCTATGTTTTGTAATGAATGTATAGACAACTTATTTAGGCTAACCTGTGCCGCCAGATAATGTTTCTTTTCTACTTTTATCTGTCCTTTTACCGTGCGCAACATACCGTATTCGTTCAATAAGAAACGAAACGTTGTTTGATCAGCGTACTGTAAAGAAAAAGAAGCTCCAGTGAAAACTGTATCCGCAACTCTTAACCGTTTGGTATTCCACATAATGGTTTTAGTCACGGGATCGTTATACACCTTAAAGATTCCATTCACTGGTGCAGTCTGTTTTGAAATAGATAAATTATCTACCCTAAAGCTAGCTTGAAGACTCATATCAGAAAAATGAAAGCTTCCTGAAGCATCAACCAAACCGTCAAGATATGTATAAGTCATCTCATTAATAGACAAATAATCTTGATTACCATTTAGATCCATATGTAAGGAAGCCATGTCAGAAAACTTCTCTCCACTATGTAATAAAAACTGATAACGTATAGTATTATTACTACCTTCCGCAGTAAACGAGCTATCTATTCTGTTTGCCAATAGATAATAAAAAAACCGTGATGCATTGGCTGGTCTTAATACAATAGTGCTTAATAGTGCATTATTAGTAGAGAAAGAAATAGCCCACTGATATGAAGAAAGGTTTATTTTCCCTTGTAACGAGATAACCTGTGCGGAATCTTGTGGGGTAAAGAAAGTCATAACGTCATTGGTTTTCATAAAGTGAATATATTGTGTAGCAATACGATTAGAAAAAACTTGCAAGTTGGAAACAATAACATTACCTTGACTTATGTGAAAGCCCTTTTCAAATTCAAAAGAGACACGTATGATTGATGAGAAAAACGGTGTTGTACGATCTGCGTTTCGCAGTACAAGTGGAATTACTGCAGAAAAAGATACTTTACTATCTTTTTGTATCACAATTCTAAAAGAAACATCTTCAGCTAAAAGTGTATAGCTAGGAAAATGAACAGTAATATGAAGGGATTTTCCCTGCAGACTTCCGCTGTTTGGTATATAAGTCGCAATGTAGTTAAGGAATTGCATTGCTCGAGAAAAGAAATCTCTGTCACTCTTTTTTTCATTGCGCATGTTAATATTCAAATCAAGTCCATTAAGAGATACGTTTTTCAAAAGCCCTACGGATGATCCAGACAAAGCAGAACGTAAATTAAAATCTATTTTCGTAGTGCGTACCAATGCTGAAAGATCCTGCAATAAATCTGATTTTGTAAGAGTAATATCCTGAAAAGAAGCTTGACTAAAACCACTATATGATAACAGTCGATATCCAAACTTATTCGATACTATTTCTTGTAAATATTCCCTTAAATCTTCCTTAAAAGATTCAAATACATAAGCAGTTGTATGGGTAACAAAACTAGCAAGGAGAATAAGAGAAAGCAATAAATAGATAAAAAGAAAGAATTTATTCATTAGGTTGCCTAGTTAATTTCAAAATATTTTTTGATCCCATATCATAGTATATAATAGTATAATTAGGAGCAAATGCTACAATCTTTCTTAAAATCTGTATTAAAAAATTTTTATGTTCTTGAAGGAATAGATGGCGCAGGAAAATCATTAATTACTTCATTAATACAAACCATGTGGAAAACTTCCCCCTCCCTTTTCGTCACGCGTGAGCCAACCAATACTATAATCGGACAAATAGCACGACAAGGATTTCAAAAAAAACTAAATCCACTAACAGTTGCCCTGCTCTTTTCAGCAGATCGTAGCGAACACCTTTTTTCAAAAAAAGATGGTATCTATAAGATGTGCCATCAAGGTGTCCAGGTAGTATGTGACAGATATTTTTTCTCATCTCTTGTATACCAAGGTAATAAAGTGTCGGAAGAAACTCTATTAGAAATTAATAAATACTTCCCTCTGCCTCAGCATGTGTTCTTCCTTGATACAGATCCTAAACTATGTTTGCAACGCATACAAAATCGAGCTCATAGGGATTATGTAGAATTTCTTCCAGTATTGAAAAAAGCAAGATATAAATACATGCAATTATTTCAGAAATTCTCTCCAAGTACAATGATGATTCATCATATCGATGGGAGCAAGGATGCTAATTTCATTGCTAAAGAAATAATAAGCATTATTCTCTCTGCCGATAAATAACTATGTGGCATAGAAAGATATTTATTCTACTATATATGTTTTTTCTTAGTAGTTTTCCTCTTCACTCATACAGACTTCTCTATAGAGAACAATTATATGAGCTTTACCATGTACATCTTTATCAATATCCCGAACGCATTGCAGAAAATATTTATTGGTTAGAACAAGCCTTGCGCGCAGATTTTGCCAATCCATTATATGCTCTTGCACATATTAAAAATAAAAAAGAGTGGGAATGGTATCGTATAGTATTTACCATGCATATTAACTTAAAGCTTGTTGAATTATATTTACGCTGGGGTAGTAAATACATGAAATTTGAAGCATACTTTTACAATGCACCATGGAAAAAACAAAACTTGGAAAGTCTAGAAAAAGCAGAAAAACTCATTCGCTATGCAAAAGTATATTGGAGCGAGGCAAAGAAATACTCAACTCAGGCAGGAATAAAAAAGTTTAAATATCTTCATATTCAAGAAATGCAGTACTGGGAAGACGAGCATTATCGTATTCAGCAAGGAGAGTTGGATTATGAAAAAATAATCGACAAACATCTTAGAAAACTTACACATGTACGAGAAACCTTTCTTTCTTTTGATGAAAATACTTACTAAAAGGTGTCGATCTCTTATCTGAAACTAATTATTCATATCTTGTTCATCAAAAAGAGTAGCTTCGTTATCTCGATCTTTTTCTGGCACCTTGATATTAAACAGTCTATACGTTTTTTCTGTTGCCACTCTTCCCCGGGGACTGCGACGTAGCCATCCTTGTTGGATGAGATACGGTTCATAATAATATTCCAGGGTCTCACTATTTTCTCCTAATGTTGCTGTTAAAGTATCGATACCCACAGGCCCTCCCCGAAAATAACGAACAATAGTTGATAAGATCGCTCGATCTCGCTCATCTAATCCGTGCTCATCAATACCCAATTGTCTAAGTCCATATTCCGCTATATCCCGATGAATCCGCTTGCTTTTATGTATTTGTGAAAAATCTCTTAAGCGTCGAATAAGCCAGTTCGCTACACGGGGTGTTCCTCTACAACGAGCTGCAACAATGTCAGCCGCATCGGAATCAAGACTTATCTCTAAAATAGATGCTGTATGATACAAGATTTCCTTAATTTCATCCTGTTTATAATACTGTAATCGAAACTGTATACCAAACCGCGTGTGTAGCGGAGAAGACACTGACCCCGGACGGGTAGTAGCTCCTATAAGTGTGAATTTCGGTACTGGAATACGAATAGTTCTTGCTGACGGTCCTTGTCCAATCACCCAATCAAGTGAAAACTCTTCCATAGCAGTATACAGTATCTCCTCGATAGCAGGACGCAGACGATGAATTTCGTCAATGAAGAAAATACCATTCTCCTGTAAAGTAGTAAGGATTCCTGCTAAATCTTTTGGTTTTTCCAATGCAGGTGCCGAGGTGATACGCAATTTACTGCGCATCTCATGTGCAATAACAACCGCAAGTGTTGTTTTTCCCAATCCAGGGGGGCCACTCAAGAATACATGATCTAACACATCATTTCTTTGGAGTGCTGCATTAATAAAAACAGAAAGGTTATCTTTAATTTGTTTCTGTCCTAAAAAACCATGTAGTGTTCTCGGACGCAGAATATTAAATTCCTGCTCATCTTCCCTACTATTTAATGATATAGGCTCTTCACTCATTGCAGTCCTAGGTTTTCTAAAATTATCTTGAAGATTTCAGATTCATGGAGCTTTGTAAATTCCGTATCTTGTTGTAAAATATGCATCTGCTTTGCAACTTCCTGCCGTTGATATCCCATATCAACTAATGCATGCATGATATCTTCAGAACGGTTATCTTGCCTTATCTCTGAGGGATAAACATATTCAGGAATTCTATCTTTCATCGCTAAAATAAGTTTCTCAACCATTTTCTTACCCAAGCCGGGAACCGAGGTTAATTGTCTTTCATCTCTTGATTCAATAGCAGACCATAATTGCTGCGCAGTAATATGAGATAAAACTTTTAATGCCTGTTTGGGACCAATACCACTTACGCGAAGCAACTCAGAGAATGCATGCCGCCCCTCAATGCTCGCAAACCCAAATAGTTGCAGTTGATCCTCCCTATGATACAAATAGGTAAGAACAGTAACAGGCTGTTGCATACGCCTAAATTCTGCGATGCTGTGCTTACTAGTTTGTATATGCCATACAATAGCACCAGTTTTTAACAAAAAACTTAGTTCCCGCGTATCTAAGAGTTCACCGGTAAGACTATATAGCATGGGAAATATTTCCACCTGAATGTGCATGTGTAATGGCTACCGCCAATGCATCTGTCATATGTTTATTGGACACCGTCTCCTGTATACCAAGAAGAAAATGAACCATATGCATAACTTGATTTTTATCGCCTCTTGCAACCCCTACCACCGTTTTCTTGATTTCTGTTGGTCCATACTTATATATTGGTATACCCTTCTGCTCCAATGCCAATATAATAACTCCCATCGCCATTGCCACTGGAATAGCACTGGATATATTTTTAACAAAAAAGAGCGACTCAATACCCGCCACATTAGGTTGATAACAATGAAGAACATCATTTATTTGCTGATATATCGTTTGCAACCGTTTCGACGAAGATGCTGAAGCATCAGTGGATATCACATTCGCATATTGATATCGAAGCATGGTATCCTGTTGACATATTACCGCGACACCCGTTGTCTGGAATCCTGGATCAATCCCCAGTATTACTTGCATATTCAATATTACAAGCCACTTCTTGGACATCATCGCAGTCTTCTAAAATATCAAGCAGACGTAATGCTTTTTCCTTTAATGTGGCATCCAGAGTTACTGTAGTTTCAGGAATACGAAGAATGGAAGCCGTTTCATATTTTATCTGCGCATCATCAAGCGCAGTAAGCACCTGCTCAAACGCTTCAGGCATTGTAGTGATTTCAATGTATTCTTCATTGCTAATAATATTTTCTACATCTGCATCTAATGCAGCTTCCAACACTGTATCTTCAGAATATTGCTCAGTGGCTACCGTAATAAAACCTTTGCGTGAAAAAAGATAGGACACACACCCACTTTCTCCTAGATTTCCTCCATTTTTTGACAACTTGCTCCTCACATCGGCCGCCGTTCTCTTTCTGTTATCCGTTAAACAAATAATTAGCAATGCAATACCACCTGGCCCATACCCCTCATACACAATCTCTTCATACGCAGTAGTATCCAAATTGCCAACCCCCTTCTTAATAGCCCGATCAATATTATCATTTGGCATATTAAGTACACGCGCTTTCAAGATGGCCGAGCGTAATTGCGGATTTTGAGAAGGATCTCCTCCATTGCGTGCTGCAACTGTAATTTCACGAATAATCTTGGTAAAAAGTTTTCCGCGTTTTGCATCAAGAGCACCCTTTTTATGACGTATTGTTGCCCATTTACTATGACCCGACATTATTAAAACCCTATTATATTAATATCTCAAGTATGAATATAAAACACTTATCTGTCAAGTTATCACCGAACAATCAACCCACGCATTCGTGAGAAGGGAAAGTACCTAAACACTAGCACAGCACGAATACTACGAAGCGATATCCTTTGCTCAAAGCGCGAATCAATTCCTTCTGAACGATTGTCAGCAAGAAGGAATACTTCTCCTTCTTTTAGTGTATGTCTTGGTATATTGTTTTTAAGTTGAGCTTTATTGTTTTTAAGCACATGTACAAAAGATGGTGTTCGTGCAACTTCAAACTCACTTCTACTACCCTCAGGTGTTCGCAGAATCGCCTCAGAATCCTGCACAGTAATAATATCACCTTCCAAACCAATAACACGCCGTATTGAATAAAATGAGTAGTGTGGATTTACAAATCCAAAGGTAATAAAAGAAATAATATTATCAAAAACACGGGAAAAAAATGATATAGTATCATATGACGGATGCCGTAGTACTACTAGATCACCTCGCTGCAATTGGCGAACCCCAGGAAGCGGAAGATATTTGAGCAATATACTTCGCGGAGAAAACGGTACTGATATAACCCGATCACCTGGTTGTAACGTCTCTTGCATGGAACGAGATCGAATTTGTATAGTCTGAAACACAAAAGTAATTAGAAAAAGTTTGATAATATATATGGCAACTAGATATCGTAGTAGTTTCTTTACCCGTTTCCACGCTCTTCTACTTTTAAAAAGAACTGGTGTATAACGGGCAAATACACGTGTTGTTTTCATATCATACTTATTGTAACACACCTGCACGTGAGAAAGGCCAATAACGTAGCCATGCCGAACCAAGAATATTTTTCATGGGTACGGATCCAAAGTAACGACCATCTCGCGAGTTATCCCGGTTATCCCCTAAAGGAAGAAAACGCCCTTCAGATACATACCATCCAGATTGTGTGATACGATAGTGTTCAGAGATTTTCTTATTTTCAGGATACAGCCTAAATGACTCTTCTGCAACTCCTTGTTCAAATGCTTGAGGATCAAACATCCTCAGATTCCTAAGTGCGGTTAAGTTCTCTTCCTGCATCGCATTTAATGCCACATTATTTTGTATACGTGCTGCGACTCGCCCAGACTCTTTGCTTTTTTGTATAGTCTCAGAGGAAAATAGACGTTGCACTTCATATGGATAGCCATTTTCTCTCATGAACATTTCTTCATCAAGCCATGTCTCAGTTCCAGATGGCAAAATTTGCCATTTACCTTCCCGATACCTCATCCTATCACCTTCGCACGCAACTACTCTTTTAACTAAAAGTTGAGCTTTTGGTCTACCGTTCTCATCTCTATCAATATCAACAAAAGATAAAGTTACCATATAAATAATTCGCTGAAGCATGGTGAACAAGGGTCCTTTATGCACATAACTAGGATTCTCAAATATAACGATTTCTCCTCTGCGCGGATCACGTAAGCGAGGAATTTTCAGCATACCAGGAAGTAGTTCAGGACCAAAAATAAATTTATTCACAAAAATACGATCTTGTAATTGGAATACTGGCAACATAGATCCTGAGGGAATGACATATGCTTGCAAAAAAAACTGATTTATTAACAACACAAAGACTGCCGCCCATAAGAATTCACCAAGAACACGAAGAAAAAAGGGAATGCGGCTTTTCGCTTTTTTTTCTTTCCGTCTCCACTGTTTTCTTCTTCGATAATTAAGCAAGTTTTCTGTTAAACGTACAAAAAATGTTCCCATGTGATCATATTATATCTTTCTTTCTTCCAAGACAAGGTACGTATAAGGATAGTAAATATTCAAACATGTATATTCTTGTTATACTGTTAGGATCTATGCAAGAGCCTACAAAGATACAACTCAAACCAATACTGGGTATTAAAGCAGAAGTATATACTAGTTTTTTTTGGATTATCCTTATAGGATGTGTATTTTTCTTTCTGGGTATCTACCCAGGAATTAAATATTATGGTCAAATTATTTCTTTTTCCTCATACCCTTCTGGAGCAGCAATCACAGTTGATGGAAAATATCTTGGTGCTACTCCGTACGAATCATTTATTTCTGCAGGAAACCATACTATTGCCATTAAGAAAACTTTTTTCCAAGAGTTTCGTCAGCAACAAACAATTAAAGGAAGAAGATTATTGAGTCTCTTATTTCCTTCTCGAAAGCATCTAATTGCACATCTTTCACTTCAAGATGAGAGTGGTTTTGTAAAACATACACTGCAGAACCTTTCGTACTCATCTGGTATAAAAGAAAGTACGACATATCCTAAAAGGCCATTTCTTCCACAAGCTATACATAACGTGCTCGAAAGTACAAATACACTTAAACAAAAAAAGGCTATAGTACGTATCATACTACGCGAATCTATTCCCTATATTATCACCGCTCAAGAAAGCAAGTGGTATCTTACAAGTCTTCAGGATTATCTGAACATAACACATGAATCATTGAGATCATTCATGCAAACAATATTACAACAATACCGATCACTCCCCCCTGGACTATTTGCTATTTTAAAAAAATATGATTGGTTTGACTCTTTGCTTTCCTCTCAATCACCTCGGAAAAAAAATAAAAGTGAAGAACAAAATGGTCTTCTGCAAGCAAGAAAAAAAGAATCAGGCAATAGAAAATATTTCTTCTCTATCCCTTTCCGATTTGTAAAAGGGGGAGCTTACCTTTCACCTTCATATGGAACATATTCAGTACCTGACTTTTATATTATGGAATATCCCGTAACCCGTTCATTATTCTCGCGTTATGGTGTGACAATAACCCAAGAGAAAGACACTGAGGAACCATATGCACACGCATCCTGGCGAGAGGTGCAAGAACTTATCTTGCATATACCCCTTCCCAAGGGATTTATTCTTCGACTACCAGAAGCAGTGGAATGGGAATACGCATACTCTCTGAATGGTAAAATTCCTCAAAGTATATATGAGCATACTAATTCCTTTACCCCTTGGCATGGTTCTATTGGAATAGCAAATCTTGGCGGAACTCTATGGGAATGGACTAATACATGGTACGTTGAACATCCTATGATATTAAAAAACTTACCAGCATATGGGTATTTTAAAGAAGTTCGAGGTAGTAGTTGGATTACCAAAAAACCTTCTGGTATACTGCGTGGTGCACAACCTCCAGAATGGCATAGCTCCTTTTTAGGAGTCAGACTCATCATTACCCGCACATGATCATATTGATAAAGAACCGACGTGCACCATATGAATATCACATTTTAGAATCATTTGAATCTGGCATTGTGTTGAAGGGAACAGAAGTAAAATCAGTAAAACAGAAAAAAATCTCATTTGCTGAAGCATATTGTATACTTAAGAATAGAGAATTATGGTTGCACAGCTGTCACATTTCACCATATAGCCATGATGGTTACAGTAGTCATGATCCCTGGAGATTACGAAAACTGCTTTTACACAGATCTGAACTAAGAAAAATTTCCCGTGAAACAAAATTAAAAGGAATGAGTATTATCCCATTGGCGATAGGCCTTTCAAAAAAAGGACTTATTAAAATAGAGATAGCGTTATGTCGAGGAAAACGACTTTATCAAAAACGACAAACAATACGTGAACGTGATATACTCCGTGATACTCAAAGAGAGCTTAAAGCACATGAATAATTCTCTGCTTGAAAAACATCTTTTCTTTGCTCGTTCCTTGTTGCAAAAAACAGATCAACTTATAAACAAGCAACTTATTCAAAAAGCTCTAAGAATGAATCTTAAGGAAGATGGTTCTTGGGTAACTAATCTTGACAAAGAAATAGAGTCTTATATGCGAAATCATATTCACACTGCATATCCTTCACACGGTATTATCGGAGAAGAATATGCAAATAAAGAATCCGAACACGAATTATGCTGGATTTTAGATCCTATAGATGGTACGGAATCACTTATTGCCGGTATACCATTCTTTACCACTATGCTAGCATTACAAGAAAAGAACCAACCTATACTGAGTGTTATTTCAGCCCCTGCAATGAAACAAACAGTATGGGCTAGTTATAATAATGGATGTTATTGTAATGGATCTCCATGTCGAGTCAGAAGGCAACGAAACCTACGTTCATCTTGGTTCATAAGTTCTGATCCGGGTCGTTTGCAGCGACTGTATCCTATGCTCGCGGAATCTATCGCACATAACATACCAATTTATCGCACCTGGGCCGATGCATATGGATATCTTTTGTTAGCATTTGGGAAGGTAGACATTGTAATAGATTTTGAAATGCAAATATGGGATATCATCCCATTAATACCAATAGTAAGAGAAGCAGGTGGCCATATAAGTGATTTATATGGAAACACTCAGAATATACGTAATGACTGCATTTCCTGCAGTTGTATCAAACTTTTTGGAGAATTTAGCAAATTAGCTGGGTATCCACATCCCAGCAATAATCACTAAGAGTGCAATATAACTCTACCACTTGATAATACAATTAATATTTGATATAAAAAAGAATGGGGGTGTCTCGGATTCGACTGAGTAGCATTGGATATATTTTGCGGACAACTGCCACTTCGTGTGGAAAAAACAAACGACGAACCACAATTCGCGTTAGCTGCGTAATTAACACACAGCCGAGTCTTCTAAAAACGTTCTATGTTTAGAATAGACTTGTCAGACAGATAGAACTCACCTCTTTGGAATAGTCGATCAAAGGGGAACATATACGACCACCCCGGTATATGTATGGTCGCACGCAGCCAATATGCCGGTAGTCTGTGTGCTATGTCTGTAGACGAATATGTTTGACTATTCAGGACGCGGGTTCAACTCCCGCCACCTCCATGTATTTATATACCAGCAAATTATGGTACAACTAAAGATGAAAGAAATGCTAAGAAAATTATTAAAAAAAGTCTTAGTCTTCTTTATTATTTACGCAAAATAATTTAAACTAACATCATGAAAATTCTTATTGCCGATAAATTTTCTGAAAAAGCTATAGAAGCATTACAGAAACTTGGTGCAGAGATCATTTTTCAACCAGAATTAACTGCAGACGAACTGCCCCACAATGTCAAAAATACCGATATTCTCATCGTACGATCAACCAAAGTTACCGCTACTACAATAGATGCTGGGTCATCCCTGTCTCTTATTATACGTGCTGGTGCAGGTATAAACACTATAGATTTGGAACAAGCTTCCAATAAAGGTGTCAACGTAGCCAATTGTCCTGGAAAAAACTCTGATGCAGTAGCTGAACTTACTATAGGCTTAATAATTGCAGCTGACCGAAAAATTGTAGATCAATCTGCAGACCTAAGAAAGTCAATATGGAACAAAAAGAAATATGGAAAAGCATCAGGGTTAAAAGGACGTACTCTTGGTATTTTAGGATATGGATCTATTGGAAAAGAGGTAGCCAGTAGAGCAAAATCCTTTGGTATGCATGTAATTGTGTACTCAAGACACATGACACATGAAAAAGCGGAAAAAGAACATATTGGATATTGTAAAACACCCTTGGAACTAGCAAGAAGATCGGATATAATCTCAGTACATTTAGCAGCCTCAGATCAAACAAAGAACCTTATCGACTCAACTTTTTTACACACCCTTAGAGATGAAACAATTTTGGTAAATACTTCCAGAGGTGAAATAGTCGATCAGGATGCCTTGTTAGTAGCTATTAAAAATAAAAACCTTAAAGTTGCTCTTGATGTATATCAAGATGAACCTACTGCCAATGATACACAATTCCCCCACATAGAACTCGCTTCTCTTATTACAGGAACACATCATGTCGGTGCCTCCACAAACCAAGCTTCCGAAGCTATTGCACAAGAAACAGTTAAAATTGTTAAAACCTTTATGGAAACAGGCAGAGCTCCCAACCAAGTAAATACCCAAAAGAAGAGTTTAGCTCCTTATAACCTGATAATTATACACTATAATCGCATAGGAGTATTAGCAAATATACTAGACGCATTAAAAAAAGCAGATATTAATGTAGAAGAAATGGAGAATATTATTTTCTCTGGTGCTCAAACTGCAATGTGCAGTTTGAAATTAGATGATGAACCTTCACCTATTTTTCTTAAAAGAATCACATTGGAGAAAAATATTATTAAAACTTCTTTACTGAAAAATATAGTAGTCAGATAGACTAGACAGTAATTATGTTTTAGTGTAGTATTATTTATAATATTTAACCGCCTTCGGGCGGTAGTAATGAGCTTCTGGCTCAGCGTTATGCTGAGCCTTTTTTTATACAAGGAAACATAAACATTATATTATTTAGATAAAAAATAATTTCCTTAAAAAAAATAAAGTTATAAATACATAGCAGCATGTAAACTCTTCCAAACCATTAGAAGCATGATCAATTGCATATTCCCTTCTGATTGAGATAATAACAAAAATATTAAACAGATTAGATTCCTTGTAATACTCCTGCTATTTGAATTAAGAAATTATAGACTAGATTAGCGACTGACATCGACAATATTTGTACACTTCACTAGTATGATAGTATACTAGTGAAGAGGTTATTATATGGAATATGTATCTATTAAGAATTTAAGTTTCAGTTATAAAACAACAAATCTTTTTAATGATTTAGATTTACAACTTAATCCAGGAAATATTTACGGATTACTAGGAATAAATGGAGTCGGAAAAACAACATTACTAAAATTGTTGCTAGGTCTTCTTTTTCCACAGAAAGGACAGATCATGGCATTCAATTATATTCCTAGTCAAAGAAATCCAGGATATCTCTCGAAAGTTTTTCTGCTCCCAGAGGAAGTTTCTCTTCCTTCCATATCTGATTCTGAATACATAAAGAGTTATGCTACGTTTTACCCAAGTTTTAGTTCTACATTACTACAGCATTGTTTATCAGAATTTGATATGCCGCGAAAAACAAGACTAGACAAGCTTTCACTGGGACAAAAAAAGAAATTTCTTCTTTCTTTTGGAATTGCTTGTGGGGCTTCTCTTCTTGCATTAGATGAACCTACAAATGGAATGGACATTCCTTCCAAAAGTATTTTTAGAAAGATCATCGCTGAAACAATGCACGAAAAAAGAACTATTATTATTTCCACACATCAGGTCAAAGATATGGAATCATTAATAGATCCCATTATCATTTTGCATAATAGTCACATTATTTTCTCAGCCACATTGGCTCAAGTTTCACAACAATTCCATATGAGACGATCTTCCTCTCCTCTTAAGGACAAAGAAGAAAATCTTATTCACGGCGAAACTACAGTAGGTGCTTATTGGTCTGTATGGAAAGGAGGTGAAACAGAAGGAAAATCAATTAATCTGGAAGTTTTATTTAACGCTATCATAGCCAATCCCAACGCATTTAAGGAGTTAAGTGATGAAAAATAATCTTAGTCTAAATCGAATTTGCTCACTTGGTAAAAGTGATTTTATTTTACATTGGAAGGAATTGTGTCTTTCTTCTGGAATTGTTGCAGTTATTTTACTTGTATACACAATAATAATAACTGCATCCTTTCTCGACACCCACAGTGCTGCGAACATATACAATGTAAGAATAAATTACGATGATCTTTTCAAAAATGTTCTTTTCATTTGGGGAATAGTACAAGCAAGTTATTCATTTAGGGAACTTCACGACAAATCTAAAAATGAACAATATCTCCTTCTACCAGCCTCTCCATTGGAAAAACTTATTGTAAGATTTGTTTTCACTTCAGTTGTCTTACCTTTCCTCATAATAGTATTGATAACACTTATTTCTATTGCAGGTGAAATAATCTTGATTGCTACTAAATCGGTAAGTACTCTGCAACCCTTTAATCCTTTTTCTTGGTCTACTCTTAAATTTATTGGGATACTCATAATAATACAATCTATTTTCTCCTATGGCTCCGCTTATTTTAAAAAAAATCATCTTCTGAAAACAATCTTTTCTGTCATTCTTTTGGGTGTTATTACAACACTTATTTTATCTGGTATAATCGCACGAGTATTTCATTTGAATTACCTAAGAATTATATTATTTTCTTCTAATAACTTTGGCGACTTGAGCTCGACATTCCCTTATTCAGCAAATACTCTTTCTTGGAGGAGGCCTCTGGGAATTATATGGACTATATTTACATATGGTGTTATTCTCCCAACATCATGGTTCTTAACATGGCTTAAAATAAAGAAAACACAAAGTTCTGATGGAATTTGATCAGCCCAAAAGCATCTATCTACAAATAGTAGAACAAATACAAGAACAAATCCTAGATAATGAGTGGAAAGAAGACGAAAAAATACCATCAATAAAGGAGATGGCAAGTAGTATAGGAGTGAACCCAAATACCATTATCCGTAGCTATCAGCATCTTTTGGATTTACACATTATAAGGAACCGTCGTGGTATTGGATATTTTGTATGCCGCAATGCCACAACACGTATAATAGAGGGAATGAGAAAGAAATTCTTCCATGTCGATTTACCTCATTTCGTACATGTCATGCATAAATTGGGAATAAATTTTGATGAATTAAAAAGAACACTAAACCATTGAGCAGGATAGGGATTAATCATTTATATCTCTTAAAAGGCACTTTAAAAAACAACCTTATCTTTACTTCTTACTATGAGTATCGGACAGTCATTATTGTGTTATATTACACAATTCAATAGTGCTGTGCATAATCTGAAACTCCCCACGCAGTGTTTCCCTTATACTTTTCTTGATTTCGTCATGACATCCTGTACGTGCTTCAATTCCAATTCTCCCTTCAAAAAATATTTGTTTATCGTCAAGTTGCCACAAATGAACACAATTCACGTCACAAACATATTGGATGCTCTTTAATCGTTCTCTTACTTTATCAAGACTAAGTCCACGTGGGACCGCTTGCATAAGAATGCGAATATTTTGACGTAAAATCAAGATTCCATGATAAATCATGTAAATCGAAATGGCCACAGTTGCCAGGAGATCAACAATATACCACTTATAAAAAATAATCAGCGTTCCAGCAAAAATAACTCCTACCGATCCAAAGGTATCAGAAAGATTATGAATAAATACCGTCCGAATATTTAGATTATCTTTGGCTCCTGAAAGATAGGTAAGTATCGCAGTTATCAGATCAATAACAAGTGCAACTCCTGCTACCCATACAATAATCCACCCATCAACTGCCTGGGGATGCAGATATCTGACAACTGATTTATACGCAAGATACCCTCCTACAAGAACTAAAGTACTACTGTTTATTAGTGATCCAAGAATTTCAGCTCTCTTATATCCATACGATAGCATATTGTCCGCTGGGCGCCCCCCTATTCTTCGCGCAACATAGGCCAGAAACAATGCACCCGCATCACTAAAGTTATGCAAGGCATCGGCAATAAGGGCAAGACTGCCCGAGAGCAGACCTCCTATCACTTGCACCACGGTCAAAACAATATTAATTGCAACAGCAAAAAACAACTTGCGAGTATTCTTAGTATATCCATTGTCACTTGGTGAATGAGAATGAGGTTGATAGGTGCTTTTAGTTGTCGTATAGGCATGCATATATCTATGATATATTATTTGAACAAGATGTCAAGTATAGTGGTTGAATAATGAACACGGTGGGACTCGAACCCACGACTTCCGGCTCCGGAGGCCGACGCTCTATCCACTGAGCTACGTGTCCAAGATTATAATCCTTATTCCCTCCAAATACTTTATGTATAATACGAATAAAAAACCAAGATTTCAAGACATGGTCTCTTCTTGGCTTGTATAAACTGGTAGATGAGCATTATGAAACCCAATACGAAAGCGATAACACGAAGATAAGCTGTCCCAAAAACAAGCAACCCCAAGATTGGAATAATAATAATTCGCCATGTAAAATGAAGTTTATAAAATAAATATCCTTCTACTGCAATCGCCAAATTAAAAATAGCAAGAAATGCTATACCTATAGCAAAAAGAAATTGCCCTATGCCCCCACTCATGTCAAAAATCAATGGCGTGTAGAGCATTAAGAGGGGTATCAAAATTAAACCGCTACTTAGTTTAAAGGCTTGAGAGGCAGATTTCATCGGATGTGATTTAGCGACTCCTGCCGCAGCAAATGCAGCTAAAGCAATAGGCGGTGTCACATTCGATGTTTGAGATAACCAAAACACAATAATGTGTGCCACAATAATTGGTACTCCAAAATGGGCAAATCCTGGAACTGATACAATCGAAAGTAGAATATACGATGCGGTTACGGGAAGACCCATTCCCAAAAGTAATGCCATAAGTGTTGTTAGCAGAAATAATGGAAGTAGATATCCTTGTGAGAGTGAAAGAATAAAATTTGTTATCTGCAATCCAAACCCTGTTTGCCCGACCACTCCCACCACTACGCCCGCTGCAGCACAAGAAATAGAAACAGGCACAGACAATATAGCTCCTTTTTTCATAGCCTGAAGAAAGGAACCTACATGCATCCTCGTATGCTTGCGAAGAAAGCTTATCAGAATAACTATCGCACAACCAAATAAACCCACCAGAGCAGGGCTAAATCCCAGTACAAGAAGTAAAAATATAGCAAGAATAGAAAACGAAGAGTGCGCCCCTGCTTTAAGAATACGATATATTTTCTGAGCAGAAAAAGCACTCGAAGGTAATAATTTTAACTTATGCGCCATAATGTGTACATATAGCATTGTTGAAAAAAAATACAACAGCGCAGGAATAAAGCATATAAGAACAATAGTACCGTAGGGAACACCAGTAAATTGGGCCATGATAAAAGCTCCAGCTCCCATAATAGGAGGCATAATTTGACCTCCTGTAGAAGCAGCTGCTTCAATACCAGCTGCTTGTTCTGGTTGATAGCCTATTTTCTTCATAAGAGGAATAGTAAACGACCCCGTCGTAACTGCGTTCGCAATAGCCGAACCCGATATAGATCCCAAGAGTGCAGATGCGATAACACTTGCTTTTGCTGGCCCCCCTTTAAAACGCCCAGTTAATGCAAGAGAAATATTGGTAAAAAAATCCCCCGCACCACTCACTTCTAACAGCGCCCCAAACAATATAAAAATAAACACAATACCCGCAGCAATTCCTAAAGGAAGTCCGAAAACACCATTAGTTGAATATATCTGAAAAGAAAAGAAATCACTCACTGTAAACGATTTCACTGCTATTCGACCAGGTAAAAATCGTCCTAAGAAATTGTACAGCACAAAAAACATCACAAGAAGTAGCATCACAGAACCTACAGATCTACGTGTTATTTCTAACAAGAGAAGAAAAAATACAATACTTGCAGTTAAGTACAATGCTGGCAACCCTGCTACAAGATAGCTGAAATCATTATAATCGAATAAAAGAATAACCATACCCGATAGCAAACTCACCAATGCACAAACCACATCTATTATTCTATAAAATGAATAACCCAAGTGTTCACGGGGAACTAATGGATAATAGAAAAACGCTATTATCAACACCCATGTCAAATGGATGGGTCGAAATACATTAGCACTTAATCGTGCAGTAAAAATCTGCCATATTTGGAATAAAGAAAAAGCAACAGCAATAATGAAGAGTATGAAAAAGAAAACATACTCAGCACCCCGTAAGGTGTGAGTATGTTTATCAGTGCTCGTGTTCATTGAACCGAGTAATTATTTTTGCACTTCATTCAAGTAACGCATCGATCCTGGATGCATAGGAACCGTACCAACAACTTGTGCATTCTTTGGCACTGTATATCGTGCCGAAGTAACCACCTTGGTAAGATAATCGTAGTTTTCATAAATAACCTTAGTCATTTGATATGCAAAGTTTTCATCAAGATCTTTCCTCACCACGAGAGTATTCCATATTGCGACTGTTCGAAACGCAGGTACTCCTTTATAAACACCTGCAGGAACATTCACAATGTTGTAACTTTTTTGAGCCTTAAGAAAGTTATTAATTTCTTCATCCTTAAGTGAAAGAATAATAATATCCTTAGTTAATGCAAGTTCAGTTACCGCACCTACTCCCAATCCGCCCACAATAAACCCCACATCTATCTGTCCATTCGCAATTGCGTTGGTCGTTTCTGAATAATTGAGATAGCGTGCGTTGAAATCATCTGTAGTAAGTCCATTAGCTTTTAAGATATTCTCAGCAGTAACCGCAGTACCTGACGCTGGAGCCCCGAGAGAAACGCGCTTCCCCCGAATATCTTTTAATCCACGAATACTAGTTTTTTGAGGTAAGAGAACATGTAGCAAATTAGGATACAAAGAAATAAGTACACGTACGGGCAGTTTTTCTTTAAACTTTCCTGTGCCTCGATATGCTTGCTCTACAACATTTGCCTGTGCAAATCCGGCAATCATCGTCCCCGCAGCAACTTTTATTGTATTTTCAACAGAGGCTGCTGTAACTTCAGCCTTCACATTTACTCCTTCAATATTTTTACTCCATAACTCCGCAATAGCTCCCCCAAAAGGATAATAAATACCTGTCTGTCCTCCTGTCCCCAAACTAAAATTTCCTGTTGTAGGGAGAACTGAAGTGGTTTTTTCTGTACCACCCCCTGCAAAAAGCATTCCAACAACATACAAAAACATAAAAGATACAATTATTTTTTTCATAACAATCCTCCTTTGAATTTTAATAACCTATAATTTAAAAAAAATACCAGAGTTTTCTTATTTTGTCAACAGTAGCATAACATCAGCTCTGAGGACCCCCTTGAAGGAAATCAGCCTCACCATATTTTTTCATATTCTCACGGAACATATCTGCAAGCAATCGAGCCTGTTGGTCGTATGCCTCAGGATCGTCCCACGCATCTTTTGGATCGAGATGATCTGCTATACCTTTACATTGCAAAAAAACTTCAAAGCCAAAAAGAGAATCTTTTTTCGTTGGCATACCCTTCATCTTTTCATCACAAATAGCCGACACAATTGCCTGAGTACTGCGTAATGATATCCGTGTTCCAGAAGAATAATTACCCCCCATCCAACCAGTATTAACAAGCCAAACTGTTGCATCGTACTTTTTTATGAACTGAGCAAAAAGTTGTGCATAACGTAACGGGTGCAGTGGCAAAAAAACTTCCCCAAAGCAAGCGGAAAAAACAGCGGTAGGGTGTATAACACCTACTTCCGTATTTGGGGTTTTGGCAGTATAGCCACTAATGAAATGATACATAGCCTGCTGCTCATTTAATCTTGCTACGGGTGGCAATACGCCAAATGCATCACAGGTAAGGAATATCACATTCCGCGGATGAGATCCTAATGCTGGTATTTTTATATTACTTACATGCGAAAGTGGATACGAAGAACGAGTATTCGTGGTGATGCTCTCATCATTATAATCCATTTCTCGTGTGTGAGGATAATAGGTAAGATTTTCCAACAACGCACCAAAAGTAATACATTTTGTGATATGTTCCGGAGGATTAATGCACTTTGCGTAGCATCCTCCCTCTATATTGAATACACCCTTGTCCGTCCAACAATGTTCATCATCACCTATAAGTTGTTGTTCTGGATCACCTGATAATGTGGTCTTCCCCGTACCTGAGAGTCCAAAAAAGAGTGTAGTCGAACCCTTCTTTGTAGAGGTAGCTGCGCAATGCATGGGGAGTATATCTTGCTGAGGCATAAGGTAATTCATAACAGTAAAAAGTCCTTTTTTCATCTCTCCTGCATATTCAGTTCCCAAAATATTTATTTCCTTGTGCTTAAAACTAATAATAATAGATGCATCAGATGTAACCCCAGTTGAATAATTATTTGCAGGAAACACACCCGCATTAATAATAATGTAGTCAGGATCTCCATAATTTTCTAATTCTTCAGGATTCGGCACAATAAGCATGTTATGCATAAATAACGCATGATACGCTCTTGAACAGATCGTTCTTACTTTCATACGGTATCGAGGATCCCATCCCATAAAACTATCCACCACATAAATACGATTTCGCGAATTGAGATAATCTAATGCCCGAGAACGATTAATCATGTAAGCATGATCATCTATTGGGATATTAAGTTCACCCCAATGCACCAAATCCTTCGTGGTATCATCTCGTACAATTCTTTTTTCTTTTGGTAATCTCCCCGTATATTTATGCGAAGTAACCGCAAGTGACCCTGATGCCGAAATAATAGAACCTTTCTCATAACGAATAGCTTCTTCATATAACATGGGAGGCACTAAATTACGAAAAACTTGTGGTTTAATAATACCTAGTGATGATAAATCATAAGGAACTAAATGTTCATGGTAGTCATGTACACGTTCTTCCATAGTGATACAAAATATATACCTACTATTACATATTATAAAAATAATAACAAGCATACCTAACTAACCTCTAATTGATTATTTGAGTCCGGTGCTTGTCGCACAATATCTTCCATGGTACGCTGAACAAATTATGAGAAAAAAAAGCAAACGCATCCTGATTTTCTTTCTCTCACTCATGATAGGTACGTTATGTTGGGAACTATTAGTAATTATTATATCGTATTTACACATTTCTTTACCCCCTTCATTACCCCCTATCGGATTTGACGCACATGTATTGGCAGTTTCTATATGTTTTAATATTGGAAGTATAATTGGTGGCATTATTGGATATCTACTTATAAGGAATAAAAAATAAAAACAACGTTAACACTTGCATCTTCTTCCCTTACAAGGAAAAAAATTCTTGAAAAATATAATATCATGTGTGATATCATCCATCCCAACATCAAAGAAGTGTATGATATTAGAAAAAAACCCTCATTTATAGTACGCCTCCTCGCAAAACAAAAATGTCAGGCAATTATTTCTCTTACAAAGACTCAGCTAGTATTAGCAGCTGATACAATTGTACTATGTAAAAAAACCTTATTAGGAAAAGCAAAAAACAAAAAGGAAGCTCAAGATATGCTAACACTCCTTTCTGGATCTATTCATATGGTGTATACCGGCCTTTGCCTTTATGACAAACAAACAAAAAAATATATACATAAAATGTCGCAATCTTCTGTTACCTTTCGTTGTTTAACTCCCTCTACAATAGAGTGGTATTTATCTACTAATGATTGGAAAGAAGCTACAGCCGCATATCGCATACAAAATTACGGTGAACATTTAATACAACACATAAAAGGTTCGTGTTCGGGGATAGCAGGCTTGCCCATCTCCTTGCTTTATGATATGCTAAGACCTTACGGATATTGGAAGTAAAGATCTGACAAATGAACAAAGTAAATAGTAAGGAGGCATAGATTGGCCGTTGTTTCAATGCAAAGTCTGTTAGAAGCGGGTGCTCATTTTGGACATCAAGCCCAGCATTGGCATCCACAGATGAAAAAATATATTTTTGCTGAACGAAATGGAATTCATATCATTAATCTTCAGAAAACAATCATAGCAATTAGAGAAGCTTTTGAGGTAGTCCGCCAAACTGTATTGGCAAGAAAAACCATTCTTTTTGTAGGTACAAAAAAACAGGCGCAGAAAACTATAGAACGAGAAGCGACAAAATGTGGTATGTATTATGCAAATTATCGCTGGCTTGGAGGAATTCTCACCAATTTCTCTACTATCCAACTATCAATCAATCATTTAAAAAAAATAGAGAAAATGAATACGGATGGGCTATTGGAAAACATGGGTGGAAAAGAAGCATCTCGTTTAAAAAAGAAAGCTGCAGCACTTGAAAGAAATTTAGGTGGCATTAAAGAAATGCATGATCTTCCAGGTTTGCTGTTCATTATCGATCCCGCAAGAGAAAGCATTGCATTAGCCGAAGCAAAACGCATGAATATTCCTGTTATTGCAGTAGTAGACACCAACTGCAATCCACAAGATGTTACACATCCTATTCCAGGAAATGACGATGCTATTCGATCCATCTCGCTTTTTACCGAAATTATCTCACAAGCAGTTATCGATGCAGATAATGAAATTGGATTAGAAGTTATTGAAACATTGCAGGATAATCAAGGCAGCAGTATATTCGATTCTGATGCAGATACAAACACAGATAATACCACTGTGGATTACCTGAGTCAAACAAAAAAATATGATTTTGATTTTACTCCATCTCCTGAACATGCGGCAGATGAAACCGGAGATACTTCCAAAGCATTAAACATAAAAAAACCAACTTCAGGAACTTCTGGACATGAGGTCGATTTCCCAACACCCGTTGACATGGACATAGATAAAAATTCTACTAAAATAAGTAGCACTCATGAAACCTTGTTAAAACTAAAAAAGAAAAGCTCTGATTCTACCCCAATAAGAAGTAGCACGTCGGAGAATGTCTTACTTGAAGACCCCGTAACTAAAGATTCTTCAGTAAAACTAAAAAAGAAAAGCTCTGATTCTACCCCAATAAGAAGTAGCACGTCGGAGAATGTCTTACTTGAAGACACCGCAACTAAAGATTCTTCAGTAAAACTAAAAAAGAAAAGCTCTGATTCTACCCCAATAAGAAGTAGCACGTCGGAGAATGTCTTACTTGAAGACACCGTAACTAAAGATTCTTCAGTAAAACTAAAAAAGAAAAGCTCTGATTCTACCCCAATAAGCAGTACGACGGAGAATGTCTTACTTGAAGGCACCGCAACTAAAGACTCTTCAGAAAAACTAAAAAAGAAAAGCTCTGATTCTACCCCAATAAGAAGTAGCACGTCGGAGAATGTCTTACCTAAAGACACCGCAACTAAAGACTCTTCAGAAAAACTAAAAAAGAAAAGCTCTGATTCTACCCCAATAAAAAGTAGCACGTCGAACAGTACGAAAAAAAAGATGCGCACAAAGAAGGTAGACACATCTTCAAAAGTAAGCAAGAAAAAGAAATCTACAACTAGAAAATCGAATACTAAGATCACAATTCCAGAAACTGAAGATAAAGAAAATATCACAGAGAAAACTATTTCGAACACTGAAATACAAAATAAAACTGATTAATTTTTATGGTAAATCTATCTCAAATTGGAGGGTAACAACAAATGAATATCACAAGTAATGATGTAAAAAAGTTACGTGAACAAACAGGTGCAGGAATTATGGACTGCAAACGCGCATTGACAGAATCACAAGGTAATTTCACAAAAGCTGAACGTTTACTAAAAGAGAGAGGTATGGTTGCAGCTGCGGCAAGAAAAGAACGTATAACCAATGAAGGACGTATTGCTTGCTCACTGAATCAAAATAAAGCTGTATTAATTGAATTAGCCTGCGAAACTGATTTTGCAGCAAGAAATGAAAAATTTATACAATTATCTCAGCAAATTGCAGATATCATTGCAAGCAGCAAGAATTATAAAAATGAGCTTGAAGAAAAAATATTGTCAGCAGTAAGTATTATAAAAGAAAATATCACATTACGTCGTAGTGCCACATTGAATCTTGCCGACCAGGATATTGTGGAAGGATATATTCATGGAGAAGAAGGAAGGGCAGGATGCATCGTTGCCATATCATGTACTCCCAAAACTACACTCGAAAACAAACAAATACATGCTTTCCTTCACGACCTGGCCTTACATATTACCGCTTTTCGACCCAAGTTTTTAAGACCAGAAGATGTTCCCATGTCCTATATTCAAGAACAAAAAGAAATTTTTACAAAACAGACAGAATCCTTAAATAAAGCACCACAGATTATACAAAATATTGTAGAAGGAAAATTAAAAAAGCATTTCAAGGAAATATGTTGCACTGAACAAGCATTTGTAAAAGATGAAAAGAATTCTGTGCAAAGCATACTTCAAACATTAGCTAAAAACACACATACAACTTTGCGTATAGTAGGGTATAAAGTATTTCTTGCAGGAGATGATGATGTCTGCTGATGATAGAATGAAGAAAACGATAACTGTGTTACTGGAAGATTTCAAACAACTTCGAGGTGGTCGCGTTTCTACATCTTTACTCGATAAAATTAGTGTAGAAACCTATGGTGGCAAAATACCATTACAACAACTCGCCACACTCTCCACCCCCGATGCACGCAGCATTCTTATTCAAGTATGGGACAAATCAAACTTATCTGCAGTTGAAAAAGCTATTCAACAATCCGATCTCTCACTCAACCCACAAAATGACGGAAATATTATCCGCATCTTTATCCCCCCCCTTAACAAAGAAAGAAGAGAAGAATTGGTAAAAGCAGCACGAAAACGAGTAGAAGAAGCAAAAGTATCAATTCGAAATATACGAAGGCAAGAAAATGCATATTTCACAAACCAAGAAAAACAAGGTAATCTTACTGAAGATGAGAAACGGGAAGAAGAATCAAAGATCCAAAAACTAACTGACACATATGTTTTACAAATTGATACTATCCTTAAGGAGAAAGAAAAGGATATTCTACAAACATGACATCTGTAGATGCTAATGTGTCTCATATTCCTCAACACATTGGTATCATTATGGATGGGAATGGTCGGTGGGCTCATAGAAAAAGACTTCCACGTATTGCTGGCCACAAAGAGGGTGTGCAAGCTGCTAAACGTCTAATCTTATCAGCTATAAAGTTTAACATTCCTTATCTTAGTCTTTATGCATTTTCAACAGAAAACTGGAAACGGAGTGAAGATGAAGTTTCTTATCTTATGCGTTTGGTTGCAAGAAATCTTCGGAGTGAATATTCTTTTTATAAAAAAAATAATATTCGTATTTACTACAGTGGGAACATCGAGGCTTTAAAAATAAATGTTCGAAAAGAAATAAATAAAGTATTACAACAAACAAAGAATTACTCAAACATATCTGTAAATATTGCACTTAATTATGGAGGAAGAGATGAAATTATACGCGCAATGAAAAAATGTTATCTCACAGAAGGCGAAACCATATTCCTAAAACTACAAGAAAAAGATTTTTCCTCATATTTAGACACCAATATATTTCCTGAACCTGATCTTATTATCCGCAGCGGTAAACAAAAACGACTAAGCAACTTCCTTTTATGGCAAAGTGCTTACACTGAACTGTACTTTAGCGAAGTATTATGGCCTGATTGGACAGAAACCCATTTTGTAGAAGCACTGCAGGAATATAGCACGCGGAAAAGACAGTTTGGAGCAATTGCATGAGAAATAGAGCAAAGCGTTTTTTTACCTTCTTTATTGGCATTACTTTGATCCTTATGATCATTATACTGGACCCCAGTTTCTTGCTTTATCGCCTGGTAGTAGTACTCATCAGTATAGCCACCTCTTTAGAAGTGGCTTTTCTACTGCAAAAATCTCTTTCTGATTCTCGCCGAATCACCTCATTCCTACCTGCAGTCTTTTACGGCTCTTCGCTTGTAGCTTTCTTTTTCTTCAGTATATCATTATTTCCAATACTACATAATTGGTTAGTTTTCTTTATCTTGCTACTCATCTCTACCATATTCATTACAAGTGTGTTTCATTTTGATGCCGCTCATCCATCCTCTACATTAACAGAAATCCTTAAAAACTTGTTTCATATTGTTTATCCTGGTCTCTTTATGATTTTCCTTATACTTTTAAGTACATTGCCTTTTCCACGAATTCTACTAATAACATTCTATCTATCCGTATATTTGAATGATGGAGTTGCATATTTAGCAGGAAAGCACCTAGGGAAAAACAAGAAACTAAACCTTCCTATAAGTCCCCATAAAACATTTATGGGATTCGTTGGTGGATTCCTAACTTCATGGGGACTTATTACACTTATATCCTTTCTCTTCCCCAATGCATTTTATTCATCCCATATAAGGGCATCAATACTTGGAATGTTTATAGGCATAAGCAGTATTCTAGGAGATCTTCTTGAATCAGTACTAAAACGAGCAGCAGGAAGAGATAATTCAGGCAATCTTATCCCTGGGAGAGGTGGGATGCTTGATTCCATAGACTCATGTTTGCTTTCTGCTCCTGTGTTTTATTATGGCTATTTATCCCTCTTTCATATATTATAAACATATATTCGTATGAACATACTAGCCACATTATCACCATATCTAATTGGGCTTTTAGGATTAAGCCTTATC
The DNA here is from genome assembly GCA_025642065.1 of Paralvinella palmiformis. Taxonomy (NCBI): domain Eukaryota; kingdom Metazoa; phylum Annelida; class Polychaeta; order Terebellida; family Alvinellidae; genus Paralvinella; species Paralvinella palmiformis. Next base: position 356,424 of record JAODUP010000319.1, on the reverse strand, counting down.
GTACTTATTCATGAATTAGGACATTTACTATCCGCTCGCTTTTTCCATATCGATGTATCAGTATTCTCCATAGGATTTGGTCCTAAATTATTTAATATTATGGGGGAAAAGACAGAATATCGTTTCTCCCTTATTCCCTTAGGTGGTTACTGCAAAATGAAAGGAAGCAACATAATACTTGATGCTATGCAAAATAAAACCGAAGCACCTGAGAAAGAATTAGCAGGTACATTCTATAGTACAAGGCCCTGGAAACGTATTTTTATACTATTAGCTGGTCCATTTGCTAATATATTATTTTCTTTTTTTCTCTTTTGTCTTGTTGATGGTATTGGCCTTCCTATTCCTACATATCCAAGTCGCATAGTACTTGCTTCAGAACTGAATGAAAAAGAATATCCAGCTGACTCTGCTGGACTCTCCAGCGGTGATGTAATCACATCTGTACAAGGTAAACAAACAAATAATTTTTATCTTATTGCCAAATATATCAAAAGAAGGGCAGAACTCTCTACAACCCTTGTTGTTCAGAGAAAGAAACAACTAACATCAGTCCAAATCATACCAGAAAAAGATCCAATTACTGCAGAAGGAAAAATAGGAATATATCCCTGGGTTGACCCTTTTGTAGCCTCTATTACTCCAGGAAGTGCGGCAGATGCAGCAGGATTAAAAAAAGGTGATTTCCTTCTAAAAATAAACGATGAGCCCATTCTAAATGCTTTAAGACTGAAAATCTTACTATCCGCACACATAAACCACTCAGTCATAATACAATACCAACGTGCAGAAAACGTGCAAGAAAGCTCATTGTTCTATTCTGGAGAAGAAAAGCTTGGCATTCAATTCAAAAGCATATCATATAAAGACCAAACACAGCCTTTTCTGAGGCTCCTCCCTCATAGCATTGAAAAAGTAAGTTCATTATTTGTACTCTCGATTAAAAGCATCCTTGCTCTATTTAAAGGAACCCCTTTTTCAAATCTTGTGGCTGGTCCTATCCAAATAACTTATCTTGTGGGTTCTAGCACACAAACAGATGATCCTTTTGCCGTACACGTACTGCGATTTTTAAATTTACTTGCCATTATCAGTATTGCCATCGCCTTTATGAATCTTTTACCTATCCCAGTCACTGATGGCGGGCAACTACTCATTCCACTTTATGAATTAATAAGAAAAAAACGCATCCCCATTCGAATACAATACTATTATCAACTTACTGGAGTGCTTTTTATCCTTATTATATTCATAGTAGCAATATGGACAGACATTTCTTTTCTTACAGGATTAAACCCATGAGAAAAATATTTTTCTTTTTGATAACATCTTTCCCTTTAATAGCATTTCAGCTAAATTCAGGACATAGCCTAAGAATAACTGCTTTTGGACATGACGCAAGTTATCTTTACTCCGCAGATATTTCTGGCCAAGTAAAAATATGGACTTACCAGGGAGATCTTGTAACTCATATTCAGGTTGCAGGAAATATCATTTCTAAATTGCTTCCCCATTCCTCTAAACCTTATGTTGCAGTATTGAGCTCAAAACAATCAAAAAATGAAATACTAAAACTAGTAAATTGGCATACACGAGAAAAGTATTACCAAATTCCTCTTTCTGATCTCCCAGAACATATTACTTTTTCTCCCTCGGGAAAATATTTGATTTACTCTTCACTTAATCAAATTGTTGCAATAAAAGCAGATACAGGTCAGTTAATTCAAAAGTTCTCCACCCCATTATTTGGGGCAAGTAGTTTTTTCCTGAGTAATTCTGAAGAAAGAATTATGACCTATTCAGAATTCCCTGGTTTGATTGAGTACAGAGATGTAGGGACCAGCAGCACCTTAAAATCTGCTACCACCATACCTTATATAGAAAATCTTGCATTAAGTAAAAATACGCGTTATGCAATAGGCAAAAAAAACAATATGGTTATTCTCCTTGATATTATCTCGGGGAAAAAGATTGCACAACATACCTTTTCGAATATTGATTTTTTCTCTACAGATGGTGATCTTGTTTCAGTAATACATCACACTCAAGAGAAAATATTCTATACAAGTCTACAACGACGAGGACTCCAGTTTATTGTCTTGAAAAAGGTTTCCATCCCAGAAGATATGCATATCAGTGCCTTACATCAATGGAAGACGCAAATCATCATGGGCACAAATGAGGGAAGAATATACCATCTCAACGGTACAAAATTTAATATATTCTCACAATCCTTAATTGATTCTATTCAGAATTTTCAATATGCACACAACATTCTTGCGTATACCTGCAACAATACTTCTTATCGTCTAGCACTACCGCTTAATCAATCTGTTCAAGGAAAAAACCGGATCCTTTCAGTTCCAGCACACAAAAAAGAAAATGCTTACCAACTCTCAATCTCAGAAGAGGGTATTACATTGCATATATATAACCAAGATACTATCCAATATCCCGCACTTGGTATAAAAGATGCACTCTATGTGGCAGATGAAAATATTTTGTTTATCGGATTTTCAACTGACCAGAACTATAACACTCCTCTTATCTTTATCCGTACTGAAACAACAGAGACTGTTCCTATTATAATCGATATGTTTTATATCATTGATATTGCCTATGATAAAATAAATAACATTCTTTGGGTTATGGGAATAGACAAAAAAAGACATAGTATTTTAGAAGGAAGAACAGGGTTATCTTTTGAGAAATCTTGGAAAGAAGCTCTTATCAAAGGAGAAGTTTTTTCTGCTCATATTCACCCTCTTCCGCTCACAAAATCTGCTGCATTATTACATACTGGCGAAGAAAATATTTCATGGTTGCAGAATAGAAAGGGAAACGAGCAACTTATTTCCCAACTCTCTCGTTACTATACGCAGATAGCACTTACTGATACTGTACTTGTAGGAAGAACACAAGAAGGATCATTAGAGTTTATCGATCTCAATAAAAAGAATCTACGCATAGAATTCTTCCATATGCAAAACAGCGATGGATGGATAATTACTACCCCTTATTGGTTTGACAGCTGGCATGTAGAAAAAAGACTTATAAGCTATTATTAGGCACTCTCTCATCATGGAGAAAGCTCTGTTTTCAGAGAAAACCATTAACTGCGCAGTACAGCCTTTTGTACTATTTTCTCCCAGCTGTCTTTAAGCTGTACTGTCCTATTAAACACAGGCATGTCATCCAGTTGTTCTGAATCTTTACAGAAATATCCATGACGTAAAAATTGAATAGTTTCACCTACTCCTATTCCCCTGAGTGCAGACTCTGCTATAGCAGAATTAAAATCTATACGGGAATGAGGATTTAATTGCTCAAATAAATCTTCATCCTTTGAAGGATCACTACTAAGAAAAAGGCGATCATATAACCGAGCTACTATCGGCTGTGTGTCATGAACATTGACCCAGTGAAGAGTTCCCCGAACTTTTTGACCTTTACAGTCTCCTCCCCGAGTATTAAAATCACAACGACAATAAACAGTAGTTACTTTGCCATCTACATCACAATCATAACTTTCGCAAGTAACACAATATGCATGTTTAAGTCGCACGGTCTTGCCAGGAGCTAATCGAAAAAATTTGACTGGAGGATTTTGATTAAAATCGCTACGTTCAATATAAAGCTCATTTGAAAAGGATATTTTTCTTATAGAAGACAAAGGAACTTCAGGATTATTAATAGCCTCAAATAACTCTGTTTTTTGTGCTGGATAATTTACAATACATACACGTAGTGGATCGAGTACAACCATAAAACGTAATGCATGTTTATTTAGATATTCTCGCATTCGTTGTTCAAAATGTGACATATTAATAATACTTTCTGTTTTAGTAACACCTATATCACGACAAAACCTTCGAATTGCTTGCGGTGGACATCCTCTTCTACGCAATCCTGCTAAGGTCGGCATACGAGGGTCATCCCACCCTTCCAAGACTTTTTTCTCAACAAGAAGAGAAAGTTTACGTTTACTTAGCACTACATTCGTAAGATTTAACCGTGCAAACTCTATTTGCTGTGGAGCGTGACCAATATTCAAAGTATTGAGAAACCAATTATATAACGGCCTGTGATTTTCAAATTCTAATGTACATAATGAATGCGTAATTCCTTCTATTGCATCACTCAAACTATGCGCAAAATCATAGAGAGGATAAATAAACCATTTCTTTCCCGTACGAGGATGTATTTGGTGTCGAATTCTATATATAAGTGGATCCCGCATATTAATATTAGGGGAAGACATATCTATTTTAGCACGAAGACAATGCATACCATCAGGAAAATATCCAGATCGCATTTTTTGGAAAAGCTTTAAGTTTTCCTCTTTTGACCGATTCCTATACGGACTATTAACGCCTGGTCGCGTTGGCGTACCTCGTAACTTCCTTATTTCTTCACTCAAAAGGCTATCCACATAGGCAGCACCTTGTTTAATCAATTGAATCGCATACTGGTACAATCGGTCAAAATAATCAGACGCATAAAAAAGCCGATCTTTCCAATCAAATCCTAGCCATCGTAAATCTGTTTTTATTGCTTGAATAAAGCGCTGATCTTCTTTCTCGGGATTGGTGTCATCAAAACGAAGGTTACATAGCCCATTATTTTCTCTTGCAATATCAAAACTTAGTACAATAGCTTTCGCATGTCCTATATGAAGGAACCCATTCGGTTCAGGTGGAAAACGGGTATGAATAAGGCGATCAGGGTAAAGAACACGAAATTTATTTATTTCCTTACGGATAAAATCACGATCTTCAACGCTTCCCATCATAGTTAATCATGCATTGGCAGCTTGCGAACCATCAAGTCCTAGACTAGCTGCTGCACCCTGTAGCGCTGTAAGTGTTTTCTTAATCAAAATATCAAGATCCATATCAAGCATATCTGCACCTTGCTGTATAACATCTCTATTAACTCCTGCAGCAAACCGTGACGACTTCCATTTTTTCTTGACTGAAGATACCTTGGTATCCAACAATGATTGAGAAGGTCGAACTAATGCGGTCGCAATAATAAGTCCCGTTAATTCATCAATAGCATAGAGCACTTTTTCCATTACTTTTTGAGGTTTCACCTCAGTGCAGATATTCCACCCATGACTCAAGATCGCAGTAATATACGATTCAGGATAAGCCTCTTCTCTTAGAATTTTTTCTGTTACTTTGCAATGATCTTGGGGAAATTGTTCCCAATCAAGATCATGAAGCAAACCAATAATACCCCATTCTTCCTCATTTTCTCCATATTCACGTGCAAAATACCGCATAGTCGCCTCAACCGCATATGCATGCGTACGTAACGCAGAATTTTGAATATACTTACGCAAGAGCCTATGCGCATCTTCTCTAGTTTTTTGAGCCATAAACAATCATACTATACTTTATTCTTAAATGAAAAGCGAAAATACAGTATTCAATGAGATACCAACGGAAACTTATCTCGCCTCTGATAGGCACCTAATAATATACCAGCAGCAAGCATAGACATCCACATTGCTGAACCTCCATATGATAGAAAAAGCAATGGAATACCTATAATAGGCATCATTCCTAACACCATTCCTATGTTGATAAGAAAATGAAGGAAAAAAATCGCAATAATTCCTACACATACATTGAATACAAATAAGTTATCTATGCTTTTTGCTATTTGAAGACTACGAAAAAGCAATAAGAAATAAACCAAAAACACAGCCATACTTCCCAAGAACCCCCATTCTTCACCTATTGTGGAAAAGATAAAATCAGTATTCTGCTCAGGTAGAAACCGATATTGAGCTTGCGTTCCCTGTAAATATCCCTTACCAAAAAGTTCACCTGACCCTATAGCTGTGAGTGATTGAATAATGTTCCAACCACTTCCTTGTGGATCTCGGTAGGGATCAAGAAAAGCCATTAACCGATTTATCTGATACCCTTTTAATATACGTAATAAGAAATAAGTTATACTTAACACAAGTCCAATAAATAAAGCCCCATAGGAAATCCAATATAATACCCGACTACCCGAGAAGAACCATCCCAGATACGCTAACAATGCAATAAGAAACATCGAACATGTAACAATAAAATTAAATTTAAAAGACTTGAGAACATTCAAAATGGTAGGGGGAAAATCATATACCATTGAAAGCCAAACAGATGCGATAGCAAGCAACACTACTCCTACCATTAAAAAGAATGTAAATAAGAAGTATCGTAAACGCACCCCTAAAACAAACGCCATTATAAAGAAAATTAGTGGATATAAAATAGCGGTTCCTAGATCATGTTGAAGAAACACTAGGAAACTGGGAAGAAAACCATAAAAGAGCAAGATACCAAAGAAGGAAAAACTCTTTAGATTTACTTGACTGCTTGTACCTAAATTAGCAAGGAAGAATACCAATGCCAACTTCATAAACTCTGATGGTTGTATGCCAAACTTCCCTATTCCAATCCAAGCTTTTGCACCATTTACTTCTTTTCCAATAAAAAGTGTTACTATAAGAAAAAGAATACCTAAACTATATAATGATGCCGCAATTCTTCTATATGTTAATGTGTGCACCGAGAAGGAAAAATATAATAATAGCAGCCCCGTAACAATCCATATAATTTGTTTAATAAAACGCTCTCCCCCTACCTGTAAAGGATTATCCGACACGCCTCCTGAATAAATAAAGAGCGCACCAACAAAAGACAATGATACAATAGAAAAAATTAATACTGGATCAATCAACCAGTTCGATCGTTGCTCAATCATTTTCTACATATACCATAATTTTTTCTTTTTTCTCAATTGCTTCACAGCTTCTTCATATGTAGCATGTGTATAGATACCTTCCAGAATAATGTTTGCCGCTTTTGGTGCCCACCACTCCCATTTGTTACTACTGTCAACCATAACAGCCAAAACAATCCGACTTTGCTTGTCTTGATAAGGAGCATACGCAACAAACCAAGAAGTAAATCCTTCTTCCGAAGATGTTTGTCCCGTTCCTGTTTTCCCGGCAACATCCACTGCATCAGTATTGATAACCACACGTGCAGTTCCCTCAACAATCACCTTACGCAAACCTTTCTGAACTCTTTCAAAAACAGATTCTGGAATATTTGCATACGTGAGAATTTTAGGTGTATTGTATCGAACAACCTGTCCACTTGAATGATCTCGTAATTCTTTCATAAGGTGCGGTTGATAAGCATATCCTTTATTAGCGATTACTGATAATGCAGTTGCTAACTGCAATGGGGTTACTTGCGTGAACCCTTGCCCTATCGCTGTATTTGCAGTATCCCCAATCTGCCATCTTTCATGGTACGTTGCAGACTTCCATTCCGCAGTAGGAATAAAGCCATCATTTTCTCCTGGAAGATCTATCCCTGTCTTATTTCCCAAGGACAGTTGTGAAGCTGTTTCAAAAATATCTTTTGGAGTAAGATGTTTTACAGCCATACTGTAAAAATACACGTTGCAAGACTTGGCAAGTGCCTGACTTAAATTAACACGGCCATGGCCCTTGGGATCCCAACAATGGAAAATCCTATTCCCTATCTTTATGGATCCTTTACAGACTATCGTTTGTTCAGGAGAAAAATCACTTTTTTGCAATAAGGTAGTTGCAATCACCATCTTAAACGTCGATGCGGGAGCCACTGCTGTTTGAATCGCTCTATTAAGAAAAGGAGATCGAACATCCAAGCTAAGACCCGAAAAACCCTTAATCTGATTATGTGTGGAAAATATATTAGGATCAAAATTTGGATATGAAACCATAGCTAAGACTTCACCATTCTCAGGATTTAAGACTACAACAGCTCCTGATCTATTTCCTAAAGCTTTTGATGCTAATTCTTGAATTCTTAAATTGATACTTAATACAATATCATAGCCTGGCTGAGAAGCCTTTATTATTTCCTTATCAGTAAGAGAAGCACCCCGCACATCCGCTCTAAACTTGTAAGTTCCCTCAGTACCTTTAAGAAAGGTATCATATATCAATTCAACTCCACTCTTCCCAATCTTCGCATTCAAGGAATATCCCTGGTTGTATCGCACCTGATATTCTTCCCGTGTAATATCTCCAACATATCCCAATATATGCGACATCATACCCCCGTACGGATATACCCGTTTAACAACTTCTTGCCAATAAAGACCTGGAGCTTGCGCTTGCTTTTCAGCAAGAAAGAAAACAGTTTTTCGAGGCACATCATATCCAACCACCTGTATTTTGTTATCCTTTTTATGAGATTTTACTTGTTTAAGGATCGTAGGTATATCCAACATGTGTGTTGTTTGAAACTGCTGTAAAAATGCTGGATTAATAGAAAATTTTTTAGGTATAGCATAAATATTAAAAGAAGAGGTATTACCTGCTAATATTTTACTATATGTACGCTCGTATATATCTCCCCGAAGAGGTGGTATACTGATTTCTCGCTGCGAAATCTGCTCTGAACGTTGTGAATAAATATAGCCTTTTATAACTTGAAGATAAAATAAATAACTTGCATATACCGTAAAAGAAATAAAGATTAAGATTGCTAGAATGTTTATCCGAAATCTCATATATGCACATTATACTTTCTTTGAAAAAAACGATACAACATGTACAATGGTATAGAGAAAACAACAGAAGATATCCATTCAACTAGTAATACATACCAGCCTTGCTGATATAATGATTCCATCCCCCACAATACACCAATAACAAGAAACAGTATCTTTAATACGCCTATAATGGAAAACAAAACAAAAAACGATATTAGCGAATATGAATACATTTTTTCACGAATAGAAATAACCAAAAAAGAAAGCAATACATACATCAACATGTAATACCCCTCCTTTTGCAATTCAATACTATCCCATGTCAAACCACCTACTGCAGCAGCAAAAAGAGACGCTACTCCACCATGAAAACGAGCTTGTAACACCACAAGAATAAGCAGTATATCAGGAAGCAATGCAGGAAAAGAAAATAAATGCCATAATACTGATTGTAATATCGCAATAAAAATAAACAGCCCGGTATACGCAATAGCTCTAATCATTTATTCTCCATTGAAACAATAAGTACATATTCAAGGTTATGAAAAGAAGATGCTGGTATTATTTCTAAATCGAGGCTCAGTTTATGTGTTTTTTGAATAATATTAGAGACTGTTCCCACATAAATATCTGGGGGTACAAGAGAACTACTCTGCGCAGTAACTACCTCGTCTCCTACACGAATGAGTGGCCGAGCTAAAGCATCAACATATTCCATCATCATTTTTTTCCCATCTCCACTTAGAAGGCCATCATAACGGCTATTTTTCAAACGTACTGCAATATGTGAATGCATATCTGTTAAAGGAGCTACTATCGATACATGCAAACCCACCTTACGTATAGAGCCAACTAACATAAGCCGTCCCCGTCTACTAAGCGCCAAGACAGCTGCATCTTTCTTTACACCAGAAACACTTCCTACTTGCAATTGAATACTTTTCCCATGAACAGACTCTCCTAATAGAGAAACTTTTGCCACCTGATATTTCTGTTGAATGAGATAAGAATATTTAAGTAATTTACGTAATTCAATATTTTCTTGTTTTAACTGAGTATATGGAACTGATTGTTCTTGCGAACGTGCATAAAACCGAAGAAATGTCTCATATTCCTGACGCAGTTGAGATAATTGTTTGTGCACAAGAAAAAGGTCTCGGATTGAGGTTATTTTTCTTGTAAGATAACCAGCAATGGTAGAATTTACAATAAACAGTTTTCGTGAGAATGGCTGGAAGAAAGAAGGAAAAAGAATAAGCGATAATGCAAACAAAAATAGAAATGCAAAGCTTAGAGCCTCTACTTTATGCTCTCTCACGTGTAGAATAACTCTCTAAAAAGCAGTGTCATCACAATCCTTTATATAGGGAAAGTTCTTTTTTGTCACCTTTTTCAAACTCAAAAAACATACTTGTTCCCAATACTACACAATTTGCCGGATCTTCTGCACGAAAAGCAGGAACTCCTGTTTCTTTGGCAATAAGTACGTCTAACCCCTTCAAAAGACAACCTCCCCCAGTAAGTACAATACCACGTTCAACAATATCTGCAGCTAACTCAGGAGGCGTTTGTCCCAACGTTCGCTTAATTTCTTCTATAATAATGTTTACAGGCTCCTGAAGTGCCTCTCGAACTTCTACACTATCAATCTCCAACCTACGAGGAAGTCCTGTAATCGCATCAGTTCCCTTAATTTCCATACGTTCTATATTTTCTTCAGCAATAGCCGATCCTACCTTTTTCTTAAGTGACTCTGCAGTTGCCTCGCCAATAACTAAATTATGCACAGAACGCACATATTTCACGATCGCACTATCGAATTCATCACCACCTAATCGAATAGCGTTGGTCACCACCATACCTCCAAGACTAATGACTGACACTTCACTCGTGCCTCCCCCTATATCACAGATCATATTACCGGCAGGATCAAAGATTGGAATCTGAGCCCCTATCGCCGCAGCAAGTGATTCTTCAATAACACGAACCTCTCGAGCTCCCGATTTTTCCGCACTCTCAATAACAGCTCTTCGTTCCACATCAGTAATGCAGGAAGGCACTCCTATCACCATCCGTGGTTTTACAAAGATCTTTCTATGTAAAACCTTCGACATAAAATAACGAATCATTTTTTCTGTGGTTTCAAGATCAGCAATGACTCCATCTCGAAGAGGACGAATAGCAATAATATCTCCTGGAGTTCTCCAAAGCATCTTTTTTGCTGCTTCTCCAACTGCCACTACATTATTCGTACCCTTCTCCAATGCTACCACCGACGGTTCATTAACCACTATTCCTTTTCCTCTCACATACAAAAGTGTGTTACATGTGCCAAGATCTAATCCAATATCAGTAGAAAAACCACTCAAAAATCCCATATACTACTCCGTGAGTCTTTTGACTGCTGCTGCGTTAAATGGATTTAGCCGAACAGCTTCCCTCCATTCATAACGAGCCCGCTCTTTTTCTCCCTGCCGGGAAAAAACATCACCTAATAAAATTCGTAATGTATCGTTTTTAGGATACTCTTTTATGAGATCTTTTAAAAGAGCAAGAACCTGTGTAATCTTATCCTCTTCATATAACAATTGCGCCATATATACTTTACTCTCTTCCACTACCCGTGCTTTCTTACTACTACGGATTAAAAACGTAAGCACTTCTCGAGCATCAGAATATTTCTTTTGTTTCATATATATTCTGGCTAATATCGGATAATAGAGTTCCTTATTTTTAACATACTCATTGGCTTCCGTAAGGATCGTCGTCGCAGCTTCATAGTCTTGAAAATGCTCATATAATACCGCAAGATATTCATAAATATCGACTACCCGAATTCCCTTCCGATATGCCTCCTTTAAATGATAAAGGCTCTCCTGCTGACGACCTATAGCATAATATGATTTACCCAACACATATTCTACCTCGGCAGTATAGGCAAGACTATCTATCGTACGCAGACGGCGCAAATATTGAATAGCTTTAATAATATAACGTAAACTTTTTTCTTCATCAGGGTGGTACCTTCCTGACATATATGCAGCAAATCCAGAAAACGCTAGCGCAACTCGATTGAGAGGATCACTAGCGAGAATTCTTTCTCCCATATCCAGTACATCCGCAGTTCTCTGCTCATCCCACAATTTTTTAAAACTTCTTGAGTGCTGTAAAGAAAGAAAAATGTTCTTCTTAAAGACTAAGTAGCCACCTCCTAGAAAAGAGGCGATAAGAACAAAAAATACTATCAATTTTAAATACCTGCTCATCAGACACAAAAAGGGTAATGACGTAAGCCGGGTTCTGTTAATGCTGCCATCTCTCTCTATAAGCCATTACTGACTTATTATAGCATCCTACCCATAGAAATTAAGCGAGCAACCTTTCTATTGCTTGGATTTGCTTCAGGTAAGGTTTATCATGCCTTTCAAGTTACCTTGAAAGCGGTAGGCTCTTACCCCACCTTTTCACCCTTGCCTAGAGGCGGTTTATTTTCTGTGACACTTTCTCTTACGGAAGATTCCGTAGCCGGACATTATCCGGTACCTTGCTCTATGAAGCCCAGACTTTCCTCTGCAATTGCAGCGGCAGCTCTCATTACCCTTATCCTTCTAATTCATACTCCTCGCCCATATCTTCTTCCACATCAAACTCATCCGCTTCATTTTCTCCATCATGTTCATCATCAAATTCCTCATCTTCATCAAGATCTTCAACTTTATCCACTTTATCATCCAGTTCATTTTCCGACAACACATCGTCTTCCATTGAATCACTAATAACAGAATCATCCAACAATTCATCGTCAATCTCAAGATCATTTTGCTCATCAAGTTCTTCCATATCATAGTTAACAAGATCGATAAGACCTTCAGACTCTTCTTTTAAGAATTTCATTTCAGCCAGTTCCTCTGCAAAATAAACAGTTTTAGAGCAATATGGACAAAACAACATTTTATTTGCCGCCCGTACATCATTAACAAATTGATTTGGTAATATCATATGACACCCAGTACACACATTCCCCTGAATAGGAACTATCCCTTTCCCACCTTTGCTTCTTATAATACGCTCGAATTTAAATAGGAGTTCCTCATCAATCCCTTTTGCAACTTTTTTTTCTTCTTCCTGTATAGTCTTTAATCGTTTTTCATGTTCCTGTGCCTCAGATTGTATCCGTATATTTTCCTCTTCTAACTCTTCCGATTGTTCTTCTATAATTTTCTTATTCTGTTCAACTTCCTGTTGCATCTCAGCGAGTTCTTTTTCCATTCGCAAAAGATCTTTTCGAACCTTTTGTTCTTGCAATATTATATTCTGAATTTCCTTATCCAGAAATTCATATTCCCTTTGGGTTGAGATAACACTTATTTTTTTCTCTAACTCAACACGTTCATTTTCTGTGTTACTAAGAGTTATACGCAATTGGTTTATCTGATGTGAAAGGTCTTTCACTCGCAATTCTTTATCCACCTGCGACTGCTTTAACCGACCAAGCATTTCTTGCTTTGTTTTCAACAACTTGGGAAGTTGTAATACTCCCTCTTCTATCTTGAACTTTTCAAGAAGAAGATCTTGTAACACTCTCATTTTTTCTACAGTTTCTTGTATCATTTACTCCTCCTGCTCATCAAGAAAACTATGCACGACATAACTCTTACCTGGATGTCTTAATCTTCGCAAAGCTTTTGCCTCTATCTGTCTGATTCTCTCCCGTGTAACATTAAATTGCAACCCCACCTCCTCCAGAGTTAAAGAATATCCACTATCAAGACCAAAACGTTTCTTTAAGACTTCCTGTTCCCGTATTGGAAGTGTCGCGAGAATTTTTCTCAGCTGTCGCTGAAAAAGACTAAATGCTGCTATATGTACTGGACTATCTATCTCCTTATCTTCTATAAAATCACCAAGAAATGAATCATCTTCCTCCCCCACCGTCGTCTCCAACGATACTGGTTCTTTCGCTACACTCTTAACTGATTTAATACGCGATATCGACCAACCAAGGCGCTCAGCAAGTTCGTCATCATTTGGTTCCCGTCCAAGACTTTGCATAAGATTGCGAGATTCCCGCAACATTTTATTAATTTGTTCGATCATATGCACTGGTACACGAATGGTACGAGCTTGATCTGATATTGACCTGGTAATAGCTTGACGAATCCACCAAGTTGCATATGTAGAAAACTTAAATCCTTTGGAATATTCAAACTTCTCTACCGCCTTAATTAAGCCAATATTTCCCTCTTGAACAAGATCAAAAAAATGAAGTCCCCTATTAGTATACTTTTTTGCAATACTTACCACTAAGCGTAAATTTGATCTAATCAATCGCCCTTTAGCAAACGATAAAAGATTTATTCCCTTTTTTAACTTTTCCGAATCCTCTTCAATTTCTTCAAAACTTCTCCCCAATAGAAATCTCCACTCTTGTAGCTGATCTTCTCCCTTTTGAAGCAAATTAATTTTCTCCTTGATCCCCATTGCTGACAGAGAAATCTTCTTTTCAAGTTTACCACATAAGTGTTCGTTAGCAAGTTGTCGTCCTAATTCTATTAAATCCTCACGCTCTGCCACTTGCAATTGAGCATATAGTTTATGTTGTTTTTTCTGCACTCCTTGGATAGATCGAGTAATATCAAGATATTTCTCAGAAAACTTCTGCAATTCTTCGGTATGAAAATCAAAGTTCGATAATATACTAATAAGTTCATCTCTTCGTGTACGCATATTACGTGTCTCTAATACATTTCCACCTCTGCGTATAATTTCCTGTGAATCTCTTATATACGCATCTATACGGGCAAAGTATTGCCTAACAAAATCACGATATAAAGTACTTATACGTCTTCTCTCCGAACGCAATCTTCCAGTAAAACCCTTCTCTTCAGATTCTCTCGCTGCATTTTTTCTCGATTGCTTGAGTCGTTTTGCAAGTTCGTAAAACTCATAGATCAGAAGAGATGAATATGAAAGCACCTGACGCAAAATTTGGATTCCTTCTTTCATCTGTTTTGAAAGTTCTACCTCTTGTTCTGCTGCTAATAGAACTTCTTTTCCTATTTCATGTAAATACAAACGTATAGGATCATCAAAAAACTTTTCTTTGGCACTTGGCATCAATCGTCTCTATTTCTATTATCGTATTCTTTGCAATAAATCGATCTTATCTTCTATTTCTTTTTTTTGGGCAAGAAGACTTTTATACGTTTCTTTTTCAAAACTTTCTTTTCTCATGCTCATAATCTTTCTTTCCATATCTCGCTGTTGTTGTCTCAACGAACGTTCTTTCACGACCCGTATAGCTCTATCTAGTAAAGAGGCATCCTGATCAGTAGATTGATTCATTTCTCTTAAAAAAAGATTTTGTATCTTCTCATCAGAAACCCGAGAAATAACTATCTGCGAAAACTGCATCTTTAGTGCATCTGTCTGTGCAAATAATTCCCTATACACCTGTTCCATACGATAATACATCTCCCGTGCACGCATATCCCATATGTCTTCCACTCCTATCTCATCCCGAACACGTGCAAAGTATGTCATATCTCTCATCGCTAGTGCGAGCAAGGATATATCAGCATTTACCACATATGAGTCCTCGTACACTCCCTTAGTCAGTAATTGTTTTTCAGGAATTATTCCCCTATAAAAATCAAGCTCCACCGCAGTTTTATCCAACAAAAAAGCATCAGCAAATAACTGCAAATATTGATCTCTGCGAATTTTACTGGGAACCTCTTTTAAGTATTCAAATACTTTTCTTGAAAAATATCTTACTGCCTCAGGTTTATGCATATAACCTTTATCCTTATATAAATTAATAAACTGTGAGAAGAAAGATTGCGAATTCTTCAGCAAATCTTTCAATTCTCCTTCCCGTCCCTCCTGCAGAAAATCAGAAGGGTCTTTACCTGCAGGTAGAAAAACCGATTCAATAGATATATTCATACGCTCTGCCAATTTCCCTACGCGAAAGGCTGCATTTTGCCCTGCTTCATCTCCATCAAAAAGTATAACAACATGATCAACACGGTTTTTTAAAAACAAAATTTGTTCTTCGCCCAACGCAGTACCCAGTGGTGCTACTACATTATCTATTTGGATAGCATGCAATGCAAGCACATCAAAATAACCCTCCACCACATACACTAACCTATTTTTCCGAATAGTCTCTTTTGCCTGCAAAAAACCAAACAGAAGCTCTTTCTTACGAAAAAATGGTGTTTCGCGGGAATTTAAGTATTTAATATCGTTTTCTCGTAATGCTCGCGCACCAAATCCCACAACCTTGCCATACGTATTCGTTATAGGAAACATTATACGATGCTTGAAAAAAGCATTTAGTCCTCTGGATGTAAGTAATCCCGTGTTTCGAATCGCTTTTTCCGAATATTGATGTTTTCGCAAAAAATTAAAGACCCAATGCGGATCTCTTGGAGCATAACCTATCAGAAACTTTTTTGCAAGTGAGGTTGAAACTTTCCTTTTCTTAAGATAGTTTTCTGCCTCCTGTGCACCTTGTTGACGGTAAAGAAGGTAATGAAAACTCGATGAAATTCTCTGTAAGATTTCTAGTTCGTTATGATAATTTGATTGTGTATGGTAAGTATATTGCGAAAGATCCAACCCGGCGAGATCTGCAAGATGTTGTACCGCTTGAGGAAAAGTATAACCCTCCATTTTGATTAAAAACTGAAAAAGCGAACCTCCTTGATGAGTACTAAAACAATAATATAGTCCCTTTTCTCTATCAACTGAGAATGAAGGTGTTTTTTCATGTTTAAAGGGACTCAATCCCCAATATCTACCACCTCGTTGCTTTAAATGTACATATTTTTGCACAACTTCGACAACATCTACTTTTCTCAATATTTCTTCAAGTAAGCTTCTTGGAAATGCCATATTCCCTATGATGGGTCCTTAAGATACTTCAATGCCGCTTCAAGATGTTCGGAACCGGAGCGAGAAAAATAGTGTCTCTTTGCATCCTTTCCTTTTAAAACAAAAAACCAATAATCTGTTGAAGCTGGAAAAAAGGCCGCCCTCAACGCAACTTCTCCCGCATTGGAGATAGGAGTGGGGGGAAGCCCCTTGTATAAATATGTATTATACAGTGAATCATACTCTAAATCACTGAAAAATAATCGAGTTGGATGTCCTTTACCAAGTTCTTCTGTCACAATATACACTATAGTTGCACATGATTGAAGTTTCATATTTGCACGCAGTCGATTGATAAAAACAGAAGCAATCAATGGTGCATCATCTGGCGATGCGTATTCGCGCTCAACAATACTCGCTAACTTAATTTTATCATAAAAATCTTTAGATGAAAAAGTGTTAGCTGATATATGCATATCAGCTAACACTCGAAAAAAGGAATCCACCAGATACTGGACAATTTGTGTACTAGTATTATCCCTTGAAAAAAAATAGGTGTCAGGAAAGAGAAACCCTTCCGCATTTGTATAAGGCAGACCATACTTTCTTAGGGCATTTGTATTATGTACCTGCATCAAAAAATCGGTGGTGGTAAACAAGAATAATCGTGAAAATTCTTTTGCCATCTTTTTGGCTGTCCATCCTTCTTTTAGTGTTATTTTTTGCAACACCACGCCTGTTCCATTCAATAAGGTATGATATACACTTATTGTACTCTCAGCTGGTGAGAGTAAAAATGAACCATATTTAATATCACCATCAGTTCCCCATAACCAAATAAGAAATCTAAGAAAATATGCCGAACGTATTACCTTTTTACTGGCAAGATGGTTAACTATGACATATGCTGTCTCATTCTTATTAACTCGAAAAAGCATCGGCTCACCTACCGTATTTACAGGACGATTTAACATCCATATAAGACTTACCAGAACAAAAGAAAGAAAAAATATTACAAAAAAGAATATGAAAAGAGTTTTTTTCATTTCATTTTAAAAGAATAAATTCGACTCTCCGATTCTTCCAACGTTGTTCCAGATCAGTATGCGGGACAATAGGGTTTTTCCCTCCTCTACCAGCAGTTTCAATTCTTTGTGTTTTAATACCTCCCTTTATTAGGGCTTCCTTTACTGTTTGTGCACGTGCCAACGAAAGAGGAATTAATTCCTCTTTATCTTCGCGTTCAGTACCGCTAACATTTACTGCATGTCCTTCAACAAGAATACGATAATTCTTATATTTTTTAAAAATTTCCACCAAACGTTTTAGGACCGCATTATTTTTAGCGCCTTTCTCTTCCATTTCGTTTATAATCAATGCCGCAGAATTTGGTTCAAATGTTATTGCAGAAATACGCACCCTTAGCATGTCACCATCTCGTATCACAAGCACATCAACAGAAACAATTCCCTGCACATTACCTGTATGACCTAAAACATCTGTAGCTTCCAAACGATACGGATAATCTTCAGCAGAAATAACCAGTTCTCCATCATCCGCACGCCCATCCCACTGAATCAGTTTAGATGGCACCTCCTTGCCGTGAAAAGATTGAAATAATTTTCCTGTCCTATCAAAAATCTGCATATTCCAACGATCAATTCCTGCAAGATCTTTTGCCTCAATATGAAAATATAACACATCTTGCACCCCATCTCCATCTGGAGAAAATAACATAGGTTCTGTCTCTACCTGTAATACGGGCGCACTATTATCTATTAAAAATACTGCGCTTTCTACTGAGGGGCTTGATCCATTTGCGTAATCAGCAGACAAGCGTGCACTGAATTTACCTTCTAGTATCTTGCCCTCAGCTGTACGAGCATCCCATCTCAGTTCATTTGTTACAAACGCAGCATTCTCCGAATAATGCCAGACAATATTCTTTTGTGCATCAAGCACACATAGATCCCACTTTTGCATTGTTTTTGAAAAATCAGTAAGAAAAGAAAATATAATAAATTGTTGTTCTGGGGTTGTCGCAAGTGGAGAAAAAAGCTTCTTATCCAGTGTTAAATACAATTTGGCTTGTGTAGTATCAAGAACAATATTCTTTACTTCATACGTAACACTGTTTCCTGCCTTGTCAGTAGAAGACAATTTATACACATAAATTGCATCTGGACATAGATTACCTTTATCATCTTTTCCATCCCAAGCAAAGTCACCCACTTCTTGCTCACGCCAAGTATATTGACGCATTATATTACCATTTTGTGTATATATCACACCGGTCCACTCACTTTCCTTGCTCGATTCTTGATAAATAGTTAGCCTATCCTTTTTTCCGTCACTATTCGGCGAAAAGATATTATCATGCAAAGAAAGCTTTGCATGAGGAAAGGTTGTATCTAACATAAATAATGAGCTAGCAGCCACCTTGCTTACTCCACTTCGAAAAGTAACACCAATAGTAGCCCTATATTTCCCATCAGGAACTCTTTGCTTCCCCATATCCATACCATTCCAGTCGAAATACTCAGGGAGTTCTCCTTCGCCTTCAAAATCAAAAATAGGAGTACCATCCTCGCTAACAATAGAGAAATGGTAATAACCACTTATACTCTGCGTGCTTAAAGACGGAAAAAAGCGAATAGTATCATGCTTCCCATCGTTATTTGGTGAAAAAGCAATTAACTCTGCAGTTAAGATAATATCAGCAAATGCAGTATCGATCGAAAAAGTAATCGTCTGTGACTCTCCATAATTTCCAGCAAGATCTCGCGCATGTAGTTTGTAGTGGTATGTACCATCAGGCGCTAAACGTCCTTCTATCGTTCTTCCATCCCATAAAAAATCCCCTGGGGGAGTGTCGTAAAAAAATGTTCGAAACATTACTTTATTTTGAGCTGATAAAATAACTCCCTCCCACTTCACTTCCTGGCTTCCGCCTTGTGAAAAAAGGATAGTGTCCTTAATTCCATCCCCATTAGGAGATATAACCTTATTCGAAATCTTCACGTCAGCATAAGGACTGTTCACATCAAGTAAAAAAGAAGGCGAGACAGCTTCGGGTACATTGCCATGAATATAAACAAGAGTAAGCTTGGCAACATAATACCCTTCTGGAAGCAGATTTCCCTTCTCATCAATACCAGTAATCAAAAAGGATTCTGGCACCTCTATTCCATGGAGGGATGTGACTAGTTCCATTTGCTTTGCAGAATAAATCTCAAGTTCCCATTCCTGTATTCCAACACGTTCACCTATCAATGGAATCAATGTAAGGACATCCTGCACACCATCACCATTTGGAGAAAATGCAGTTGACTTAAGGTACAAACTTAATGGTGTTACCTCTGTTTTTAAAATAATATTATCAATACTTGCTTGTGTTTTATTTCCCGACTTGTCAATGCCTTGAATCACATATTCATATACTCCATCAGGAAGTAATTTCCCATCATTTCCTGTACCATCCCAGATAAAGTCTTCAACTTTCTTGTTGAGCATTAAAACGCTTTTTACTACTGCTCCATCATGTGATCGTATTTCCATCTGCCATTTAGCTTCTACACTACTTCTTTGTGAAATAGTAACCGTATCAAGATGATTATCACCATTTGGAGAGAAGATGCGCTGAGTAGGAATAATATTACCTATTTGCAATTCTGGTGCTTTACGGTCAATAAAGAACACCTTTGGCTCTGTTTCTGAGAAATTTCCTGTATCATCTTCCGCATACACTGTAAAAGAATATGCACCATCAGGAGCATCTTTTCCATTATCCATCTTCCCATCCCACAATATACGAGGGGGAATAGACACTCCTTCTTTTTTTTCAAAAAGTCGTGTAAAAAACCCCCTAAGAAAATCATTTTCAATTCGATTCTCCTTATTTTTTATACGCCGAATAATCTCTCCCTGTTCATTACGAATAGAAATAATATACTTCTTTACATAACGTTCATCAGTAATCGACAACATAAAAGACAACTGGTCCTTCACACCATTGTTATTGGGAGAAATATACCTTTCTTCATCAGTGATCGTAACAGTTACTGCAGGAGCCCGTGTATCAACAACCCCAAATGCAACGGTAGTATCTACACCTATCTGCCAGATAGGATATAATCCTGGATTTCCTGAAAGATGAATTTGCACATCACCTCCTTTCTCAAGATCACTACGGGGATTCTTAACGAGTGCTACTCCTTTAAATGGTATACGAAACGAAATACCAAATTCAGGATATAGGGTAGATGGTGTACGATTTTCTAGAAAATAAGACAACATATCAATCTGCACACCTCCATGAATCTCAAAGATATCAGCTATTTTTAAAGAAAGCCCAAGATCAATGAGTACATTGAGAAAAGTAGGAAATTCAATTGCTGAAATAAAAGAAAGTGACGTACGATTATAGTTGAACAGCTGTGCGTCCATACCAACTGATAAAGAGAAAGGGGCAGGGAACGCAGTATAGTTGGGATGCGGCATATACCACTTCCCCCAGTTTTGCAAGGAAAAACCTAAACGAAGATAAGGAATATGGGGTGGAAAAAATGTGTATACAGCTCCCATATCAACCCCTAATCCCCAATCTATAGGATTGGCACCTATAGAACTACGTACCGCAAAACCAAACCAAAACTGTTCAGTAATAGCTTTTGCAAAACTGACATGTAATGAGCCAGTTGGAGGAATTGCATACGGTCGTGCCGAGGCAGTTAAAAGATGCAACGAAGCAGAAATAACTCCCCATTGAAAGGGAACGCCTACTGCAAGCACTGCATTATGTTCTCGAACATTTGATGCATCATCAGCAAGCAACATTCCTATATAGCCTGCTTCAAGATAAATCCTCTGTATTGCTGCATTTAAAGCAGGATTGAGAACTGATGCTATAGGTGGCTGTGTATGCGCCGGTGAAAGCACATTGCCCAACAAAGAAGGTGACAACAAACGATAATAATCATATGATTTTTTTAAGCCTTGTGTTAAAAAGTCAGTCTGGCCATAGGCCACAAAAGTAATGTGTGAAAAAGCCAAGAAAACCATTATTATTCGAAATTTCATATCGTAATATTCCCCTTCGTAATATTCCCCTTATCAGTTATATAGCGTTCGTAGAAATCATCAAGGTGCTCGTATTCATTCACAGTGCACTGCTCAAAAAGGATCTTTCTAAAATGGTCAAAGATTCTCAGTTGCCACTCATCCAGATCATTCTCATGCCGCCGCAAAAAAACAGTAAGAGACAACATATCCTCGAAAGAAAGACGTATACTATCCTGCATCATACCGTTTGCTCTGCCCCTTCCAATGCAAGATAAATGGTCAATGCTGTATTTCCCAAACTTTTCGCATACCATCGAGCAGACTGTAGATTAAGATACAATCTTTGGTCATTGTACCGAGGTTCGTGATGAAAGAGAAATAAGGTTTTTATTTTCCACACATGCGCAAATTCAACCCCATGGGTAAAAGAAGAGTGCCCCCAATTATATTTTTCGATAGCCTCCCCTAGTGTATAGGGTGTATCAAGCACCAATGTATCAAGCCCTTGAAAGAAAGACTTATTTGCCTGATTCTGTTCAAAATCTGTTGGCATCAATTCCACATCACTGATATAAGCAAATGTTTTATTTCCTTCACTCACACGATAACCATACGATCCTCCAGGATGATTCAATTTACGCCATCGTATAACCAGATTATCAATTTGTATTGAGTCGCCAGTCAACTCAGTAAATGTCATATTAGATGTCATCTTACCATCCATGGTAATAGGAAAATAAGGATGCCGCATTTGTTCATGGACAATTTGTTTAAATCGTGCAACAGGACTATAAAAATGAATCGAAACAGTTTGGTCATATGCAGGAACAAAAAAGGGAAATCCCTGAAGATGGTCATAATGAAAATGAGTAAAAAAGATATGATATTCTTTTCTACGAGGTGTCGCTTGCATGCATTTGTTTCCCAACTCAATAATACCAGTGCCAGCATCGAAAACAATTTGCTGTGAAATTTCGCCCTCTTTTGCACTACCGATAAGTTCCAGACACGGTGTATTCCCCCCCACTGTTCCATACAACCACTCTGGAAGTTTGGTAAGGAAGTCTAAACGAGTCTTATCGGATTCAAGATCCTCAGGCTGAATCCGTTGCACCAACGATACCATCTTTCTTCGCAGTATCTTTGGTGTTATAGGCACGGGATGTGATCCACGTGCTCCCCAAATACGTACTTTCATTTTTTCCTCATACGTTAACCACACTGTTCAAGCAAGATAAAACGTTATTGGGGAGTGAAGGATTCGAACCTTCGAAGGCTGAGCCAACAGATTTACAGTCTGCTCCCTTTGACCGCTCGGGAAACTCCCCCTTTATTGAACAGAATATGTTTCAGCATACTATGTCATAGCCAGCCATCTGTCGGATTCGAACCGACGACCCCGAGATTACAAATCACGTACTCTAACCAACTGAGCTAAGATGGCTTGACTTCATTGGTAAATTATATATTACCTCGTATTATTATAGCAAGTATATCATACTATAATGTATCAAAAAGGAGGAAACATAGGAAGTTTTTCTACTGGTAAATTTTGAAGGGAAAGTACACGAGGACCATCGTGATAAATGGCAACCATATGTTCAAATTGTGCACAAAAGAAAGACTGTGCTTGCACAAAACTCCACTTTTTCTTCTGAGCATGTGATTTTCCAAAGGTCACAATTGGCTCTATTGTAATTACAAGCCCTTCTGGCAATTGAAAATCTTTCCACTTATTCCATGTGTGGAATATTTTAGGCTTTTCATGCAATGAACGTCCAATACCATGTCCACAAAATTCAGAAAATACTTCCACTCCACAAGAAAGAGATTCTATCGAAATCGCCTCAGCAATTTCATGTGCATAACCACCTTTTCGAACTGCCTGTACTCCTGCACGCGCAACTCGCCATGCTGCATCGACCAATGCTCGCGATTCTGGACTATTATCTCCTATGGTATAAGACCAGGTACCATCACTGACCCAATTATTATGGGAAAAAGAAATATCAATAGATACCACATCCCCTTCTTGAAATTCTCGATCATTCGGAACTCCATGCGCGGCAACTTCATTCACCGAGATACAAAATATATCGGGGTATTCAGGTGGCAACACTGCATATAATTTCATATTCTTAAAGCAATCTCTTACATAATAAGCTATCTCTTTAGGAGAAGCTCCTACCTTCATATACTGCATTAAGTACATGAAAAAATCGTACAATATTTTCCCTCCCTTTTCCATTTGATCGATTTCTTCTTTGCTCTTTATTATCATATATCTGGTCTCAGTTGTTTGGTATTTCCTAAATAAACGGGTACCATCACCTTCTCATTGATACAACGAATAGTAAGTAATACTCTTACCACACGAGGAAGCATCTTAATACACATCGCTTCTTGCATACATAGCATAGGAGTAAATTGGTATCCAATATGTCGAAGACAGGTTGCAGGATTGCTAGACTGTAAATCAGGGGTTACTGTAAAATGTATACTAATAATCTGCTCTTCGCGTAAATCATTAGTATTACACAAAGTACGAAACAACGTATGTACCGCTTCACACATTGCATCAGTATTATCTTTTACAACCTGCACAGCACCTCGTACAGCTTTTACATCCATTATTTAATATCCAATGTACTAAAGGTTTCTAATAATTGAAATTGCAAGAAAAAATACCCCCCAAGAAGTATACATATTACAAAAAACAAAAAGGAAAACGTTCTCACTCTGACATCTGGCCGTACAAGGATTCCTAAAATAAGAAGATAAATCCCAAATAACAACGTGATTAACCCCACCCATTTGATGATCGAGATCATCAACAAACGAGTAGAAAGAGAAATTTTTTGAAGTTTTCCTACTATAAAAAGAAAGTTTGCAGACAATAGAGCAATAAAAGACAATACTGCCAATTTATAAAACAAGTAAAAAGAAAAAAATATATTCTTTGATCTCATTTGCTCTTGTCCTTATTTACAGTTATGATCATAATGCTATGCAATCTCTCAAAGAAGAACATCTTGTAAGAATTCGCGAGCTCTCGAAGAAAAAAAACGTTCTGCCTGCTTCTATATCGGCAAAGTTATATCCTTTAAAAAACATAAAAGCAGTTATTTTTGATGTGTACGGAACATTATTTACATCTTCTGCAGGAGAAATTGGCATTATGAATGAAAAATGTTTATCCGCCTTTCGAGATACATGTAACTATTTACATATGCCGTTTACTCCTCTCGAACGCAGCAACCTAATTAAACAGTATCTCACACATATCCATCACATGCATGCCCAATACAAGCAAAAAGGTATCCCTTATCCAGAAGTTGATATTAGAAGTATTTGGAGATCAGTACTTCCAGCACATCTTTCAAAGCAGAAAATAGAAAGAATAGCCTTAGAATATGAGCTACGTAGTAATCCTGTATGGCCAATGCCTGATGTATCTTCTTGTTTGAGTACACTTACTAAACAGGGTGTCCACATAGGTATCATATCAAATGCACAGTTTTACACTCCACTCTTATTTCCAGCATTACTTAATCAAGAATTAAACAGTATCCCTATACATTTTCCTCTTTGGTCGTACCTAAGAAAAAGAGCAAAACCAGATCCTTTACTTTTCCAGGAAACAATTAAAAAATTTAATCACGCATTTTCCATTGTGTCTCATCAGATAGCATATGTTGGGAATGACATGTTAAACGACATGTTACCTGCTTCTCAAATAGGAATGAAAACTATTCTTTTTGCGGGAGATCGTTCCTCATTACGATTAAGAAAAGATTTTCCACAACTGACTGGTGCAAAGACTGATGCTGTGATATTATCTTTACAGCAAATAGCATTTTTACTAAAAAACAACAAGATGTGAAAGGATTAACTAAAAAACTAATAACACTCTTCTTTTTACTCCTTATTGCAGTTGCTTTGTGGGTTTACGGGTGGGTTGAATTAAGAATCCCCAACGGATCTACTGCTATTCTGGTAAGTAAGACTTCAGGGATTGATACAAATCTGTTTAGCTCATCTGGACATTCATGGCGCTGGCAACTACTTATTCCTCGAAATGCGACACTCTATATTATGAACCCCCGCCCATACACAAAAACAATCAACATTACTTTATCTCTCCCTTCCGCAAAGCTATATGCACGTTACGCAGAAGGCTCGCCCCCATTTACAATCAAGTTAACCGCAAAAATATCTCACTCCTTGCCCCTTACACCTAGCTATTTCATTCAATCAAAAACAGTACCTACCGAAACACAACTAAAGACACTTCATGAAGCATTTATGACCAAGATAAGCAACATATTTAAGAAAATTATGCTTCAACCACAAATTAAGAATTCTCTTACCTTACTCTCATTGGTAAAAGCGCAAATACAAACAGAAAACCTTTCCGCACCTTCTCAATACTCTATTGAGATCATTTCACTCGATATACCAGACTATGACGTGTACAAAGCCGCCAAAAACGCCTATTTTGATATACAACGTTCTATTGTTGCAGCATTAAAAGAAACAAAAACGGATGAAGCATTATTAAAAAAAAGAAGGGACGATAAATTAGAGATGATCAAAGAATATGCACAACTACTAGAGGATCATCCGGTATTACTCGAATATCTTAGCAAAACCTCACAGGATCCTGCTGCCCTATTTCAACAAAGATAGCACCTTGCATCTTCCACTCTCATCATGAGAAATACAGTTCCATTACGCACAATAATACGACAATGATCATCAATCATCTCATTACTCAGACTTATTTGTGTGAGTTTTCCGTTTAAATTCCATTTTAAATTCTCTGTATAGATATGTACATCCCCTATAGGAAAAAAAGAAAGGATTATCCCTTTTTTCCCTCGTAACAACTTTTCTTGATTCACCTTTTCCATCCAGGTAGTTGCAGTAATCCACCTCCTTAGATGCTTTTCCTTCTTAAAAAGTTCCAATAACGCTAAGAAATGATCAACACGCTCTCCTTCTCCTCCTATAAGAGTTATTTCTAAACTCCCTGTAGTTATGGCAGCACGTACTGCTAATTCCGCATCAGAATAATCCTTATCAGCAGACCACTCTTGTACCTCCATAATATCTGAAACTACTTGCAGCAAAGAGTCTGAAAGCGAGTCACAATCTCCTACTAGAAGATCCGCATGTAAGCCCCATCTGCTTATCAGATGTAATCCAGAATCTGCAGCAATAATATAAGCATCCTTTGTATCAACAACAGGAACAGCTGGTCCTTTTCCCCCCACAAAAACAAATGCTTGCTTAGATTTCCCTTGTTGCATACTCAACAATAATAAACTTTCTCAAGTAAGACAAGAAGAAACCGAAAAGAAAATATACCGTCATTGACGGAAAAAGAACATGGATGTTCTAACACACAATCAAGGAGGATTGTATGATAATCACTCATAACCTGAGTTCGATGTTCGCACAGCGCCAGGAAAAATTCAACAATATATATGTTGACAAGAGTCTTGAAAAGCTCTCTTCTGGATATCGAATTAATCGAGCAGGAGATGACGCATCAGGTCTTGCAGTCTCTGAAAAGATGAGGTCTCAGATTCGAGGTCTACAGAGAGCAGAGAAGAATGCGGCTGATGGAATCTCTTTAATTCAAACTGCTGAGGGATATCTGCAAGAATCGCAGGATGTACTTCATCGTATCCGTGAGTTGGCTATTCAAGCCTCAAACGGAATTTATACGGCTGAAGACCGCATGCAGATTCAAGTAGAAGTATCCCAGTTGGTGGATGAATTAAACAGAATAGCCTCTCATGCGCAATTCAATGGTATGAATTTGCTCACTGGGAGATTTGCAAGGGATCTAGGAACCAATGTGGTAACCGCAAGTATGTGGTTTCATATTGGGGCTAATATGGATCAGCGGGAACGCGTATATATTGGCACCATGACCGCACAGGCTTTCGGGCTACAGCAGGTTAATGGATATCCACATTCTGCAACGTTTATTTCAATTTCAACACCAGACTCAGCAAATGCCGTAATCGGTGTTGTTGATGCTGCTATGAAAAAAATAAACAAGCAACGCGCAGATCTGGGTGCGTATCAAAACCGCCTCGAGCTGTCCCGACAGGGGTTAAGTGTTGGTGCAGAGAACCTACAAGCTGCAGAATCTCGAATTCGCGATGTAGACATGGCATATGAAGTGTCAAACTACACGAAAAATCAAATTCTTCTTCAATCTGCTACTGCGATGCTGGCTCAAGCAAACCAGAAGTCGCAAACAGTTCTCGACCTTCTCCGATAGTTACATTTTAACAATCGGTAAACACAAACGCAGCATTTCTATGCTGCGTTTGTTATTTTTTCTAAATATTGCCCACTAAACAGAAAGATCACTCTCCATTAGTAACAACAATACTCGTTTTAAAAATTATCCATCTGTTGCATACACTTGGTCACATATGACTTATAAGATTTAAAAAATTCCTCGTACATCGATTGCTGTACTTCTCTCTGAGTACTTATACGCATACCTGCAGTATCGCGTAGTCCTTCGTATTCTTTAGAGAAAATGGGATCACCTGGTGAAATGATTGTCTTTCTATACATAAGAGCAGTTTTCACACGACCATCTCTAATAATAAAACTATATTTCACAGACAAACGAATAATATCCAACACACCTTTCTTTTCTACATAGAAAGTTCCAGATATCCTACTATTATCCTTATCTAAGAATCCATTAAAACCGTCATCAAAATAACCGGCAAGAAATTCTCCAGTATAGGAAAACAGAGCATTCTGATCCAATCCTTCAAAAGTAAAAATACGTTCCACGGTAGGAACCTTTTCTACAACTGATGAACAAGCTGCAATCACAAACAGAAACGGCATAAAAACTAAAGCATGTCGCATTCTCATAATACACTCCTTTAAAAATAAACTATTTCTTTTACAGAAATAGATAATCATATATTAGATATATAGCACAAATACTCAAATTGTCAAACACTTTGAGTACATTATTTACTATTAGACCCAAAAAAATACCTATAGTCTTAATAGAGCATTTAAATATCGATTACTAAGCAGAAACAACATTCTACACTCTCGTAGGTAATCGTTTTAAAAATTATCCATCTGTTGCATACGTTTGGTCACATATGACTTATATGATTTAAAAAATTCCTCATACATGACTTGCTGTACCTCTCTCTGAGTACTTATACGCATACCTGCAGTATCGCGTAAACCTTTGTACTCTTTAGAAAAAATAGGGTCACCTGGTGAAATAATTGTCTTTCTATACATAAGAGCAGTTTTCACACGACCATCTCTAACAATAAAACTATATTTCACAGACAAACGAATAATATTCAGCACGCCTTTCTTCTCTACATAGAAAGTACCAGATATTTTACCATTATCCTTATCTAAGAATCCATTAAAACCGTCATCAAAATAACCGGCAAGAAATTCTCCAGTATAGGAAAATAGAGCATTCTGATCTAGTCCTTCAAAAGTAAAAATACGCTCCACAGTGGGAACCTTTTCTACAACTGATGAACAAGCTGCAAACACAAACAAAAACGGCATAAAAAACAAAGCATGTCGTATTTTCATAATACACTCCTTTAAAAATAAACTATTCTTTTTATAGCATAGTAAGTATTAATTAGATATATAACATAAACAATCAAACTGTCAAACACTTTAGAGGAATTATTATAAAAACAGCATAAGAATATTGAAAAAACATTGCAAAACACGTAACCTTTATTTACGATACTAGTATGATCACCATTCCCGTCCCAATATATGCAGTTATAAAAAGAATAAAAGCAAAAGGCTATAAAGTTTATTTAGTAGGTGGTGCTACCCGATCTTTTTTTCTAAAACACCAATGTACAGATTTTGATCTTGCAACAACAGCCAAACCACAGGAAATCCTACGTATTTTTCCTTCTGCCATTCCAACTGGTATACGTCATGGAACAGTAACAGTACCTCGCAAACCATATACTATAGAAATTAGCACATTACGCATTGAGGGAATGTATAATGATAGCCGTCATCCTTCATCTGTATCTTTTACTAATAACATTCTAGCAGATCTTTCTCGGAGAGATTTCACAATTAATGCTATAGCTTATGATATGCACACACATACATTTATAGATCCTTATAAAGGACAAAAAGATATTAAGAAGAAAATAATACGTACTGTAGGATCTCCTCATGCACGGTTTGAGGAAGACTCACTACGATTACTGCGTGCAGTTCGTTTTGCCACTCAACTTCAATTTCAGATAGAAAGCCCTACTAAACAAGAAATTGCTATATTATCTAATAGCATTATTAATCTATCTGCCGAACGCATTTATGCCGAATTACACAAAATATTACTATCAAAACACTACTATTATGGTATGTTATTACTGAATGAACTAAATATATTATCTATTTTATTTAAAAACCTATCGAATAATATCATACTCTCACTTCAACACAAAAATTTCGATCCTTTACGTGTACACAATAGCAACACCAGACTATGTAGCTGTTTCTTTACTATACGCAAATGCCCTCTAAAAATAAGCCACCTTTCTTCTCTACTCATTACCCTTCGTTTTCCTAAAAAAACTATAAAACACACGATAGACTTACTTACTGCCCTCTCTCAGGATTTAACATCTCACAGTGAAGACTTTGAGATACGAAACCACCTAGCACAATCAGACAGAAGCATTATAAAAGATGAACTTGAATTGCGATCCGCCTTCTCAACTTCAAAAAAGACAATTAATCAAATAAAACAAGCAGCACAACATCCTATATCATTAAAAGAACTTGCAATAAACGGAACTCAGATTATGAACTTAGGGTGTAAAGGAAAGAAAATAAAAGAAGTTCTCCAATATTGTTTGTCTATAGTGCTCAAAGATCCTCACAAAAACGTCTCCGATCATCTTGTAAAGGCTGCAAAAGTATATATACAGCATAAGTTTAAATAGAAAGCAGCAAGTCTCCCTATTGTTTGAAAAATGCCTTGTATGCTAAAGCTGCCGCTTGTTGTTCAGCTGCTTTCTTGCTATAACCCCTACCAGGTCCATACCGCTGATCATTAATAACAACTTCTATAAAAAACTCTTGTTTATGCGCAGGCCCGGAACGTTTTAACAAATGATATGTGGGATTTGCATGTAATGTTTGCTGAACACGTTGTTGTAATAAGGATTTATAATCTTTTTTATGCCGATTCTCACGTACAGTCTGGACAACAGGTTCTAACCAACGTACAATAGCTTGTTGGGATCGTGGAAATCCTGCATCCAAAAAATATGCCGCAATAATAGCTTCCATCGCATCTGCTAGTATTGCACGTTTTTTCCTGCCTCCCGAATTCTCTTCTCCTCGGCTAACAAGAATAACCTGATCAACACCTAATTGCAATGCCAAATTGCTCAATGATTGTTCAGAAACCACATAAGAGCGCATCATGGTCATTTGTCCTTCATTGAACTCTGGCCATTTCTGATACAAATAGGCCGAAATTGCCAAGCCTAAAACTGAATCCCCCAGAAATTCTAGTTTTTCATTATTAGGAATATTTTTCATTTCATTCGCAAAAGAACCATGTACCAAGGCATGGTTTAATAGAAAAATATCACGAAAACGAATACCCAGTTTTTTCTGAAAAGATTGTAATTCTCTGATACGCTCCTTGGAAATAAAAGAAGATTGTCCTCTTTTATTTTTCAGAATTTTCTGGTAAATACTCAAAAACTAATTATTTTTTTTCTGTTCTTCAAGAAAGCTAAGAACATCTCGAACTGTCTCAAATTCACTTACCTTTTCATCAGGTAAAGATATTGCCATTTCTTCTTCAATTGCATAAACAAGCTCGTAGGTATCCAAACTATCGGCCCCTAAGTCTTGCCGAAAAGAAGATTCCAGAGTTATCTTTGTCGGATCAACTTCAAGTTTCTCTGCAATTAATTTCTTTAATTTTGCAAATAATTCATTATCCATTTAATGTCTCCTAAGAATGCATTTATTTGAGTTTTTTGGGATCAAAAATGTGCTTCCCTCGATAGTCACCAGAAACAAGATCTACATGATGCCAACGAACAAAAACTCCGGACTCTCTCGATTCACTTATTTGAGGTTTTATAACCTTAAGATTATGCGAATGCCGTATTCTTGTTTTTGACTTTGAAGATTTACGTTTTGGTGCAGCCATTCCGTCTCCTTTTCTTGCAGTATATGAATCCTTCTATTTTTTGTCAAGTTCCTTCTTTAGAAATAACATTTTTTCTTTGAGCCAGGGTAAAACAGGTGGAGGGACCATGCTTTGCACATCTCCCCCAAAAAAAACAAGTTCCTTTACTGAAGAGGAACGTAACACACTTAAATTAGGATTAGTTGGAAGAAACAATGTTTCTATCTTCTTGTTTAATCCCCTATTCATAATTGAAATCTCCAGTTCGTAAGAAAAATCAATCTCATTTCTAATTCCTCTTACAATAGTCCATGCCTTCATTTGCTCAGCAAACTTTACAATCAAATGATCCCATATATATACCTGTGCATTACGAATATCACTGTACTGAAGAAGTTCCTCCATCATTTCCTTTCGCTCTTCATCAGAAAAGAGATAAGATTTTCGTGGATTAACTGATATAACAATAAGTAAGCGGTCCGCTAATGAACTTGCCCTTTTGATAAGATCATAATGTCCATTAGTAGGCGGATCAAACGATCCTGGAACAATGATTCGGTGCATGTCTCATATTAAGATATTTTTCTTTTCTTGTAAGGCTTAACCATAAACGCTAATCCTTTTGACGGGAAGTTGTCCTTTGTGTAACAGTATTATTATCTTTGCAGATAATATAAGTCATTACCTCCGCAAGTCCACTCACTGCCTGGCTGATATACTTGTGATCATTGATCTTTCTTTGTAGAGAATCTATCCTTTTGGGGTCAATTATCCTTGCTATTCTTCCCATACATCAAACACATCACAAAAATGAAAAATCTTCACTGGTTCCACCGAAATAAAAACAGCATCGAATCTACAGGAATATGACGCATACTGAGGATACTTACTTAGAAAACATATCGCAGTATTTGAAATACGCTTTTGCTTAGTTTTATCAATTGCATATTGCAAATCAGCCATTCGATATGCTCTCCATGTCTTTACTTCGGTGAAAACAATAATATTTTCATCTGTACTACTTATTATATCGACCTCGCCTGAAAGGCACCTGAAGTTATTTTTTAGTATCTTCCAAAAAAGATGTGTATGGAGATACTCTCGAGCAAGTTTTTCACCAAAATATGCTATAGCATTCATATGTTTGCATGAAACCTTTATACTTCAATTATTATTCTTGTTCTTCATCTTTTTTGGTATAATTTTCTCTTTTATACGCGCAGCTTTACCTATTTTATTGCGTATATAATACAACTTCGCTCTGCGTACCTTACCTCGTTTAACAAGTTCAATTTTTTGTATCCGAGGAGAATGTAATGGAAAAATACGTTCCACACCTATACCAAAAGATATTTTCCGTACTGTAAAAGTTGTCCTTATACCACCATGTTTGATGGCAAGTACTAATCCTTCATATACCTGCACTCGTTCCATTTTTCCTTCAATAATACGAAAATGAACTTTTACGGTATCCCCAATCGTTACATTTCTATCTTCCTTTAACTGTGCTTTTTCCAACAAGTCTAATCCATTCATATCTATCTAGCACCTACCTTTTACTATCTGTAATAAATTTCTTATATAAATCAGGGCGGCGCACCTTTGTCCGTGCTATCTGTTGCGCTTTTCGCCACTGAGCTATACGCGCATGATCTCCAGATAAAAGCACCTGAGGAACTTTTGATCCTTTGAACACCCTTGGTCTTGTATAGTGTGGATATTCCAAAAGATTATCCTGATAACTTTCCGTAACCAATGACTTACACGTGATAGCACCATCCAATAGTCTCAACATCGTATCAACAATAACAAGACAAGCAAGTTCACCTGAAAACATAACATAATCACCCACACTTACCTCATCTGTAGCATACAGATCCATAACACGTTGGTCAATCCCCTCATAACGCCCTGCAATAAAAATTATTCGTTCACTATGGGAAAATTGCAATGCCATTTCTTGGGTAAACGGATTACCTGTTGGTGTTGGTATCACCACGCGCGCAGTAGAATAATTTGCACACTCTAACGCAGCTGCAATAGGTTCTGGTTTTAATACCATACCCGCACCGCCCCCATAGGGCTCATCATCACAGGTTCTTCTTGTTCCTTGGGCAAATTCTCGTATATTGAGAAAACGAATTTGTGCTTTATTTGCAGAAATGGTTCGCGCAGGAATCGACTCAGACATATAAATTTCCACAATCTTGGGAAATAAACCAATAATTGTGATATCTATTCGATGATCCATGGAATCTTCAAACATATACTACGATGAGTACGATCCAATCTCCCAAAGAATTTCTTGGTAAGAGGAATAAGCATTGACTGTAACTTCCCCTCTATCTGTAAATATGCCTGCGAGTCTCCTTTTGCAGAGTATACGGAAGTAATTTCTCCTACATAATTTTTGCTACGAGTAAATACTTCAGTTCCTATCAATTCAAATAAATAATATTCATCTTCCCTTGGATTTGGAATGTACTGAGAAGAAATCAAAATATCCCATTGTGCATATTGTGCAATATGCTCTCGAGTATTTATTCCTTGTAATTTGAGAAAAAGTTTCTCTTTTCCCGAACGCCAATACTCCACCTCACATCTAAGACTCTCCTTCTTATATGCGAGATAGATATGGTTCGTCTGACAGATATGTTTTTCTTCCCCTGAAAAACTATATACAGAACATTCCCCCTTGACCTTAAAAGCCTTGTGAATGCGCGCCACTGCTATAAGTTTCATTAATCAAGAATTTCGAGAACCGTTCTTTTCCCCGTTTTAAATGATACTGCGTTCAGAATACTGCGAATAGAGCGAGCAATACGACCTTCTTGTCCTATAATCTTCCCCATATCCTTAGCTGCTACTCGAAGCTCAACAATAGTCGATTTTTCTCCCTCTATTACGGTTACCTTTACCGCATCGGCATCTTCTACAATCGCCTGAGCAATATATTCAACTAGTTTCTTCTCTATACGTTCTTCCTCCATAATTTCACCTCACTTCCATAATACTTGCTTTCTTTATCAATTGTTGCACAATACGTGTAGCATGTGCACCTTTAGATATCCAATGCTGAAATTTTTCTTTGTCCAGCTTAACCATATTACCACGCACTTCAATAGGATGATAGTATCCTATTTCATCTATAGTTCGTCCCTGTCTAGGAGCACATGAATCAATAACAACTATACGATAATATGGTCTTTTTTTTGCACCAAAACGCTTTAACCGAATTTTTACCATTTATATTCCTCCATCTTACTTAACGCTTTATTACTCTCCTCATTTGTTTCATCATTATTCTTGCTTTTGCAAATCGCCTTAAAAAATTTTGCACCTGAAATACTGTCACTCCCGCTCCACTCGCTATTCTTCGTCTTCGAGAAGGAGTAATAATATAATCATTCTCCCTCTCCGCTTTTGTCATCGAAAGAATAATTGCCTCCTCTCGTTTAAGATCATGATCATTAACACCTTTTTTCACCGACACGTGATTTTGCCATTCTGAAGGCAACATATCCTTTATTTTATCAAGAGGTCCAATTTTCTTCAATGCTTTATACTGAGCAAGATAGTCATTTAACGTAATATTCGCTTTTTTAATCTTTTCTTCTAATCTATGTGCTTCCTGCTCATCAATAGTTTGTTGAGCTTTTTCAACCAATGAAGTAATATCACCCATTCCTAGTATCCGCGAAGCAATACGTTGCGGATGAAAAACCTCCATATCTTCCATATCTTCACCAGTACCAGAAAAAAAGATAGGAATAGCCGTGCTCTCCGCTATACTTAATGCAGCGCCTCCTTTCGCATCCGAGTCAAATTTACTCAATACCACCCCATCCACAGAAACAGCTTCATGAAATGCTTGCACCACTTGCGTAGCTGTTTGTCCCGTCATCGCATCGATTACCAATAATTTATGTGCAGGTCTAACAATAGTAGATATTGTTTTTAATTCATGTAACATTTCCTCATCAGCATAGACTCGTCCTGCTGTATCAATAATAACAAGATCTGCATTTACTTTGGCTGCATGTTTCATTCCTTTTTTTAAAGTATCACAAAGTGGATCAGGACTCGTAAACACCTCCACATCTATTTTCTTCCCCAGAATACGTAGCTGCTCTTCTGCAGCTGGTCTATATTTATCTGCTGCAATAAGACACACCTTGTACCCTTGTTTTTTAAAATACAAACCTAGTTTAGCCCCACTTGATGTTTTCCCACTCCCCTGCAATCCCAAAAGCAAAACCGTATCTCCTTTTTGAGGAGAAAAGGGAACTGTTTCCCCCCCCAGCATTTTAATGATGCGGTCATGTATGATTTTCACAAACTGTTGTCCGGGTGAAACTGATCGTAGCACTGGTGTATGCAGTGCATGTTCGATTGTATGATTAACAAATCTTCTTACCACTCTTACATTTACATCAGATTCAAGTAAAGCTATTTTAATAGATTCAACCTCATTTCGAATGTTATCTTCCGAAATCTGCTTATTTTGCCTAATTGACTGAATAATGGTACCTATTCTTTTTCGAAGTACATCCAACATAAAAACAACTACTCCTTAGCTATACACATATTTTAAAAAACTAAAACACTGCCTAAACAGTATTGCATAATAGTTAGTTTTATTACATGCATATAACAGTAATTTATCGGATATGTAAATAATAGCGGTAGACGCGTTCTCTTTTATGTAATGCTGCTTCATAATACTCACTGAGAGGATATAGTTTTATAACTGTATCGTAATACATTACTGCCTTTTTCATATTACGTGCCTGCTCATACCACATTCCTAGTAAATAGTAGAACCGTGGCAATTCTTCTTGAGATATTTGTATATTACTTTCTGTAAGCATTTGACCCACCTCATCATACACACCACGATGCAGAAGGAATTCAACAATGTCAAGTAGTAATTCTGCTTCGAATCCGCGAAAGTCATTAATACCCTTGAGACTTTTAAGTAAGGAGGGTATATCTTTCTCTTTTAATTGTTGACGTATCATTTGGAGGTTGTATTGTCTTTGTGTTAAATCATCCTTTCTAGCAGATTGCTTTCTCTTTTCCAAAGAAGTATTTGTTTCTTTCATAGCAGATTCAGTCACACCAATGTCCTTTTCAATAACGAGGGAAATAGTATATTGATATACCTTCCCTGTTTGAAGATCAAAGCGCTCAAATGTCAAAATATCCGTACCAAGTGCATCAGCAAAAAAAACAAATTTATTATTGCCCTCTTTAGTTACTCCTTTTTCCAGTCGTAAATAATGAAAAATACTCTCTTGCTGTGCACTATCTCGCTGCGAACCCAAAAAGGTCCACCCTAAACCTACTAAGACTACAGAAAACTCATTCTTTAGACGAGCATAGACTTGCTGTTGTGTATTTATATTATCATGCTCGGTAGTGTCTTTAACCCCTGTTTCAATAAGTTGTTTTTGAAGCCTATCTTGTCTTGAAATATTTGGAGTACCTTCCATATCTTCAGTCTTCATTCCTTTTTTCTTAAGAGACGGTTGATTAAAAGAAAGATTTTTCTTCTTTTTAGGCAAATTTTCCTTTGTTTTCTTTTCCCCTTGAAAAGGGGACAGTTTGTCCTTCTTTATGGGACGTTTAACTACTTTCTTCTTAGGAAGATCTAAAGATATATTACGTATATTTACACCACTGTCATTCATGAGCAAAGGGATGGTCACCACATCGATCGTGTTTTTATTATCGCTTTGCTGTATCCGATCTATTTGTTTACGCCGCACAATCCTTTTTACTGGAGGTGTTTTTCTTCTCTTTGGAAGAGTTTTTGTTTTCTCCACCCTCTCCTTTTCAGCGAGCATCGTATATTTTTTGTCAAGTTTAGCAGTAAGATGGACTCTTTGAGGAATAAATGCGGGTGAAAACTCTTGATTCTCCTGTACAATAAAAGGTATATCTTGATACTCTGCTAGATTGGCAGTCTCTTGATTTTGTCTATTTTTTAATATCTTACTTGTTTCCGCTTCATTGCTATTATTGGTCATGGATCCCCTACTCATCGTGGTCGAACAAGAAAAAAAGATTCCACTCAAAAATAATAAGCGAACCAAGAGTAAAACAAAAAAAAGAATTTTCTTCTTATGCATAAGGCAGTTTTTTCCATTATACATTTTTTTAGATAACTCGGACACCTCACGCATTAAATGCTACTGAACTAACCGTGCTAATACCAGGTTCTTGCATCGTAATCCCTATAGCGGCTTGCATTGCTGAAATAGTAAGTACATTATGTGTGACAATAATAAATTGTGTCTGATTAGCATATTGAACAATATGTTGTACAAATAGTTGAGTGTTTACATTATCCAGCATAGCATCAACCTCATCAAGAATACAAAAAGGAGCAGGGCGTACTAGAAACGTAGCCAACATTAAGGCAATAGCAGCAAGAGTTCTCTCACCTCCGGAAAGGTGCGAAATATTTACTGATTTCTTACCCGGTGTTTGCACTACTATTTCTATTCCCGACTCAAGAATATTATCAGAATCACTGGCATGCACTGCAGCATGCCCTCCCTGAAACATAGATTGGAAAACTTTGGAAAATTCCTGATCAATCCTATGAAGATGTGTATGAAACACAGTAGCTGCTTCTGTATTAGCTTCGTCCAGGATTCTCTGAAGCTCTTGCGATGATTGCAGCAAATCTGTATATTGTTGCCGCATATGAGACATTTCTTTATCCAAATCTGTCATCTGCTCAGCCGCAAGAAAATTAATATTTCCCAATCTTTTTAACTCGTTATCAAGTTCCTTATGTTCTTTTATTAACTGTTGTATGTTATGACCCTTATATTCGTAATCATTTAATTGCCGGGCATACTTTTGAAAAAACTGGTCAGTGATAACATCAGCTTTCGTCTTCTCTTGTATTACCTTGAGATCCAATTGATGAATTTGTTGCTCATATATTTGCTCTTCGTCTATAAATTGTTTGTTCTTTTCTATTATATGCTGGTACTGTTCCTGTTGATGCTTTTTTTCTTGCTGTAATTCTTTCATTTTTAGCAACAATTCTTCATTTCTTTTCCGATTTTCTTTTGAAAAATCAGTCTGCTCTAACTCAATCATTAAGCGTGTAATACGAAGTTGATACGTCTCTAAATCCTCTTGTATCCTTTCTCGCTGCTGTTTCCACTCCATACGTTGCTGCTGTAAATGTTCTATTACTGTCTTACAACTTTTTTCTTCCTCACGTTTTCGTACAACAAGAAGTTGCAGACTGCGCAATTGTTCATGCAATTTTTTTTGCCGAATTGATAAAGATTTATCTCTCTTCAGAAAGACAAGCTTTTCATTCTGTAGCTGCTCTTCCTTTTTATGCAATATGCGTAAGTCGCTCTCAAGTTGCTTTTTCTGTGTCAACAAGCCATCTGGAGCCACGAGTTTCTCTATGACATGAGGAAAGAGTGCTCGGCTCTCTTGGAGAGCTTTTTCTAATTCAAGAAACTCATCATGCAGCTGTGATAATGTTTGCTTTGATATAGACTGCTTTACTTGTAGTAAATTATGCAATTTTTGCTTCATGATAGATAATTTATTGTCCACTTGTTTTTCTGCTTCATGACGTCGGTATGCATCATTTGCAAGAAGATTATTATCTATAAGTTCAATAAGACTCTCTACAAGCCGTGCAAGCTTATAGTGAAGTTCTCTTTGTTCTTTTTGTGTTTCTATGATTAGTTGTCCGCACCGTTGTTCTGCACTCTGGCATTTATCCTTGTCTAGCTCAACACCCTTGATATTTTTTTGCAAGTCTTTTTCTTTTTCCAATACTTCATCAAGCAGATTAGAATAATGAACTAAAACTGTCTCTTGCTTGCCAATACGAACCTGAACCTCTTGCATTTTCTCTTCCTGATCAACAAGAACTGTATTCGCTGTATATTCTCTTTTTTGAAGTTCTTCTATCTGAGAAGATAAATTTTTCTTTTTTTCTTCTCTTCTTGCTGTTATGACTGCCGTCGTCACTTGCTCTTCATTTACGTGTTGCAAGGAATGCTCTATTTTTTTTACTTCATCATATATTCTTTGTGACAATGTTTCCTGTTGTGTAGTTTTTTCTCTTATTGTGTTTCTTTTTTGAATAAGCAACTTTTTCTTTTTTTCTAATATTTGCAAATCCTTTTTTGTTTTTTTGAGTTCATGCAATTTTATTTGAACATCTAATTCAAACATGTGATTATGTATTTCCTGATATTTTTTGGCATGTTCAGATTGAACACGTAAATTGTTTGCTTGTATTTCACCAGTCCGTAAGCGTGAATGGATACGCGCAACATTTTCACGGACCTTTAGTAATCTTCTTTCTGTTTCTTGCCATCGCAGTTTGTATCCAGTAATACCTGCTGCTTCTTCAAAGTAGGTTCGTCGTTCTTCTGCTTTATGCGACAAAATTTGATCTATTTTCCCTTGCTGAAAAATAGCATATGATATTACACCGATTCCCGTACCCGAGAGCAAAGCACGTAGGTCTTTTAAAAGAATTGGGTTGCCATTGAGAAAAAACTCATTCTCTCCATTGCGGAATAAACGCCTTCGAATATGTACTTCTGGATAATCTAATGGCAGTATATTCCGCTCATTATTCAACTGTATCGTAACATCCGCAACATTAACTGCCTTTCTATGTTCAGATCCAAGGAAAATCACATCATCCTTCTTCTGTCCCCGTATTTGTTTTGCTGACGTCTCCCCTAAAACCCAACGTATTGCGTCTACTACATTGCTTTTTCCACAACCATTAGGACCTACTAGAGCAAGCAAAGGAAAACGAAATTCAATGTCTGTTCGGTCTGCAAAAGTTTTAAATCCCAAAAGTCTAAGTGATTGAAGAAAATGATTCATACACATATACTAAAAACAACGGTTTCTGAATTGCATCCTATTATAAAATGTGGAATTGATGAAGTAGGAAGGGGTTGTCTGGCAGGTCCAGTCACCGCTGCTGCTGTCGTCTTGCCTCATTCTCCCTTGCCCCAGCTTGAGGATTCGAAAAAACTTACAGAGAAACAACGTCATCTATTGAAATACGCATTATATAAGTTAGGGACATACTGGGGAATAGGTTGGGCATCTCCTAAAGAAATTGACAAAATTAACATTCATCATGCCTCACTCCTCGCCATGCAAAGAGCATACTCTGCATTACTCTATACACTTTCAAAAAAAACAAAACCATTTCCCCATATTGCATACATAGATGGCAAATACGCACCACAATTGCCTATCACTTGTCGTAATTTTATTGCTGGTGATACATACATCCCTGCTATACAAGCCGCATCAATTATTGCAAAAATAACGCGCGACCGTTTTATGAAAGCAATTGATATACTTTTCCCCGTATACGGATTCCTACAAAATAAAGGCTACCCTACCCCTCGTCATCGTCGTGCCCTTTATCAGCACGGTCACTGCGAGATTCATCGCCTTTCTTTCCATCTTTATGATGTTTCTTCATAAATTTTTCAACCTCATGTATTGCAGTCATTAGCTGAGGAAAATCTTCCTCAAACACCAGAACCTGAAAACGTTCAAATCCCATACTGCCATTTGAAGGCTTGCTTTCAACAATGTTAAGAAAAACATCACCATTGCGATTTTCTTTTACATTTAAAAAATAAGTTCTTCTTCCATTTGAAGAAGAAAACCGTGTAGTAAAAATTTCACCTCGAATACCCATAGCACCCCCGCTAGCGACCGACCGGAATCGAACCGGTATCTTCAGCTTGGAAGGCTGAGGTAATAACCATTATACCACGATCGCAGTATGGCACCATTATTACATTTGTTTTGTACATTGTCAAGATCATAGTTATTCTTGTGCAAGGTTATCTGAAAGTATAAAATGCACTTGTAGTATATAGATTATAGTTGCCGGAGTGGTGAAATTGGTAGACACAGAGGACTTAAAATCCTCCGACAATAGCGTCGTACCGGTTCGAGTCCGGTCTCCGGCAATAATTTCACTATATGTAAAATTAGCATGCCAATATTAGGTAGTAGTTTTTGGAAAAATTAACGTAATAGTAGTTCCTTTTTTTGGAATACTACTTAATTGTATTGACCCACCATGAGCGTCTACAATATTTTTAACTGAGAATAGACCTAATCCGTGTCCTCCTAAGCGAGAATAAAATGCCTGAAAGACCTTCTTTTTTTCAGTTTCAATCATACCCATTCCAGTATCTTGAATCTCTATTTTTATCTGTTGCTTATCATGCCCAGCCCAAATAATAATCTGTCCTTTCTCTTTGCATGCTTTATGTGCATTATCCAGTATATTCAGTAACGCTCGTTCAATCTGAAACCGGTCTACCATAAACATGCAATCTTCCACAATAGTAATATGACAAGGTGTATCATATACATCATGAAATTTATTTACCACAGATTTAATAATCACTGAAAGCAAAACAGGTGAAATGCTCACAGATATTGTATGCTTACCTTTTGAAAAGTCAAGCAATTGTTGACTAAAATATGCAACCTCGTTTACTGCTTGCAGTACTCGTTTAATCTTTTCTTCCGACTCTTTCCCCATTTTTGGTAGCAATTGTACACTACATGCAATCCGAGAAAGTGGTGCACGCATATCATGTAATACAGTTAAGAAAAGTGTATTTAGATAATTTACATTATTGTACATTATGTTAGCATGCATCTGTTGGGATAAAAGATCATATAGTTTTATCAAATACTTTTTCTCAGTTTGCAACGACAATAGAAAAAAATGCTCTGCAAAAGCTCTCTCATCCTTAAGAAAACCCCGAACAAGTTTTGTTGGTATAAAGAATAATTTGCTATGTGGATCGCAGACAAATGTTGCAGACCATGGAAGCTTCATCCAGGTAGAATACATGCCAATTACTTGGAAAGCTGCATCAGCAATTATATGCGACTCTGTGAAAAGAGTTTTCCATACACGCACATTACCTGCAAGAACAATGGCTAAGGTATCACACGGAGTTGATTCAAGGAACATGACCTGAGTAGAAGAATAATCACATAGTTGTCCCTGTGTACATAATACATTAAGTGACTTATTTGACAGATAAGTGAAAGGAGTTACTTTACAAAGAATGTTACGGCATTGCGCCTCATCCATTACCAATTATCGA
Source organism: Paralvinella palmiformis (assembly GCA_025642065.1). Lineage (NCBI taxonomy): Eukaryota > Metazoa > Annelida > Polychaeta > Terebellida > Alvinellidae > Paralvinella > Paralvinella palmiformis. Next base: position 313,539 of record JAODUP010000319.1, on the reverse strand, counting down.
TAGGATCATCAGGGTCCCTATGTAATGGCGTCACATCCGTGACCGCACGCAAATCATCAAAGTATATATAATACTGTCCATAGGTTTCCAATAGTTCCGACTCAAGAGAAAGTCCAATAACTTCTAATCCCATATTAAAATCATTGTTTCCTACATAAAACCTACTTTCTTGCACAGAAGGAGGAACCGCTACTACCATTTTTTTCCACCCAAGGAAATTTAACTTCCCCATTGGCAACACACTAATATGACCAAATCTATCACGTAATACCAAACTTAACTTATACTGTGTGTTCCTTCCCGCGACCCAAATGGAAAATGTATGCACCACGCCTGGAACGGGAATAGGTCGTAATGGCAAAAATGAGAGTGTTGAGATAGTTCGACGAAAGAAATCTGTTCTCACTCCAAGAATATATTCATCAACATCAGCATTCTCAAGTTCTGGTACCGCATCTATCTTTTCTTTCGCATCAGGTCCACCCTCAATGGTTCGATGTATAATGACTCCATCATCAATAGGAACATGAACACGCCAAAAGCCTGCATCTTCAAACTTGGAAAGTGATAATTCCTGTAAATCTGGTTGATATGCCCCCTGGTCCACACGAGCAGGATCAATATCCACCTGTGCAAAAAGAAATCCAGAATTTATTAATAAAAATATAATAATTGTTATTATTCTCTTCATCATACTATCCCCTTTATTGCTGCCTATTGTGTCGCTTGATCCCACAAATCCTTCCTGATATCGGGATCAGCCAACTCTCCGCCATCAATGACTGGTTTATACCCATCTGTTACTGCTTTGATATCATCAAAATAAATAAAGAAATTTCGTGATGTTTCCATTGGACGTGTCCAAATTACAATTTTCATAAGTTCAAGCCCTTTAGTATTAAGCAAATCGCGCATATTGATACGACGTATCGCACCTGGAATAATAGCCGACATGTTTTTCCACCCATAAAAATCTGTTTTTCCCACATACAAGACATGAACTAACCCACGTGGATCTCGTACATGCACTTCTACTGTATAATGATAATTTAATCCCCATATCCACATATCAATACTTCTGGTAGTAAGAGGCAACCCATACGTACTAGGAACAAGCTTACCACCATCTGCTTTCTTAGCAGGGATAATTTCAAGATAATTATAGCCACGCTGGGTAAATGCGGCCTCAACTCCTAGCACCTTTAATTTTTTCTTTTCTCTATTAAAACCATGTAGGGCTTCTGGCCAGCTTTCCACATACCCTATATGCGGAAAACCCTCAGCGATAGCACGACTTCCCCTCACTATCCATTTTAGTTCTTTTTCAGGATCATCAAAATCATCAATAATAAATGATCGAAATGAGACTGATTTTTGCTGCGCACATAATACTGATACAAGCAACAAGGACAGCCCCAACAGGAGCAAAATACGGAATACTGATCTCATTTAATAAACTCCTTCATTGTTAACGTGCCGTAAGATTGCATCTCACCTTTACTCACTAGAGTATCGGAGAAAGTGAGCAGGAACATAACCCCTAGATCCCCTTTTTTCTTGTAACGATGCAATAAAATCATCGATATTAAATGAAATAACCCCGTCAACCGCAAATAATTCTTCGTCTTCACCTAAAGGAAAGAAAGATTCTACAATTACCTTACCTTGTATATCCGTCAACGATGAGGTAATAGTCCCTAATATTGATCCCAATAAAAGGACATAGGTTTCCGCAGTTACTTTCTCAATATCATTACGCACTTTAGAAACCACTCTCCCCTCTATAGGATAATAAAATATTCTCGTTTCTGGCTCGCTTCCCTTTTCTTTTCGTAAAGAAGCGAGCATAGTTTGTACTTCATGTCTTTCGTTACTCCGATCAAAAAGAAAAATTGCAACATCAAGAACCTCTGCATCGGTAATTTGATGTGCAATATAACGCCCTACTTCTCGAAATGCGGACGTTCTGTCTAGTTTTAGCTGCTTTACAGCTGTTTTGTTTTCTATAGTACTAGATATATTGCCAAAAGGCAGCACCCATAATTCGGGTGTAACCTTAGGCGAAAAAAAAGTAAGAAACTTTTGCACTTCAGAAAGCAATGTAGGTAATACTACTATAGAGCGTGCTTGAGCTATGTTCCATATATGCGGATATGACAAAATATTCTGCTCCTCTTTCAAAATAAGTATACGAGCTTTCTTTTGTAAAAATGTCTGTGTGCTTTTCGGCAAAGAAAAAGAAAAATACTCATCAAACACAAACATAATTTGTTTGTTATTACTACTACAAGAAAACAATACAAAGAGAATCAAACTAAGAATAATACTACATTTTTTTTTTATAATCATTATATATATTTTAGTATTATATTATTTTGCATTCTTTTCATTCCATAAAATCCATGGAAGCAAACACAAAGCAACAAAAAGAAGTACTAGACCGAAAGAAATAGCATATTTACTGCGATCCATATAAAATGCACTATAAGAAAACACTATAGTTCCTAGTAAAAGCAATACTGTATTTCCCAAATATGAAAAGAAAGCACTACGTTGTGGAAAATATAGCACTAGCAGATAACATATTATCCATATCAAAGGACGCATGAAATAATGGTATATTGGTTGCATCATTTGTGGACCTTGAATAGCAGCATATAAGATAACAAGAAATAATACATATACACTTATTGTACTCCGATTATATTGTGGAAAAAATAACAACACAGCAACCAAAGAGACAAGAGGCAATAAAAAATCCTTAACTAATGGAGTAAACCAGGAAAAAAAATCTGAGCTACTGGGAATAGGTAAAAAATTAGTAATAAAAAGAGCAGATATTAAAAATATCATAATAAGTAACACATATACTGTATGTTTGCCAAAGAACATGTATAAGTCAACAAATCGTATGCGTCGCAAACAGAGAGCTAGTATGACAGGTGTAAAAAGAAAAAAAGCCTGCATATTTCATTACTATACTAAAAAACCACTTCCATGTCTTGACTTATAATCTTGCACCATTAAAATGGTATAAGCATCCATGCAAAACCAAAAAATCATTGTCCATTATGAAGAATTTATATTTTCTGACAGATCAGAGAGATTGTTGCTTAATAATGGACTGCACTTTGGCCCTGTAACTATACGTTTTGAGACATATGGAAAATTAAACAAGGAAAAATCAAACGGAATTCTTATTCTGCATTCATTTAGCAGTGACTCGCATGCGGCAGGGTGGTACAGCAAAAAAGATCAATCTCCAGGTTGGTGGCACGACATGATAGGTCATAATCGCGCTTTTAATACACAACGCTTTTTCATAGTATGTTCCAATGTATTGGGAGGATGCAATGGGAGCACCGGTCCCTCAAGCATAAATCCGCAAACTCATAAACCGTATGGATTAAGTTTTCCCGTTATTACCATTAAAGATATGGTAAATGCACAATATTACTTAATGCAACACCTTGATATACCACAATGGTATGCAGTCGCGGGTGGATCAATGGGAGGAATGCAAGCATTAGAATGGGTAATTACATACCCAAAGAAAGTTCAACGTACAATTCTTATTGCGACCACTCCTTCGCTCAGTACGCAAGCTTTAGCGTTTAATTTTATAGGAAGAAGTGCTATTATGTCAGACCCACACTGGAAGCATGGAGACTATTATCAAAGCAAGAAAAAACCTTCCTATGGATTATCCATTGCACGTATGCTTGCACATATCACCTATGTATCAGAAACTTCACTTAGTATGAAATTTGGTCGAAAAATTCAAGAACGAGAACGCTTTGTTTTAGACTTTGAGGATCAATTCACCATAGAGAGCTATCTAAAACATCAGGGAACTAAATTTGTTAATAGATTTGACGCAAATACATATCTGTACCTTAGTAAGGCTATGGATTACTTTGATATAGCAGCCTCATATGGGTCTATTGAATCAGCCTTACGAAAATCTAAATCAAAGTTTCTCATCATATCATTTTCTTCCGATTGGAGGTTCCCCCCTCAAGCATCAAAGAAATTAGTAACCGCACTCATTCGTACTCATCACGAGGTGTCCTATGTTGAACTAGAATGCCCTTTTGGCCATGATTGTTTTCTTTTGAAAACAGAACAACAAGCAAAACTCATAAAAGGTTTTCTTAACGCATGACTTCGTATAACAAGCACATTATTGCCATGATTAAAGATAATAGCTCAGTTCTTGATTTGGGATGTGGTAATGGAGAATTACTTACCCGATTACAAGAAGAGAAAAACGTATCTGGACGAGGCATTGAAATCACAGAATATAACATTCAAGCTTGTATTAACAAAGGAATTTCTGTCTTACACGCCGATCTAAATGCGGGCCTAAAAGAACACAAAAATAACAGCTACGATTACGTAATTTTAAATAGAACTCTGCAAATTATGCAATACCCAGATAAATTATTAATAGAAATGTTACGCGTAGGGAAAAAAGCAATCGTGAACTTTTTAAACTTTGGATTTTATAAAAATCGTTGGCAACTCATGTTTAAAGGAATCATGCCAGTCACACAAGCTATTCCTTATAAGTGGTTTAGTACTCCCAATATACATTTCTGCACCCGAAAAGATTTTCACTATCTTTGTAAAGAACTAAAGATTCGTATTGTAGAAGAACGATATACTCGTCAGGGAAAAACAACGAACACTCTTTTCCCTAATCTTTTTACCACAGAAGTTTGTTGTCTTCTTGAAAAAAGCTTGTCTAATATTGATTAATACTGTAAACTAGTACATATGAAAATCATATGGAGTTGGATTGGATAAGAAGAGACTGCGAATAAATAAAATGATCCGGGCCTCACAGGTCCTTGTCATTGATGAACATGGAAAAAAACTTGGTGTATTAGGAACTGACACTGCTCTTAAGATTGCAGCAGAAAGAAGTATAGATCTTGTGGAGGTTTCCCCTCAAACAAGACCTCCCGTATGTAAATTACTTGATTATGGAAAGTTTCGGTTTAACCAAGATAAAAAAAAGAAAGAATCAAGAAAACATCAAAAATCGTTAAAATTAAAAGAAGTACGGATGCAACCTAAGATAGACACTCATGATCTTACATTTAAGACAAAATATATTAGAAGTTTTCTTGATGAAGGTAACAAAGTAAAAGTATCGGTACGATTTCGGGGACGTGAGTTCGCACATACCAATCTTGGAAAAGTTGTATTAGAGAAAATATTACTATTACTAGAATCTGGATATCGTGTCGACAAAAAGCCGACACTGGAAGGAAGAATGATGTCCATGATACTATCTCATACACCTAAAAAACCAAAAAAGGAAAAGGAGTCAAATGCCAAAGATAAAAACACTTAAGAGTGCTGCAAAACGTTTTAGGAAAACAGCAACTGGAAAAATTATATATAAAAAACAGGGGTTGAGACATATTCTTATAAAGAAGAGTTCAAAACGAAAACGACATCTTCGTCAGCAGGCTATACTCAGCCCCTCTGAGCAAAAACGCATACAACGTATGCTACCCTATAAATAAGTAAGGAGAAATAATGCCAAGAGTTATAGATGGAACAAGAAGAAAAGATCGTCGAAAACGCATTTTAAAATTTACAAAAGGTTTTATAGGTAGAAGGAATAATCTCTTTCGCAGCGCAAAAGATGCATCAGCAAGAGCTTTACAATACGCATACCGCGATCGTCGTACACGCAAGCGGTTTTTTCGACGATTATGGATTACTCGCATTTCTGCCGCTTGTCGTATAAGAGGTATACGATATTCCTCTTTTATTAAAGCACTAACAGACGCTGAAATGAGAGTAAATAGAAAAATGTTAAATAATCTTGTGATAGAAGATTCAGAAAGTTTTGACGATTTGCTTAAAACACTAAAAGTACTAACATGACAAACGAACGTATTAAATTATTAGAAAAAAAGATTCAGGAAGCTGTGGAATATATCATTACTCTCCGTGAAGAAAATAGAAATCTGCAGACATCAGTACATCAGAAAGGAGAAGAATTAAAAGATTTAAAAGAAAAAATTTCACAAATAAGAGAAGAACATGGATCTATTGAGCAAGGAGTAGAAAATGCCCTAAAGAGCCTAGAAGTATTGGAAGATGAGATCGCACAGGCAAAAACCAAAACACAATCTGGCAATAACATACACAGAGAAAAAGATATCAACACACTCCATGACATAAACAAGGAAGTCCCCTCTTCCGATAATCAAGATAAACATACCACTTTATCAGATGAGACAGATAAGAACGAAATATTTCCATCAGCAATATCATCTTCCCCCACTGTTGAATCTCAGAATTCCAATCAGCACACAGAAGAAGATCAGCATATTGCATCCCATGAAAACCCCTTTGAATTAGAAGAAGACAAACCACTTATTCCAGATCAGGAGGATCACCCTCAACAAACAAAAGACTTCTTTTCTTTAGATAACGATAAAGAAGAAACACTTTTTCCTTCCCCTTCTTCCGACGAAGAATTGGACGACCAACAGCTCTTCTAATGTTGAAAATAAATATTCTTGGCACTTCTTTTGCAATTGAATCAGATGAACCAATTGATTATTTACAAACCATACTTGATATGGTGAAAGAAAGGATTATCACAATTGAAGAATCCTTTCCCACAACTGATTCGCTTAAGAAAGCAATTCTAGCCTGCTTTTTACTTGCAGAAGAAGTCCACATACTCAAAAATAGGCAAGAAGAATCGCATAAGCTTAATGAAGAAGAATCTTCCTTTGTGGATCGTATGATCCACAGAATTGATGAAACAATTTATCCATCAGAAACTTCTGAGAAATAAATTGTTATCCCCTTTAGATTATAGAGTCGTACGCCGATAAAATGATAGGAAGTTCTCTGGAGATTTCCAGAAGGTATGTGTATAAGCAACCTTATTCCTAATATCGACGGTAGAAAAATGACCTTAAGTCTTTTTTACCAAAAATGTTTCTGACATGGAGGTCAGTATGAGTTACATATCAAGGAGGATATCGTATGATTATTAATCATAATCTGAGTGCATTATTTGCATACAGACAATATAGTATCAATGACAGCTACTTATCCCGAGATATTGAAAAGCTTTCATCTGGATTACGTATTACACGGGCAGCAGATGATGCATCGGGGCTTGCAGTATCTGAGAAAATGAGATCCCAAATACGTGGTTTGAAAGCTGCTTCAAGAAACGCATCCGATGGAATTTCTTTCATTCAAACTACAGAGGGCTATCTACAAGAATCACAGGATGTATTACACCGTGTGAGAGAATTAGCAATTCAGGCTTCAAATGGTATTTACTCTGCCGAAGACCGCATGCAAATACAGGTAGAAGTATCCCAGTTGATAGATGAACTGGATAGAGTAGCTTCACAAGCTCAATATAATGGCATGAATATTCTAACAGGGCGTTTTGCGTACCCTGCTGGCACAAATGTAATCACTGCTAGTATGTGGTTTCATATAGGTGCCAATATGGATCAGCGCGAACGCTCATATATTGGCACCATGAGTGCAATGGCACTTGGGGTTCGATTTGCAGATGGAACTTTTATTTCATTATCTGCACCAGATGAGGCAAACCGTGCAATTGGTCTTATCGATGGAGCAATGAAGAAGATAAATAAACAAAGAGCTGATTTAGGTGCATATCAAAACCGTCTGGAATTTGCCATACAAGGTATTGAAGTAGGTGCAGAAAATCTTCAATCAGCCGAATCGAGAATTCGTGACTTAGATATGGCGCAAGGTATTACGTCATTTACTAAAAACCAGATCTTGCTTCAAGCAAGTTCAGCAATGATAGCACAAGCTAATTCGAAAACACAATCTGTGTTGCAATTATTGAATGGATAATTGTATATCGATGCAATAGCTTCATTGTTTTGTTCTTTGACAATAACAGTCCTCCTTGACTGCCGAGCAGAGGAGAGTGCGTAATTCAAAGCAATTACGCACTTCCCTGTACGGAGCACAAAAGTCGCGTTACTTTGTGCTCTAGGGACTAGACATTAGGAATGTCAAAAACCCTGTAAGGAGGCTTATATGATAATTAAATATAATGCAAGTGCAGCATTTGCTAATAGAGAGTTAAGGTTTCGCACATTAGATAATACGCGAAACATTGAACGTTTGAGTTCTGGGATGAGAATCAACCGAGCAGGAGATGATGCTTCTGGATTATCACTTTCAGAAAAATTGCGCACACAAGTTAGAGGACTTCATCGGGCTGATCGGAATATCCAAGATGCAATTTCCTTCATTCAAACTACAGAAGCATACATTCAGGAAACTCAAAATATTCTGCAACGTATTCGAGAATTGTCAATTCAATCAGCGAATGGTATTTATTCGGATTCCGATCGAAATCAAATTCAAACGGAAGTATCAATTTTGGTTGATGAGATTGACAGAGTCGCATCATATGCAGAATTCAATCGGTTGAATATGCTAACAGGAAGGTTTGCTGAGGGAGGTCCTGATATTATGCAATTTCATATTGGTGCTAACCAGGATCAATCAGTACAGGTCTTTATTGGTAATATGTCGGCAAAAGCGTTAGGATTGCGATCAGATCAAGCTGATGCATCAGTGTCTATATCAACGGTAACAGCTGCGAATAATTCTATTGGTATTGTTGATAAAGCATTAGATAAAGTACTGAAACAACGTGCTGATTTAGGTGCATATCAAAATCGTTTTACTTTTACACAAAAAAGTATTGCGGTGGCAGCTGAGAATATGGCAGCGGCAGAATCACAAATACGGGATACCGATATGGCTTCTGAGTTAGTTGATTTTGTCAAGAATCAGGTTCTTACCCAAACTAATATGGCAATGCTCGCACAGGCAAACACACAGTCAGAAACTGTTCTTCAATTGCTCGGATAAGAGAGGAGTTCTGATAAAATATAAGAGAATGCTGGATGTCTTCTCTTATTAGAAATAACAAGGTAGCAGAAGAACGCGATTCTGCTACCTTTATTACGATAGTAAATATGGTAAAATAAAACAAAGAGAAGAAAGTGAGGAATACCATGTTAGATATACAAGGACTTTTTATAGAATCATCTTCCCCCTATAGTCTCCCCTCCCCTTCTAGAATAAAAGATGTACCATTAACGCTTCCTAGTAGTGCGCCCGTTTCTCGTGCGGAGATTCAATCTTCACTTGAAAAGATGCGTAGTCTTACCAAAATATTTTCTCGAGAAATAACCTTCGACTATGATGAACAACTCGATAGAATAATTGTTAAAGTCATTGATAAGGATACCGATTCAGTAATAAAGGAGATACCTCCAGCAGAAATACGAAACATGCTTATTCGTATTCGTGAAGCCGTTGGTCTGGTTATTGATCAACTTATTTAAATATTTCGGTATCTCCTGGAGTTCATATGGCCGATGTCTTTATTCCCTCAGTATCCAACAGTTCTGTTAATGCAACCGAACAAATAAGAAAAGTTCTTGACGCAAAACGAGTGCCATTGACGCGAATGGAAGATGAAGTAGAAGCATTTCAAAACGAAAAGATTACATGGAGTAACACAAGAAGAAATATTATCAAACTGAGCGAATCGGCAAAGGCTCTCTACCAATTTGGCAATGCGTTCTCTGAAAGGAGGTTAGTTTCGAGCTCAGATGCTATAGAAGGCAATACAAAACCAAACAGTGATATCGGTACTTATAAAATATCAGTCATACAGATTGCCCAAGTAGATAAATTTGCATCCACTGAATTAGACACTAAAACTACTGTCAGTGCAGGAAATTATCCTTTTCAACTAGGGGATATTAAAAAAACAGTTGTTTTTTCAGGAGGCGGTCTTAATGACTTTATACAAACAATTAACACACAAGTAAAGAATATTATCAAAGCAACACTTATTTCAGTGAGTCCTGATAAAAGTGTGTTTATTCTCTCAGGTAAAAAAGAAGGACGAGAACAGAAACTAGTCCTTACAGGGATTACTGCCCAATTAGCAAAGGATTGGCAAATAATAGATGAAAATGCCACACCAATACACGCACTAAGCCGTGCGCAAGACGCACGCATATCATTGGAAGGTATAGAAATCAGCAATCCTCGTAATACGATAGAAAATATTATCCCCGGTATCACATTAAAATTAAAAGATGTAACAAAGAAGCCTGAAACTATTTCGGTAAGCCCCAACACCGATTTCAGCAAAGAACAAATTATAAACTTTGTGGGTAATTATAATATTTTAATGCAGAAAATAAATATCCTGACTTCTAATAGGGAAACTATTATTGATGAAATCGATTTCCCCAGTATAGAAGAACGAACACAAGCAAAACAGCAGCTTGGTAAATTACAAGGAAATTCTCAACTTAATAGACTCCGTTTTACCTTGCAGTCTATTACTACTGGATTTATCAGAATAGCAGGTAAAAGTCATACATTAGAAGAAATAGGTATTTCTTCCCAGGCACAGGGTGGAAGCACAACTGCAGCTCAGCGAAGAGGATACTTAGAAATAGATGAGGCAAAGCTTGATAAACAGCTACAAAACAATTTAGAAATGGTTGCGAAATTCTTTGGCAATGATCGTAATCATGATCTCATTATTGATGGAGGAATTGCGTTTCAAGTAGAAACAACACTACAACCATATTTACAAAATAATGGTGTTATAAAAAATAGATTAAAAACCATAGATATGTTGATTACTGACAAGCAAAAACAAATAAATACGTATTCAAAGAAATTAGATGATTTAGAAACGCAACTTAAAAGAGAATTTGCTATTCTAGATCAACAAGTAAGAGCATTGGAAGAAAATACAAAAGCACTTGATAGTTTTATAGGGAGAAAAAAATGAACGCAAAACTGAAGATTACTGTAGATGGAATTCACTTAGATCATAAATTAGAAAATGAGAATAGTGCGCAGGAAGTCATAGAACAAATACAAATGTGGTTAACTTCTCAGCAACGTATTCCTTCTATCATTTCCTTAAATGGGAAACAATATGATAAAAAAACAATGGGCACTATACATATAGACAAAATAGACTCTATCGAATTTAGCACTATCCACCCTCACGAACTTTCTATTCGACGTATTCACCTCTTGGAAGATATTATATATATTTTACAAGATGCGCAACGGAAAAACGACAAAGAAGCTATCAAAAATTTTCAGAAAAATTCTGAAGAAATTTGTGAGTTATTTCAATCAACTTTGCCTGGAGAAAAAACTCCCAACTTTTTCTCTGCTGATAAAACAATATTCATGCATGTGTTAGAACTTCTTAAAGTACGAAAAGAGGAATTTCTCGATCCAGTCGGTGTAGGAGTTCAAACCGGAACTATGTTGCTGCAACATTTAGGGAAACTATCAGAACTCCCTGTCATGATGCAAACAGGAAAAGCTCAAGTTGCTATGAAACTGTTGATTATATTTACTGAGAGTGCACGTAAATTACTTCGTATCTACTTAATTGCTAAAAAGAGATTCCCCTCGCTAGACATAAAAAATCTAGAGCATATCAACGCACCACTCACTGAACTTGAGAAAGCCTTGTGCAATGAAGATACGGTACTTATTGGTGATTTAATCGAGTACGAAATTATTCCGCAATTCAAAGATAGCATCAGACAAATTGTAGAAGAATTTAGTACAGTAGGAGCACTCACCCATAACTAAAGATTTCTCTGCGCATAACGAAAAAGAATTGTTTCAATTTGCAAAAGAAATATTGTACTCTCTCCATTCGCATATTATTCTACTATCTGGGACACTAGGTGCTGGAAAAACAACATTTGTCAAAGGTATCGCAAGGGCTATGGGTATTTCAACCCCCATAGTAAGTCCTTCGTTTCAAATAATATGTGAGTATACCGAGAAAAATATGACCTTAGTGCATATTGATTTATATAGAGTAAAAAATTGCAATGAAGTTGAACTATTGGATATTCCCTATTTATGTGCACAAAGCATGCAGCATATAATATGTGTTGAATGGCCAGAACGTTGTTTATATCTCTTTGATCATTATAACCCCCTGAAAATCACTCTTACTGTGGAAAAAGAAAGCCAAACTAGAAAACTACAGATAACATGTCCATGAATATACTTGCCATAGACAGTTCTTTTTCTTATTTATCTGTTTGTGTGCAATCACATAAGAAAATGCTTTCAAATATAAAAGAAGAGATTCCGTATGATACAGATAAAAGAATTATTCCTGTCATACATCATAGTTTAGAAAATGCATCTTTAGCAATTCATGATATATCCTTAATAGTATGTGGCATGGGACCCGGGTCATTCACTGGAACTCGTATTGCATTAGTAGTAGCAAAAGGATTTACAGCAGCCCAAAACATTCCTATTGTAGGACTTTCTTTATGTGATGCATGGGCTTATGAAGAAAGAACAACGCATAAAATATGCCTTACACTTATTCCTGGACCTGCCCAAAGGTTTTTCGCACGGTTATATCAACATGGTAATCCAATGTGTGATTTCTGGGAAGAATCACTGCAAGAAATAAAAGAAAAAACAAACAAGTATGCATTCCAAAAAAACTATCTTTTACTAGGAGTCGACCTTATAAACTATGCATCTGCATTCTCCAACTCGCATGCCATACTATCTGAAAAAACATTAGCTGCATCCCTTATTCCTAAAGGAATTAAATTATTTCAACAAGGATCGCTTCTTCCTGACGATGCTTCACCAATATATATAAAGCATACCTCTACATACAGGAAGTCTTGTGATAAGAGTAAGAAATTTTAGTTTTTTTTCTCTTTTAATTTAGGGTCAAGGCTAGGCACATGTGTGAGATCTCCTGTCGTCGGGAATACTGCACAAGTGTTCTCTTGTTTTATTGCATGATAAATTTCTTCCCTATACACTTCTACTTTCTTAGGTGCAACGATTCCAAGACGTACCTGATCACCTTTGACGTCTATCACTACTACACGAACGTTCTTCCCAATAAGGATTGCTTCATCTTTCTTACGTGTCAATATTAGCACTATCTTAAACCTTATTAGATTGTGCCATCTTTTCAAAGAAAAAATGCTTAGTTTGCCAATTGCCGAGAGAAATAGATTGGCGACCTAATAGGTTTTTCTTGTTAATAAGTATAGGCCCAAGTAAATTACAACTTATTTTTGTAATATCATTTGGTAATGTTACAATTGAAAATACAAGTAATTTCTGTGGATCATCACACCCAATCTCAGCTAGATCTGCATCAAGAATCTCCAATACATAGTCTGATCGAACTAAATAAGGATTGATTAAAATAAAAGAATTCTTCACCTGATCAAGTGATTGTAATATATAAAAGTGTTCTTTTTCTGAATCTAACAATACGTAGTTTTTATAAGGCTCAAAGCCTATGATGCCTGCAGGGAAATAAATCTGTTGTTTATCGTCTACTTCAATTTCTCCAAATGAAGCGGTATTTATCTTCATTTTCTTATCTCAGATAATCAAGTAAACTCTGCTGTAACACCCGAGCTGTCACCGCCAAAGAAACCTGATGCGCATATTCCATCTTCTTTAATTGTGTCATTGCTTGAGCATAATCAACCTCTGCAGCATTTGCATGCAATGTGTCCACTTCGATAATATTCATACTAACTCGTTGGGAGAGAACAGATAAACGCTCATCCAATGCTCCATAACTTGCCAATCCAGTTAGAAGCGACTGGATAGAATCATCTACACCCCTCAATGTACTACTACCTATCGCTTCCATGTCATTATTAATTAATCGCTCTTGAAACTGTATAATCATATCAAATATAGAACCGCTAAAACTAACAGCTGTCTCAGAAATATTATATGGTGGCAATCCTTTTATTTTATTAACAATCCCAAGATCTTCTAATATGGTACTTCCTTCCTCGTCTTTCAGCCATAATCGATGGGGAGTAGTAGTTTCCAATGTTAGTCCATTAGAAACTGGATCAATTCCTGCCTGAACTGCTGCTGGTGAGTCATTTATTTTCTGAACAATACTGCCTATTGTGTCTCCTGGTTCCAACTGAATATCATTTCCATCAATGAAAACACTCGATCGTTGCCTTACTACGTAAGCAGATGCATCTACTTGTGAAAAGATACGATCATTCTTTGCCCAAAATAACTCACTCCCTGGTATATTCTGAGCTACCAATGTACCCTCATTAACTTCTATCCATCGTCTTCCTTGATCTCCTAGATACTCTACCGTACTAATGTATTCTTTTTCCCCTGTTGCTCTGACTCCTGTAACAATCCGGAATGGATCACTGGTAGTTTGCAATCCTCCAAAAAGTCGAGTCCCATCACCAGTTCTTGCATTCGCATTCTCAACCAATTGACGTAAAAACTGATCAACTTCATTTGATGCTATCTTTCGTTCCTCTTCGGTATATATTCCATTTGCCATCTGTACTGCTAATTCTCTTAATTTTTGTAATATATCAACAGAATTGCGAAGATACCCTTCCGCAATTTGATTATGTCCTCGAATTTGATCAATGTTATCAACAAAGCGATTCAATCTAAATGATACGGATTGGTACCGTACAGCATGCGATGCAGACACAGGATCGTCTCTTAGCTCTGGTATTTTTTGTTGACTAGCAAGACTGTTTGCTGTCTTTTGGAGTAACTTTTCTCGCTTTTCCGTATAAAACCGTGCATCATCGTAAGGTAAATTAAAACTTATTCTATCCATTTTCTTCCTCTCATCCCATCATCCTATTAATAATGGTATCCATTAAACCATCATATGTTGTAATAAAGCGGGCTATCGATTGATACGCACGTTGGTACTTTAGCATATTTGAAAGTTCCTCATCGAGATTTACACCGCTTATAGTTTTTTTTGTATCATCCAACTTTTTTACAATGAGCTCTCTGGTACGCATAGCAAGATCTGCTTCTTCACCTTTTAAACCTATCTCAGCAACTATGTCAGCAAAGTAACTATCAAAAGTTCTCGAGTTGTTAGCCAACACAATATCACGATTTCTTAACTGTGCAATGGATAATGCAGCATCACCATCACCAGGAGCTTCTCTGTCTTGTCCCCTGTCTACGAACCCTGCAACAATAGATGCAGAATCGTTTACAATAAGCGAATTAACATCTATCCATACTGAAGGATTCTTTAGCGGTGCCAACCCATATGTAGCATTTTCGTTTAATTGCAGTGCAGACGATGCTTCATCCCATCTATATCGTCCATTTAGACCACTTTGTGTCAACAATCCCGCATATCCGACTAAGAGTTCTCCACTGTCTTCTATATGACGAATAACAAAATCAGGTGTTCGCATATCTGCAGAAGGTGTAGCACGTAATTCAAACATGTTATCTCTGTTTAATCGTGCAACTATTTCTGCTCCACTTCCATTTATTCGTTGCATAATATCACGCATCGTGTCAGTTGGATGATACGCAATGGTAACAGGTCCCTGACTACCTTCCAACGTAATGATTCCCTCTAAGCCAATCTGTTCATCAGCTTGCAACCTATGAGAACCTGTCATACGGAATATAAGACTTTGATCAAATATCCCATCACCATTACTGTCATAATTCCCTTGCACATTTAATACACGATTACGTTCAGTAAAGAATGCCACATTTGTTCTTCCATTAAGTCCATACCCTTTTTGGTGAATCTCGTTAACAAGATTCACCAGCGTTATAGTTACTTGGTCAATATTCTTCAGCTCGTCCAATACATCTTTATCACGTAATTCCAAGAGTGCCTGAAGACTTCCTCCCCAAGGATGAAATTTTTCACCAGTCTTTTTCCAAAACACGGCTGAATAGCCATCATTTTCCTGGTTCCCTGCTGTTTTCAACATGCGAGCTATCTTTCCCTGTACAATACGATATCCACCGCTATATACATTAAATTCATCAGCATCCTTGTCTTCTGTAGAAATATCAATCAATTGAGCAAGTTTTTTAACCAATAAATCTCGTTTATCCAACAAATCATTGGGATTATCACCCTCAGCCTTGACCTGCACAATTTCCTCATTCAGTGCCGCTATATCTCGTATATGCTCATTGATCTGTTGAACCATAGCAACTACATGATCTTCCAACATCTGTCGAATTTGCACTAATCCCTCCCCACGTATTCTGATAGACTCGGCAACTGCCTTACCTCTCTGTAAAACAGCTTGTCGGGCAGAAAGTTGCTCAGGATAAATAGAAAGTTCCTGCCACGCATCCCAAAATTTGTCCATAAGAAATCTGAGTGATTGTTCAGTAGGTTCATTATGCAACTGTTCTAGCATTAATACATAGTTGCTCCTTGTTTTCCAAAAATGATACCCGCTTTCATTATCAATAACACGTCTTTCTAATTCATCATCATGTATTCTTCGAACTTGGGCAACTTCTACCCCCTGACCTATCTGTCCAGGACGTTCTTCTCTATTTAAATGTGGTCTATATAATGGCTCAAAACTTTCTACTTCAACCCTTTGTCTACTATATCCTTCAGTCGACATGTTAGATAAGTTATGCCCCACCGTTGCAATTCGTTTAGTGTGAACAACCAGTCCACGTTTTCCCATTTCTATACCAAAGAATGAATTATTCATATACAGTCCTATGTACTACAATCAAATACTAATGCCTGATAACGGCTAGTAGCATATTCTCCTTTTGATCCATACCGTTTATTTTTCAATTCAGGAAAGTATTTTTCCATATTTTCTTCTGCAGTTAATCGTATTTCTTTAAGATACATTTCTATTTGCTGCGAACAACACTTAAACTGCAAGACCGCAACTTTTATTTCTCGGTAAAGTGTATTTATTCTTTTTTTATCTACCTCTCCGAGCTTATTGTAAAATTCTGAAAATAATTGCGAACACCCAAGCGCTTTACAGATCTCAACATGACATTCATTTCTGTAAGATTCTATCTGCTCAATATTCTGGGCAAGTTTGTCTATTTCCACCAAACAGGTATCTGCAGTATCCCAATTTCCACCAAAAACTCCTTGACGTAGTTCTTCCTGTCTAACAATAAGGTTTTTCAGAGCTGCGTATTCTTCTTGAAGTGTCTTCACATATTCATTCATCTTCTGTTTCATTTTCTGTTACCTCAGATAATTTATCGGCATAAGGAAAAAATATTTAAGGATCTTGTACAATGATATTTTCAAACATAAGATGATAGTCATGAGACTGCGTTTACAAATACTATATATCGTTAGTTTAATGCTTGCACCCTGCTTGCTCTTTGCAGTAAATACCTTTTGGGATACAAAAACAAATAGTGTTGATGATTTTATAAAAACCATGTCTGATGAAGAAATAATTGGTCAAATATTTATGTTAGGCTGGCAACAGACTACTCCCTCTCAACAAATAAAAGCATGGATCAAAGAACGTAATATTGGTGGAATAAAAATATTTGGATGGAATGGTAAAAACATCCTTTCTCTTGCCAAGGCAATTAAACAAATGCAAGAACTAGCTCAATCTACAAAAAGGAAAACTCCTCTTTTAGTTGCTACTGATCAAGAAGGTGGCTGGGTACGCCATATTAAAGACCGCACCAGTATTACCCCCGGGAATATTGCTTTGGGAGCCTCGCATATCCCCTACGATGCATTTCAATCTGCCTTTTATATAGGGCTTGAATTAAAAGCTATTGGTGTAAACATGAATTTTGCTCCTGTGGTTGATGTTTACAGCAATCCACAAGCTCATGTAATAGGGCCACGCGCATTTTCTTCAGATCCTAAGGTAACAGCTATGTTAGGTAGCGCATTCTTCCATGGCTTGGAAAAAGCGGGTATTATAGCCACTGCCAAACATTATCCTGGACATGGAAATACCAATAAAGATAGTCATGGCACATTACCTCGTATTTACGACACTTTAGATACACTTAAAAAACGTGATCTTCTCCCCTTTCGGGTTTTATCAAAAGAAGGTATTCCCGCTCTGCAGGTGGGACACCTACAATTTCCTCTTATAGATAAGGCAGTATCATCTGCTTCATCCTTTTTCCTCACACAATTACTACGTCACGAAATGCAATATCAAGGAATAATTATCACCGATGACTTATATATGGCAGGAGCGCAAGACTACCGAAAAGAACAAAAGTGGTCCTTCGCAGAAATGGTGTTGGCCACTTTGAATGCAGGAAGTGATATGATTCTACTCTCCCGAACTCCCGATTTCAATGGTATTTTATGGAACTCTCTTCTTAGAGCATTTAAACATGATGCAAAGGTACGAATACGCATCTCTAATGCAGCAAAGAGAATACTATTATTGAAGAAAGAATATTTTTTCAAAAGCCAGAATTCACCTGTGTTGTTGCCAAATATCCAAAACTTGTATAGTCTCGTACCAAACAAAGAAGGAAAACTATTTTTCTTTGAACAGGCTGCAAGAAGCATTTCTGTTGTTCGGAATAAAAATATCCCCTATTTTCCAGCTCCTCACACACGTATTCTACTAGTAGGAAACGATACCGACTTTATCATGATCGGAAAAGAACATTACCCTCAGGCACAAGTCTATCGATTTCATAATGAGTCTTTCTTTCATGTAACCCCTAAAGACAAGAAGAATCTTAAGCATATCATATCACGTTATGACACAGTCATCTTTTGCCTCATGAATCCTGGATCTGCTGAATTATTACAAGAATTAAAGTCCATACTTCCCCCCACACTGATCGTGATCTCAGCACTTACTCCTGTCTATTTATTAGATATGAAGTGGGTACAGTCAGCTATCGCCATTTATGGATGGGGAAAAGAAAGTTTTGAGGCGGGATTTGCTGTGCTAAATGGAGATTACACCGCTGAGGGTAGCTTACCCATTTATTTTAAAACGCCTACTAAAGAAACAATACAGGATGTAAGAAAAAATGAATAATTGCCACTGCAATTCCCCCTATACCTATAATTTTTGTATGCGCAAGAATAGGATTAGGAGCTTTTATCACTTTTTCAGCTTTTCCACCTTGTATCGCAGAACTGCGTAATAATAATACAGCTCCTAAGAACATTGCATATGCAGCAGGTAATAGATCACCTAAAAAAACAATATTACCTTCTGTAACAGACAGTAATTTCAACACTCCAGTAAGCACCGAAGAAATCCCACATATCACTAATGGCATTGGTCTATTCCAATAGTCAATATCAAGAATAAATCCAGGAACAGGCTTGATTGCGTTCTTTTCATTTTTTCCTGTAATAAGAATAAGACCACACAATGCATTCAAGAATACTGCTAGAAAGAAAATTTGATACATAAATATCCTCTTAGTTTCAGTATATTATAATCTCGAAATGATATCAAGTAAAAACACTTTCGAAATAAAAGAAATAAGATCTTTAGAGCTTCCAAACCCAATTTCTTCTCTCATATACCTTCCTGCTTGTTGGTGCACTAACATTCCCGCAATTACAGCAGAATTAATGTCATGTCCCGCTGCAATAAGTCCTGCTATGATACCCGCTAAAACATCACCACTCCCCGCTACTGCCAACGATGCATTCATTCCATCAGCAATCATTCTTTTCCCATCAGGAGAGACAAGGGTTGGCACATGAGATTTGAGTAGTACAAGTGCATTAAACTTCTTTGCCAACAGACTTGCTGTATGATATGGTCGCTCAAGCACCTCTTTAGTTTTCACATGTAATAAACGAGCTGCCTCTGCTGGGTGTGGTGTCAGCACCATATTATCCCTCGGATATTGCAAATCCTCACAAGTAGCAAGTATTGTTAGCGCATCTGCATCAAGAACCAATGGCAACGAAGTCTTTAATACACGATCAAGAATCTGTTTCTGCTCCTCTTTTGTTCCCCATCCTGGTCCTAACAATGCCACATCTGCATGTATATACTTATCTCTTTGTCCATACATAAGTGAGGGGAAAAGAGATACATCTATAGAGGTAGAGGAATATATTCTCACTAACCCAGCTAGACTCTTTAATGCAGCTGATGCGCACAAAATTGCTGCACCAGGCATAAGTGCAGACCCAGCAAAAATGGCCACTTCTCCACGCTTATGTTTATAGCTATCTTCACGAGGAATCGTAACATACGAAGAAATATCCTCTGATTCTAACAACAGAACTTGTGAATCACTATAAGAGGAATTGGGAAATCCTGCAGTGCTAAACAATAATTTCCCACAGTAAGATCGAAGCAACGGCTCATAACAGAGTACATGACGTGTCCCTGTCATAATAGTACAATTTGCTTGCACAATAGAATTATCAGGAGTGAAATTTTCCCAAGCTCCACTAGGAATATCGATTGAGCATACCTTTGCCGAACTACATGCAACTTGCTTTACTATCTTTTGGTATGCTTCTTTCAAAGGTCCTTTCAAACCAATTCCACA
Source organism: Paralvinella palmiformis (assembly GCA_025642065.1). Classification (NCBI taxonomy): domain Eukaryota; kingdom Metazoa; phylum Annelida; class Polychaeta; order Terebellida; family Alvinellidae; genus Paralvinella; species Paralvinella palmiformis. The sequence continues at coordinate 293,121 of JAODUP010000319.1, read as the reverse complement.
TAACCCATCAACTATCCACTGTGAGGATTGCAAGCATTGCTTACCCTTCTTGCTCGTCACTTTATATGTAGGAATACCTATACTACGACATCGATTCAATTGCTTTTGACTATGCGTATGAAATCGTTCAGTACATAAAAGGATGCACACTTGCTTTTCTACATATGCATGTCTTGCCAGTGCTAAAGCATCGGCTCCGTTATTTCCTCCTCCCACAAGGACAGCAAGAGTCTGATCAGTTTGCATCTCTTTTAATAAGATGTTCCAACAACCAAGTCCAGCATTCTCAATAAGAATTTCCTCATCCAGAAAAAACTCTTGCGAACATCGTGCTTCAGTTTCTTTGCTTTGTTGATGTGTATATAAGAATTTCATCGATGCAACAATTTATCTGTACGCCACCATACGATGTCTGCGTACTCCTCACGTATCAATAATGCAATAATACTGTCATCACTATTTACATTCAGTATTCTTTCAAAAATTTTTCCCGTTATTAATGAATTCTTTCTCATTACTTTACCTTTATTGTTCACAATTATTAAATCAATAGCACCCTGTAAGGATTTACCTGTCCTTACGAGAAAAAAGTCGTCTTTCTGCGATATTCCTATGAGTTCATATTCTCCATTCTTTTTTGCATCAAATGAAACATCGATGAAAGAAGTATATTGTGAATGTTTCAGATCCAGTGTATAAATCCTTGAACTTTCGTATCTTATCCCAGATCTTTCCTTTGTGTCCTTATCAAGAATCTCTTGTAAGTAGTACATTTTTACATATAATACTGGCATAGTATTACTTGGTATTATTTTCTCTAAGACGGGAAGTAATCCTTCTTTTTGAAAAATAGGTAATTGATCCAAAGAAATAAATACTTGATATTTAAGCTTACTCTCTTTATCAAACATATATACTAGCCATGCCTGTACTGTTTTACACACGATCACTAAGTCCTCAGATCTTGTCACCCATATCGATTCAATGTAAGGGAAAGGAGTTCCCTCGATTCCTTCCTGTCCTAGGCTATCAATAATTTCCCCTCGAGGTGAACTACGCAATACTACATAACCAAGAAATCCCTTGTTTTCCTCGTCAAAGAGTGCTTCTTCTGGTGCAAGTTGATTTACTATAAACTGCATCCCGTCGTTTCTTACTGCTATCCCGGTTACATTTCCAAGGTTATACCGTATGGCAGTACGTGTCGCTAATTGTGTGTCTTTTTTATAAGGTAATAATAAAAGAGGATAAGGATTTTTATCGGGATGATATAATAAACGGATAAGATCACCAAAAGAATCAAAAACCATTACTTTGAAGGATTCCCCATTTACCAAATGTATAAAGCCATTCTGCATAAGAATTCTATTTCGAAACTCATATAAATCTTTTTCTACCATATTATACGCAAATTGTCCCTCCAGACGCCCAAAATGAAGTTGAAATAATACATTCTCATCTAATGCAAATTCTCCTTTGCCTTCACATCCTAAAAGAGAAAGAAAAAACAGAACACACCCTAGAAAGAGGATAGAAAGGTTATGTATACGCATACTGCATCCTAACGAAGAAATGGAGCGCAGTCAAATCAAAAGATACTTGACGTCCTACCTGTTTTTTAGTAAACTTTTAAAATTCCTAGGAAACATTGCATTTATGGAAAAAATTTATATCTTTGATACAACCTTGCGAGATGGAGAACAATCTCCAGGAGCTTCCATGAGCATCAATCAAAAATGCGAGATCGCCTTACAGCTTGAAAATCTTAATGTAGATACTATAGAAGCTGGATTTCCCATCTCATCTCCTCATCAATTTGAAGCCTGTACTCGTATTGCAGAATTGTTAAAAAAAACAACCATTGCTGTTCTTGCTCGTACTACAAAACACGACATCGATGCTGCCGCCCAGGCCATTCAAAAAGCACAACATTCCCGCATTCACCTATTCATTTCCTCTTCTCCTATCCATATGAAATATAAACTTAAGAAGAAGCCAGAAGAAGTTTTGGAAATAGTTAATTTCTTTGTACGCTACGCACGCAATCTTGTGGCAGAAGTTGAGTTTTCTCCAGAAGATGCAACTCGAACAGAACCTGAATTTCTTGTAAAGATAATAGAAACTGCTATCCAAGCTGGTGCTTCCGTTATTAATATTCCTGATACAGTTGGTTATATGGTTCCCCAGGAATATTTTCAATTAATTCAATACATAAAAACGAATGCGAAAGGAATTGATAATACTATTATCTCCACGCACTGCCACGATGATCTTGGGCTGGCAGTGGCAAATACGTTAAGCGCTATACGAGCGGGAGCACGACAAGCTGAACTCACCTTAAATGGAATAGGAGAACGTGCGGGAAATGCAGCTTTAGAAGAAGTTGTAATGACTCTGTATGTAAAAAAGGAGTTTTTTCAATGTACAACAAATATCATTAGCGAACATCTTTATCCTACATGTCGTCTTCTTGCTTCAACTATAGGATTTCCTATCGCAAGAAACAAAGCTATCATAGGTGAAAATGCTTTTTCTCATGAATCAGGTATACATCAACATGGTATGCTAAAAAATCGCCTTACCTATGAAATTATAACTCCATCCTCTGTAGGAAGAGAAGAAAGCAAGCTTGTCTTAGGTCGCCATTCGGGTAAACATGGATTTCGTCACAAACTACAAGTTTTAGGTATTACACTTAATGATGCACAACTGGAGACTGCATTTCAGCAATTTTTAAATTTAGCAGATCAAAAGAAAGAAATTTATGATGAGGATATTTTCTCTATCATCAGCACACAATTTGGGTCAGACGTAGATTTATATCAACTTGCCGACTACCATGTTGAATCTTCTAAAAAAGGCCACCCTCTAGCTACAGTAAAAATAAGAAAAGGAGAAACTTTGATGGAAGGTACAGGAAAAGGTGATGGATCTATCTCCTCCATTCTTCATGCCATAGAGCAAGCCATCGGTATTTCTCCTACCCTTGTAGAATTTTCCGTTAACTCCACCACCCCTGGTACACAAGCATTAGGTGAAGTATCTATTCTTATTTCCATAGACAAAAAACAAAGCAAAGGAAGAGGATCTTCAACAGATGTCATTGAGGCAAGTGCAATCGCATACTTAAATGCGATAAGTCATAACATACTTTTGGAAGAGGTTACGCACCCATGAATACTATTTATATATATGATACAACATTAAGAGACGGCACACAGGGTATTGATATTACTTATACTGCTGATGATAAACTTGCTATTCTTAAAGCACTAGATGATATGCGTATTGACTATGTTGAAGGAGGATTTCCTTTTTCCAACGAGAAAGATAGATCTTTCTTTGAGCAGTGCAAATCTCTACGTCTCAAACATACTAAACTTGTTGCATTTGGTAATACCAGAAAGGCTCATACTATAGCCAAAGAAGATGCACAATTACAAGTATTGCTTTCTTGCAACACACCAGCAATTACTTTAGTAGGAAAAACCTCCAAAGCACATGTAATTCATGTACTGAAAACATCACAAAAAGAAAACCTTAATATGATTGAAGATTCAATATCATTCTTAAAGAAAAAAAAGAAGGAAGTTATTTTTGATGCAGAACATTTTTTTGATGGCTACAAAGAATCTCCTGAATATGCCATTCAGGTACTTCATAGTGCAGCACGGGCAGGTGCCGACTCAGTAGTATTATGTGATACAAACGGAGGAACCCTACCAGATGAAGTTGGCAAAATACTCGCTAATCTTCCACTAGAGGATATGCCACTCATAGGAGGACATTTCCACGATGATTGCGGAACCGCAGTTGCTAATAGTCTCCTTACCCTTCGAATGGGAGCTCGACAAATCCAGGGTACTTTTAATGGATGGGGAGAGCGGTGCGGAAACGCAAATCTCTGCACTTTATTACCTAATCTCTTTCTAAAAACCCAGTTCACTGCAGCTTCTTCAAAACATCTCAAAAAAATAACAGCTGTTTCTCGTTTTATTGCAGAGAGAGCTAATATCATACCTGACAAGCGACATCCATATGTGGGAGATGCAGCATTTACCCATAAAGCAGGGCTTCACGCAGATGTGGTAATTAAATCATCCTCATTAATAGAGCACATTGATAGCAAAGAAGTAGGTAATGAACGACATATCGTATTATCAGAATTAGCAGGAAAATCTACCATCCTTGCGAAGTTGAAGAAGTATGGTACATTTATGAAAAATTCACCTGAGGTAGAGCATATTATTCAACAATTGAAAGAACAAGAAATGCATGGTTTTACGTATGAAGCTGCGGAAGCTTCTTTCGACCTTTTAATACGAAAAACGCTTAACCGTTATCAGAGCATGGTACATCTTCGTAATTATCATTTAGAATTATTTAAGAGTAGAAATTTCTCATCTAAAACAGTAGGTAGAATATTTCTTGATGTGCATGACATGCAAGTTATGGGGGTTGCCTCAGGAACAGGCATGGTAGAAGCATTAGATAAAACGTTAAAAGATGCATTAGTTTCCTTCTATCCATTTATTAAACAGTTACATATAACAGATTATCGTGTACGGATTATTGATCCAGAAAATGCTACTGCAGCTATTGTGCGTGTATTTATCACTTCCACAGATGGAACTCATTATTGGAATACCATTGGTGTGCATCAAAATATTATAGAAGCATCATGGCAAGCTCTTGTGGATAGTTTGGAATACTATTACAATAATTTCACCTCTGAACATAAAGAAAAATCCGTCCATTCACGGCAATCTATATCAGGATAAAGCAATCGGAATAGCCTGTAGGGGAGTCGAACCCCTGTTTCAGGAATGAGAATCCCGTGTCCTAACCACTAGACGAACAGGCCATCTTCCCGGGGAGGACTTGAACCCCCACAAACAGAACCAGAATCTGTTGTGCTACCATTACACCACCGGGAAATAATATTTTCCTATGTCTATCGCTTACTCTTCGCCGCTTTGATATTCAACAAAGTATTTAAGGTCATAGCCTTTTAGTTTTTGTTTAAAAGGAAGAAAAGTTAATCCTAGCACCGCAAAAACAGCAGTCACTTTGGCCCCTCCCTCCGCCAATAACTCGCATGCTGCATAGGTAGTACCTCCCGTTGCTAATACATCATCCACAAGTAATATTGATTGTTTTGCCACAATATCGTCTTTGTGTACCTCTATAGTCTCTTTTCCATACTCAAGCGTATATTCTTTTTTGAAAGTAGCACGCGGTAGTTTACCTGCCTTTCTTATCAGGATGAGAGGCAGATGCAAACGATTCGCCAAAGGTACTGAAAATAGATATCCTCTCGTTTCGATAGATGCAATTGCGTCGATTGAATAATCACGATAGTACTCGACCATTTTATTGATGCAATATTCGAACACATCAGGATTCAAAAGAAGCCCAGTAATATCGTAAAATAAAACTCCTTTACGAGGAAAATCTGGAACCTTGTAGATAACCGCATCAATAATAGGGTCTTTGTTCATTCGTTAAAAGTGTAGCAAATAAGAAAAATTTTGTCAGCTCATTTTATTGGTGAAACTTATGCTTAAGATAATTATATTCCCTAGAGTATACGGAGGCATCAAAAGAAGCTTGTAAATTCCCCTCTGCATACCAATAAGCAAGACCCGCAATCATAGCTGCATTATCTGTACAGAGTTCTTGCGAGGGAAATTCTATTGCAATATTATGTTTATTTCTTGACATAAACAAATATCGTAAATATTCATTCGCAGCAACTCCTCCACATACTACAAGCGTATGAAACTTTTTTTTCTGAATTTCGTAAAAACTCGCATTTACCACTGCAGAGAGTGCTGCATATTGAAATGATGCCGCTATGTTCTGTGCAGACTCTCGCGCTCCTTTAGCAAGAAAACGATGATTTTGCAATACTACCGCTGTTTTAAGTCCAGAATATGAGAATGTGTGATTTCTCAACCATGGAGAAGGGAAACAATACGCATAAGGATCACCGGTTCGTGCTAACTTTTCTATTGCAGGACCCCCAGGATAAGACAGTCCTAAAAAATCTGCAACTTTATCAAAAGCCTCTCCGCATGCATCATCAATACTTCCTGAAATCACCTCTAATGTAAGAGGTGATTGAGCTACTGCAAGTAATGTATGACCTCCGGAAACCACCAATACCATATAAGGATAAGCAATCTCCTTTTCTAATTGAATAGCATAGACATGTGCTTTGATATGGTCTATTGCATAAAAAGGAAAATTACAAGCATAACTAATACTTTTTGCAAAACTCATACCTACCATAAGAGATCCTTTTAACCCAGGTCCCTGAGTCGCTGCAATAGCATTAAAAGAGTGTTTCTTATTTAGATTTTTATAAAGTGTCAACAACACTTGCACATGTGCACGTGATGCAAGTTCTGGTACTACTCCTGCATAAGGAGCGTGTATTGATGATTGTGAAAATATTGTATGAGCACGAATTTTCTTCCCCTTACCAACAATAGCAAGTGATGTTTCATCACATGAAGTTTCTATACCTAGAATGTTCATTTAGTTATCTTTAATGCAGAAAAAGTATAACCTTGTTCCTTTAATCTTGGATACATATCTTTAAGAATACTGATCAGCATGGGTACAGTAACATGCCCTATCGCTATTACATACCCCTTTTCTTCTGCGATATGTGCTGTCTTTTGTATCATCTTCCTTATTGTTACCGGGTCACGTTTATGATCAAGAAAAACACTACGTGAATCATACGCTACATGTAATTCCTGTGCAATATCAGGGATAACAGTTTGGGCTGTTGTTCTGCTATCTAAAAAAAATAGATTCCTCCTTCTAACTTCATCTAATACAATACGCATAACCCTTTTATTGGTAGTAGCCTTTGACCCCATATGGTTATTTACCCCGTTAATCCATGGTAAAGATGCAATGTTTTCCCGAACTAAACGACGTATTTCATCATCGGGTTGTGATATAAAGATAGCATGTGGGCCAGGATTATTTGTTCCCTGGGCTTCTAAAGGTAAATGGAGGAGTACCGAATGCCCTGCTTGTGCTGCTTTTCGAGCTATTTCTGCACTATGCTTCAAGAAAGGAAGAACTGCAATAGTAACAGGATCTGGAAAATCAATGAAGGCCTGTGCTTGCGTGAGGTTCATGCCTGCATCATCAAACACTAAATAAATTGTTTTTGATGCATATGGAATAAATGATGGTAACGGCACTGCATGAGTTGATTTTTGGTATGATACTTTCCGATTTATAGGACTATTCCGCTTTCTTTTAACATTTTTAATTACTTTAATAGAAAGTTCAGAATTCTTTGCTAGAGTTTTTTTCTTATGCTTATCATACCCTCGATGCTGATTAGCCTCAATTTGAGGTTCAGTTGGAAAATCACTTTCTAAAGAAGACGCCTCTATCACAGGTTTCTTCCTCGTAGGAATATTCGAAGTCAAAAGCAATAAAATATTTAGAAGAAAAACAAATAGAATGCCAAGAATAAGTAGTATTCGAGAAAAGTTTTCTGTTTTTCGTTTCACATTATTACCTTATCGTAACATTAGTAGTAAAATTCAAGTTGTGTCTCACTTTTTACAGTATTATATAGTTTCTTAATTATACGTGTAACAGCTCCTCGTACTGCTTCTGGTGAAATCCCTAGCTCATTGCCAATAACTACCAGTGTCTTTTTCTTACCACCATCTAAAGGAAACCTATCAGCAATAATCTTTCTTTCTTTCTTATCCAATCCCCGTAAGAGCTTATTTTGCAATGCCAATTTCTCTTCTCGCTCGTACCATTTCTCAGGAGAATACGAATTATCAGCATAGTGTAGCAACTCGTCATTAGAAAAAATAATCTTTCCTCGTTCATGATTTATAGTAGGCTCATTAGAAAACTCCTCTTCCTGTTCTTTTCTTTTTAGCTTTTGGGCAACTTTATAAGGAATGTGTATTACTGTGCTATCGCAAGATACGGCTTTTCGTATAAAATAGTGTATCCACCACGATGCATAATGTGCAAATCGTGTAGATCGTTGCGGATCATATCTGTCGATAGCATACATAAGCCCCACATTACCTTCCTGTATGAGATCGGAAAATTCAATATCAGCAGAACGGTACTTTTGGGCAATTGTAATTACTAATCTAACATTCGAACATACGAATTTCTTACGTGCTTTGAGGTCGCCAGATTTCATTTTTCTAGCAAGGTCTTTTTCTTCCGCTCTCGTTATAAGACCAAAAGAACTAATATCACCATAATATCTTTTTTCACAAATAGTCATAGCTCTTAGCAATACAGCAAGATCTATGCCAGAAATAGAAAGATATTCCATAGTTGCAAGTAACTCTACAGCAAAGAATTACCAGAAGGGTTAATATACCTTTTAAGAAATCTGTATTATTAATAATAAACTGGCGTATGAAAAAAAAGACACTAAGGAGAAGAAAACTGCTTCACTATTGCCTCACTAATACCAAAGGTCTCTGCTGTTGTCAACAATCTTGCATATTCATCGTACAACATATCTTCAAAAACTTCTTCAGCAAAGCCTCCATTAATAATTCTTGATTCCTTGTGGAGTGTACTTTTCATGCTATCAAGCATTTTTTTCACAAAAAGCGATTCAAAATCGTCTGCTGCTTGCTTTAGTTTCTTCTGATCAGAATCACGCATCCTTTGTTGTAGGGGAACTTGTGTCCGAACATCTTTAAACTGAAAAAGGGCCATTTCGTTTGTTTTCATATCTTACTATCTCCTAACGTTTAAGATTATTAGCAATGCCCAACATAGTATCTGAAGTTTGAATTGCTTTTGAATTCATCTCATATGCACGCTGAGCTACAATCATATTAACCATCTCTTGAACGGCCTGCACATTAGACATTTCCAGAAAACGATGAATAAGCTTACCGTTCCCATTATATCCTGGTCGATTTGCAATGGCTTCTCCCGATGCATTACTGGGAATAAATAAATTCTGTCCGATTGCTTGCAACCCCACTGGGTTGGGAAATCGATAAATTTCTATTTGGGCTACTTCAATTGGATCATCTAAGCCAGGAATTTTCACAGTAACAACCCCCTCTTGACTAATACTCAACGACTCACGAATAAAATCTTTCGGTAATTTTACTTCTGGTAGTACCTTATATCCATTTGCAGTAACAAGTTGACCGGTAGAATCAATCTGAAATGCCCCATCTCTTGTATATGCGTATGTCCCGTTATATTGCAGTATACGAAAAAATCCTTCTCCTGCAATTGCAATGTCAGCTACATTATTTGTATTTTGAAGAGAACCTTGCTCATATATTTTTTGAGTTGCTGCAACTTTTACTCCATGCCCAACTTGTATACCTACTGGAACTAAGGTAATCTCTGTAGCCGGTGTTCCTGCGGTACGTATAGTTTGATAAATTAAATCTTCAAAATCTGCTCGATTCTTTTTAAATCCTGTTGTATTTACATTTGCAAGATTGTTCGCAATAGTATCAATATGATATTGCTGACCAATCATTCCTGAAGCTGCAGTCCATAATGAACGTAACATACCTACCTCCTAACTTATACTCTCAGTACCCGCTCTAATAATTGTGATGTACTTTGATCTTCACTCTGAATAACTTTTTGGTTGGATTCATAATTCCGGTTAACTTCAATCATTCTAACCATCTCAGTAACTGGATTAACATTCGATCCTTCCAAAAAACGTTGTAATACTTTGGGACGTTCTTGCTCATTTATGACCCGGGCGGGACCAGAATGTTCAGTTACTTTCCATAAGCTGGACCCTTGTTTTCTCAGATAGCGGGGTTCTTCTACTTGAATAATACGAAATCGGTCTAAAAACACTGTTTGTTTCCATTGATTTTCTTCCATAGCTACCAAGCGTTGAGGGTCTTTAGTATATTCATTATTGACAAATATTTTCCCATCTTCATCTACAATAAAATTATTTTTCTTTATCTTGACATACCCATTCTCGCCCAACACAGGATACCCTTCCTTAGTTACCAAGATCCCCGAGGGATCAATGTGAAAGCTACCATTTCTTGTATACCGCAAACCATACGGAGTTTCAACAGTAAAAAATCCTTTTCCAGCAAGTGCTACATCAAAATGTGAATCAGTTTGTTTGAACTCTCCCTGCTCAAATACAGTAAACACCTCATTTTGAGCAACGCCTGTTCCCAATGTTCCTATCACAGGGGTTTTGTCAATAGATCCTATCTTACGCTGGCGAACAAAAAAGGAAAGCATTCCATCATCACCCATTCTTCTCAACAAAAGCTCAGGAAAGGCTTTAAAAATAGAATCGTCATACTTATATCCACTAGTATCCACATTGGCCAAGTTATTTGCGATTGTATCCATTCTATGTTGTAGTGCCATCATTCCACTACCTGCAGTATACATACCTCGTATCATATTATCTCCCACTCAATTATCGGATACTACCAAAAAGATCTGAGCAGAAAATGCTTTATTATAAAATATTCATAAAAACATTTTAAACCTAAAAGAATAAACAGTTTTACTAATTTTATAAAAATATGCTAAAAGGCAAGAATACTACATGTCATGACAAAATAACTATTTCAGATTAAAATAAGTCTATCGCCAGGGTAGCTCAGGGGTAGAGCAGCTCACTCGTAATGAGCAGGTCGTGGGTTCAATTCCCACCTCTGGCTATAAAACACACAGATTCCGAACTCTGTGTGTTTTACAACATATCAAGTCACAACCCTTCATAGATATTTTAGAAATCTATAGACTTCCTCAAGAAAAATCGACGAAGTATGGACTAACTGGAAATAAATACACCAAATAAGGAGCAAGATAAAAATGTCTCCGGATTCTACCTTGAACAAAAATCGTGGAGCCAATAGCATGCATCTATCTAAAGATATACAAATTAAGTTGAAAAATCTATAACAGTCTTGAAAAATTATAGTAAAACCTGTCTACACTAATGTGTATAGATTTAATCGATTGAAATAAATATAATAATATTGTTATTGCGTATACTCATCTCTGGCTCTTTTCTACTCTTTATTTCTTTGCGATGATACAAAACGAGAGAAATCGTGAATATTATTCACAACTATCTTATCCTGGAAAACTTCCACTCTCCCTTGTGATACAAATGTATTGATAATAATCCTACACTCTTCCGGTGATATCCCCGCCCATTGAGCAATATCAGCTGGAGTAGTCATGAATACTCTTCTGTTTTCATTCTGATCAGAGACAGGCGTGGTTTCAGATAACATAAGGAACACATCTGCCACACGTGCTTGGACGTTAGCTAACTTGAGAATCATGAATCGTCGACGCTGATCATAAATACGTTTGGAAAAAAGTTTCATCAGTTTAATAGCAATTTGTGGATTTCCTACCAGTAATGTTTCGAAATTCTGGCGGGTAAATTCAAGTAATAACACCTCATCTAACGCAATAGCACTCGCAGATCGTGGTGCTTGTTCCAATATAGCCATTTCACCGAATATCTCTCCAGGATTTAATACATCAAGTGTTTTTTCAATGGATCCAATTATTTTTGTAATTTGCACTCGCCCTGCTTGAATAAGATAGAAACTATCACTTATCTCATACTCACAGAAAATCATCTTTCCTTTAGGATATTGTACCGCAAATCTATCTAAACTGCTTAATGACATCTATTCTCCTATTGTAGATAATTTCTCTTTCACTTTTTCTTGAAATGTTGTATCATCCCGAACCAATGTTTGCGCTCTTTGCAAAAAGAGTTTAGCCCGCTCAACATTCCCGATACGAAAATAACTATCACCTATACAATAAAGAAGTTCATGTACCTTTGCATCCGTACTATTTTTTTGCACGTAACGAGAAATAATATCTATTGCATCTTGATATTCCTCTGTTTCATAAAGACATTGACCATAAAGTTTTTGCGCAGTATTTTCCACATCTAAATCTTCAACTCCAGCTTCCAATATACGCTTAAAAAGCTTACCTGCAGATTTAAATTCACCTTTTTGAAATAACACTTTTCCTGTTTCTAGCTCTTCCTTAAGCTGTGCCCCTAATGTTTCCCGTTGATTGGAATCTGCAGCTTTTATACTGCTACTATCAAAGCGAGGAGACTCGCCAAGAGCCTGTAAAGCTTGATTTAGATATTCCTGTGCATTTTTGATAAACCGTCCTCTAGGATATGCACTGCAGTATTTATCCAACGCATGCACTGCATGCCCATAACTTTGATGAGCAAGATAAAATTCCCCACTACGGTAAAGACCACTTTCTGGATCTGAAAGATGTTCATCATGCATAAGACTTCTTACACTCGAGTGGATTTTCCGCAACTGTGTAGAAAAGAGTCGTAACATATTAATAGCTAATTTAGGATTATTCATACAGAATTCTTCAAACTCAGTGGCTGTAAGAACTACTAATGTGGTATCAGATAAAGCTAGAGCATCCTCACTACGAGGATATTTTCCCAATGCAGAACTAACTCCAAAAAACTCTCCTCCCTCTACTCTATTTCGTAGAGATTCACCTGTCTCAATATCAGTGTGATTAAGACTCACCTTACCTGCTTTCAGAATAAATATTTTTTCTGATTTATCTCCTTCAAAATAAATAACTGATTGAGACCGGTACTGTGCTATTTTTGGCATATCTTTACTCTCTATTCAAGGGTTTAGTGTAACATAAAAGTGGTTTTGTGTTAATACTATAGATAAAAAACTAGAATTAAAGGGAGAAAACTTGACATATTACAAAACAAAGCGTATATTTTAAAACGTGACTGTAAAGACTTTCTTTTCTAAAACACTATATGGATATCAATCTTTTTTCCACCTGTTTGCAAAGTTTATCTTAATATTTCTTGCTGTTATGGCTATGAGCATTGCTTTTTCTTTTCCTCTCTGGTTCTTGGCCACAAAATATTCACAAGGTTTTACTTTTCTTACGATTCTATCTTCTACTTTACTGTTTGCTACTTTTCTATTCCGCAAGAAAAGAATAATACCACTGCTAAAAGTTCTATTAAAAGTAATTATTATTATACTACTTATCTTTTTATTCGTATTGGGCATCATACGGTATATTTACGGCAGCCCTATACTAGGCATAGCACTACTGTTTGCTTCCACCATTTGCATGGGATTCATAATGGGGACGTCTCGCACATAAGCATGTTCTTTTTAATTCTATATCTCTTCATCACTTTCCCCCTTCTGTCTTTCCCAAAAATTCATATACTTAATCAAGATGACGTAGTCTTTCGACAACAACAGGAATTGGTCGCCCAATATTTTGTTTCATTTCACCAACAAAAACCACTCCCCGATATGCTTTTATATGAATACCAAACAGCAAAAAATGAATCTCTCTTATCCATTAGTGCTCGGTGTATGCTTCCCTACGCTACAATCGCAAGTGTCAACAATATTGCTTATATTACAGCTCCTCTTGCTGGGAAAATACTCATTATTCCTAGTATTCCAGGCTTATATATACCCATAAGCCCCAAAAATAAGCTTGAGCAGACTCTCTACCAACGCTATTATACACAGTTTGAGACCGCAAAAAGAATAAAAATCAACAAAAAAGATTTTTTCTTTTTACCAGGAGAGGATTTTAATGCAAAAGAACGTGTCCTCTTCCTATCTCCCCCTCTTCGTTTTCCATTGAGAATAGTCCACATCACTTCCCTATATGGATTTCGAATTCATCCTGTATACCACACTAGAGATTTTCATAAAGGAATTGATATCGATGCAAAGGATGGGGATCCTATCTATAGCGCATATGATGGACAAGTAGAAAATGTCGGATTCGATCAGTCCTTTGGCAATTATGTGTTAGTTCGCCATGACATATCTCTGACTACCTACTATGCTCATTTAAATGCTATTCGTGTAAAAAAGGGTGATCATGTTACTCAAGAAACAATATTGGGTAGTGCGGGATCGACGGGTGTTTCAACAGGAACTCATTTACATTTTGAAGTGCATGTAAATGGAAAAGCTGTCAACCCTCTTCAATTATTACCAAAATATTAATAATGCTTGATAAGTAATATAATTAAGTTATATCTAATATATTACGATAATCTAATAGTTGAAGCCTTCCGTCCCTCCTGGTAGGCCCAAAGACAATACAAAAGGCCGGATATTCTGGCCTTTTGTTAAACTTCATGACATAGAATGAATTGACAAAGAAGTAAAAAAAAGAAATACTTCATGCAGGATATGACGAATAAAAAGATTTTGCATGTCACAATTATTGCACTCGTAATATGCTTATCTTTCTTACTCAGTATTTTTGTTGGCATAGGACTTGCTTCCATGCGTAATATATCACGCCTATCACAATTTGATTCACACACACCTGCTCTCCCATCCCAACTACTTGATCGAAAAGGTCGCTTAATTACCGAATTTTTCTCAGTAGAGAAGAGAGAGCTTATCCCTCTCAATGAATTGCCTACCCACCTTGTCTATGCCCTTATAACAAGAGAAGATAAAGACTTTTTCCATCATAAGGGTTTTAGTATCAGAGGTATTACGCGTGCAATATGGAAAATGATTACCGGACAATTCATTTCAGGAGGCAGTACACTTACTCAGCAGTTAGCTGGATACCTCTATGCAGATAGAACCGAGTTCTCCTTATCGCGAAAATTACGAGAACTATGGTGGGCTTTGCAGTTAGAGCGAAATCTTTCTAAACAAGAAATACTCGAATTATACCTTAATCGTATGCATTTTGGACATGGAACCTATGGTGTAGAAGCTGCAAGTCAGTTCTTTTTTGCTCATTCCGCAAGGACATTAAGTATAGCCGAGTCTGCCATGCTAGTTATTCAACTTGCAAACCCTTCATTGTATTCACCCATTAGAAAGCCTAATCAAGCACGTAAAATGCAAAAGGAGATTCTCAATCAAATGGTTAATCTGCACTATACTACTCCAGAAGAAGCAAATACTTCATTTATTGCATATTGGCATAATTATGACTTCACGCGATCAAACACTTCCAGTGCCTTTTTCGCTAGGAAAGTAAAAGCAGGTTACTTTACCGAATATGTACGCTATATGATAGAAAATAAACTTCTACTAGGTAGAAATGACATTAACAGAGATGGATTTATCATCCACACCACATTGGATCTTGATTATCAAGATGCAGCAGAAATCTATCTTTCTGAAGGTTTAAAGAAGACAAACGATAAATATAAACGCAACGAGAATAATTATAAAGTTTTGGGAGAACAAACCACTCCATTAATTAATCTTATTGCCCTTGCAACTGGAAGCTCTCCACTGTATACAGGCGCCTCACAATTAAAAGCAATTGCGGCCGAGCAATATTCTACTCAACTGAACCCCATTGTCGATATAGTATCTCTAATGCTTGGCATCCCCCAACAATCAAAACTTCGCTTAGCTGTACAAGTTGGATATCTTCAGAA
Source organism: Paralvinella palmiformis (assembly GCA_025642065.1). Classification (NCBI taxonomy): domain Eukaryota; kingdom Metazoa; phylum Annelida; class Polychaeta; order Terebellida; family Alvinellidae; genus Paralvinella; species Paralvinella palmiformis. The sequence continues at coordinate 277,640 of JAODUP010000319.1, read as the reverse complement.
AAAGTTAAACAGAAAAAGAACTCAAGTAGAAGGAGCATTGATTACTTTAGAAAATGACACAGGTTACATCCTTGCCATGGTAGGAGGTAGTCGTTTTGAATCACGCAATCAATTTAATCGCGCTGTCGATGCATTAGTGGAACCAGGTTCATCATTTAAACCATTATATTATGCTGCAGGAATAGAAAAAAAAGTAATCACCCCTGCAACTTTGCTTTATGATAGCCCTGTAGTATTTTGGAATGATGATGGTACCGCGTATAAACCTCAAAATTATCGTGGTGAATGGAAAGGGGCTGTCTTGGCACGTAATGCACTAGCCCATTCTATGAATGTTCCCTCCTTAAAAGTATTAGAACGAATTGGATTCGATTCAGCCATTAGTACTGCTGCAAAATTATTGGGAATTCCACGACAAAAATGGAAGAGTAGAAATCTTGTGAGAAAATATCCTATAGGACTTGGTGTTGTGTCTGTTTCTCCCCTTGAGATGGCTCGTGCATACGCAACATTTGCAAGACAAGGAAAAGCCATGCACCCTATTGCAGTACGTTATATCGAAGACAGGAATAGGCAAATCATAATCAACCCTGAAGCAGACATCATTAAACAAGAACGTGAGAATCCTGAACAAATCATTTCTCCTCAAACCACGTACATTATTACCAATATTCTTCAGAGTACGGTGAAAGAAGGAACACTGCGTTATGCTGAAAGAGTGGCAAATGGATTCAACCATCCCATGGCAGGAAAAACAGGAACTACCCAAAACTGGGCCGATGCGTGGACAGTAGGTTTCAGTCCGTATTATACTACTGCCATATGGATTGGTTTCGATAAGGGAGGAAGTAATTCTTTAGGAATAAACCAAACTGGTGCTATTACTGCGGGTCCTATTTGGGGAGAGTATATGAAGACCATTCATACAGGATTGCCTCCTAGAAAATTCATCCGTCCTCCTGGCATTGTAACAAGGCGAATCACCACGCATGGTTTATTACCACCAGGGAATTACCGAGGGAAGACCTTTCCTGAAATATTTGTGCAAGGAACTGAACCGAAAGAATTTGACCGAGAAAGTACGTACACAAAAGAGAGAACGCTGGAATTGGAAAATAAACTTAAGGATACTCTCAAAACACATTACGGTGAATTAGGATCATATTTGCAAGAAGGAAATCGTCTTTTAAATTTTTCACAACCACTCCTCATACCAAATAATGATTCACTTTTATCGCCTAATTCTGATAATTCTCTTGATACTCTTAACCATGCACCCGATCCTGAGATTAAGGAAAATCATATAAATGAAAAAACAGGAAATCCTCTTTTGGACTAGAAACTATGCAAATTCCCATTCATAAAATTATTATTAATGATCGTATGCGGAAGGATGCGGGATCTCTTGACTCACTTGTGCGTAGCATTGAAAAATATGGACTTTTACAACCTCTCATTGTAGATCAAAATATGCGGCTTATCTCAGGATTCAGACGTCTATCCGCATTAAAACGTTTAGGATATGAAACAGCTGAGGTGCAAATAATTGAAGTAACAGAGAAATCAAATGCACTGCGGTTGGAGATTGAAGAAAATGTACAGAGAAAAGCTTTTACGGAGAAAGAACTTCTGGCTGCCTATCAGAAAGTTCAAAACCAAGAAAAAAAGGAGCATTCTTGGTGGCAAAAGCTGAAAAGCTTTTTTATATCCTTGTTTACTCGTTCTCAATAATGAAAGCAATATATTCGAATCTAATTTCTCCTACCATAAAGAGGCTTCCTTCTTATCTCATCATTATCGAAGATGCACTAAGAGCTGGAGAACAATTTATATCAGGTACGCAAATAGCAAAAGAACTGGACCTTGATCCAATACAGGTAAGAAAAGATATAACGCAAACAAAGGCTGTTGGAATTCCCCGAAGAGGCTTTAAAGTGAAAGATTTAGTAAAATCTATCAATGAGTATTTAAATTGGTCAGATAAAAAAAATGCTGTCATAATAGGAGCAGGTAATTTGGGATCAGCTCTTATGGGATACCAGGTATTTCGTCATCATCAACTACATATTGTTGCTGCATTTGATACTGATAGAAAGAAAACGACCAAAAAGGTACATGGAATTTCCGTATTTCACAGTAAGACATTGTGCAGATTTGTTACAACACACACAGTAAATCTCGCAATCTTAACTGTACCTTCTAATCAGGCTCAGCAAGTAACAAACATGATAACTCAATGTGGTATAAGAGTGATTTGGAATTTTACAAATATAAGAATACGTGTACAAGATCCTGTCATTGTCTGGAAAGAAGATCTTTCTTCTGGATATGCAATGTTATCAGTTATGATGAAATATCAGAATTCTTCACAATCGTAAAGCAAAAAGCTCTCTTCTTTCCAGCCTGTAGAAGTATTTTCCCATCTTTTATATCCTGTACATGTATCATTTCCTCATGAGATCTCATTCTTCTAGAGTTGATATACGCCCCATTACCTGCTATAAGTCTTCTGGCTTCACTTGTAGAACGACAAAGAGAGCTTTCAGTAAATAGCGTGACCACGTTAATTCCCTGTTCAATTCTATGATATGGCATCTTTTTACCTGGAATATCGAGACCTACTACATTCTGACTAAATAATCCTTTTACCGTGCCTTCTATGCTTTTCGCTTCCTCTTCTCCATGCACTAAGGCTGTCATTTGGTATGCAAGCAACTCTTTTGCTATATTTAATGCCGCTCCATCTCGAAAAGTTAATTGTTCTATATCGATGATGGGCATGTCAGTATAGTATAAAAGAAATCGTTTGACATCCTTGTCATCAATATTACGCCAATACTGATAAAAATCAAACACTGGTGTTTTGCTCCTATCTAGAAAAATAGCACCTTTGTCAGTCTTCCCCATCTTCTCACCTGATGCTGTAAGTACGAGAGGAGTAGTTAGCACTGAAGTATCACTTGCTTTGAGACGTCTGATTAAATCCATACCTGCAACCATGTTCCCCCATTGATCGTCACCACCTATTTGCATATTACATCCATATGTAGTATAAAGATAATAATAATCATACGCCTGTAATAGCTGATAGTTGAACTCTATAAAAGATAAACCTCGTTCCATGCGTGCTTTATATGTTTCAAAACTAAGCATTCGATTAACTGAGAAGTGTTTACCAATAGTACGTAGAAAATCTATATAACGTAAAGGAAACAACCATTGTGCATTATCATAATATTCAACCTCTATGTTGTAACGTGCTAATATTCGCTGTAATTGTCCTTTTATACGGACAGTATTTTCTTCAATCTTATCATAGGACATGATCTTACGTTGCTTCGTTTTTCCACTTGGATCCCCTATAGATGCAGTTCCTCCACCAAGCAATACAATACCACGTTGTCCACCATGTACAAGATGCATCAATACCTTAATCAATAACAAATTCCCCACATGCAAACTATCATTGGTAGGATCAAAACCTACATAAAATACAACTTCTCCACGTGTAAACAATCTTTCTATGATTTGTTTGTGGGAATACTGCGCTACCAAGCCCCTCTGGTATAAATAAGAGAAGAGATTTTTACGATGATTAGAATCTCTGATATTCACCATTTAAACGTTTTATTTCATCTGCAATAGCTACGATCGGAATACGCTTTTGCTCCATGTTGTCACGCAAACGGATGGTGACTGTATTATCTTCTTTTGTTTGATAATCCACTGTAATACAGTAAGGAGTTCCGATTTCATCTTGTCTCCGATAACGTCGACCTATCGCACCACTATGATCATAAAACACATGAAATTCATTACGTAATTCACGTGCCAAATTCTCAGCAAGTATACGCAGTCCATCTTTCTTTACCAAAGGAAATACTCCAATAGTATAAGGGGCCACATGGGGATGCAATCGTAACACGGTACGATCCTCTTCATTTTCTTCCTCATACGCATCTAGTAACACCATCAATAGCATACGGGTCAAACCAACAGAGGTCTCAATAATATATGGATAAAACCGAACCCCTTCATCATTTATATAACGCATATCTTTATGTGAGAAGCATTCATGCTGCTGTAAATCATAATTGGAACGATTATGAATTCCTTCAAGTTCTCCCCACCCAAATGGAAACTGATATTGTATATCAAATGCGGCCTTTGCATAATGTGCAAGTTCTTCTTTCGCGTGTGGATGCATGCGTAAATAATCAGATCGAATGCCTAATTTACGATAGTAGTTCATGCGTTTATCTTTCCAATAGGCAAACCACTGTTCATCTTCTTTCGGTTCAACAAAAAATTGCATTTCCATTTGCTCGAACTCGCAAGTACGGAAAATAAAACTCTTAGTAACTATTTCGTTCCTAAAAGCCTTACCCACCTGGGCAATACCAAAAGGTAATTTTAATCGTGATGTTTGTAAAATATTCTTATAATTAACATAAATGCCTTGCGCAGTCTCTGGTCGTAAATATATAACAGAACGAGTATCCTGCACAGGCCCCACGTGTGTTTGAAACATAAGATTAAATTGGCGTGGCTCACTAAGTTTGTTTCCTTTTGGGCTTCTATTATGTATCCGTTCATTTTCTGTAAGATGATCATAGCGGTATCGTTCATTCGTAACAGTATCCTCTACCATAAGATCAGTAAAGTTATCAATATGCCCAGAAGCCTCCCAGACTTGTGGATGCATAAGAATCGCTGAATCAATACCGACAATATCAGACCGTAGTTGTGTCATTTCTCGCCACCAAAATGCTTGAAGATTATTTTTTAATTGTACTCCCAGTGGTCCATAATCCCATGCAGAAGATAGTCCTCCATAAATCTCAGAGGAAGGAAATATAAAACCTCTTCTTTTAGTAAGAGAAATAATTTTTTCCATAAGATTAGTGTTGTTTTTCATACATACTCATATAATGTGCAATACGTTGCACAGTCTGCTTCTTGCCTAGCGCTTTACATAATGAGAAAATAGGTAATGATACCTTTTCACCAGTAATCGCCTTTCGTAATTCCATGATACAAGCCCCTAATGAAAGTGTATAACGTTCTGCTAAATCACGAAACTCAGCTACCAGTGTTTGTTCATCTTCTTGCCAATGAGCAAGAAGAATCTTTTCTATCCCCTTTACTATTTCTGGATACGTGCAAGAAAGACCAGAAACATCAGGAGACTGAACAAGAGGCCTGAGCAAATCTCTTACATCAGCTAATCTCTTTAGACGTGGACGTAAAAGTGATAGTAAATATTCAACTTTCTTCTGGTTAATATGCCAATCATATCTCTCTAGTTGTTCCTGTATCAAAGTAAGCAGTTGGTAATCTGATAACTTTTGAATGTAGTAATTATTAAACCAATCTAATTTCTTTGGATCAAAAACAGAAGGTGACTTATTAAGAGAAGATAATGAAAACAATTTTTCCAATATATGTCGATCCAAAACGGTAGTCTTTTCATTATATGCATAACCAAGCAACACAATACAATTTACAAGAGCCTCGGGTAAATACCCCACTTCACGTAACCCGCGTATGTTCATTGCATCATTTCTTTTTGATAATTTCTGACCATCTGCTCCCAAAACAAGGGGTAAATGACAAAAGATAGGCGTTTTCCACTGAAATGCTTGATATAAAATCACGTGCAGTGGAGTAGATGGAATCCATTCTTGTGACCTCATCACATGGCTAATACACATAAGATGATCATCTACTACATTAGCAAAATGATAGGTCGGATTACCATCAGATTTGATCAAAACTGGATCTTGAAGTAAATCTTTGCAAGAATAGGTAATTCTACCTAATAAAACATCATGAAATGATATCCGCTGTTCTTTGGATGGAAGCCGCAACCTAACAACCTGTGAAGACTTACCAGCATGTTCCTCTTGTGAAATATATGCCTTACCAATAGAAATTAACTTTTGCGCATATACAGTATAAGTATCAGAACGCTCTGATTGTATATAAGGCCCATAGTCTCCTCCTACATCAGGTCCTTCATCCCATTGAATCCCTAACCATGAAAAGATTTCATAAATATCCTCTAGTGCATGAAGATGAAAACGAGTACGGTCGGTATCTTCAATTCGTAGTACAAAAGTTCCTCCTTGAGACTTGGCAAAGAAATAATTAAATAGTGCAGTACGCACACTACCAACATGTTGCAGGCCTGTGGGCGAAGGTGCATAACGAACTCTTACTTTCATATTATATAAAATGATCTCCTTGCATATCTCAGATTACCGGCTTACATAAGAAATTGCAAGGTTATTCCTGTCGATACTCTTTTAAGAAATCAGTCAAGTGGTCCATAGCTTTACCTAGAGTAATGCGATCAGCAAGAAAAACAATTCGGAAATGATCAGGATGCATCCAAGCAAAGCCTTTCCCATGTATAAGAAGTACATGTTTTTTTAAAAGAAAATCAGTACAGAACTGTTCATCATCTTTTAGATTAAAAGTGTTTACTGACAATTTAGGAAATACATAAAACGCTCCCTTAGGTTTTACGTAACTGAGTCCCTCAATCATATCGAGTTTCTTCATCAAAATCTCTCTTTGTTCCCATAACCGTCCTCCCGATTGAAGTAAGGATTTTAGTCCATGGTCTGTTGATAAAGCTGATGGGACTACATACTGAGGGAGTGCAGGAGCGGACAATCGAAGAGAACATAATAAATATAATCCATCAACAAATGACTGTATTTCTTTTGTTTTCCCGCTAAGAGTCATCCATGCGGTTCGTAATCCTGGAGCCCTATATATCTTAGAGAGCCCTGAAAAGCTAATGCATAAGGTATCTTTCACCAACATGGACATGGGAACACTCTCTACATCATCATAAGTAACTCCTTCATATATCTCATCACTCAATATTACAAGCTGATGCCGAGCAGCAATATTTGCAAGTTGTTCCAATAAAACTTTTTCATAGACCGCTCCTGTAGGATTATTTGGATTAATAACTAGAATAGCACGACTCTTAGCAGAGATCTTTCGTCCAATATCATGTATATCAGGATGCCATCCCGCATGTTCATCACATAGATAGTACACAGGCTTTCCTCCTGCTAACGCCACAGCAGCACCCCATACTGGATAACACGGTGCGGGAAGTAACACTTCATCATCTTTTTCTAATAAAGCATCCATGGCAATGCGAGCTAATTCGCTCACACCAGCCCCAAAAAATACATGTTCAGTCTGTACTGATACATCTATTTTTTTATATTTCTCCTGTACCGCTGCAATTGCCTGAGGAATGCCACGTGAAGGTGCATAACCGTGCCCCTTCCCTTGTCGGAAATACTGAATCATTTCTTCCTGCAATTGAGATGGTATAGGCAATCCAAACGGTTCAGTATTGCCTATATTAAGAGATACAATTGGCACATTTTTCTTCTTTAAAGACTCGGCCTGCAATAAGAGTTTTCCACGTAACGCATAATCAACATTCGAAAGTCGAGAAGAAGAACGTAACATAATTAAGCATACCATTTATTTAGTAATAAAGTAAACAGAAATATATTTGCTTTACATTATTATTAAAATTACAATATAATTTAGTTATTATTGATAATTCATTTATTGAAGAAGAAATAAGTAACTTGCAAAAGCAAGAGGAAGAGTTTTATTATTTTCTCGATCAAGACTATATGCTAGTCCCCCCTCATACTAATATATCTGACAAACTTATAGAATTACTTAAGAAATACCGTTATCGTAAAGTATATAAGAGAGCATTGCCTCATGAGTCACAAGAAGAAGAAAAAGAATCTGCTACTAAACCCTTATCATCATCGACTTTGAAACATATCAGTCATGAATTGCAAAAGATGAATGAGGCTCGTAAATTGTTTATTCAGCTTACCGAACGATTTATCGATTTAATAGAAGAAATGCGTAAGGGGCTCTTCGCGGCTAGACTTTTGCCAAATGAGTTCGCACATAACATCATTGAAAAAGTAAAACAAACAGGCAACTATCTACTACGCCTTGAACATTTCTCCGTAACTGACAAAACAAAATACACTGCAGAACAAGCTGTGAAAACTGCTCTATTATGTGCTGCCATTGCCTATAAACAAAAATACTCTTATTATCGTTGGATAGAACTTACCATAGCAGGACTTTTACACAATGTGGGATTTACCAGAATACAACCTGAATTATACCAAAAAGATATTTTATCACCTGAAAAACGAAAATTGGTTACCATTTATCCATACCTCGGCACACAAATCGCAAAGGAAATGAAATTATCTCCCATCATTTGCACGGCTATTTTACAATGCCGAGAAAATATTGATGGAAGCGGCTATCCACAAAAATTAAAGTCCTCACAAATATCAGAGTTTGCAAAGATTGTATCCATCTGCAGCGCCTATGCTGCCTTGGTCTCCCATCGACCTTATAAGGAACAAAACATAGACGGGCATATGGCTCTCGCAACTATTATTAAAGAGAATGGAAAAAAATATGACCGTCAGGCAACACAATTATTATTGAGTACTATTTCGTTATTTCCTATTGGAACGTTTGTTGAACTAGAAAACAAACAACAAGGCATTGTAATAGAAGCACATGAAACAAACCTCCGCGCTCCTCTTGTACGTATTATTGCACAAGATTTTCATCCTTTACATGAAATACAAATTGTAGCAACACAGGTAACGCCTCACAGGATTGTGCGGACACTAACATATGAAGAAAAAAAAAGATTCATGTACCTGCTCTTTCCCGAATAAGTCTAAAAGAATATTGTAATAATTTAACTATAAAATCATTAAAACTCAAGTGGAGCAAAATATCCACTATCTATTCGTCCACTGCGTGTAAAATAATGTACTTGAAGAGATAGAGGTATATAGGCACGACCAAAATCACTTTGTACAAGGCTTTCATACTCCAACGCATAATATCCTGTGTTCATACGTACAATATCTTCTAGCAAAGGTGTAATTCCTTCTTCTTGATACAAATAGTATGTTTTCCCTCCCGTAAACTGTACCATATACAATAAAGCATCTGAAAGCGAATCATACTTATTAAGCACTACCGCATCAAAACGAATGCGATTGTTTTTTAAATAATGAGCAAGTCTTTCTACATGTGCAACATCCATATCATTGGACATGGCTCCGTGCGTAAAATAAGTAATTGTCCTTTTCTCTTTACTTCCAATAAGTAACTGAGAAGCTGCTAACTGCAAACCCCGTGACATATTCCATTGCTTACTAAACATATTCTTTTGCAGCGAAAATGCCACTTCAGAATTTATAGAGCTTAATACAATCGGCTGCTGAGTTGAAGAGATAATACGAAATAATGATTTAGAATCTTGATAATTTCTTATAGAGTTTTTGGTAATATTGAGTGCATCTTGGAGAAGTCTTTTATTTTGCAACATATCGAGAGAACTTTCAAAAAGCAATACTGTGTCAACAAACTTTGTACCATTCCTTTTTAAATTCAATGATAGTTGTGGAACTTGAGCGTTTTTCTCAAACAACGAAAAGTTATTTACATTCAATCCACTAATAGGTTGCCCAGTCCAATCCCTTACGGTAAATTCTATAACCACACGAGGAAACGCACTAAATCGGATTTTCTCAATCCATACAAAAAACCCAGAATGCACACGCGAATAAGGGAAAAAATATCTGAGAGTACTGTTCTCATTATCAGATACGATAATACTACCATTTGCATCACGATCAACTCCTAACAACTGCGTAGCTCCTTCAGCTTGAAAGGAAGATAATATAGTATTATCTTTCAGATTAAATATAACAACTTTATTAGGTGTATTCATAAGGAAAACACCTTTTCCTAGACTACGTAATGCTTCCGCTTGTTTCTCGACAATAGCATAGCTTGCCACATGATTACCATTATAATCAAACTCTTCTATACTCGCATCATCAACTACAAATATTGAACTCCCTTCACTTGCAATCCCTCGTGGGTTCTGCAAACCTGGGAAATCTTTACTTTTCTGACCAAACTGTAAAATAAAAGATCCTTCTTGATCAAATTTAGATATCCGTTTGTTGCCATAATCACTTACATAGATATAGCCTTTATTATCTACACAAAGATATTGAGGTCCCACAAATTCTCCATACCCTCTTCCTAATTTTCCAAATGTAGCAATTGTATTACCATTTTTATCAATCTTAGAAACTCTGTTGCCACCAAACTCACTTACAAAAAGCATACCTTTCCGCTCAATTACATCAAAAGGAAGTTCGAGCTGCGATAAAGCTCCAGCAATATGTCGAATAATACTCCCTCCTGCATCAACGTGTAAGACTTCATTTGTTCCCATAGAAACAAGATAATATGTTCCATCATATTTAGCTCTGATCATAGCAGGGTGGAAAAAAATCTTTTCTTTTTTCTGCAAGCCTTGTATAACAGCCGCCTCATAGTATTGTTCTGATATATATATTTTATTGGCAAACTGCTGTTTGTTTGTAGTGAAGAAATCGATTAAATAGGAAAGCACTGCGGATCTTTTGATGGTGTTGACTGTTTTCCACTCATCAATTGCAGCAGTTGTATATCCCGCTGCCAAATACGCATTTCCCAACCATTTGCGTGCTTGAATATTGTTTGGATCAATCGAAAGAACGCGTGTAAAAGAAAGAATTGCTTCTGAATATTGCGCACTATGATACGACTGTACTCCCCAGCGAAACTCTTCAGCTGCCTCAGCTTTTTTAACATCTATTTGTTGTGCATAAATTGAGAAAAGAGAAATAAAAAACAGAGAAAAAACAATTCTCATTTTCCTTTGATCCCTTGCTTAACAACTTGCAACCTTTCTTGCATTTCAGGAACAGAAGATCCGCTCAAAGCTATTGCTTTTTCAAGCATCGCTCGCGCTTCTTCAAGTCTTTCCATCCTATAGTAGACTAATGCCAAAGAATCAAGATATGCAGGATTATTTGGTTGTTTTTGCACTGCTTTTTTGCAGCATGTGTAGGCTCTTTCGAGATCAAGGTTTTTTTCTGCAAGAATATAACCCACAGAATTAAGCGCATTTGAGTTTTCCGGATCCAGTGCGAGTGCCTGCCCCAACTGCTGTAAACTCCGATCAATCTGCCCGCGTGAATACGCTATATGTGCCAACGCCGCATATATTTTTGCCGACTCATAGCCTTCATGGGTAAGCGAAAGAAATTCCCGCTCAGACTGAATATAGTTTCCCATGACTGCATAGATATACCCTAAGATCATACGGCACTGATATACATATGCAAATCCCAAGTGAGAATCTACTACTTGTTGAATATACAACAGTGCATTACCAAACATTCTTTTATGTGTATAACACAATCCCACATAATAAAACAACATAAGCCGCTGATTATCATTGGAGGGGGTAGCATGCAAAAAAACTTCCAATGCTTTAGTATACTCTCCTCGCTTATATAAACGTAAACCTTCTGAAACTTGCACCTTTTTCATAATATCTCTTTCACTCTATATGCCGCATCTTGGATTGCATCTGCTGACAGAAGACTTACTGAGACATACCCTTGTTGCACCACTAAGCGATCTTCTTTATGAGAAGAATCAGAAGAAAGAGGCTCTGCAGAAGTTGTTGTTTCTACCATCCACATGTTTTCAGACATTTGATGAAACACACTCTCTCCTCGGTAAAAATTACGCATAGGAATAGTTTGCATATAATCAAGGGGAATGTTTTGATTGTTAGGAATATTAATATTGAGAAAATACCGTGTCCTACACATCGTAAGCCATTCTTTCCACAAAGATGCTATGTATTTTTTCACTGCATCAAAATAAAACAATCTCTTATCACCTGTATTATCAACAACCAAAGAGATGGCCATAGCAGGTACATTATAGTACGCAGCCTGACATGCTGCAGCTACGGTTCCAGAATACCAGATATCTCCTCCAGTATTTTGACCAATATTAATACCAGAGATAAGTAGTTCGGGGTTCTCAAAAAGAGATCCCTGCATACGTGTAAGCATAAAACAATCCACTGGACTCCCACTACAACTATATGTATTAGATGAAATACACCTTACCCTTAACGGCATGTGTAGTTGTATAGAAGAAGAGCATCCGCTCTTATCAGTTTCTGGAGCCAGGATGAGCACATCGTGCTCCTCGCTTAATATATCATATAACACATGAATGCCAGGACTATAGACTCCATCATCATTGGTAAGCAATATTCTCACAGTTCCTTTAAGTCTCCCATTGTATAGTACTGAAATCGTACATATATGACAAGTATTGATAATTATTAAAATATGATATTATAGTTTTAATATGAAAATCTGGCAAAAGATATCATATCCTCTTTTTTCAGCTCTTCTGCTTTTTTTAGCAACTCCTAATCATTTTTTTCTTAGTGGAATTCCGTGGATCGGATTCTTTGCATTAGCTCCGCTTTTCTTAGTGTTACAGTATTCACATAAAAAAGCCTTTCTTTACGCTTTAGGATATTTCTTTGGTCTATTAGTTAGTTTACTTCAGTACAGCTGGTTAGCATCATTTCGTGCATATGCAATATGGGCACTCCTCTCCCCTGCCTTGGCATATGGTATATATTATTTTATTCTCATTGTTACATTGGCCAAATATAGTCGCGTTTCACGTATAACACGCCCTTTTTATATTGCTGCTATCTGGACAATATTTGAATTCTTAAAATCAATAGGATATCTTGGGTTTCCCTGGGGAATGCTTGCGAATTTAAGCTCAGCTATGATACCTTTGATACAAATAGCAGATATCACAGGTATGTGGGGACTCAGCTTTTTATTCGCACTCAGCAATGCTGTGCTGGCAGAGTCCCTCACTTGCCCACACTCTTCGCTATCAGCTGACACAATAAATCCAACATATTCAAACCCGATACTTTCGATTATATCATTAGCAAGACAAGGATTATTCTTATTGTTACTATACACTATTGTACTTGCTTATGGATGGTATCGTTTAACTCAACCTATTCCTATCCGAGAACACATTTCAGCGGTACTCCCTCAACCCTACCAAGACCCATGGAAAAATATTCCTTTAAATAACTCGATTCGGCTTATACAGAATCTCTCCCAAAAGGGTATTAATACATTAGGAAAGCCCCCAGATCTGCTCATATGGCCTGAAACATACCTTCTCATGCCATATATGGATCCCTCTTGGGAAGTTTATAATCAAACACCCCCAGAATATCCATTAAGTAAATTTCTCAAAGATCACAATACCTATTTGATGGTTGGAACGCCTATAGTAGAAAACAACAAGTGGTATAATGCTGCTGTCTTGATCAATTCAGAAGGAAAAGTAATAACCAATATATACAAAAAACAGCATTTGGTCCCCCTGGGAGAAATCCTCCCATGGTGGGATGTTCCTTTTATGCAAAATTTTTATACCAATGTAGTGCATATTAGCTCTACATGGTATAGCGGAACTGTCCCCGATATATTTGAGCTTCCACTAAAAAACGGATCCATATTAAAAATAGCTCCGCTTATTTGTTTTGAAGACTCTTTTGCTGATCTCACTCGCACATATATCAAAAAAGATGTGGACATACTTGTGAATATCACGAATAATGCCTGGTCAAGTGAATATTCTACACTATTTCAAAATCTTGCCGCTGCACGTTTTCGAAGTATTGAATCAAGACGTACATTTATACGGGCTGGAAACTCTGGAATGACTCAAGTAATCGATCCATGGGGAAAAATATTATATGAAATCCCTGCCATGCGCACAGATGTCTTGGCAATCAAATCTATTCCTGTATATGTACCAATACATGAAACATTCTATCAATACCATGGTAATTTTATTATATATATACTTATACTGACTTTTCTTATTGCTATTGTGAGGGACTACTTTAAACAAGACTTTCCAAAGAAAGCTCCAAAGAAAGCTTTAAGAAGAAGATATAACAGACAATAGAATAAAACTACTTACTCTACGATATTTCAGCTCTTAATTCTTAATATTATAACGTCTTTTAAACTTGTCTATCCGACCAGCAGTGTCAATAAGCTGATGCTGTCCTGTGTAAAAGGGGTGCGACGCACTTGAATGTTCCACTTCATAAAGTGGATACGTTTTCCCATCCACATATTTTACAGTATCCTTTGTTTTTACTGTCGAACAGGTAAGAAACATAGCTCCTGTAGTTGTATCCCTAAAAATAACTTCCTTATAATTGGGGTGTATATCTTTTTTCATTACTTACTCCTCATACATTTTATACATCTGTATTCATAGATCGAAGGAATTCCTCATTAGTTTCAGTTTTTTCCATACGGTCAATAATTAGTTCAATAATTTCTATATCATCCATAGGCTCTATTACTTTACGGAGCACCCACATTTTCTGCAGTTCCTCTGGAGTTAATAAAAGATCTTCTCTTCTTGTCCCCGTTCTTTTTATATTGATAGCAGGAAATAAACGTCGGTCAGAAACCCGCCGATCAAGATTTACTTCCATATTCCCTGTTCCTTTAAATTCTTCGAAGATAACTTCATCCATTCTACTGCCTGTTTCCACCAGCGCAGTAGCAAGTATCGTTAAACTTCCCCCATGTTCAATATTCCGAGCTGCACCAAAAAATCTCTTTGGTTTATGCAATGCATTTGAGTCAACTCCTCCTGACAAAATTTTTCCAGAGGTTGGTACAATTTGATTGTAAGCTCTGGCTAAACGAGTAATAGAATCAAGCAAAATAACAACATCCCGACCATGTTCTACCAAACGTTTTGACTTTTCTATCACCATCTCTGCTACCTGCACATGCCGTGTAGCCTGTTCATCAAAGGTTGAAGAAATAACTTCTCCTTGTACATTCCGTTGCATATCAGTGACTTCTTCTGGCCGTTCATCAATAAGGAGCACAATAAGATAGATTTCTGGATGATTCGCAGTAATCGCATTGGCAACTTTTTGAAGCAATATTGTTTTTCCAGTGCGAGGAGGAGATACAATTAGTCCTCTCTGACCTTTACCAATCGGGCAGAACAAATTAATAAGTCTTGTAGAAATATCCCCTGATTTTGTCTCTAGATTAAGTCGCTCATTAGGATACAATGGGGTCAAACTCTCAAAAGGTACGCGTGTCTGCGCTACTTCAGGAGGCGAGAAATTAACTTTCTCTATCTTTAGCATGGCAAAGAAGCGCTCATTATCTTTAGGCGCTCTGATTTGCCCATAAACAGTGTCGCCCGTTCCTAAATTAAACAATCTAATTTGTGAGGGTGATATATATATATCATTGGGTCCTGGTAAATACGAATTTTGCGGAGATCGAAGAAAACCAAAACCCTCGGAAAGCGTTTCTAAAGAACCATAAGCGTAAATTATCTTTCCACTCTTGGTATGAGCTTTTAGAATAGCAAGTATAATTTCCTGTTTCTTAAGTGATACTAACTGTTCATCACCAATACCCTTTTCTCGTGCCAGTGCTCTTAATTCTCGTATACTAAGCAATGCAAGATCATTGATACTAAACTGATCTTTGCTCTGCATTTCGTCCTGAGAAGGTAATCGTTTTTCCATACGCGTATTCGGTAAGTGTTGATTCGTCTGCAAGGGTTTTTTAACTTTCTTACTTAAATACACATCTTCTGTTTTAGTATCTTTAACCAACGATACTCGCATTCTTTTCTTCGAACTTTGTTTTCGACCTGCAGAAGATATAATCGAATCTTCTTGATACTCAGTTTGTAATTTTTTTTCCACTCATTACTCCCTTGTTTTTTTTAAAGCCATGATAATAAATTGTTACTGATTAGCTTCCACTGATGATTTTAACTACGGACCTTATTATTATAAGTTCATTCTTACTTATTTTCAAGTACTTTTTATCATTTTTTTATATTTTTTTTAATATGTTAATAATTTCAGTTCAAACCGTGGCATTTTAAAGCTCAGTGCGGATTGAGGGACTGTGTACAACAGTAGAAAAATAAAGAAAGCAACAAGAACATCTGCTAAAAGACCTCTCACTTTATTGCGTGAACCCCTGATATGCGAAATGAATAAAATATATTTGTGATCTTCCCACAGACATGCAGCATATGCATACGGTTTTTCACTCATTTTCTTCTGTGCATACCCTGTTACCGAAATAGCACAGGACACATTTGCCTTCCTCTTAATAGTTTGAGCCATTTCTAAAGCACACTCGGCAGATACTTCACCTTTCGTGTTTAATGTTCTCTCATTAATATTAAGTAAAGATATTTTGGCATCTCTTCCATAGCATACAACAGATCCCCAAAATACCAATGAACTACCTGACAAAGAAACAATACGAGATGCAAGCAATCCACCAGTACATGACTCAGCCATTGCAATATTTAAATTTCTTTTCCTCAGTAAGTAAGATAATTGCTTATAAAGCTTCTTTCTTTGTTTTAATATTTTAATGAAATATTTTTTAAAACTTTTTGGGCTTACCTGATCATTCTTGGTCATTTTTCAATTGTGCCAACAATTGTTCAGGACTTGCAGAAAAAATATCAATATTCGAAGAAACTTTTAGCATTTCACAACGCCCTTCAAAAATACATCCATCTGCAACACGAAACTGTGCTGATCGTATATTGCCACGCACAACACAACTTGATAACAACTCTACTTCTTTGCTTGCTTCGATATCTCCTTCCACCATTCCTCCCACAATAATGGTTTTCGCTTTAATATTCCCAAAAATCTTTGCTTCTGGTGCAATATAAAGTAGTCCAGATGAACTCATCGTGCCCTCATATGTTCCACAAAAAGCTAGTGCTTGCGAAAATTTCAGTTCTCCTTTCATACGAGTTTTCTTCCCAATACAGGTAACAAAGGGAGGAAGAAATTCTCCTTCTGGAGTAGTGAAATAAAATGAAGCAGTATTAGTCTTTTCTTTCTTTGCCATCTCCTACCATTTCTTCCACATATTGTCGATACTTTTTATAATGTCGCTCAAGCTTAGCTACAGACAGTTCATTCAGCTTTAACTGTTCTCTTTGCTGTTGAAGTTTTTCTATTTTCTCGCGTAATGCACGCAATGCGGTAAGAATTTCTCGTGATTTATCATGCACTTCTTCAACATATGCCTGTACCGACTTCTTATTACCTGGTTCCATACGCTCTGCACCAGTATTTATAATCCGTATAGGATCTTCAATATGTTTAGTAAAATAGATTAGTGAGTTATTCATACTCTCAATTAACGCCAAACTACGTTCACGTTGAACAAGCTGTTGCACAGTTGCTCTCTGTTTTAATACTACATTAATACGCACAAACAACTCGGTAAAATTAAATGGTTTGACAACATAATCCTCAATACCTAAATCAAATCCTTTTACTTTATCTTCTACAGACCCCATTGCAGAAAGCATAATAATAGCCACCTGACTTTGTGATTTGTATTGCTCATCTTCTTTTAACGTTTTTACAAACTCCCACCCCGTCATACCAGGAAGAATATTATCTAGCAGTACAAGATCTATCTTTTTTTCTTTTAAGACCGAAAGAGCAGTTTCTCCATCTGAAGCAGTACTAACCGTTACACCTAATTTAGAAAACATTACATCAAAAAAATCCCTTATCGTAGTATCGTCATCAACAACAAGAATGGAAGCATGTTTTACATCCATAGTTTACTTTTCCTCTCTCGTTTCAGTAATCTCCCACACCATCTTTTTTAATTCTTTTCCTGGCCGAAATACAACCACACCATGGTCTTCTACGTGTATTTTTCGAGATGGATCCGCTGGGTTATGTGCGTTATCTCTTCCTTTTCTTGTTCTGACAAGAAAGGTTCCAAACCCACGAAATTCAATACTGTAATCGTTTGATAGTTTACTTTTTATTCGATGAATAAAAACATCAATAATGTTCTGCACATCGGACAACCGCATATGAGAATGATTATATACTTCATGCACAATATCTAACTTTGTACATTTCTTCTTAGGCGTTTTGCTTTCCAAAATGGGCTTTAAAATCATTAAGCTTCTTAGCAAGTCGCGACTTAGTACGAGCAATCTTATTCTTATGAAATATTTTTTTTGTGCCCGCAGTATCCAATACTCGACTTGCTACAGAAAACAGCTCTTCAGCTTGTTGTATGTTATCTTCCCGTAATGAGAAAAGATACTTCTTCACCGCGGTACGTACAGAACCCCTAAATGACTTATTACGTGTCCTTCTTTTTAGACTTTGTCTGTGACGTTTGGCCGCCGAACTACTATTCAAAACACTCTCCTTTCACCTTATATGATCTACCATATATTAAACCATCCATCCTGTCAAGTTGTTTTTTGGAAGGATTACTAGTATACTTAAGAAGTTATATGGTACAACAATCAATACATAAAGTACACCACATAAAAGAATTAGCAGGTAACGCATTTATTATTCGCTTTGATCGAGGATCATTTGACTTCCAGCCTGGACAATATATTAATATAAGTCTAGCTAATGATACTGAGATACGGGAATACTCAATATATTCATCTATTCACGATCCCTTTCTTGAAGTACTGATTAAAGAAGTACATGGAGGTTATCTTTCAAGAAAATTAAAGAAATTAAAAAAAGGAAATCTATTATACATAGAGGGACCGTTTGGATACTTTTTACTCCCAGAAAAAGCACAATCGGTAAAAAACTTCTTTATTGCCACAGGAACAGGTATATCTCCCTTTCATTGTTTTACCTTATCCTATCCTCAGCTTAAGTATACCTTATTGCACGGTGTGCAAACTGCGACCTATGCGTATGAGCGTGAATGTTATATGGCAGATCAATATATTCTTTGCACTTCAAAAGAAAAAACAGGTGCTTTTGGGGGAAGAGTAAGTGATTTCTTGAGACTGCAGAATATTGATCCATCCGCATATTATTTTCTTTGTGGAAATTGCGATATGATTTATGAAGTACACGACATTCTTATTGATGCTCAGGTATCTACAGAACATATTTTTGCAGAGGTGTATTTCTAATGAATTATTATCTGATAGCATTAGGATGTCAAATGAATCTATCGGATGCTGAACGTATTCGAACTATATTAAAAAGAATGGGATACGAAGAAGCAACAAACGAGCAAGATGCTCACATTCTAGGAGTGGTAGCTTGTTCTGTTCGGCAAAAAGCCATAGATAAAGTGTATACTAAAATAAACACATGGAATAACTGGAAGAAAGAAAAAAACCTTCTTACCTTTCTTTCTGGTTGTGTCCTTCCTACAGATAAGAAAAAACTACTTACACGCTTTGATTTTATCTTTGATATAAAAGACCTTGTGCAGCTTCCTCAGATGATTCGAAGTTATGGTATTCTTACTCCCATATCTTTCAATGCTTATCATTCTGTACAATCATTTTGGGATGTCCCCGCCTCATATACATCGACTTTTGAGGCATATGTACCTATTCAAAACGGATGTGATAAATTTTGCACCTTTTGTGCAGTACCCTATACAAGAGGACGGGAATACTCCCGCCCCTCATCAAATATTCTCCAAGAAGTACAAACACTTATTATGAAGGGCTATAAATCTATTACATTACTCGGACAAAATGTCAACAGTTATGGGTTAGATAACCCTAAAAACGAAATTAATTTTGCTGAGCTTCTTCAAGAAATTGGTAAGATAGGCAATCAAGCACAACAAAAATGCTGGATCTATTTCACTTCACCCCATCCTCATGATATGACAGAAGATGTACTCCATATAGTACGGCAATATCCTGTATTAGCAAAGAATATACATCTTCCCCTACAATCGGGTGATGACAAAATATTGATTCGAATGAATAGGAATTATCGTGTATCCCACTATAGAAAAATTGTGCACAGAATTAGAGCGTTACTTCCCAATGCTACACTTTTTACGGATATTATTGTGGGATTTTCCGATGAAACAACAGAACAATTTCTCAATACAGCACAAGCTATGCAAGAATTTCGTTATAACATGGCTTTCATTGCACCGTATTCACCTCGTCCAGGAGCCGCTAGTTATCGATGGAAAGATGATATAACTATAGCAGAAAAGAAATCACGTTACCGTCACCTTACCAAGATTCTTGCACAAACTGCTTTGATGCACAATCAAGACTATATAGGGAAAGAATGTAACATTCTAATATATGCTCCAGCACGAAATGAAGGATACCTTAATGGTAGAACTGAAGGAAGAATACCCATCCAAGTGACCTCTAATCAAAAAGAATTAGTCGGTACATTTCAACGTGCATATGTTACACATGCACAACCATTCTCATTATTTGGCCGAATCATATGACACATAAACGCGTCGCAATACAAACATTAGGATGTCGTCTTAATCAATATGAGACAGAATCAATTGCCACCTTACTAAAGAAAAGAGGGTATGTCATGGTAGCATTCACTGCAAACGCGGACACATATATTATTAACACATGTACCGTTACCAGTCAGGCAGATAGGAAAAGTAGAAACAGTATTTTTCGAGCCTTGCGCACAGAAAATGAACATGCGATTGTTATTGCCACTGGTTGCTTTACAAAAGATCACGCACAGGAACTCTATCAAAAAGGTGTTCACTATGTAGTGAGCAATGAAAAGAAAGCATACATTCCAGATATTATTGATGCACACTTTCGAGGAGAAATTATTGATTTGGATTCCTATACACCTGCCAAATTTCAATACACGCTTCCATTGCCTCTGTTTCATACGAGAACCGCGATTAAGATCCAGGATGGTTGCGATAATTTCTGCACCTTTTGCATTATTCCCCATGTACGAGGAAGAGCAAAAAGTCGATCGATTGCAAGAATTCTTACCGATATACACCAAGCTATACGGATGGGTAGAAAAGAATTGATACTCACTGGTGTCAATATATCTCGATATCAATATGAAGCAAATTCCTTCACACAACTTTTGAAGGCGATCCTAGAAATTAAAGGTGATTTCCGCATCAGAATTTCTTCTCTTGAGCCAGAACATTTGAACGATCAATTCATAAAGCTAATGGAACATCCCAAACTCTGCCCTCATCTACATTTATGCCTCCAGAGTGCCAGCAATCGCATACTACTAAAAATGCGTCGTACTTATACAGTTGAACAATTTGCAAAAATTATAGAACGCATCCGAAAACAAAACCCTTTGTTTAATTTTACCACTGACGTTATCGTGGGGTTCCCCGGGGAAACTGAGAAAGATTTTATGAAAACATATACTTTTGCACAACAAATAGGATTCAGCCATATTCATGTATTTCCTTTTTCTGTACGGAAAGGAACACGTGCTTCTCGTCTACCTGAACAAGTTTCTCCCCAGCTTATTAAAGAACGGAGTGCTAAATTAAGAGCTCTCAGTATAGATAACACACACCGGTATCGGCTACAGTTTCTTAATAAAAAACAAAAGGTTCTCATTGAGAAAAGTGGTCTGCATAGTTTCGGATTGGGTGAATATTACCTACCTACTCGTATTAACGCTTCTTTAGAAATTAATACGTTTTATGATGCTACTATTACCGCTATTGATTCACATATGGATGATCCATGTCTTCACGCAGTATGTCCATGACACATATTATTATTACAAGCATAAAGAAAATCTGTGATGCCTGCAGGAGTTCAAAAGCATTCGGCATCTTGTCTCGTAAGAAAGCAGTATATGGTGAACTATATGCAAACGACTATGCACATGTATTTTATCTACCATTTCAAAACACACATTCTTACGCTGCTTACATTGGCTATATCAGTGCGACACATACTGTTCAGACTATCAGTTTCATAAACCAGTCTACTGTTATAGGAACATATGCATGTTTCGCAATATCAGATGGAACACAATCTTTTTACCCAGACATGCTATATCATGATATACCTCAATGCACCATCACCGACCCTTTCCTATTCTCTGCCTGTACTGCAGCTGCTTGTTTTCATCCTCCTCATCGTATTTTTTGTTTCCTGCTCAGTGACAGCCCTTCCAAGAATGATATAGAGAATATTAGTACCACTTTAGCACAAAGCGATTCATCCACACCCCTAGATGCTATTGAAGACTGGGTTCATTCGCTTCCTTTTTCCTTTACTATTCAACATCTTTTAAAAAAGAAAATACTAGCACATTACTCACGTCATCATACACTACCCTTTCAACATTGGGAAAAGATTATCAATCTTCATCATTCTCATACCTTATTAATACAGGCATTAGAACTATGAACTTCTCACATATATATATCGAAAAACAGTGTCAGACTCACCCAATTGCTCAGAAAATTGTTAAACAGTTCCCCCAAGCTATTATTATACCTATTACTCATTATAAGGAGATCTTCAATCGTCCGCAACAAAGTTTTGATGCACAAAAAAAAAACATTAAACTAATATTAGCAAAACGAGAAACACCCCGAGTATACGAAAGCACGGAACGAGTACGCAGTCGAGATGAGGAGAAACCACTTTATTATATTGATATGGTAAGAAACTGTATCTTTGACTGCCACTACTGTTTTTTACAGGGAATTCATAAAACAGCCAATATTCTTATCTTTGTAAATATTGAAGACTATTTTCAGGTAGTCGACAGCTTAACACACAAAAATGATGTTCTTGTTAGCATTTCCTATCTAAGTGATTTACTCGCATTGGAATCCTTGGGAAACATCAATCAACAATGGATAGAATATGCACGAGAGAAGAAAAACCTCACCTTAGAAACACGCACAAAAAGTGACAACTTCGCTGCCATTCAGCATATAAAACCTCATAAAAATATTATTTTGACATGGTCATTAAATCCTCAAATTGCTCAGAAATATGAACATGGATGTGCTTCTGTTGCAAACCGTATATTTCAAATTAAGAAAGCAGTGCATATGGGCTGGAGAATACGATTGGCATTTGATCCTATACTGCTTTTAGATAATTGGATGGGGGCATACCACAACTTTTTTCAAGACTTATTTACCCGCATTCAGGCTAAACAAATTGATGCGGTTTATGTGGGTGTATTCCGTATGCAAAAAAAACAGTACCGATACATTCAACTTAATCGCCCACACAACGAATTACTACACAGTGGCATTATTGAGAAAACAAACATGGTACACGCAAAAGAAGTCACACAAGTAAGAAGAGACTTAATCAACATGTTATGCAATTATATAGAAAAGAAAAAGATCCTATTTGTTCATGGATAAATCAATACAATATCCTGTGGCAGCACGTTGCAATCTATCCTGCAACGCATCAGAACAACTTTGAGGAAGCTCCGCGAATATTCGCACGCATATATCAGTAGCATAAAGTGCTGCATATAATGTCTGTTCATATTCTTTTATTGTTTTAAATAACGTTACCTTCCCCGTTATTTTTTGCCGTAGCATAACAGAAAGTTTCCCCTCCAACCCTAGCACCAAGGTAGATGACAAATCAAAATTGTATATATCATCACTATTATAAAACAAGTAAAGCGGAATACAAGGTGAATAATGGCGATATCTGCTATCGCCAGGCATTGTCTCCTTTTGATTCTTTAGAGAAGGCCCTTCTGCAATCTCTAATCTTGTTTTTTTTTCGATGTCATCACGGGTTATCACTCCTGGACGTAATATACGTATAGGGTATACTGTAGAATCCACAATTGTCGATTCCAAGCCATGATGTATCTTTGTTCCTTTCAGAGCAAATAATTTGACTGCCATATCAAGCTTCCGATACGCCTGTAAAATCTCTTGCAACATATCATATCGTGTAGGGCTAAGCATTCCAGATACATTCGCACTTGGAGCTGCAATGGGTATTCGACTGTTCTTTAACAAGGCCCTCGCTGTGGGATGATGGGGAATACGCACCGCCACTGTTGGACTTCCAGCACGCGCTTCGGAAAAAATATCACCTTGGCATGAAAGAACAACGGTTAAAGGACCAGGCGAGAATGCTCGTAAGAGAATTTCTGCTACTGGAGAAATAGGCAACAGAGATTTTATCATTTTGAGAGAATAAAAATGCACAATAAGTGGATTATCGATTGGTCGCTGCTTTAGTTGATAAATATACCGACATGCCTGTGCATTAGTCGCATTCGCACCCAATCCGTATACTGTTTCTGTAGGAAACAGGACTAACCCTCCTTCGTGCAGAACACGAACCGCTTGTCTAATACTTTGTACAATACTATGTCCTATCATGCGTATATGTAAACAAATCCATCTTCTATTTTAGTTTTATAGATTTTTAACGATTTAGTCGCAGGAAAATCTAATACTTTCCCCGTGCGTATATCAAACCGCGAACCATGTTTAGGACAGTATACATTACCATCAACTATTTCTCCTTCACTCAACGATGAGTATTCATGTGTACAAGAATTATCAGTTGCATATATTCCATCCTCCAACCGAAAAATAGCTATCTCTTTATTGCGATAACAATAAAGATAACTTCTTCGAAATTCATGCACACTAACTGCCTTTCTCCACTGGGCCATTTTATAGTGTACTTCGAATTCTTGCTCTAATATTTTCTCGGATTCTTTTTTCGAGAGGTGTGGGATAAGCAATAACAATCTCTTCCAAATATGCCTCAGTCAATATACTCCGTGCATCTTCCCCTGTATACCCTCTTGTTTGCAAGTAAAATATCTGATTCTCATCCAAACATCCCGTAGTCGATCCATGACTACAACGTAATTCGTTAGTATGAATCTCTAATGAAGGAATTGAATCAGCACGTGCTTCATCTGATAGCAGCACATTATTATTTGTCAAATAAGCATCAGTATGCACACCTCTTTCTTCCACACGAATTAAACCTTGATAAACTGTATGTGCCTGATCATTGATCACCCCTTTATACCAGGCACGGCTAAACGTATATTTATCTAAATGCCGTTGTATAGTACGAATGTCAATATGCTGGTCCTTATGGGGAACATACATACCATACAATAAGGCCTGAGCATATTCACCTGCAAGATTAGCTTGTACACGATACTTTGCGTACATAGCTCCCAAGACAGTTAGATAATGCTCAACAGTAGCCTGTTCTTCTACATGGAATGCATAATGAGCAAACACATACCAATTAATATTACATTGCTGCATAGAAAATATTTTCACTTTTGCACGAGTAGATGCAATCACATTCATTCCTTCATTATAGATCGCACTACTTTTTTTGTCGCTGTGTACTGTATGCACAATACTGACATTCGATTTTTCGCCAACAACTATGCTAATCATAGGAGAAAATAACGCATATTCTTTTTGGGGCTGCAAATCAAGTAAAATAGCCTTCTCCAACTTTACTCCTGCAGGAATGAATATGATGATATGTGGTTGCAGAAGCGCAAGATTCCACAACATAATACGATTATCCGCATATTCCTTGCTTTCTCTTAATAAATTTGTAAACCTCGAAAGATATGAAAATGTCTGGTCCATGTTATTGGAAAGGATAACCTGCCCCCCTGTTTGTTGAAATGAAGCATCTACACCCTGTTCAATTATATTTCCCTTCCAACGTAGTATTGCCGCATAGGAATCAGAAACATCAGCATGTTTTATTTCCTGTGCGAAACAAGGAGTATAATCGGCAAAGGGTATGTGTGATGGATCAGAACGACGCCATTCCTCAATACTACGATCAGGCCAGGATATATATTGCATATCATCCAAAGCTTCATACGAGATCTGTTTTTCCCATTGAGGAGCAACTCGCTTCTCAATAAGAGATTTATCTCGATCAATGAAAGCATCACAAGATAATGGCGCCATTATCCTATCGAGCCTTCCATTTCTAATTCAATCAACCTATTTAGTTCAACTGCATATTCCATGGGTAACTGCTTAACCAGAGGATCTAAAAAACCATTTACAATCATTACTGAGGCTTCTTGTTCTGAAAATCCTCTACTCATAAGATAAAAAAGCTGATCTTCACTTATTTTACTGACCTTTGCTTCATGCTCAATTGATACATTCTTACTCTTTATATCCATATAGGGATATGTATTGCTCACTGAATCTTTATCAATCAGCAAGGCATCACACACAACTTTAGATTGTGCATTCTCAACTCCTTCTTCCACTCTTATTAATCCACGGTATGTACTTATCCCCCCATCCTTGCTGATAGATTTTGAGGTAATAATCGAGCTTGTATTATGTGCCCTATGCACTACTTTCCCCCCAGAATCTTGCTCCTGTCCATTTCCTGCAAATGCAATAGACAGTATTTCACCATGTGCATGCTCTCCCACAAGGTGTACGGAAGGATATTTCATTGTCTTTTTGCTTCCTATGTTCCCATCTACCCATTCTACTGTTGCATGTTCGTGAGCAATCGCACGCTTGGTAACAAGATTATATACATTTGTAGACCAGTTTTGAACTGTACTATAGCGGACTCTAGCATGTTTGCAAGCTATAATTTCCACTACTGCCGAATGCAAGGAATCACTACTGTATGTGGGCGCAGTACACCCTTCCACATAATGTATAAAGCTATGCTCATCTGCAATAATAAGCGTACGTTCAAATTGCCCAAAGTTTTTCAGATTGATTCTAAAATATGCTTGCAAAGGAATATCTACTTTAACGCCAGGAGGTACGTATATAAAACTTCCCCCACTCCACACTGCAGTATTTAGAGCAGCAAATTTATTATCGGTAAGCGGGATTACTGTCGCAAAATATTTTTCCACTAATTGCGGATGCTTTTGCACAGCTTCTTCAGGCGAGCAAAAAATAACCCCTTTCGCAGCAAGGTCTTCTTGGATATTATGGTAGATCACTTCAGAATCATATTGAGCTCCTACCCCAGAAAAGAATTTACGTTCTGCTTCAGGAATACCTAAGCGAGTATATGTAGCAAGTATTTCTTCAGGTAGTTCTTTCCAGTCTTTCTTTTGTGCGTCTATTGGTTTTGCATAATAATACATATTATCGAAGCATAATTCACTTAGATCAGCCCCCCAATTAGGCATATCTTTTGAAAGAAAAACTTTCAGAGCCCGCAACCGATATTCCTTCATCCACTCCGGCTCCTGTTTTTCTTTCGAGATTGCACACACCACTTCTTCCGATAATCCCTTCTTTGTTTTAAAAACCGAAGAGTCTGGATAGGAAAACCCATACTTATACCCATCAATATCTATAGCAATTTTCTCTTTCATGAATCCTCCTTATCTACATATTGCTTTCGCAACCATTCATAGCCCTTCTCTTCAAGTATGCTCGCCAAAGAAGCATCTCCTGATGTGATAATTGTTCCTTTATGCATAATATGCACAAAGTTTGGTTTTATATAACTTAATATTCGCTGGTAATGTGTAATGATAAGTATAGTCATCGCCTTTTTCTTACGGAGATGGTTAATACCTTTTGCCACTATTTTTAACGCATCAATGTCCAATCCAGAATCTGTCTCATCTAATATTGCTAGGTGTGGTTGTAAAATCATAAGTTGAAGAATCTCCATCTTCTTTTTTTCTCCTCCTGAAAAACCATCATTCAAATACCGATTGATAAAACTATGGTCCATCTCCAGCACATCCATCAAAGAACGAAGCAACGTTATAAAATTTCTTCCACGCAAACTTTGAGGGTATAAGGTATCATATGCTCTTTTAAGAAAGCGTCCCACCGTAAGTCCTGGAACTTCTATTGGATATTGAAATGCAAGAAAGACCCCCAATCTTGCTCGCTCGTCTGGGCTCATGTGGGTAATATCAATAGCATCGGACAAGATTACCCCACTTACATTATATAAAGGATTACCCATAATGACATTTGCAAGAGTAGATTTTCCGGATCCATTTTGTCCCATTAAAGCATGTACTTTTCCTGTAGAAAATGTAACGTTTATCCCCTGGAGAATATGCACATCATCAACCCGTGCATGTAAATCCTTAAGTGTAATAGTCATTATATTCCTTTATACTGGATAGCCAAGTGTCAATCGTGCATCTTCACTCATAAAATCAATGCACCATGGTGGTGTCCATACTAATGACAAAACCACAGATGCAGCATCACATTTTTTTTCCAGCACGTGACGAATATCCTTTTCAATAACATCTGCAAGAGGACAGCCGGGAGTAGTAAGTGTATAATCTATTTCCACTTCACCTTTCTCAGAAACTTCAACCCTATATATAAGACCCACATCAACCACACTAATGCCCAATTCAGGATCTATTACATCTTCCAACGCCATCAGAATGTTACTCTTGCTTAACATTTTCTGTTAGTGTACGCTGAAGCCATATTTGTGTCAACAACTAGTAAGTAATTATGAGTAAATCTTTTTCATACAGTTGTATGAAAAATCCGCTATCATAGCCAATACATTCCTCACCAAAAAGGGATGACCGCTAAATTTACATAGTGCCCAAAAAAATTTTGCATCGCTACACCTGAGAACATCATGGGAAACGCACTCCAAAATTACGATATACAGCTATGTAAATACAGTATTACAAACTATCTAAATGAAAATACTTTATTACCTATCTGACAATCAGCAAAGAAAGATAAATAAGATTAAAATTTCTTATACAGGTTTTGCAGTAACTGTTGGCATGTCCGTTCCACAATAACATAAACCTTTTCAAATCCTTCTACCCCATCATAATAAGGGTCTGGCACGTCTCCATTCTCTTGCGGATCGTAATCCCGAAACAATTCAATAAGAGCCTTGGTCTCGTTTTCCGTAGCAACAAGACGTTGCATATGATGCATATGATCATGTGCCATAGCGAGTATATAGTCATAATACTGAAAATCGCTTATCCGTAACTGTCTCGCATAATGATCTAATACCAATCCATGAGCACGTGCCACTTTTCTCATTCTAGGATCTGCATTCTCTCCTTCATGCCATTGAGCATTTGTACCTGCCGATTCAATCTCAAAAGAGGTATCTAATCCCTTTTCCCGTATAAGATGCTCAAATAGTCTATGCGCAAGAGGACTGCGACATATATTACCTGTGCATACAAAAAGTAGTTTTATTGTTTCTCTCATTATTCTGCTTATTGCTTTTTTATTCGGATGTTATATAGCAATTACACTCATGTTATCAGTCGAAGTACTTGTAAAAGAAACTCCCACGTACGTGCTACCGATTTAATATTTACTCGTTCAAGAGGAGAATGGGCTCCTTCAATATGAGCTCCTATGGAAATAACATCCAGATTTCCCAGACGTTGTTTTAAAGCTCCACACTCCAAACCGGCATGCGCAATCTCTACCTTAGGTGTATATGAAAACATATCTTCAAAAACCTTCACACAAAATTCCATCAATGTGGAAACCTCAAGAGGTTGCCATGCGGGATATCTTTCGCTTAATTTGGCTTTACCTCCACCATGTTGTATAGCGGCCATTACAACAGAAGAAAAGTAATCCAAAAGGTGCTCAAAGAGCGATCGTTGACTTGCTAAAATATGCACTTTCCCTTTTTCCAAGCAAATACCTGCCAGATTACTGGATGATTCTACAATCCCTTTCACATTCCTACTCATACCCAATGGACCATCGGGAATAGTCAAAACCGTTTTTATTAATCTTTGTGTGCTCTCCTGTGTAAATACTTTAGATGGAAGTTCTGTTATCGAATATAATTCCATAAGAAAATCTGATTCGTCTTTGCCAAATTCAGCAGAGAAATCGCTTCTTGCTTGTTCAACATATTGATCTATCGCAAAGTTATGTGGTAGAGATAAAGAAACCGTAGCCTCACGAGGAATGGCATTGCTACGTATCCCGCCACCATTTAGATCATATAAGCATATAGTATTGGGCAGTCCATTAAGCAAACGAAACAAAAGTTTTATAGCATTCACCCGTCCTTCGTGAATCATCACCCCAGAATGCCCCCCCCGCAACCCACGTATCGTTAAACAGACACATTTATAGTCTGGTGGATTTTCTTGCCATTCTACCGCATATTCTCCACTAACAGTCTGTCCGCCTGCAGCGCCAATCCAAAAAGAACCTTCACGATCAGAATCAATATTGATAAGACGCTTTGCCGTCAAAAGTCGGGCATCTAAAGATTGTGCTCCCACTAGTCCCGACTCCTCATCTGCTGTTAAGAGCGCTTCCAACGGTGGATGCTTATGATTCCCCGCAAGAATAGCCAATATCATTGCAAATCCTATGCCGTTATCAGCTCCCACTGTTGTTCCTCGCGCAAATACCCATGTATCATCCTTACATAATTCTATCGCTTCCTTTCGAAGATCTTTTTGTATCGTCCCATCTTGTTCACATACCATATCAACATGTGCTTGGAGTGCGAGGGGATCACGAGAACCATTTGTTCCTTCTTTTTTTATTACAATGTTTCCTATACTGTCTTGTTCTACTGCTAACGCGTGAACACGTGCAAAATCACGCACATAGGTTCTTATTTTTTCTTCATATTTAGAACAGCGAGGAATCGAAGAAATATCTTCAAAATAGTGCCACACTTCTTGTGGATTAATATTATGAAGAACTCGAGCAACAGACATACTCACAGTATAATCTGCCAAAATGTATCATGCAAGGTATTGCCTGATAACGAAAAAAAGAATATCATTTCTTATTATGTTTTCTTTCTCCAGTAATGTCTTTGATATAGAGACTGTTAATCTTGCCGGCACTCGTGAATACATCCTAAGAGGGGGGAGAAAACTCTTTGACAAGCTTCCCCTTGCTTTCAAAGATATCAAAACTATAGGTGTTATTGGCTGGGGATCACAAGGACCCGCACAGGCACAGAATCTTAGAGATTCGCTAGTTCACACTCATCTTAAAGTAAGAGTGGGTTTACGTACACAATCAAAATCTATTACTGCAGCAGAAGCTGCAGGGTTTCATCAATCCGATGGAAGCTTAGGGGAAATGTTTGAGGTCATTCACGATAGTGATCTAGTTATTCTTCTTATTTCAGACTCAGCTCAGGCTGCATTATATCCAAAAATATTTTCTGCTATGAAAAAGAATGCTACACTTGGCCTCTCTCATGGGTTTTTACTAGGGCATATCAAGAATGAATTAGTCCAATGGCCGAAGGATATCAATGTTATTGGTGTATGTCCTAAAGGAATGGGTCCTTCTGTACGACGTCTTTATGAACAAGGTACGCAGACACAAGGGGCTGGTATTAACACCAGTTTTGCTGTTGAGCAAGATGTCACAGGTACGGCTGTAGATTACGCATTGGCATGGTCTGTAGCTTTAGGTGCCCCATTTGCATTTATAACTAACCTAGAGATGGAATATCGATCTGACATCTTCGGTGAACGCGGTATTCTTTTAGGTGCAGTGCATGGAATAGTTGAATATTTGTTTCGCTATTTCCAAACGCAAGATTATGATGCTGAATCTGCTTATTTACACTCGGTAGAATCGATCACTGGTCCCATATCCCATACGATCTCAAAACAAGGCATCCGTGCCGTATATGAAGCTATTCCAGACAATCAAAAAGACACATTTAAAAACGTATACGTACAAGCTTATGGACCTGCACAAGAGTTGTTGACTGAAATATATCAAGAAGTTGCTTCCGGAAACGAAATTCGTTCTGTTATTCTTGCAGGCGAACGTTTGAAATCATTCCCAATGGGAAATATTGATCACACTGAAATGTGGAAAATTGGTAAAAAGGTGCGTCAAGAGAGAGCAAAATTGAGTGTTCCGATAAACCCAATCACTGCAGGAATATATATTGCAACCATGATGGCACAAATAGATGTGCTGCGCAAAGAAGGACATACTTACTCAGAAATCATTAATGAATCAGTAATAGAAGCAGTAGATTCACTTAATCCCTACATGCATTATAAGGGAGTAAGTTATATGATTGACAACTGTTCAATCACTGCACGATTAGGAGCAAGAAAATGGGCTCCTCGCTTTGATTATCTTTTTTCGCAGCGGCTATGGGAAGATAAATATCTTAACAAAGAACTTTTTAAGAAATTTCTTCTCCATCCAGTGCATGATGCGGTTCACACACTATTACAATACCGGCCAAGCGTTGATATTGCGGTACAATAGGAAATATTCATAACAATTCTTCTGCTTTTCGTCGCATAAACATGAACATAGAGGCAAAGGTATTAGCTCTAGTAGGAGTCAACGATCCTTTAATATCAACTGCCTGTGCAAATTGGATCATGATATCCTCACACTCATATGCGACCTGTTTGGGTAAAAGTCCGTTCAATGCCTCGATAAAAATAGCCAAATAGCCTCTTATTACCTTTATTTGTGAATATCCCTGAAAGAAAACATATCCTTCTACCAACTTTAAGGAAATATAGACTTCCGATGCACACCCTGCCACTTTATTATCCTGTGTGCGAGCTTTTTTTTCTAATTCTGACAAAGATTCTCCTTTTTGAATAAGCATACGATACACCTCTAGCTTATCAAGCTCTCGAGCACTCTGTAATTGATCAGCCATAGTAATGAGAAACTGTCGCATATCTTCTAAGGTTTTCATTGATACCGTACAATTTGTTCCGAGTCACTCTTATCTTCAAGGTAAATGCCTATTTGTCGTAATTCTTTGCGAATCTGATCAGCCATAGCAAAGTCTTTTTTCTGCCGTGCTTCTTTTCTCGCATGAAGGAGAATATCAAGTAATGATTGAGAAAAATCATGTGTTAGCGCATGTTGCATGTGGTGGAGGCCTAAAAGAGTATCAAATACACGGATAAATACGCTTGCTGCATAAATACGTGCAAATTTTGGGTTGATCATATCTTGCACTGATGATCCCAATGTAAACATTGCCGCAATTTGTTTAGGTGTATCAAGATCATGATATATATAAGCTTCAGTCATATCAGCAAGAATATGCAATTGTGTCTCGCTTGAACGAGATTCAGAAGATGATATATCTGCATGCAGATTCTGTGCGATATCATAAAAACGCAATAGTTTCTTTAATCCCTCCTCGCTTGCTCTCAGCGCAGAAAAAGTGAAATGCATGACACTCCGATAATGACTCTGCAAAAAATAAAACCTTAATACCATGGGATCTACGGAATGTTCAGAAGATGCATTTTCTGAAAGAATATCATTCAGTGCAACAAAATTTCCCGTACTTTTGCTCATTTTTTGCCCGTCTACGGTAAGCATATTATTGTATACCCAAAATCGAGCAGGCATGCACTGATATGCCACCATATTCTGCGTAATCTCTGCTTCATGATGGGGAAATTGTAAATCAATACCTCCTCCATGTATATCAAATGTATTGCCAAGATATTTATTGCTCATAGTAGTACATTCAAGATGCCATCCAGGAAATCCCTTCCCCCAAGGCGAATTCCATTGCATGATATGTTTTGGATCAGCCTTTTTCCAAAGAGCGAAATCTAGTGGAAATTTCTTGTCGGATGTTCCTGTCACCGACCTGCTGGTTTTTAATAAATCAGCAATTGTTTTACGCGATAGCCGTCCATATCCAAATGCTTTATCGTATTTACGTAAATCAAAATATACCGATCCATTTGATTCATAAGCGTACCCTTTCTCAATAATCTTCTTCACCAAATCTATCTGTTCAGGAATATGTCCACTTGCTCGTGGTTCAATGCTAGGGGGGAGATTTCCTAAAGCATGATACATTTGATAATATTGGTTGCTATACTTTTGTGCCACCTCCATAGGTTCTAATCTTTCCATTCTTGCAGCTTTCTCAATCTTGTCCTCTCCTTCTCCCACATCTTCTGCTTCAAGATGTCCCACATCAGTAATATTTCGTACATAGCGTACCTTCTTATTTTGTGATAATAGAATTCTATACAGTACATCGAACACAACTGCATTACGGGCATGCCCGATATGAGGTTCTCCATATACTGTCGGACCACACACATACATGCCGACTGTATGAGTAATAGATGTGAAGATTTCTTTCTTACGAGAAAGATAATTATATAAAACTAGATCCTGCATAAAAGTTTGCTAAAACTCTGTTCGTTTTATAAGCACCCGTGCGCTTCTAGTGGCGAAGGGACTTGAACCCCCGACTTAGCGGATATGAGCCGCTTGCTCTACCAACTGAGCTACGCCACCAACAATATGATATGTATTATATCAATATAGTGCACTTCCTTCCAAGTAGATTAGCCACGAGGTGCTTGTGACGGGTTAACAAAATTGTTATTTTTCCATACGGAAAAATATAATGTGTGATCTCTTTCGTCTGATGTTAGTTTCCCTATTACGGTACCTGCTTTTACATATTCTCCTATCTGTACATGAGAATAATCCTGCCCTGCATACACATATACATATCCTCTTGAAGACTGAATAAGTATTACATGTTTGAAACTTGAATGAGGTCCTACATAAATTACTCTACCCGCCCGAACTGCTACCACTTTGCTTTCTTTTGCAGAAATAGCGATCCCTGGTAGTTTCCCTTTAAGGGGAGTATGTGTTCCAGACACCGGCCAAGTAAAACGTTTATTTTGGTTGCTTGTACTTCTATGCCTATTCCTACTTATATTCGTATTCTTCTGAGATCCAAGAAATGACACCCTACTATCTGGGACCAATAAGGTGCTTCCTTTTACTATTTTCTCTCCATTTAAATTATTCAACATTCGAATCATTTCTACAGACGAAGACAATTTTTGCGCTATACTGTACAATGTATCTCCCTCTCTCACCTTATATAAGTGTGGTATTTTTAGCGTTTTTCCAGAGAGTAATTCCGAGGGATCATTAATTGCATTAAACTGTTGTATATCTTCTACACTCACTCCATATTTCTTCGATATACTATATAAAGTATCACCTTTCTGTATCTGGTGAACAATCTCACCATGAAGAAATGAAACAACAAGAAAAAAGAGAATTCCTCGATATATATTATCCCTCATTAACTTGACTATCGGCAAAGAGCAGTGTTTTTATACCGCAAAACAATGAAAAGAAAAAAAATATAGCAAATATCATAATTTTTTTTAAAAAACTGTTGTATTTTTTGAAAAGGAGATTATACTTAGATGCATATAGGTTTATTATTTTTATATAATCGAGACTAATGAAAAAGACACTAAGAGTAAAAGCTTTTATTACATCCACAGTAACATGCTTATTTATTTTAGTTTCCCTCCTTTCATGTGCCACAAACACAGCATTATATCAAGCAATTAAAAAGGATTCAGTGTCAAGATTGGAAAAATGGACAATAAGGTCTCTTTCATCAATTGATAAGCCAATAGGTTCATACGGGTGGAAGCTAATTCATGCAGCAGCTTGGTACAGTAGCGATAGCGACCTTATTGATAGATTGATTATTAATGATTTACATCCATTTACTGCTGAGAAATTATTCGGAGCCACCCCTCTTCATATAGCAGCAGCTATGAACTCTTCACCAGAAATAATAAAAATACTTATTAAGAAGGGCAATTTAGTGGATGTTGTGGACAATAATGGTGAAACACCTCTTCATTGGTTTGCACGCTATAATAACAACATAAACATCCTCAGCACTCTCTTACAATACAACCCCCCTATTAACCAGAAAAACAAGCAAGGCAACACCGTTTTACATCTTGCAATTAAAAACAATCAGTCATATGGAATAATAAAACTTTTGGTCGATGCAAATTCCAATCTCAATCAAGAAAACAAAGAAGGCCTGTTACCCTTAAGTTTACTAGTCCAGTCGGATAAAGCAGACCCCTCAATAATAGAACTTCTGGTAACAAATGGATCATTCATTAATGATAAAACTCGTATCACAGAAGATACACCTCTCCATATCGCAGCAAGAGGAAATCGTAATATAAATATTCTCAAAGCTTTGCTTAATCAAGGAGCATCGACAAAAGCTTTGAATAAAAATTTACTAACAGCTTTACATGAAGCAGCTCAATCAAACAACAACCCAGAGATAATAAAACTTCTGGTAAAATATGGGAGTGCCATTAATAAAAAAGGAGGACTTTATGAGTCCACACCATTACATCTCGCTGCATATGGCAATCCAAATCCGAAAATAATTAGCACACTTATCTCGCTAGGTGCTGCTATCAATGCACAAGACCGTGATGGCGACACTCCGTTACAGGTTGCACTACAAAATAATCCCAATCGTGTACATATCGCTGAGGAATTACTTTCCTATGGAGCCAATACAAAAATTAAAAACAAGAAAGGTATTACTGCTATGCAACTAATTAAAAAGGATCAACTGCTATGGGAATCTTTACGGGCACTTTTTGAAGAATGAAAAACAGATGGAATTATATAATAGTTTTTAGCTTTCTTTTTATGTCCTCTTGCACATCTTTACACATAATCGATTATATTGCTCCCTCAACATATGATTTAGCTGAAAGAATCAAGAATCACGTATATATACCCCCTATTCGTATAAATGTATCTGTTGACGCGGGTGCTCAAGTTAACAATACCAATCTAGATAATGGCACATCTATTGTACATCTAGCAGCAGGAAAACTGGATAATGATAAGTCATTTAAAAGACTTATTGACCTCGGAGGAAAGCTGAATATTCCCGATAAAAACAAATATTACCCTGTGCATTATGCTGCAAAAGAAAGCAATAACATATCTATTCTAGAATATGTATTGCAGGAAACACCTTCTGAACTCCAGGTTACTTCCCAAGGAAATCTTCCTATTCACATAGCAGCGGAATATAATCCGAACCTAGAAATTATCAAAACCTTATTAGCACATACGAAAGACCCCAACGTGCGTAACAAACAGGGAGTCACTCCACTGATGTTTGCTGCTAAACATCAAGAAGAGCCAATCTTACAATATCTACTAGAACAAAATGCAGATATCAACGAAACTGATGCAGTTGGGCATACCGCATTACAGTTTGCTTTGCAGTATAACCCGAATCCTCAAACAATCGAATACCTTATTGAATCTGGAGCTAACCCTGACCTTGCCGATAAAGATGGCAACACCGCTTTGCACTATGCAGCAAAATATCAGGACGATTTTGATATTATTCGATTAGTGTTCTTAGCCAGTAAAAAACGATACGCGAGAAATATTGATAAAAAAAATATATTTGATATTCTTGCTATAAGATTTTCGAAAAACCTTATTTCTAGTCTTGATAAAGCCGGATCTCTACGTTTAGCGGCCTCAAAACCCAAACAAGAAAAAGAAGAGGTAACCTTATTATCAACTCAATCTCCCGAAAAAATAAAAGATACTCATAATACTTCATGGATTAAACTATATTTTCTTTTTGTCCTAAAAAGCAATCCTCAAATTTCTCTTGCTAAAATAACTCAGTTGTTGAACGATGTAGATATCAAGGATCTTGACTTTGAAGGAGTCCCTATTCTCTTTCATGCTATAAAAACATTTGACAGACTAGATATCATAAAACTACTCATACAACATGGTGCGGACGTGAAAAAAAAGAGTTATCTTAGGGAAACCACTCTACATTATGCAGCACGGTACAGTACTCATACAGATATCATACTATATCTATTAAAAGAAGATATTCCCATAGCTGCACAAGATGTACGTGGTAATACCGCATTACATTATGCTGCCAGGTACAACCAGGTCCCCGATATTTATTTAACGCTTATATCAGCAGGGGCTTCTCCATTTCAGAAAAATAATACCGACAAACCGGCATCTCTATTTCTTCGCACTAATTCTGTGTACTGGGGAAAAGATCTACTATGGGCTTCTCCTGAAAAGAAAGATAAGTAAGGATCTTTTACTATATATACACAGGGTTGGCTTGCATTGATAAGATAGGTTACTATTAATAGAATTAATAAAATGTACAAAGAAAATAGAGCCAAATGATACAATATACGCTTCTTGAGAAATTCTTAAAAAAGATACCAAAAGTAGAGCTTCACATCCATATAGAAGCCACAACTTCATTTAAAACATATCAATATCTTAATAAGAAGTACAAAATGAATCCTTCCCTCAGAAGCACTGAAGACTATAGAAAGTTCCTTAACATCTCAAGTCTTTCAGATATGATTAAGAAATTTATTTATCTTCAGGAATTTTTTAAAAAACCAGCTGATTTCTCCTTTATGGTAAAAGATCTTTATCGTTATATGGTAAGAAACAATATTTGTTATGCAGAAGTTTATTTTTCTCCTTCTACTCCTAAACAAACGGGGCATGATGTACATAATATTTATACGGTACTAACTGAAGAAGCTGAGAAAATATTTCGGCGTTCATCTTATGAAATTTATTTTCTCATTGACATATCGCGTACTTTTGGATTTGATAATGCACAACAAAATCTTGATGATTTGATAAACATACTTCCACATTTAAAACATGCGCAAAGAATTATTGGTATAGGCTTAGGCGGTAAAGAATCAGGGAATCCTGCCAAAATATATGCACCACTTTTTGAACGAGCAAGAGCGGAGGGGCTCCACATAGTAGCACATGCAGGAGAGGAAGAAAACTCTCAATCTATTTGGGAAGCAATACATTCCTTGCACGCTGAGCGCATTGGACATGCAACTAGTGCTCAATTTGATGCAAAATTAATAGAATATCTTCAAGAAACTCAAATTCCGTTGGAATTATGCCCTACTAGTAATATCATTACAAAACGATATGTGCAGTCTTTATCAGAACATCCATTGCGACAGTTCTTAGAAAAAGGTTTGTTTGTAACACTACACACTGATGATCCTTTGCTTTTTGATATCGAGCTTATCGACGAGTATAAAAACGTCTTTTATGCTATGGATGTTTCTATGAACAAAATTATACAAATAATTAAGAATACCGTAAATGCAAGTTTTCTTTCTCAAGAACAAAAAAATAAATTATTAGATAATTGTAATAAAGTGATAAAAAAGTACTTTCCTGCATACCTTTCACAATAGTCTAAAATGTTTTACTATTCTCATAACAATTATATGTAGTTTTGCATTCGTGCCAGCATATAGAACAATTTCTTTTGTCTCATAAGTACGGTATATGTACCCTGTTCTATCAATTGTCCTTTATGCAATACCAAGATATTATCTGCATGCTTAATTGTAGAAAGCCTATGTGCAATAATAATTGCAGTTCTTCCAGAACACAATACCGAAAGAGCTGATTGAATAATTTGTTCTGTTTCTGTGTCAATGCTTGCCGTTGCTTCATCCAGAATAATAACACGAGGATCATGTGCAATAATACGAGCAAATGTAATAAGCTGTCGTTGCCCTGTGGATATATTATTGGCATCTTCACCTAAAATGCTATGGTATCCTCGAGGCAAAGATAGAATAAATGGATGAATCCCCAATTTCTTTGCAGCCGACTGAGCTATGCTTCTTTTACCTAAGCATATATTTTCTTCAACTGTGTCCTGGAAAAGAAAAACATCTTGAGGAAGAAGTTGCACATTACCACGTAGTTGCCACAAGGGAACAGATTTAATATCCATTCCGTCCAAAAGGATACGGCCTGAATGAGCATCCCACAAACGAGTAAGCAAATTAACAATCGTACTTTTACCTGCTCCCGTATATCCAACAATTGCAATTGTCTGTCCAGCCTTAATATGTACCGAAAATTCTCGTAATACCATCTCCCGACCATAGGAAAAACTTACATTCTCAAAAACAATTGATCCTTTTATGGGAATAGGCAGGTTGTTTTTCCCTACATCGGTCACTTTTTCATTATGATCAAGGAAAGAGAACACTTTTTCTCCTCCAGCCATCGCATTTTGCAAAGATACAATACCTTCAGAAATAGACATAACCTGTTGATAAAAGGTATCAACAAGACTGATATATGCAATAAGCACTCCCAAACTTATTTTATATCGTAGTAAAAATAGAGCCCCACTATACAAAATAATAGCAACAGAGATAGCATAAAACAAATCTATCATAGGTCGAAAAATAGCATACACATACACCTGTGCAATATTTGCTTCCATAAGTCTATTGTTATCTTTCTGAAATATACCACGTGTTTTCTTTTCTTGTGAGAATAACTGTACGATACTTATACCAGAAAGATATTCTGACAACATAATATTAATTTTTGCAACAGATTCCCGAACCCATCGAAATGCATTTCGCACTTTCATACGCGATAAAACCGTAATAACTAAAATAGGTACCAATGTTATTACTGTAACAAATCCCAAACGATAACTAAGAAAAAAAATGACTACAATAACAGTTCCCATAATAGCAAGATTTTTCAAAAGACTTGGTAGCACGCGAACAAACAGTTCATTAACAGTTTCTACATCGTTAGTTACATGAGTAACTATCTTTCCCACAGGTTGTAAAGAAAAAAACTTCATAGATTGTGCCAACATATGCTTAAAAACTGTTATACGCAAATCTTTCATAATACCCTGCCCCAACAATGCAAGTACATACACCTGTACGAGAGAAAATATAAACAAAGCTATGTTCACCATCAGAAAATAGAAACTATTCTTTTTCAGGCCCTCTACGTCATATGTCCGAATTTGTTTGCGATCTGTATAAGAAATTTCCTTTATAACAGCAAGAGGCAATACTGCATAACGTCCTTCCTTTTTTAATCCTGCTATTGGATACGTGGGAACCTGTGTAGAAGGAAAAACATAATAATACCCTTTACTCATCCGATTATCTTCTCTTAGTTTTCGACGCCTTTTCTGCGAAAGTCCTTTTAATGCAATATCTCGTACATAAACAAAACCCTGAATATGTGGCAAGTCTTCTTCATCACGTACTATATCTTCTTCAGTAAGCACTCCGCTTGGAAAACGTATATAACGAACTAAAAGATTATGATCAACTGCCTGTCGGACGAACAATGGCATTGCAACTTCTGCTGCTGCAGATAGCAAAAGCACCACAAGAAACAAAAGGACATAATAAATGTAAGATCGTAAATAGGCTCCTAATCGCCTGAAAATCTCAAATGCACTATACTTATTCATGGTAATCGTTTATCATATGTTGTAACATATATATTTTCTGAAAAAGTCCTTCTTGATGCAGTAAAACATGTGGAGTTCCTACTTGTATTATCTTTCCTTCTTCCAGTACATATATGACGTCTGATCGCATCAACGCCGCAATACGATGAGATACGATAATATTGGTCTTATCTTTTCTTAGATGTAATATTTTGGAAAGAATACGTTCCTCAGATTCGACATCCACAGCCGACAGTGCATCATCGAGTATTAAAATATCAGCATCAGCCAGCAAAGCTCGTGCTATCGCTATTCTCTGTTGTTGCCCTCCAGAAAGATTTACTCCTCTTTCGCCTACAAGTGTGTTAAATCCTTTCGGTAAATGTTGAATATCTGATAAAATTGATGCAATATCTGCTACCCTTTGCACCTGTTTTTGGTTACAAGAGACACGTGCAAAAGTAATATTTTCCCTGATACTTGCAGAAAATAAATAAGTATCCTGCGGAACATAAGAAAAAAACTTGCGAAGAGCTGAAATGCGATACATATCTACTCCCTTATCGCCTAAAAAGACAGCTCCAGATGGAGGATCAAGCATACGAGAAAAACATTTTATCAAGGTAGTTTTTCCTGAAGCTGTTCTACCCAATATTCCTACTGTATTTCCCCATGGGATTCGCATGTTAATATGAGACAATACTGCCTTATCACTAGAAGGATAGTAATACGATAAATCTTTAATCACTATATCTTTAGTTGCCGCATATACACACGATCCCTCTTTTAGAGTGGCCTCTTTATTAATAAGGTTATTGATGCGTACAAGAGAAGCTGATGCACGTGAGAATATGTTAACAGTAAATCCTGCCCCCATCATTGGCCATACCAACATACCAAGATACGCAATAGTGGCTATAAATTCACCAGTACTTAAGTTTCCATTAATTACGGCAGTACCTCCAGCATACAGAAGAATAAAAATTGCGATCCCTTCAATAAGTGTGATAAGAGGAAAAAGCATTCCCCAAGAACGAACATAAAGTAAATTTTTCCGTTGATACTGTAAGTTTACCTTCATAAAACGCTGAAGAAAATAGGATTCCTTCACCATCGATTTTATCACTTTTATTCCTGTAACTGCTTCTCGGCCAGTTTCAGTAAGATGAGAAAAACTCTTTTGTACTTGATAAAAGGAACGCTTCATATACTTACCCAACCACAACATAATCACGATAATAACGGGGAACGGCATAACGATATACATGGCTAACCTTGGATGCTGAGAAAAGAGAATAATAAAAATAGCGGTGCTGAGAAATAGTCCATCAACAAATGAAACAAGTCCCCATCCACATGCCTGTTTTACCGCATCCAAATCATTAGTTATATGAGCCATGAGATCACCGGTACGGAATTCATCATAAAAGTGCGAAGAAAATGTAAGCAACCGGGAAAAAAGGACATCTCGTAAATCTCGTTCTACCCGCTGAGCCGAACCCTGTATAAGAAATCGCCAAACAAAACGACATGCTGCTATGAACAATGCCAATCCTACTAGCAATATTA
This sequence comes from Paralvinella palmiformis, assembly GCA_025642065.1. NCBI lineage: Eukaryota > Metazoa > Annelida > Polychaeta > Terebellida > Alvinellidae > Paralvinella > Paralvinella palmiformis. Next base: position 235,079 of record JAODUP010000319.1, on the reverse strand, counting down.
CTTTCCCTATAATATCCTGTAATAAAAAATCACCGGTTCCCAATAAATCGACTGATACACGCAGCATTTGTGGAATGAATAGTTGCCCCGCACTGGTGCATACCAAGAAAAATATTCCAAATAGATATCGCCACTTATAACGACGAATAGCAGTAAAGAGTACATGAAAATTTCTCCATATCCTCTTTCGCGTTCTCGTTGAACAATTCTTCCTCATTCACATTTCTTTTTCTCTGAAAAAACTACTGTGTTTCACATATATCATCAAGTATCAATATAACTGGAAAATGATCAGACGCTCTACTTTCTTTCCAAGGGAAAAAATCTTTTATGCACCATTCTCTAAATACACTCTTCGATAAAAGAAATCCATCTATTGCCTGAGGCGATCCTCGGAAATAGTAACTTCCTTCTTCACGAAGGGTGTACCAAGGACTCACAACCTCATCTTGTTGTATTACGTGTTGTGGAGGTACTGTTCGGATAATACCGTCTTCCGCATCGGTAAGTGCTGCAGGATACGTATGCAAGGATGACTCCCACGGCTCTTCATTAAAATCCCCTCCCGCAATAACTATTCCTTTTTGTTGTAGCTCATTCATTAGATTCCTCAATAATTTAGCTGTTCGTATTCTAAACGTTTCCGTATAAGCAGCTGCTCCCCGCTTAGATTTCCAATGATTAATAAGAAGAAATAAATCTTGATTACGTACTCTAATTCGTACTTCTAAAATATGCCGAATCGGGATATGCAAACTATATACATGATGCGCACGAAAATCTTTTATTGGATATTTAGACAATAAAGCTACTTCAGTAGCGGTGCGAGGATTATCACTTGTTATACGCCATCTATACCACTTTAAATCCTGCTGCAAGTCTCGAACTACTCGATCATTTTCAACTTCTTGCAAGAGAATAAAATCAGGAACCGGTCTGACCTCTTTTAAGAGCATTACCACACGCTTCTTTTTTTGCTGGTAATCATGTAAAGACCAAGGATCGGGAGAAATAAACTCTCGGTACTCACTTCCATCGTATTCCGCATCAAAAAGATTTTCTACATTATAGGTCATAAAAACAAGAGGCTTGGCAAAAGCAACACAGGCTGAAAGAAAAAAGATTATTTTTAATAAGGTATGCAGTTTCGTAAACTGATATATCATTCGCAAACAAATTCAGATCGTTTTAGTATGATTTTATGCACGAGTCCGTATTCTTTTGCCTCTTGAGCTAGCATCCAATAGTCCCGATCCGTATCCTTTTCTATTTTCTTAATACTATGCTCCGTTTCTTGCGCAATAATAGTATTTATACGTTGTTTTGTTTTCTCAATCTCTTTGTAATGAATTTCGATATCACTGGCAACACCTCGCCATCCTGAGAGTGGCTGATGAATTAAATAATGCGCATTTGGCAACGAAAATCGTCTTGATTTAGGTGCTGCTAAAAGAATCAATGCTGCAGCGCTAGCTACCAAGCCTGTTCCCAAAATATACACTTTAGGGGTAATAAAACGAAGCATATCAAAGATTGCAAATCCTGCATCTACATCACCTCCAGGAGAATCAATAAATACTTTCACAGGATCATCTGCTTCCGCTTCAAGCAATAAAAGTTGTCGAATAACTTGTTCAGCTAATCGTCTGTTGATTTCTCCCGACACTAAAATAGAACGTGTATGTAAAAACTTCTCTGAAAGTCCCTGTTGCTCCTCTTGTTCCTCTTCATTCTCTTGATCTTCACTCCATAAATATTGCATACTTCACCTTATAGGAAAATGAAAATAAAAGAAAGAACCCATGCGGGAAAAGTTACAATTATTGGTAGGCCCTCGGTGGGAAAATCAACATTAGTAAATAATATTTGCAACGCACCAGTGTCTATTATCTCAGACAGCCCTCAGACAACTAGGAATCAAATTAAAGGAATTTATACTACATTGCAAGGACAAATTGTGTTTCTCGACACCCCTGGCATATATGGATCGCAAAAACGGTTTAACAAACACCTAATGGCCTTAGTAAGAAAGGCACTTACATCTTGTCATCTGATTCTTTATCTTATTGATAGTACCAGACCTCCTGGAGATGAAGAAAAAAGTGTCGCTACGTTCATACAGAATACTTCGTTACCTTATATTCTTGTATTAAATAAGATTGATCATACTGCCAGTAATATGGATTTCTACCACGAATTTCTTACTGGATTAAGAAAGCCATATGCTCAACACTATATTTCTGCGTTAAAGAAAATAGGTTTACAAGCATTAATTGATAATATTCTTAATGTTTTACCTGAATCGGAACTTCTCTATCCCAAAGATGTGTACACCGATCAAACAATGGAATTCAAAATAGCAGAAATAGTACGCGCAAGTGCACTTCGTTTTCTTCGAAAAGAATTACCATATGCCTTTTTCACTTATTGTACTAATGTTTTACACCCGAATAAAGATCATCCTATACCCATAGTATGGGTAACTATCTATGTTGAGCAAGAAAGCCAAAAAGGAATACTAGTAGGAAAACGAGGATCGATGATCCAGAAAATCCGATGTGAGAGCGAAAGCCAATTAAAAAAGATCTTTCCTTATCCCATCCAACTTCATTTACGAGTCAAGAAAAAACCAAATTGGAAAAAAAACGATATGCTACTCAAAAAAATTATTTACTAACAATATTTCCATTAGGGAAAATAATAAATTTTTGCGACGGAATGACAAAAATACCATGATCTACCACTCCTGGAATACTATGAAGCATACGAGAAAGTTCTGGTGGATCTTCAATGCCAGCAAAGCGAACATCAATAATAACATTACCCTGCTCAGTAATAACAGGCCCTAACTTTTTTTGGGCAGCTCGGAGAATTGGATTGCCACCGAGCATGTTTAGTCTCCGTATAATAAGACGGTATGCGGAAGGAATAACTTCAACAGGTACTGATGTTCTGTTTCCTAACACATCAACTAATTTTGAACTATCAGCAATAACAATAAATTGCTTGCTATGCTCGGCAATAATCTTTTCCATTACATGAGCACCGCCACCTCCTTTAATCAAATACCCCTGGGTATCAATTTCATCTGCACCATCGATAACCACGTCAAAGGGTTCAATAAAACCTGGATAATCCAAAGGATAGACAGGAAGTTTTTCTTCATAGCATGCTGCTAAGGTCTCTAAACTTGATGCTGCTACTTTAAGGTTTTTGAGTGTACCTTTCCGCAACAATCGAGCTAAACTGGCAACACAATAAAGAGCGGTACTTCCACTGCCTAATCCTATACGGTATTCACTCTTGACCGTATGTACTACCGCATATTCTGCTACTTTCTTCTTCACATTCATTTTTTCAATATTTCTCGAAAAAGAGCAAGTACATCATCTTTTCCCAAGAAACTAAGAAAAGGGATAAGACGAGGTCCTACCTGTTTCCCTATAAGAATTTGATAGCATGCCTCATACAATTGGCGAGGAATTATATGAACACAATCTATTGTTGTTTGGAAACAAGTTTTAAGAAATGATTCCTCAAAATCTACTACACTATCAGTAAACATTTTTGTGAGCGTTTCTATTGCCTTTTGCTGCACATCGTCTAAGCAAGGAAATGGCTCATTATGGGTCCGTAATGCAAATCGAAAAGTTTCTGGTGCATAGTTTCGAACCCACTCCCACGCACCCCGTGCACGATTGTACATAACTTGAGTATGAAGTTTTGGATCAATTAACTTGCTCAGTGCAGCATCGAGATTACCTTGAGTGATTTGTACCACACTACAAAGATGACGAAAAGGTATCTGTAAGGGTATTTGAGAAGGAATTGGTCCTACCTGCGCAAGTTCATAGATTCTTTGTTCTTTCTCCCTGCGCTGCTGTGTGGCACTTTGCTTACCAAAAGTAATACGCTCACAACGATCATAATCTTCATAATTCTTAATAACATCGAGATCAAATGAAACAAAAAACTCACTATTGGGTCTCGTCCTTGCAAAGAGATATCGAATCAGCTCTGGTTGATATACTCCCATCACTTCGTCCAACGCTATGACATTTCCTTGTGATGACGACATCTTTCCGCCCTTTCCCTTTATTCCCACAAAATCATATTGAAAGGTAACTGGAACATCAGTATGAAAAATATCCTTTACTAGTATTTGTGCAGTGCTGAAGCTCCCTCCATCACTATGATGATCTTTCCCTGCTGGCTCAAAATCAATTTTTTCACAAGCCCACCGCATAGGCCAATCCACCCGCCATACCAACTTTATTCGCCCTGTCTTACGAATATCAATAGTATCCATTTTTTGCGTCTCATTACACATATAGCTTAATTGCCATAACCCATCCCACTTCTTGATTGTTGTAGTATCCTTTTCTGTAAAAGCACTGTATACAATAATTGGCCACCAGTCTTTTCCCAGTTCTTGAAGGCGAAATGTGTTGAGTATTTTCCGTATTTCATCTCGTTTCTCCAATACTAACTTAATATACTCTGCATAGTAAGAACTTTGATAACGTTTTGACTGATGAATATATTCTGGATCTATTCCCAGAACAGGCAAACAGCGCTCTAAACGGCGCTCCTGATACAGCGCATATGAAATATCACTACAATCAGGAGCAGGTATATGATCTAGAGGATACCTCAGATATTTTTTATAAACAGATGGTACTGACGTAGGTATTTTCCTAAACACATCATAATCATCCCAAAAATACAGAAATCGTACTGAGCATCCCAAATCTTTTAACGCACGTACCACCATATTTACCGAAATAATCTCACGGAAATTGCCAAAATGGATGATTCCTGAAGGCGTTATACCAGATGCGCAGATATATACAGACTTTTTTCTCCTTGCTATCTCATGTGCTGTTTTATCTGCCCAATGCATACAAAAGTATAACACGACTGAGAAAAAAGGATAAGAAGTTCAATAATATAATAAGTTCACTATTGACAAAATATATAATATATTAATAATATTAATTACCATTGGTTTGAATACTGTAATGGTGAGGAGTTGTAATGTATGGTCATAAGATTTGCAAAGAAATAAAAAAAATATGGGTAATTGTGGGGTTGCTATTCTTATCGTGCGAAAATTCAGATCCATTCACTTTATTAGATAATACTCTTACATCTGAGAGTGATTCGAACAAGCAATTACCTGGAATCAAAAGATTTGGAGGAAACAATATTTTACCCTCTCTCCCCACAATTGCTCCCGATATTCCTATCCCGCACACTGGTAGATGGACAGCACCAGATGGGACATCATATATTATTATTGCAGCTGATGCTGATTTTGAGAAAATCAATGAGAATCCTTCGGATAATTACATCTTATGGAATGATATAGACTTCTCAGATTCTTTTACCCCTCTTAGCAGTGATCGCGTATTTTCAGGAGTACTAGAGGGAAATGGGAAAAAAATAGCAGGACTTTCTATACTCCTGGATAATAACGATGATGTAGGATTGTTTAAAAAGATAGGAGATGGCGGCATCGTCCGTAATCTCATATTTGAATACACCGATGTACAAGGGAAAAACTATGTGGGAATACTTGCAGGTCGAAATGAGGGAATAATACATCACATTATTCTCCAAGACTCTAATAATGTGACAGGTATATCCTTTGTTGGAGGTCTTGTAGGTTATAATAATGGGTTTCTTGAGAAAAGTTTTTCAAATAGTTCAGTAAACGGTAGCGGAAATACGATAGGAGGAGTTGCTGGGTGGAACCGTCCCTCTAGCAGTATTGATCAATGTTACTATAGTGGGACAGTACAAGGAAGTGATGATGTGGGTGGACTTGTAGGTTGGAATGAAGGAAGAATTCAGAATTGCTACTCACTGGGAAATACAATAGGACATAACAATACGGGCGGGTTGATTGGGTGGAATGCGGGATTTGTTACCAATAGTTTTGCGCTGGGAGATGTGAAAGGTTATAAGGGAAAAACAGGTGTAGTAGTTGGATTTACTACGTCCTCACTTCAAGGCGCATATTTCACTACAAGTAACACAGCTTCCTTGCCTGGCGTAGGAAGAACTGAAGTCGATCCCCGAACCGTTATATCAGTGACCTCATACAATAAAAATGATCTAAGTCGCTCAGACAAGCTTTTTGGATGGGATTTCACAAGTATATGGTATTGGAGGGGGGCAGGATTATGGCCTAATCTACAATGGCAACATAAATAGATTGTTTAAAAGAAAGTATACAAGTAAAGTTGATAGAGAAATATAAACTGCCGATAACTAGGGCATGAGAGTACTCTACTTATACTTTATTACTTTTGTGTTAGGAAATGCATTTGCTACAGAAAAACCTCCGGAAATATCAATTATTCCAGTCTCAACGCAACAAAAAATAACTACGCAAAGATTTCATGTACCATCAATTATACATGCCAACTCAGATCATAAGACTGAAGGATTTGCCTCTTGGTACGGAGGAAAATTTCAAGGAAGAAAAACAGCTAACGGAGAAATATTTGATACGAATCTTCCCACTGCAGCTCATAAAACACTTCCGTTTGGAACTATGGTATTAGTTACCAATTTACATAATGGTAAGCATACAAAAGTAAGAATAAATGACCGAGGACCATTTGTAGAAAATAGAATTATAGATCTTTCTAGAAAAGCTGCAACTGATTTAGGCATGTTGCAACGCGGAGTTGCGAGAGTTCGTCTCAACATCCTCTCCTTTCCCAATACATCAGAATTTTATAATATCCAGATTTCTTCTTTTTCTAATATGGATAATGCAGAATCTTTAGTAAAAGAGTTATCCAAGAATGGGGTTCCAGTAAAAATTCTCAGTGTACAGAACAACAATATCCACAGAGTCGTATGGCCACATGTGCAGAAATCTGGACTCAAGCAAGCAAGAAAGCTTCTATCGAGGATCGGTTATAGTTCGGTATTAATACAGTCAGAAGCTCTTCCTTGATTTCTTTTTTACAGTATACTAATCTAGTATAAAGGGCCTATAGCTCAGTTGGTTAGAGCAACGGACTCATAATCCGTGGGTCCCAGGTTCAAGTCCTGGTGGGCCCAGTTCTTTCAACGCCTTTTTTATTTTTTGTGCAACCTCCGCAACAGTACATTGCGAAGTTTGCACATGTAGTGTTGCCTTCTGATAATAAGAACGCCGCTCCTTATACAATACAGCAATCTCTTCTTTCTGCTTATTTCGGAATAAAGGACGTTTTTTTCTTTCTTTGTCACTTATTCTTGCGTATAGCTCATCAAAATGAACATCTAGAAACACAATGGTTCCCGTATTCCTCATACACTCCCAATTTTTATCCAGAAGAACTACTCCTCCACCTGTAGCTACGACATAACTTCTTTTCATTGAAATCTCTTGTAAGGCATTGTGCTCATGTTTCCTAAAATATTGTTCGCCAAACTTTCTAAATATTACAGTCACGTCGCACCCTATTTGTAATTCAATGTATCTGTCCAGATCAACAAAAGAATACTTCAATACATGCGCCAATAAAGCCCCTGTTGTTGTTTTTCCACTACCTGCAAATCCAATAAGGTAGATGTTATTTATTACTTGCCTGTTGTATAAATTCAAATATTCTCTCTATCAAGTTGTATACAATGTCTCCAATGTTTGGAAAAAATCAGGGTATGTTTTACGACAACATATATGATTATCAATGGTAATACCAGGGTAACGCAATCCTAAAAGCGCAAATGCCATTGCGATACGATGATCGTTATGACTATTTACAAGTGATCCCTGAAGAGATGCCGGAAATACAAGAATACCATCTTCAGTCTCTTGAACATTTCCTCCCAAATTGCGCAACTCGGTAATGCATGCTTGTACTCTATTTGATTCTTGAAATGCAATATGTTTAACATTCGAAATCTCAACTGGCGCATCTGCCATACTTGCAAGTACTGCAAGAGTGATTACTTGATCAGAATATTCGTTCATATTAATACGAAATCCTCCTCGTAACACGTCTGTATGCCGGGACACCCACATCCCCTTCGAGGTTTCTTTTACCTGACACCCCATTTTCTGTAATATCTTCAGAAATTGAATATCTCCTTGTATGGTGTTCCAAAAAATATCCTTTACCAAGATACTTCCTCCTACAGTTGCCGGCACTGAGAAAAAATAACACGCACTAGAAACATCAGGTTCAACATAAAAATTAATAGGTTGCAACATTTGTCTAGCTGGAATACGAAATTTATGATATTCATTGTGCTGAACAATAATACCAAATGCACGTAAAATATGTATTGTAATATCTATATATGGTTTAGCAACTACATCTCCCATAACAGTGATTTCCATTTCTCTCTCTTGGACTGCTGCAGCCATAAGCAAAGCACTTAGGAATTGACTACTTCGTTCACAACTTAAAGAAAGATGTATTATTGTTTCTTTTGGATCCTTTACAGGAACAATCATGGTAAAAGGTAAACATGAACTCTTTTCAGCATATTTAAACACAACCCCCAATTGTTTTAAAGCATTAATCAATTCTACCATAGGACGAGCCTTCATTTGGGAAGATGCATCCAAATAATAGGTTCCTGGAATCATAGCAAGCATTGCAGTAAGAAAACGTGCAGTCGTTCCTGCACTACCCACATAACACTTTTCTTCAGCAAATTGAATATGCTTATTCTTCCCTGTAACAAGTATTTCTTTCCGTACATAATCCTCTGTCACTGATATTCCTAATCCTCGTACACTTTCCACACAATATCGTGTATCTTCACTAAAAAGAGCATTGGAAATACGACTCTGACCAGAAGTGAATGCAGCTAAAAGAATTGCTCGATTGGTGATACTCTTTGATCCTGGAACCTGAACAGTCCCAAAATCTCTACCCCCTTGAAGAGGAATAATTTTGTAACATTGGGACACACCAACACTTTACCTATCCAAAGCTATTAGTACAATATACCCATGAAATCTTTAATTAAAACAATATCTTATTTCCTGTCTCATAATTAAATGATAAAGATAGAGCCATCTACACGACTAACCCTGACAGATTCATATTAAGAGTAATATTTCAGAAATTCGTTCACTTATAAAATAGAACTAATCATAGCTGTCCAAGATAATTTCTGATCATAAAAACAACCCCATTCGACCATAAGAATTATCGCTTAAGTTTTCATCAGGTTTTGGTTTGTTCAACCAGAGCCAGAGATCCTTTCTGAGAAATAGCATCACGGCCATAACTGACATCAAGGTACCGACGGAGCTAGCGCCACTTGTTTGTCCAGAGAGATATTTCACCAGAAGAAATGCGATTAAAGAAATCCATATTTGGGTGAGTACAGCATTTCTGCTGGTCCCAAAAAAACTCTTAATCTTCAGATTCTGTTTTATAGTTTTAAAAAAGATTTCGATCTGTCAGCGATCTTTATAGACTGCCGAAACTGTCTTTGCAGACCACGTTAATTGATTCGTCAGCAGAACGATAGTTTTACCTGTATCAGGATCATAACTTTCAACAATCCTCAGATCACAGAGACAATCTTTTCCAGGTCGTGGACCTTTCATCCTGATAATCCTGTCATAGTGAATGTTTTCATATTGGTCTACAATCTTTTCTTCAAGAATCTCATAAGAGGCATTTTTCTTCATTCGGGTAACAAAATAAATCCCTTCCTTACAATACTTTGCAAATTGCTTGAAGTCGATATAACCCCGGTCGAATACTAAAACATCTCCCTTGTTGACCGGCATATCTCTAATTTCATTCATTTCATGAACCTTAGCGGTTGTAACAGTCACAAATGAGGGAATGTATCCGGAGTGATCGAGTTTAACATGAAGTTTTATACCGGCTTTATTGCGCCTGAAATGAGCCCAGGGGAAAAGATTCAGACACAAATCGATGGTGGATGCATCCACACTATAGAGCGGATTCTTGAATCTGAATTTATGTTTCTTGCCTGTTCCATGCAGCTTGCCAAGCAAGGAATAAAATAGGTCTTGATAAACTTGATGAGGCCGATTTTCATTTGCATAAGCCAAAGTAGAACGTTTCACTGGACGAATTCCTAACTGACTCCAGTTGCTGAAGCCTTTCGAAAAAGCCTCTTCCTTATACTTTTTGACATATTTTGCAAAATCATGTCTCGGAACAAATTGAAGGATTTGCTGGAAAATGGTATTATGTTGACTCATTGCTGATTTCCTTTGTTGATAAGGTTTTAGTCAATACTATTATACACTGGAAATCAGCTTTTATAAAACCCCTGATTTTATCTTAGACTGCTATGAGAACTAATTTAATAAATATGTTATACTATAAGCTAAATTTAGTAAAAGGGGTCTTTTAATTAATATGTATAACATGATAAGAAAGTCAACAATATTTATCTTTATTATGGTAGGTTTTTCGCTGCCTCTTATATCAGCACAAACTGCAGATGAAATCGCAAGAAAGAGCATGAATCTTTCTTCGCCTCGTACTATGACTGCAGAAACTCAATTATTGCTTATTTCTGCCACTGGCACCAAAGAAAAACAAATCATTCAGTCATTTTTTCAAAAAAAAGAATCAAAAACTAATATGCTAATTATATTCAAGTCGCCTACCGATATCGCAGGAACAAAGTTCCTCAATTCTACAGCAAAAGGAAAAACAACTCAGAGACTTTATTTACCTGCAATAAAAAGGATTCGCTTTATCGCAGCATCTTCAAAAGGTAATAGTTTTATGGGAACCGATTTCTCATATTACGACTTAGAAGATAAAGAATTTAAAGATTTTAATTATGAACTACTAGAAAAAGGTGCAACCATAAATGATAAAGCGTTTAAAAATATGACATTTTTTCGGATAAAAACAACACCCAAACATAAGACTCCTTACGCATATACTATTCAATGGATTGCAGAAGATAACTTTTTCTCATATCGAAGTGATTGTTATAACAAAAGAAACAAAAAAGTAAAAGAGATTGTCACTTTAAAGACTCAAAAAACCAAACGATATATCATACCTACTATCATTCTAGCAGTCACACTAGCAGAAAACCATAAAACATTTTGGATAATGAAAAATTATACTACTGACGCAAAACTGGATCAGGAACTATTTAACCCAGGAAATCTTCGATGAAGCATTGTTGGATTTATTTTATCCTGTTCATATTTATTGCTCAAACTCTTCCCATACTCTCACAAACAGAACAAGATTACAGTTCCCTTTTAGAAGATGTGCTTGAAACAACTCAGACAGATGACACCTTAAACAACACTGATGCTACATCAACTTTATCAAATTCAAAAAATAAAGCAACTGTAAAACTATTAGGAGAAAATAGTGTTTATTTTACCATACCCTTTTATGACAATCAAGAATTAAATTCGCTCGCTAAACAGCCCCTTATCAACCAAGATCTTACACTCTCACTCACATATCAGTTCTTCAGTCTCCAGGCAGGCTTGCGCACAAGCATCACTTTCAAACCATCCTTATATCATAAGGTCAACGTAGCCCTGACACTTCAACCTTTGGAGAATTTTATTGCAATCCAATTTCCCAAAATGTATTTCAGTTTAGGATATCAAACTTTTTTTTGGGGATCAGCATATAAAACCAATCCTGTTGACCGTTTAAACAATCTTGACACCCAATATGGAATATACCGTATTGAAAAAATTCCTATCCTGGCAGCCAATCTAGAAATATCACCTGTGCGATGTTTAAAAATACAAACTGTATATGCGCCATTTTTCTCTGAGAGCAAGAATATCTTTACCGTTTCTCAGACAGCCCCAGAACGCTCCATATATCAACATCAAAACATTCTTACAAATTTTTTCAAAGAAAAAAATATCTCCTTGCCTGAACCCGCTGACTCTTCTTTACTCATTAATCCTATTGATTTCTCATATCCATCCATTGGAACAAGAATAAGCTTTTTTACGCCTGGCATCGATCTGGCTTTTACTTACTTATATAAACCTGATGCTTATCCCTCTGTCAAATTACCATCACTTAGAATACCAGTATCTACAAATATCACAATAAATTATAAAATGTCGCACCATGTTGGATTTGATTTCTCCATACCTGCCAAAACTGCAACATTTTGGTTGGAATCAAGCGCAATAATCCCAGTAAATTGGAACCTTATTGAAGTACGAAATCCCCAAGTAGAATTTGTATTAGGATTCGACTATACATTCGGTAAAAATGATGACATGCTAATCAACATGCAGTACTATGGGAAATATTATCACTTTCCTGAACAGTCGAGTGTCAACCAAGACAGTTATTACCGCATCCTGCAACCCCTTCTTGCAAATATCAATGAAAGGTACCTGCAGGCGCTCTTTTTCCACATGCAGTTCCCTATCATAAAAACAACGAAACATGCAAATATGAAAATAACGCCATCTCTATCATTGTCATACTATCTACCTGGACTTTCTCGTCTTAAACTAGAGCAAGAAAAAGAAAAAGAAAAAGAATATGGCAGTATATGGATCCACCCTCAACTTAGTCTTACCACATTAGGATCTTTAGAAATAGCTATCGGTACCGAGATATATTTTTCAATCTACCAAATGAATGACAAGATTAAACTAGGAAATAATTCTCATAATTTTGGCTCTTTTTACAAAGATACTTTAGCATACATTGAGGTTATATATAAATGGGATGTGTATAAATGACAAGAAAAATATACTTGTTTGCCTTTCTCACTTTCGTAACTGCCATCGCACTGTTTATTGCGGCCATCGTTGGTATTTCCCGCATTGAATTAGATAATGATATCAATCACTTTCTTCCTGCACATAGCAAGACATCTATTGCAGATGATAAAATAGCCTCTATATATGGGGATAGAAACAACTTCCTGGTAGGAATACAATCACGTTCCAATGATGTTTTTACACTACAGAACTTAGATACTATACAGCAACTGACATACTTATTTCAAAACATAGAATTAGAACAGAAACCCTCCACTTCCTCTGACGTCTTAGAAAGCGATCTGCTTTCTCTTATTGACGACACCTCAAAATCATCTGAGCTGACATCTAAACTACGTCCTCCCATACGGCGTGTTCGCTCAATAACCAACATTACTATTATAGAACCCCTTATTGAAGGTATCAATGTTATTACACTACAGGCACCCCAAACTGAGAAAGAACTTACCCAATTTAAATACAATGTGCTTACACGTTCATTGTATAAGGATATCCTCTTTCGTCAGAATAAAAAAAACAGCTCTGCGATAACAAGTATCATCATCACACCTCGCGCAGATCTCTCAGGAAAAGAAAAAACCAGTGTTTATAAAAGCATCGTACAGATTGTCAATTCAACACAAAACAATGATCTTACCTTTTATCTTGCTGGTCAAGAAACCATAAACATACTTATTACTAGCTACATTCTCAAAGATTTACGTTTTCTTATTCCCCTTGTTCTTATTACAATCATAGGCATACTTTATTTCTTTTTTCGTAAAACAACGCACATTCTTGTTGCTCTTTTCCCTGTATTGTTTTCTATTGTCTATACTATGGGCATTATAGGATTCACACATACTCCATTATCAGTAATAAGTGCCACCATCCCCATCATTTTAGTAACAATTGGGGGTGCTGATGCTATCCACTTACTTATTCATTATTTAAGAGATACCCACGACATTCCCCGCTCTCAAAAAGTCGTCAATACAGTAAAAAGCCTACTCCTTCCCATCACTATGACCACAGTTACCACCAGCTTGGGTTTTATGTCTCTTGCATTTACCAATATTATTCCAATAAGAACTTTCGGTATTTTTGCTGCCATAGGAGTACTTATCTCATGGCTTATGTCAGTATTTTTTGTTCCTTCCTTGTTTGTTCTGTTACGTATTCGTCCTAGACCTGCCAAAAAGACTCCAACTTTGCATTTTCAGAAAAAGCTTACCCAATCCAGTATTCGATGGTTACACTTTCTTTCAAGAAAACAACTCTTTGTATGGATCGCTTTTTTAGCTGGTATTCTATTGCTAGCATTGGGTATCATGAATATAAAAGTCGATAACGATACACTTCGTTATTTTAAAAAACAATCTCCTATAGTAAAATCGACAACTTTTTACAACACATACCTCTCAGGCATATACAATATACATTTACATTTTGAAGGAAATCAGTTAACTGATCCACGTGTACTTGCGGCAATGGATCGTGTAGAAAAACATCTTTTAGAAAAATATCCTAAGATAAAGAAAATCCTTGGATTTCACTCATTTGTTAAGAATATGAACTACAATCTAAATTATGACCGTACATTACAAGAGAAACAAGATTTTAATGAAATTCCTTTAGATGCTCAGAAATATCGAATTACTAATTCTGAAATAAATAGTTATCTCCAAAAGATTTATCATACTTCATTACGAAAGGCTTCTTTGGAACAAAAAGAAAATGCGAAAAATGCTCTATTACAAAAACTGATTATCCAATACTTAACTCTCTATGGACGCAATTTGGATGAGTACGCAAGTGGCAATGTTCTTAAACCAAATGGCATACGCATGACATTGTTCATGCAACAGGTTAACAAACGACTCATACAAAATCTTACAACTGATATTAAGACTATCCTCGACTCATCTTTACCAACTCATATTAAATACACTATAGCTGGATCTCCTCTTACTATTACAGCAGTAAATAAATATGTATTAAGAAATCAAATTATTACCATACTTATTGCACTTACTGTAGTATTTATATTCGTATGGATATGTTTCCGATCAGCTCTCATGAGTTTGATTGCCATCCTAAGTCCCATGATAACCTTTCTTATCACGTTTGCTATGATGGGAATTACCGGCCTGCGATTGGATATTGGTACCTCATTGGTAGCAGCTATGACGATAGGAGTAGGCATCGACTACAGCATACATTTTATTGCACTGTTTCAAACTGCTCAAAAAACAATGACTTTCTTTAGCGCAATAGAATATTGTTATGAAAAAGTGGGGCTTAGTATATTCTTTAATTCTGTATCCGTCGGATTGGGATTTTTTGTCCTTGTATTCTCTCGTTTTAATGTACTTGCTTTTGCTGGTGGATTGTCTACCTTAGCCATGATAATATCAGCTATATTGACATTATTTTTTATTCCTTTCTTATTTTACATAGAAGAAAATAGAAAAGAATATATGAGAAAAAAAAGAGTATGAAATTATTATTCATCCTATACTCCCTGGTTTTTACCAGTATGTCCCTTTCTGCTTTTCATTTATACTTATATATTCCCCCTCGCGTCACCCCTACAGGTACTCTAAAAGTAGCAATTTATAAAAATCAAAAAACCTTTTTAAATGATAAACATGTATACCGTCACCATAGTATTCCCATTAATACCCATATGTTAAAAAACAGTATAATAACAATTAACTTACGGCAACTTGTTCCTGGCAATAGATATGCTATAGCATTATTCATTGATCAAAACAAAAACAATAAGTTCGACAGAACAAAAATACTTAGACTACCCCTTGAACCATATGGGTTTTCTGGAAATCCGCCTATACCTACATACGATATATGTCAGTTTACCTATCAAGAAGATTTGTCCTTAAAAATAAAAATTCGTACTCCTTTCAAGTAAATGTTTAATCAATAGCAGTATTGCAACTAGTCAAAAACTACTTCTTCTGTTATACTGAATCTAATCTCCTTCTATAGTTATAGTCATGGAATCCTTACTTGAAGAAACTAGAAAACAGTATCCCCCAAAATTACCTAAAATTATCCAAAATGCTGTTACCTTTCAATTAAAAGATAAGATTCATATATCTGATCCAAAAATAGATGCTGTATTTACCCACTGCAAAGAAAATCGTATCGCATATTGTGAACCCAAGCAATCAGAAAATCCTGTGTTACAGCATATAGGTGTTTTATTTTCAGGAGGACAAGCTTCAGGAGGACATAACGTCATTTCTGGGATTTTTGATACAATGCGAAGAAATAATCCACATGCAATATTATATGGGTTTATTGGAGGACCTATTGGACTCATAAAAAATCAACACCGTATACTGACCGAAAAAGATATTAATGCATTCCGAAACACTGGAGGTTTTGATCTTATAGGATCCGGGAGAACTAAAATAGAAACGCCTGCACAATTTGAGTCTGCATGTCAAACATGTCAAAATCTCTTATTAGATGCGCTCATCATCATAGGTGGTGATGATAGCAATACGAATGCCGCACTTCTTGCTGAATACTTTCTTTCAAAAGACTTATCTACTTCAGTGTTGGGAATCCCTAAAACTATTGATGGTGATTTAAAAAATCAATGGATAGAAATGTCTTTTGGTTTCGATACCGCGACAAAAACATACAGTGAACTTATTGCAAACATCGCACGTGATGCATCTAGTTCAAGAAAATACTGGCACTTCATCAAAGTTATGGGACGTTCTGCTAGTCATATTGCATTAGAATGCGCACTGCAAACACACCCGAATGTTTGCCTTATTTCAGAAGAAATAGCAGAAAAAAAACTCTCATTACAAGACATTATACAACTCATTGTAGATGTTATTATAAGAAGAAAACAAGATGGAAACCCTTTTGGAATTGTATTACTTCCAGAAGGACTTATTGAATTCATCCCTGAAATGTCCAATCTTATTATTAATTTAAATTCTTTACTGGCTGAGGGGCGTAAACCTGTCCAGAACTATCTTCCTCCTCCCAGTAAGAAATTATTTTCCTCACTCCCACATTCAATCCAAGAACAACTTCTCATTGATCGTGACTCGCATGGAAATGTGCAAGTGTCTCGCATTGAAACAGAAAAATTACTTGCAGATATGGTAAAAGAAGAACTTCTTAAAAGAAAAGAATCAATAACTATCATGACTCATTTTTTCGGTTACGAAGGTCGATCTGGATATCCCACTAACTTTGATGCAGATTATTGTTACACACTAGGATGCACGGTAACAGCGCTTGCTCGAGAAAAACTTACTGGCTATATCGCAGCAGTAAAACATCTTTCGCTTCCATGCGAGCAGTGGGTGCCAATTGGCATACCACTACGCGTCATGATCCATCTTGAAAAAAGAGAAAACAGAATGAAACCGGTAATTAAGAAATCACTTGTAAATCTTTCTATCAATCCATTTACTACTTTCGCCAAACAACGTAAGGAATGGACAAGAAAAACCTCGTATCGCTATCCAGGCCCCATACAGTTTTTTGGTCCAGAGGAGCTTACCGAAAAGCGTTCTTTTACAATAAAATTACAAGAAAAGAAAAAATAATTTATATTTAGCTTACTTCTGCTTTCTCAATAACAGACCAAATGTTATAATAAAAATGAATAAAGGATAAAGGAGTGATCAATGAAATATATAATATCTAGTGTACTACTATTAGTAACGTTAAATATCTATGGACAACAAACCATAAGCAAATGGATTCCTGCTTCAGGAAAATGGGTGCTTACAGATACTACGATCTGTCAAGAAGACTTAAGCAGTAAACAAGCTCGTATTGATATTCGCCTTCCAGAAAAAGAAGTAATAAAATTTAGCTTTACGGTAGAATATATTAAGGGTGGATATCGCAACAAAGATGATCTTAAGAATAAAAAAATACATGCAGGTTTTGGTGTACATATTGGCGTGCAAAATCCTAATCTAAAAAAAAGCTCTTGGGGAAATGGAAAATCGTATCTTTTATGGCTTAATATTGACACCACAGATTGGACGGAAAAAAATAGAAAAGAGTATATAGGTCTTCGTGCACAAATATATCGCAGTTCTTCTGCTCATATCATGAGACTGCTTCGAGATACTCGAATAAAAAACAATAACGAACTAGATCGTATGACTCCAGGAGACTATATAAGTATAGATCTTGTTTCCGCTATCCAAAAATTATCAAATAGATTTCTACCTATAACGAAGATAACAGAATATGCAATACAAAGAGGCCTTTTTATCAGCATACAGTTTAATAAAAAGACTGGAAAAGTATCAATAGCAGATCCTACCAATCCCTCTATGAAATTTATTACTTATCTTGATCCTGCTTATTTGCAGGGTAATTATTTTTCATTGCGGACCAACTCAATTGCAGTAAGTTTTAAAGATTTTAAAGTACAATAAACTCAGGCTCACTTCTAAGTGAGCCTGATTCCTTTCCCTAATAAACGAGTAAGCATAAAAAAAAGCAAACTTACTACACAGAGTGATGCAGCTGGCATAATAGCAATCCAAGGTGCTTGTATAAAATATCGGCGAGAATAAAGCAGTAATGTTCCCCAACTAGCTACTGGAGGTTGTACTCCAAGTCCAATGAAAGATAGAGCTGCTTCTATTTGAATTGCTATCAGCATAACCGACGACCATTGCGCAAGTAGTGGAATTCTAAGTGCGGGTAGAAGATGCCAGCTTACAAGGGAGAATCTCGAAATACCAAAAGTCTTGGCTGCATTAATATACGTATTTCCCATAAGCATATTTCCTTCGTTGTCTACCAATTGAATAAACACTGGTATAAAAACAATTGTAAGAGTAATACCCAAAGTCAACACGCCAGGAATCCATAAGGAAACCAGACACAGAGCCAGTAATATAGGAGGAAAAGCCATAATCATTGTGGGAATAAATCTTAGAATCCATTGTAAGCGCACAGAGGAAAAGAGAACAAACATTCCAAAAATACTTCCTAGCACTAATGCCACACTGCAGGAAAAAAAACTCACTAATAAACTCACTCGCATCCCCTGAAACACCCTTGCGATCATATCACGACCAAATTCATCAGTCCCAAAAAGGTGTGCCCGTGATGGTGCTTGCAAACGATGCGTATATCTCTGTGTATAAGGATCTCCTGGAAACAAAAACGGAATTAACACTATAATTCCTAAACTGACAAATAGAAATTTCAGCTTTCTTTCAGTACGTAACATATCTGAAATCAAAGGTTTCTAATTGACTATTCATTCGAAATCCCTTTATATCATTGCTTAATCCAATATATCTATGTGGCGTACCAATATATATAAAGGGTAGCCCCTCTCCTATAATCCGAAGCGCTTGTGCATAAAGTTTCTTTCGTACAACGATATCCGAAACTCTTTCAGCTTGATGCGTTAGTTTCACAAACTCTTTATTAACCCATCCCACATAGGATTTTCCCGTACCATAGTGTAATAATCTCCTCGCAGGATCCAACTTTCCTGCATGTCCAATAACAGTCATGTCGAAGTCATGCCTACGATACACCTCAGACAACCAGCGAGTCCAATCTAAAAGTTCTATTTTTACAGGGAGCCCTGCTTGTCGCAACATTTCCTGATACATCTGTGCTGCACGCACATGGTGTGAATCAAAATTTCGAGGCGCTTTTATATAAATTGTTTTCTTTAATTTGAATTTTCTGAACACAGTCCGTGCCCAACGAGGATTATATTGTCGTACTGGCAGTTTGATTGAATAGGGATTGTTAGCATCCATGAATGTCTGAACCCGAACTCCTCCCCCATAAGCTAGATCTAATACTTTTTCTTTATCTATTGCTGCATTAACTGCCTGACGAAACAGAAGGGAATCAAAAGGATATACTCGTGTATTCATTGCAATAACTAACACCAATCCCGAGAGCGATTTATATACATAGGCTTCCTGACTTTCCCGCACTCTCGACACTTCAGGTTCAACCAGCATATCGATTCCTTGTATATTACCCGTAAGAAGTGACGCAACTTGTAGCGTAGG
Source organism: Paralvinella palmiformis (assembly GCA_025642065.1). NCBI lineage: Eukaryota > Metazoa > Annelida > Polychaeta > Terebellida > Alvinellidae > Paralvinella > Paralvinella palmiformis. Next base: position 215,288 of record JAODUP010000319.1, on the reverse strand, counting down.
ATCAGAAAGAATAGCAAATTGTAGTTCATATATACCAGAATGGTGTCCCCAATAATTAGAGAAGCGTTGTAAAAGAATATATCTGTTTTTTATCCATTCTTGAAATTGAAATGGTCCCGTTCCAATTGGCTGTGTTGCAAAATTGTGTTTCTTCTGAATTAAATCCTTAGGAAGAATGGCAGCCCACCCTGAAGCCAAAACAGCCAAGAACGGTACATATACATATTTAAGATGAAAGATAACCTGTAAAGACCCTCTAGTCTCCACTTTCTTAATAACAGAAAAACTATCTGCATTAGGCGACGCAACTGACTTATCTAAAATACGTTGGATGCTTGCCTGTACATCCTGGGCTGAAAATTTCTTTCCATGATGAAAATAAACATTATCCCGCAAGAAAAATTTCCATGACAACCCATCATCTGAGACTTCCCACCGATATGCCAATGCAGGTAAAATATTACCTACTTGATCCGGTTCCACCAATGTATCATATATACTTCGTGTAACCTGAAATGTTAATATACCACTACTTGCATACGGATCTAATGTATCCGGATTCCCAGATATTGCAAATACAAACTTCTGTTGATCTACGGATTTCGCTGCAACTAAGCAAATGAATAATACAACAAAAGAAAAACAAAAATATACAGTGCGCCGCATGCTACTTTGCATGGTTTAGCTTATCAAGACAACTAGGTTCTAGCAAGTGTATAAAGAATATGAGATATAAGACGAACTATAGTAACTGTAGTAAAAAACATAAGTGAAAGAATAACTACCACTGCTTGTATTATTGGATAATCACCATTAAAAACCGCAGTCACCAGGAGCTGCCCCAAACCTGGGACTGAGAATATTTGCTCAAGTATAATACTGCCTCCTAACAGATATCCTAGCTGAATACCTGCCAAAGAAAGAAAAGGAATTGCAACATTAGGTAAGACATGTTTCAGAAGTATGACTGAATGACCTGCTCCAAAAGCCCGCGCTGTGCGCACGTATGGAGCATGCAACTCTTCTTCAACAGTAAGGCGTAGCATACGAGCGAGAATAGCCGCATTAGACAGCGCAAGAGTTATAATAGGAATAATAAGTGAATCCTTAACCGATCCCCAAAGAGGAACAATATGCCAATGTATAGAAAGCACATATGAAATACTAAGTGCAATAAGTACACGAGGTGTACTGTGCAATAACACCTCATATACCTCTACTGCTACCATTGTTTTACGATAAAAATAGGTTAATAGTACGAGAAAAAACGAAAAAATAATAGAACAGATCCAAGAGACAAATGTTAACACAAGACTATAAGGAAGGCGTTCTTTGATTAAAGATTTTACTTCTTCTCCAGAAAAAAGAGATTTACCCCAATCAAAATACAGTAGTACATTGTATATCCACTCGTTATATTGGCTCCAAATCGAACGGGAAACACCTAACTTTTTCTGAAGAAGGTGCACTCCTTCTTTACTTGCGTCAATTCCTGCAATTCTTATCGCAGGATCTCCAGGAAGAATTCGTAACAACATAAAAACTATAAGGGATAGCAAAAACGTCATAAGGAAAAAAGAGACGAGAGATCGAAGTATAGTAATTACAACATGTTTCATTACAGTAAAGCAAAGACACGTTTATCTTTTATCGGCAGTATAAGCAACTGCCCGCAATAGTGCTTGTGCCAGAATTTCCAATGGGTCAAATACAGGAACCGAAAATGTAAGAAAGGAATGTGCAAGTGAAATCTCAGTACATCCAAGAATAATAGCCTCTGCTCCTTGCCTAAGAAGATTGTTCCCTTGTTTTTGTAGAATATCAATTGCCTTCTGATGGATGGGGTCAGAAATACTCTTAATTCCATATTCAGGATCATAAATGCTTGAATGAACATCTTCTCTGTCTTGTTTTGATTCTGGGTATAAAACAGATACAGATTTTTTTGCCAAGACCTGAGAATAGACTCTTGAGAAATAAGTTCCTAAAGTAGCCAATAATCCTACTCTCTGAATCCCCACTATAGTATTGGTAATCACAGCTGCGGTTTCTTTTATCATGTGAACAAAACGTATATGATGTTCTTTATCTTGACAGTATGTTGCTACCATATCAATAATTTCTGGAGAATGTGCAGTATTACAGGGCACCGCAAACACATCCACACCAATCGTGCACAGCTTATCTACTACCTCAATAAGAACTTTTCCAGGATGTACCACATCATGATATAAAAGATACCTACTTCTATCTGGTACAGAAGGAACTGTAAGCAGATATACCTCTGGGTATGCTTGATCCGTTCGGGCATGAGAGAATTCAAAAATCTTTCTATTTAAGTCTAATCCTGCATATGCCCCCACTCCACCAATAATACCTATGACCCCTGCAGATTTAGCATTTATTCGACAAGATTTATTCATCAATAATGTACCGTACCACTCCACTCTGGAGGTGGTTCATTATGATAAAAATGATAACTACGTGCGTATAAGAGTTTCACTGGTCTATCAGAAGGTATCAGCTTATATGCACGGGCAAAACAACTCGCCGCCTGCCCCCATGCCCTTTCCTGATAATGTCGTGTTCCTTCCCAATAAAGAGCTAAAAATTCTTGTACACGGTTTTTCTCGTACTCTCTCCCAAATAACAACTCTTCTCCCCGCAATCCCAATAATTCATAGATAACTGTATCACTGGTACGCCCTTTTACTGTCATTTTATCTAAAAGGCGTACAACCGCAACATCTTTTGCCTCTTCATAACAGAACTCACTGATAATGATATTCGTGTGATAAAATTTGTTAATTCCTTCCAGCCTACTAGCAAAATTAACTTCGTCACCAAAGACAGTATAGTTAATGCGTTGGGAAGACCCCATATTTCCCACTAAGACTTTCCCAGTATGAAGCCCAATACGTGTAGTGTGAAATGGATTATGTGATACTTTAAGTAATTCTTCCTGACATCTAATTGCCGCAGTACAAGCACGTTCAGCATGATTGTCAAGCTTTTTAGGAGCTCCCCAAAAACACATGATAGAATCCCCTATATATTTATCAATGGTTCCTCCACTCTTAGTAATAACATCTGTCATTACCTCGAGGCATTCCCCCAACTGATTAAGAATAAGTCCTGGGTCTTTGTGTTCACTTTTTGCAGAAAAGTTTTCCACATCAGAGAAAAACAATGTTACTCGCCTATATTGTCCTTCAAGTCCCTCATCTATATCTTCACTCAACAACTGTCCAACGATATCCCCTGGAACGTATTTCTTAAAAAAGAGCAACCCTTTTTTCATACGCCCTAAAGCTGAATCAATTTCATTAACTTCATAAATAAATGATCGAGCGGGTGGATGTTGATTAATATTCAGGTGGCAGATATTATCCATATCTACTGCTATGCTGAGCAGGGGAGTGGAAATCTTCGTGGCAAACCATAACCCTATTATCATTACTACAATAAACACTATGATAACAGTTAATACTTGGATAAGATTATTACGATTGACATACTGTAACAGTTCATCTTTATTCACAATAAAACCTAGAGTCCATGTATCATACAGACTAAGATCTAAATCATTAAAAAGCATATAATAATTATCACTTCTTAACGTTGCAGTGAAGATATCTATACTTGTTTTTTTACTGCCTTTGCTTAGAAAATTGGCCGAATTAAAAAGAATACGTGCAATCGCTGATGAAGATTGCAACGATTCTACTGTCTGTCCATTTTGAAACGCAGTATATGCTTCACGCAGTATTTCATCTGAAGTCTCATCTATTTTAATACGCTTTGGATCAAACGCCTTTGTCTCCGGAACATCTTGATAGAGATATTCATCTACATCCGGTGTATCAAAAGACACTGCAATAAGATCTTTACTTTGTTTCTCGAAAATAAAAATTCTGTCAGATCCTAAAAGACGTTGTTGTGAGAGAAAATAGGACAACCCACGTAGACTGATATCAAATCCTATAACTCCATATAAACTACCATTCTTATTGAATACAGGAAGTGCATAACTTACTCCAAGCATTTTCTCCGAGGCAAAAATATAAACCTTTGTCCATGCTGGTTTATTTCCCAATTGTGTAACCGCTTGGTACCACGGACGCTCTCTCGGATCATAACCGGATCTAGAATCAAACGTCTGATTGGGAAAGGTAATCGCAAAATCCTTATTTTGGTGTTGCCACGTACTAACAACTTTATCCTCCCCTCGCACTATTTTCCTCAAGCTGATACTTTCATCCCTCATTCGTTTGGACATATAAAAATTGCCATCCTGCGTTCCAATAAAAGCACCAATAATATCTTTATTCTTTTCCAAGACTTCGGATGTGAAAAAAGATGTTATATCACGAAAATCTTTATAATCAGTTACACCCTTGTTTAACACATACTGCACATGTCCAGCAGTAGCTTCCGCTCGCGAAAAAACATCTTTTACTTCTTTTGCAATATCATCTGATAAGCCTCCTATAACAACCTCGGTAAAGGATAGTATTGAATACCTACCCCCTTCATAATTAATCCAACCACTTACCAATGCATACCCAAATAATAGTCCTACTGTAATAAGTATAAAGCTATATCGAAAAGGGATCCCTCTCCTAATGGGACCCGTTTTTTTCTTGTCTTCCAACTTAACCACATTGGTAATGGGCGTGGTTTGCCCTGCTTCTTCAGAATCCACATCTTTTTGCATAAAATTACCAACAGATGTCTCCACCGGTCCACTATCCTGGATTGTTTCTTGTCGCCCCATTCCCGCATATTCCTCCACTATTGATTTATCCGAAACATGGGGAATACTTTCTAATACCATCATCCTACAAGAACGGGATGCACCCAAAACAATAGAAAATATAACAAGTGCAGAAACTACCACAAGCAAGGGAAATAAAGCATTATAAAACAAAACAAATACTCTGCTAAACAAATCAGCATTCACTCCCAATGCTGCAAACACATGAGAAGCTGTTACTTGTAAAGAAGCACCTGTGTCTATTGGGAAAAGAAATCGGAATCCCTTGCCAAATACTGTTAGCATGTCCGATAGATGAATAGTTGTTCCCATTATGTAATAAGAAAAGTTTGAAAACGCAAAGAATAATACAAATCCCCCCACACTAAACATACTTAATAACAAAGGTACGATAAAACGTGAAGTAATAAATAACGATCGCTCCTTTTCAGTATTCTTTTTTGATCTTTCAAAAAAATCTATTAATCCAGGTAAAGCAAGAAAAATAGAATGTCCCGCAAACAATACCACTCCCAATAATGAAAGTGAATACGTAACACGCGACAGCTTTAGTTTAGAATAGAAACTTATTACAAAAGCAGCTACCAGAAAAAATGCAATCACAAGCAGAAGATAGAGAAGAATTATCCAAGTTGAAGAAAAATATGTGGAAAAATACACTTTATTAATTTTGATAAAATGTACTGTCTCTACAACCAAGGTGAAAGGTAGCAAATATAATAAGGCTCTGAATAGTTTTATAAACGCACTATGAAAGCTATCAAAAAGGTTAATAAGAAAATGAGAAGTATTACTCCGAATAGCTCCCAATACTGCTCCAAACATTAGTGAAAAGAAAATAATACTAATAATATTATTCAGTACTAACGATGAAAATATGTTATCAGGAATGACAGACAATAATTTGCTAAATGGTCCTTGGTTAAAAGAAAGTTTCTTTGATTGCGCAATACTTATTGTATCATCAAAGGGATCTACCAATTGCAAAATAGCGTCTTTTTCTACATCATTAATTTGCACACGATTAACCGTAGCATAATGTATGATAAGAAGAAGGAAAAAAAGAACAATAATTATCCCCACAGTCCAAACCAGCATTCTTAATAAAACAAAAGGTATACGTCGAGAACGTAACAACACTGGTGTGGAAGATACAATAGAGGTAACTAACAAAGGAATGGCAACAAGTGAAAGAATACGGAAAAACAGTCCAGAAATACTAAGAAGAAAATACGGCATAGGAAGCACATCCCAGAAACCCCAGAAGATTCCAATAAGAATAGAAGCAAGAATAATTAAGACGTTAAAGATTCTTCCCATGGATTATTTTCTAAATACATCTTCATACTTGTTCAACAATGAGTCGGCTGTATAATCGATCTTGAGTGATTCAAGTTTTAGATTTAGCCAATAGAGTAGCTGAACATCTTGCGCATTTACCGCCATCGCAATATTATCCTCGGTATCGGTTAACAAAACTGTCTTTAACCGTAGTGAAATCTGCGGATTGCTTTTAATGATCTTTTTAATCTCTAATTCATCGCGATATGCAGCTAAAACATCACCTTTCATAACAGCCTTGACAACTCTATTCCAATTATCATAAGTAACAATTTCAGCATTGGGAAAATTTCGTTGTGCATATGCCTCATATGATGAATTAGCAACTACCCCCAGCCTTCCTCGAAAATCTCGAATGAATCTATCAATATCACTCTCTGAAGTACGCTCAGCAAGACGAAGTCGATTAATTAACAATGCTTGACGCAATGTAATATATGGATTGGTAAACTTTACAATCTGAGCTCGAGCCAATGTGCGACTAAGTTTTGAGATAACAATGTCAGCTTTTCTATTCGCAATAATAGTAACTAAATCATTAAAAGCTTTTGCGGAACGGTCAAAAACAAGGCGAACTCCCAGCGACTTAGCTATTTCCTGAGCAAGCCATATATCAAAACCTTTTAGCACTCTCTCTTTGCTTTTATAAAAGAATGGAGGTTGATCTACCCCCAACACCGCTACCACTATCTTTCCTCTTTCGTGAATTCGCGCTATGTCTGGCGGGGTTTTATATTCCTGAGTAAAAGCAAAAAATGCGATACAAAAATAAATAATTATCTTTTTTTTCATACTCTCTCTCCTTGCACTTTCATTCCTTTTGTGGCAACTCCCTCTCCGCTTTGTTGCGGAGATCTTTGAAACCTATTGTGAGGTAATACCATGGAAGTCAGCATAATATTACAATGAACAATCAATAACGTACGCATAGGATCAATAATAGGATCAACAGCAAAGAAAACAATAATGATTGCTTCTGCAGGCAATCCTAAAAACTCAAGGACAATAGAGAGCATACCTAATGTGGCAAAGCCAGTTGCTCCCGAGGTAGCTATTCCCGCAAGAATAGCACTAAAACAGATGATTAGTAATTGAACAATGGTAATACCCATGTCATATACTTGAGCCACATATATTCCCGCTAAACTAAAAAATATAACATTGCCATATCTAGCAATAGTGATTCCTAAAGGTAATACCAGCTTTGTTACAATCCGATCGAAACCAAAATCCTCGGATAATACCTGCAAACTCGCAGGAATAGTGGCTACACTACTTCGAGTTGACAACGAAATAATAATAGGATTTAACATTTTTCGAAAAGTGTTAAAAACCCCCAATTGTGCCTTCCTTGAAATCAAAAGGGTATTGATAATAAGAACCATGACCCCTATAAAATAGAAACTGAGAATAAACTTTACCAATGCTAGCAGTGGGGTAATACCAGTTGTTGCTACTTGATTTGCCACAATTGCAAATAAGCCGAAAGGGAGTGGATACATAACCCATTCAATTATCTTTTGAAAAGCAAGAAACATACTGGTCATGAATGAAACAATATAATTACTCTGAACTGTTTCAATAAAAGCCGTTGCAATACCAAACAGAAAACAAAAGAACACCAACTGCAATATTTCACCAGACGCCAAAGCTGAGAACACATTAGAAGGAACAAATTCGGTAAAAAATTTCACTAAATTATTCTTTCTTGCAGGTGCTGCAACATTATCAGGTTGTTTGTTTGTATTTAAAGCAATGCCATAATCAGTTTCATAGGGAGATGCTTCAATAACTTGTCCAACTAAGTGTTGTTGGCGCTCTGTCAGTACTCCCGGTTTAACCAACAAACCCACAAGCAAGCTTAAGCCACTAAAAAACACCATTGAAAGAAAAAACATCTGAGTTAACGACCAAACAACACGTTTTCTCTCCACTGGCGAACGAACAAGTTGTGCAATACTCGATATAATCGCAGTCACCACTATCGGCACTATGCTCATCTGGAGCAACTGAATGTATAAATCCCCCATTGGCGCAATAATTGCCACTACTTGTTCATCTACTAGTAAACCAACAAGAATCCCACCCACAATGGCCAACAAGATGATCCATGGATTTTTCAAAATTTTCATAATAGAACTTTAATAAACCTCTGTTCCTACTCTAGCTATCGTCCAAATTTCTTATATTCCTTAAACCCATCACCTTATCTGGATGTATTATAGCATAACCCCCAAAAAAATCCTACGCTTAATGCTAGGACGCATTGAAAAAACAATATAACATAATATATTATAATACTGAAGAGTCAATAAAAAGGGTCGCGCAACTTTATAGAAGATAGTGGCGACCCTTAGGAAGGAGGAACCATGAAAGACGCGAATGCGTCAAAAAATGTTGCTGTAGGGGGTACAACAACTATATATCTTATTGTACCACAATGAGTCAATTAATCAATAGTTCCATAGTGTTTTTTTACTCTTTTTTATAAGAAAACTCTATTTTAAAACAACATTTGTAAAGTTCTATATGATATGCGTACGTTAAAAAAGTTGCACGTAACAGTTTTCGGCCTTGGTTTACACGGTGGCGGGGTTTCAGCTTGTAAATTTTGTGTTGCCCAAGGCGCACATGTTACTGTTACCGATTTGAAAACAGAACATGATCTTCAAAAAAGCCTCTCACAGTTAAAAGATCTACCTATACGCTATGTGTTGGGAACCCACAAGCGAAGAGATTTCTCTTGTGCAGACATTGTAATAAAAAATGCAGCAATTGCTACAGATCACCCATTGCTACGCTCTGCAAAATGGATAGAAAGCGACCTTTCACTATTCTTTCGATTTGTACACCCAGAAACATTCGTAGTTACTGGATCAAAAGGAAAATCAAGTACTGCCGCTCTCATGCACTTTATTCTTTCACGCTTATACTCTCATACCTATTTGGCTGGAAATATTGGTCTTTCTCCGCTCGATCTTCTTTATAAAAAACTGCCTGTAAACAAGCTTGTTCTTGAACTCTCATCGTTTCAAATAGAGGATCTGTATCGTATCAAAAAACAAAAACTAGTTAATACCCTTCCTATTATCTTTCAACAACCGTTAAAACTAAATATTTCTACTATCACATTTACAAATATATATCCTGACCACATGAATAGATACGGGAACATGCAGAAATATATTGGGGCAAAGAAAAAAATCTTTTCTTTCCCTTGTCCTATACAAATATATAATTACGATAATCACTATTGTCGTACTATTGCTCAAAAGCAAAATGCCAATATATTCTTTTTCAGCAAGCAACAACCAACAGACAAACAAACTATTGTCTGGAGTGTGGGAAAAAGAATATGGCTGAAAGGAGAAAACAAAGCACTTCCTAATAAGGGTTTTCTTACACGTCCCTGTACACTCAGCATCACATGTGCCGCTACTGCTGGCTTGATTGCTTATGGTATTCCTGCTCATATACTGATAACATACCTACCTCAATTTACCGGTATTGCACATCGCATGGAACATCTTGGAACTTGGAAAGGACGAACATTTTATAACGACACTACTGCCAGCATTCCTCACGCTACGTATTGGGGTGTAAAAAACTTCCATCAACCTGTTATTCTCATTACAGGAGGAACAGATAAAAACATTGACTTCTCACTATTCACTGATATTGCACAAAAAGTAAAATTAATTTTTCTGATAGAGGGGAGTGCAAGCAAAAAAATAGCGTCCGTACTTGAACACATCAATTATTCATTTTTTGGCCCGTATCTGTCATTAGATCAGGCTTTTGTAGAAGCCTGGGAGCATTCAAAAAATAAAGATATTATCTTATTTTCACCTGCGTCCAGCTCATTTGAAAAATATCCTAACGAATTTGAACGAGGTAGACATTTTCGAAGCCTTGTACATAAGCTATGTATGTGAACGTTTGCGAAAACGTTCTAAAGCACAAAATAAAGAAGCTTTTGCTTGGTGTAGATAAAGATCCCAACAGCCTGGGCGATATCTTATATGCCCGCCAAAGCCGAGCTTGAAACGTCGAATTCCTTGCAAAGAACCATCGCACTGAGGGCTTCGAGCTATACCCATCAGATCATACTCAACCATCCCACAAGTTTTTGCATATTGTATAGCATGCCACTGCAACAAATGAGGAGCCATAAAGGATTTCCATCCTACATCAGAGCCCCCATAAAGATAACTAGCCCTTTTGTTCCAATGAAGAACGAAAATACCCGCAACACATTCTTGTTTCACATATGCCATATAAATATATATCCGACCGCCCGCTTTTTGAATATATTTCTGTACATTTTTATAATACTGTATTGGGTGTACTGCTATCCTTTTTCTCTTAGCAGTCAGACGGTGCAGAGTATACCAGCTATCTATTCTCTCTGTTTGCACTACATGTACTGACTTTCGCATAGCTAGACGAATATTATACCTCGTCTTTGTATGCATGGCAGAGAAAAGCATATCTTCATCATTACGAAGATCGATCACTACTGTAGTAGGAACCTGAACCGAAGGGGCTGAAAATAGTCCGGATTCTTTTAAAGAGTATTCTCGTTCCTGACAAACAGCAAGAGAATCATATTCATCAGGAATATCCCATCGAAGAATAAATGATTTAGGGAGATATTGTGCCAAAATTTTCAACGAGGAGATATCCGAAAATTGTGGTAAGCCATGCGGTAAATAAGCCAATGAATAGGAAAACAAAAATGGTCTTTCTAAAACAAGAAAGGGATCACATCCGTTTTCCTTGAATTGAAACACATGCGCTCGCCATATTTTTTGCGATTCTTTTACCTGCGCCCATGCACGATCTTGTAAAAAAACATGCCCTGGCAGTGCATCAAGTGGTAACACTCGAACTCGACGTACGTTTTCAAGAGATTTCGCCATTCTTAATCTTGGTTGTTTGTAGTGGCTTATCTGCACATTGTAATATAAAGTTTCCAGCTTTTACCACACCTTCTTCCACATATAACTTTATAGAACAGAATGCATCATAAGCAATCAGTTGATTTTCTTCGCTGTTTTTCTGGTCATTGGCACCCCTGGAATCTCTTTTTATTTTCCCTTTCTCTTGAGGGAATATCTCACAACCTACACAATCAAGCGGAGGACGCAAAATTTCGAGCTCTTTCTTATCATTAGCTGCAAGCAGCATGCCCTCACTTTTCACACCACGAATAACTACGGGCTGGAGATTCCGCACTAAGACAATCATCGTTCCTTGTAGTTCTTTCTCGTTATAATATGGCACTAATCCAGAAACTATCGTACGATCTTTCCGCACACCATCATCTATTTGAAGTATATACAACTTATCAGCATTAGGATGTTTATAAAGAGAAATTATTCTTGCACTGCATAAATCCAGACTCCATGGTTCTTCTTTATCTGAGTGCCGTAGCGTTCCTGAATACTTTTGGGAAAGATCTTGAATTTCGCCATCCTCCAGTCGCCGAAACAACACGTCTAATTTTCCTTGTATATGAAAAGGTAAACGCTCACTGAGCATTCCCCATGATAAAGGAAAAGATCCAAGATATATTGCGATCTTTTGAGTTGTTTCAGGAATATAGGGACTTAGTAACACTGCAAGATCACGAATAAGATAAAGAAGATCACTTATGATCCTTGCTGCAGTTGATATATTCACCTTTATCAGTTCCCATGGTTTTTGTGCTTGAAAGTATTGATTACCAACATCACAAAGTTTGAGGATGCTATGAAGCGCTTTACGTAAACGAACTGATTCAAGATCATTCTCTATCTGGCATTCCATTTTCTCTACTTGTTGCCAAAATATCGTGTGGATATCTATGTTAACTATGTGTTCCTGAGTAAGATATTTTTCCCAAAATCGTACAGTTCTATTCACCAAATTGGAAAAATTACCTATTAACTCCCCATTGATATGTTGTTGGAACTCCTTCCATGAAAAATGATAATCTGAACTTTCTGGTCTGTTGTACATGAGAAAGAAACGCCATACATCCGCAGGAATTCCCGTGTTTCTTGCATCATCTGCAAATATACCGCGTCTTGCACTTTTTGAGAATGAACCTGTTTCATAATTGAGGTATTCTGTTGATGAGATATGATGTAGCATGGTCCAGGATTCTCCTGTTCCAAGCAAAGCAGCTGGAAATAATACTGTATGAAATGGTATATTATCTTTTCCCACAAACTGATATAACTGCACCTCATTAGGATTCTTCCACCACGATTCCCAATCATCAGCAAGGCATGCGGTAATAGATATATATCCAATAGGTGCATCGAACCATACATAAAATACTTTATCACGATACGCTTGCATCGGCACTGGGATCCCCCAACGTAAATCTCGTGTAATTGCTCGCAACTTTAAACCATCTCGGATCCAAGCCTTTGTCATCTGTACTGCATTATTCGCCCAATGCCCTCTTTCGCTGGCCTGATGTACCCATTTATTCAATATGTCTGCCAAAGCTGGTAAATCAATGTATAAATGCTGAGTTCGGCGAATTACTGGTTTAGAGTTATCTATGGTGCTTCGCGGATTAATAAGTTCAGTAGGTTCTAACAGCTTGCCACATTGCTCACACTGATCCCCTCGTGCAGTATCATACCGACAGTATGGACATGTTCCTACAACGTAACGGTCTGCAAGAAATAATTGTGAGGCTTCCGAATACAGTTGTTCTATTTCCTGAACTTTTATACATTTGTTATCCCATAATGAAAGAAAAATACTTTGGGTGATTTTACTATGAAGGACATCTGTAGTACGCCCAAATATATCAAAAGAAATTTCAAACCACTCATAAATTTCTGCATGCCGAGAATGAAAATAATCGCATAACTCTTTTGCGGTCTTTCCTAGTTCTAGAGCTTTTGTCTCTGTTGCTGTACCATACTCATCTGTTCCACATATATACCGAGTTTGATACCCCCGCAAACGACAAAACCGTGCAAATACATCTGCTGATAGTACTTGCAATAGGTTGCCAAGATGCGGAATATTATTCACATAGGGAAGTGCTGCTGTAACAAGACGTTTTTTCATGCTGCTGAAACTTAGCATAACAAATCAAACATCTCCCGTCAAGTATTAAATAGCAGTTTCTACTTATCGTGGTTTAATCTTAAAACAAGTTTCTTCGTTACAGAGATCACAAGAAACATGTTTCCCTTCAGGATTTTTTTCAAGTAATAATTGTGCAAGAGGATTTTCTAGTACCTGACGAATCGTTCTTTGAAGAGGTCTCGCTCCTAAGCGCACATCAAATCCTCGGCGAGCAATGAATTTTTTTAGTTTCGAAGTAAAGGAAATACTAATGTCTTTTTCGTGCAAACGTCCTGCCATTTTTTCTAATTCAAGGTCAACAATCGCAAGAATATTATCTTCCTCCAAACGTTGAAAAATCACAATCTCGTCCAAGCGGTTTCTAAACTCTGGCCGAAAAGTTTTTTGTAGCGCTACTTCTATTAATGGCACTAACTCCTCTTTGTTTGTTGCTTCAAGAATATCATCACTGGCAAGATTGCTTGTCATAATAATTATACAATTTCTAAAATTCACAGTTTTGCCTTGTCCATCAGTAAGGCGCCCTTCATCTAGCAATTGTAATAATATGTTAAAAACATCAGGATGTGCCTTTTCCACTTCATCCAGCAAAACTACTGAATAAGGTCGCCGTCGCACTGTCTCAGTCAGCTGACCTCCTTCTTCATAACCTACATACCCAGGCGGTGCCCCTATCAATCGTGAGACTGCATGACGTTCCATGTATTCACTCATATCAATACGCGTAATATTTTTTTCATCATCAAATAAGAAAGATGCCAATGTTTTTGCGAGTTCTGTTTTTCCCACTCCTGTGGGTCCAAGAAATAAAAAAACACCCATAGGTTTGTCAGGACTAGAAAGACCACTTCGATTCCTTCTCACTACATTACTTACTACACTAATAGCTTCTCGTTGCCCCACAACACGCTCCGAAAGAATCTTTTCAAGATCAAGATAACGTCGTTGTTCTTCTGCTAGCATTTTTTTAACTGGTATCCCTGTCCAACGTGAGACAATCCAAGCAATATCCTGATCCGTTACTTCCTCTCGAAGCATTGAATCATTACTATGTAACAATTTAAGTTTCTTTTCCGATGCTGTCAGACGCTGTATTTCTTCTGGGAGCTTGCCATGCTTGATCTCGGCTGCTTGTTCCAATTTCCCCTCCCGCTCATACTGGGTTTCCATAATATTAAGTTCTTCAAGATGACGCTTTTGTGTTCTTATAGCTTCTATAAGTTCCTTTTCCTTATTCCACTGCAAACGCATAGTGCTTCGTTTGTTTTCCAAATTAGCAAGTTGTTTTTTTATTTCTCCGAGTTTTTCTCCTGCTGATGAATCCTTTTCCAAAGCTTTTTGCTCAATACGTAGTTGAAGCACTTCCCGCTCAAGCAAATCTAATTCTTCAGGCTGGCTTTCAATCGAGATCTTTAATCGACTTGCGGCCTCATCAAGGAGATCAATCGCTTTATCAGGCAAAAACCGTTCAGGAATATAGCGATGAGACAAGACTACTGCAGCCTCTAAAGCAGCATCTTGAATACGCACCCCATGATATACTTCGTAGCGCTCTTTCAACCCTCTCAGAATAGCAATGCTTTCTTCCACAGTAGGTTCATCTATGTAGACTGGTTGAAAACGTCGCTCAAAAGCTGCATCTTTTTCTATATAGTTTCGATATTCATCAAGTGTCGTAGCACCTATCATACGTAGCTCGCCACGCGACAATGCTGGTTTAAGCATGTTTGCAGCATCGATTGCACCATCAGTTTTCCCTGCTCCCATAAGCGTGTGCAGTTCATCTACAAATAATATTATACGCCCTTGAGACTTACTTACCTCTTTAATAATTTGTTTAAGTCGTTGTTCAAATTCACCTCGATATTGTGCCCCAGCTAGAAGAGATCCTATGTCCAAACTAAGAAGACGATGATCATGCAATGATTCGGGAATGTCAGCACTAATAATACGCCGAGCCATCTCTTCCACAATGGCTGTTTTTCCCACTCCTGGATCACCTATTAGCACTGGGTTATTCTTTGTCCGCCGTGAAAGCACCTGAATAATACGTCTTACTTCCTCATTACGGCCAATAACTGGATCTAATTTCCCTTCCCGTGCTGCCTGTGTAAGATCAGTACAATATTTCTCAAGAACTCGATACGAACTTTCGCTATGTGGACTATCTGCTTTTTGCGATCCACGTAATTGTCGTAGTGCTTGTAGTACATCTTTCTGTTTCACTCCATGACGTCGTAGAAGATCGCCTACCGACCCTGATAACATTGTTAATCCCAATATGATATGTTCAGTACTTAGATACTCATCTTTAAGTAGTTTACGCTGTTCATTAGCACTTTGTAATAATTCGTTCAATGATCGGGAGGGCGGTAGATTTTTTACAGAATATTGAACCTGAGGCAAATTGTGTATAATGCTTTCCAACGTAGCCTTTATGCCAGACAAATCCACATCCATCGTACGCAGTAACATATGAAGAAATGATTCGGAATCATCGAGCATTGTCTTTAAAAGATGTGCCGGATCTAACTCAGAGAAACCACCTCGCACTGCATTATGGTAAGATGTGTGAAGCAATAATGTAAGTTGTTGTGTATATTTTTCCTCGTTCATGGTCATTGTGTTTTTATTGTATTGCAATAGGAAGTACTATTCAAGAACAAAATGATACCATCTCATTATTTGCAGGAACGGATAATAGTGCTATAGT
Organism: Paralvinella palmiformis; assembly: GCA_025642065.1. Lineage (NCBI taxonomy): Eukaryota > Metazoa > Annelida > Polychaeta > Terebellida > Alvinellidae > Paralvinella > Paralvinella palmiformis. The sequence continues at coordinate 199,359 of JAODUP010000319.1, read as the reverse complement.
GTAAGAGACATGGAAAATTCTTACAATGAAAAAAAAGTTATTATCTTTCACGGTTATCCCGACGATGAAGTCATGCGCATCATGAACACAGTGAAACAACAATACGAAGATCGTTCCAACCTTATTTTTGCAAAGACCACACCTCGATCATTGCAAATAAACTTAGAGAAACTTATAAAGGATTTACAGGAAGATCATGAATACCTCAAAAAAAACCCCCCAGAATTCACTACTAAATAAATATTCACAATCCATGTTACCATCATATCGTCCTGTAATTACCTCGCTGCCAGAGTATCGTCCGGGAAGAGAACATAAAAAAAACATCAAGCTTTCATCGAACGAAAACATTCTTGGCCCTTCTCCCAAGGCTTTTCAATCTTTTAAACAAGCTGCTTCACAGTTACATATATATCCAGATAATGATTGTTATCAACTTCGTCAGAAACTTGCAAATCACTTTAATCTAAGCCCAGAACATTTTATTATTGGAAATGGATCAAATGATATTATGTTGATGAGTGCAAGTGCTTTTCTGAATGCAGGTGATCATGTTCTTATCGCAAAACATACTTTTAGTCAATACGAATTTTATACGCGTCTATTCGCTGCGGTGCCTCAAAGAATTCCTATGCATAATTACGCATATGATCTAGATGCAACACTAGATGCCATCACATCAAAAACAAAAATGATATTCCTTTGTTCTCCCAATAACCCTACTGGCATGCTTATCCAGAATATCCGTCACTTTTTGGAACGTATCCCCCCTTCCATTTTGGTAATCGTAGACCATGCGTATATCGAATATGCTCAGTTATCTTTCGCTACAGATGACACTTCATTATTAGTACCTGATTTTCCTCATCTATTAGTATTGCATACATTCTCAAAAATATATGGTCTTGCTGCTCTGCGCATTGGATATGGTATTGCAAGTCCACAACTAATTTCCATATTATATAAAACAAAAGCACCTTTTAATGTAAACATGCCAGCTCAACAAGCTGCAATACAAGCATTAAGTGATACAGCATTTATACAACAATCACTAGAAATAAACAGAACAGGAAAAAAATTCTTGCTCGATATGTGTCACCAATATGATATTGAAAGTTTTCCCTCTGAAGGAAATTTTATTTGTATGCATACGCCTATTCCTGCAGATAAGTGTTGTGCACATTTTCAGACAGCAGGCATGATGATAAGAAGTTTGCAATCTTTTGGAATGCCCAATTATATACGAGTAACGATTGGTACAGAAACACATATGCGTATCTTTAAAAATATCTGGGAAAACATATTCATACACACATGATTGTTCTTCTTACAATTGGTATTTTTCTAGGCTTTTATATATTTGCTACCAAAAACACCCCGAGGATTAAGAGTTTCTTATTAGGCATAGCGGCTGGCGTCTTTGTTTTTTTCTTGTTCTTTGTTCGTAATACATTATACTCTTTTGTTCTTCTACCTGAAAAAACTTTACTTTTTAATATTGTAGTAGAAGAAACAACAAAAATAGTTGCACTTCTTTTTATTTTACGGAGCAAGCCTCCAAGTTCATACTGGAGCGCATACGGCATAGGATGGGGATTCGCAAGTGTTGAACATCTTGTTTTAGTGATAAGCCAAGGCAATATATCACTTGCACGCATGTTGTTTGCAAGTACATTACATATTATCACTCTGTTCTGTTTCCTTTTTGTCTTACATATTAGAAAAAAAAGAAATGGTTGGCAGTTGCTACGAGCAATATTCGCATGGAGCAGCTCTATTCTTATTCATTATACATATAATTGGACTCTACAAAAACTTTTATGGGTATAACCCTCCTTATGAACTTGACGGTTTTTCTCATATTCGCTAGGATAACAGAAACGACGCAGGGTAGAGCAGTTGGCAGCTCGTCGGGCTCATAACCCGGAGGTCGCAGGTTCAAGTCCTGCCCCTGCTATTATTCCGGATTTTCTTTTAATGCTTAAAATAAGTTATATTATAATAGGATGGTTAGAATTTTCCTAATAGAACAAGAAATGAATCTATTTCTTCTTCCCCGCTAGATGAGTATCGATAAATATAGTATACACTACAAAGATCTTGGAGTAGCGCTCGTAAATCTTCTATACTTCGTATATAACTGTATTTATCTTTCTTTTTCCAGAATCTCTCTTTATCTTCCCAAAAAGTGTGAATCAATAATCCATGAGAGTGTAAGACTCTCATTTGTTGTTTAATGGAATAACGTAATTGTGCATCGTTAAGATAATGAAGAACCTTATTCGAATAGATGGCATCATAATGTACAGAGTTAAGCATATTCCGACAATCCAGATAATGAACAGGCAAATAATAAAACCTTTTCCTCAAGTGTTTCAAAAAGTGCGATGAAACATCTGAAATATGAATACGATAAGAAATACAGAGTATATCAGCCTCATTACCGCTACCTGCACCTAATTCAAGAATACAAGAATATACAGGTATATGTTCATAGATCGTCTTAACCAGTTGTGGACAGTAAACTCCTTCGCTGTACTGAATGTACGTTTGTACAGTAGTCGCATTCTGATACCAATTCATGGAAGAAGAATTACCTGCAACTCAGCAGCTGCTTGATATGACAACACCACGTGCTGCGCATTAGTAAGATGTTCTAATTCTATTGTAGTCACTGTATCATTTCGTTCTTTAACTAAGAATTTCTCACCTGGAATCAATCCTTTTTCTTTTAGGAAACGTAACAGATTACTATTTGTTCTTACAATACGATGAATACATATATGCGATCCCTCGGTCACTTGCAATAACCCCAAAATATCGGAAACACGAGGAAGCTCGCCTTCTTTGTTTGGAATAGGATCGCCATGAGGATCTGTATGAGGAGATCCCATGAGTAAATCAATTCGATCAATGAATTTATCCGAAACTGCATGCTCTAACACTTCTGCTTCCTCATGCACTTCAGACCAATCATAGCCAAGTTTTGTGTTAAGAAAAAGTTCTAACAATCGATGACGTCTGAGAATGCGTATCGCATATTGCCTGCCTTTTTCTGTAAGTCTCACCCCTTTATGCGGTGTGTAGTAAAGATATTCTTTTTTATGCAAACTTTTTACCATTGCGGTAACAGTACTTCCTGCCATATTTGAAACTTCTACGAGTTTCTTCATTGGAATCATCTGTAAGTATCTTCGGTGGAGTTGAAATATATTTTTTAGGTATTGTTCAGTAATACTGGAAATTCTATCTGAAGAGTATATCTGTTTATTTTGCATGCCCCTGTTGTTTTACTGCCTCTATAGTACGCGCCACCACATCCTCATCTTCAAGATAATAGTGGGTAATGGGTGTAAGCGAATCATTAAGTTCATAGACAAGCGGAATTCCAGTAGGTATGTTTAAAGCAACTATATCTTTATCACTTATCTTATCTAAATACTTAATAAGTGCACGAAGACTATTGCCATGGGCAACAATAAGCACTCGTTTTTGTTTTTGAAGAGTTGCTGAAATATCCGTTTTCCAAAATGGTACTACACGACGCACTGTGTCTTTCAAGGATTCTCCTAAGGGAAGTTCTGAAGCAGGAATACTACTATAACGTCGATCATGTAATGGAGAACGGGAATCTTCCCAATCCACAGCGGGCGGGGAAACATCGTAACTTCTACGCCACAATTGCACCTGATCCTGACCAAATCTTTTCGCTGTATCAGCCTTGTTTAATCCTTGCAAAGAACCATAATGACGTTCATTGAGTCGCCAATGCTTACGCACAGGAACCCATAACTGGTCAATCCTCTCCAAGACAATAGACAAAGTACGAATTGCTCGCTTTAAGTAAGAAGTATATGCTATATCAAAAAGTAGTTTTTTCTCGCCTAATAGATCTGCTGCATGACTTGCTTCCTGTTCTCCATTTTTGGAAAGATCAACATCGGTCCAACCAGTAAACCTATTCTCTTTATTCCAAATACTCTCACCATGTCGTAATAATATTAATGTATGCATTTACTGCCCGCTCAAAAATTCTTTAATTACTTGCCACACCATACTCACGCAAGCCCAACGATTTCTCCCATAAAATGGGAGAAATTCAAATAATAGTGTATTATCAGTATCACCAGTATGAAGAAAGAGCATAGTTTTGTCAACCACACATGTTATATCTTTCCAAGAGTACCCTGACAATGTCATACATAGAATATAAGCCGATGCGCTCATAAGAGTACACCCTTCTCCCCACCAAGAAAAATAAATCCTACCTTCTTGTTCCACCATAAACAAAGAGCAAGTATCCGAGCATAATCTGTTAGACATACTACCTAGTAGGTTTGCATTCTTAGGAATATGAGAAAATTGGGAGTTGTATGCCCACTGCCTTATTTGTTCAGTCATCGAAAAAGGTTATAAGCTTTTTCCAATGCTGTAATAAATATATCTATATCTTCCTGTCTGTTATATACACCGAATGATACACGAATAGCTCCTGGTATATGAAAAAACTTCATGAGTAGTTGGGCACAATGATGTCCTGTACGTACTGCTACTCCCTGTGTGTCTAACGCAGATGCTATATCATGAGGATGAACACCTTCCACTGTAAACGAACACAACGCACATACTGATGAAGAAGGCCCCCATATATGCACATAAGGAAGTTCTGAGAGTTTATCCCGCAAAACACGAAGAAGTCCTTGTTCATGTTCTTGCAGTAGGGCATGGGGAATAGCATTTAAATATCGTAGAGCTGCATGAAACCCTATCGCCCCCGCAATATGAGGAGTTCCGCCTTCGAGTCTTTGAGGAAGTGACGCAAAGTTGCTTTCTTGCTGTTTCACTTCCTTAATCATTCCTCCCCCATAACGAAAAGGACGTATGCGTTCCATATACTTACTACGGCCTATTAAACAACCAATTCCTGTTGGCCCATATAGCTTATGAGCAGAGCAGAAGAAAAAGTCACATCCTAGTTGAGAAATATCTGGTCGATTATGTCCCGCTAACTGTGCCCCATCTACACATGTGATAATCCCCCGTTGTGTAGCATACTGACATATCTCTTGAACAGCCGGCATATAGCCAGTAACATTAGACATGCCAGTCATAGCAACAACACTAGTAGGCGTATCTAACATCTCCTCTATCGCCTCCATACACAATGATGAATCATCATTAAGTGTTAAATAACGTAACGTTGCACCTGTTCGCCGCGCACAAGCTTGCCAAGGGATAAGATTGGAGTGATGTTCCAACTGAGTCAAAACTATTTGTTCATTTGATTTTAAAAAAACATCCCATGATCCAGCCAACATATTTGCAGCGTCAGTACTTCCTCCTGTAAACACAACAGTATAATCTTCAGGAACATGAAAGAATTCTGCTATAGCCTTACGCGTATCTTCATATGCGGCACTTGCCACTTCGCTTAATTCATAGACTGCACGATGTATATTAACACTGTATTCCCGATAATACCCGTCTAATGCCTCTACTACTGATTCAGGTTTAAGTGTAGTTGCCGCACTGTCAAGATAAACAAAAGGCTTCCCATGTATTGTTCTTTGCAGAATGGGAAAATCATTTCGTAAGTTTTCAAAGAAATCGCTCATGCATTAACTAAGACACTGATAGTTTGTTTGTACAGCTTCCCAATTAATTACATGGAAAAACTGTTCCACATAGTCAGCTCGCCTATTCTGGTATAATAGGTAATATGCGTGCTCCCACACATCCAACCCCAGTATAGGAGTTTTGCCATCCATTGCAGGATTATCTTGGTTTGGTGTACTCATAATAGAAAGTTTTCCCTTGTCCGTTAACAGCCAAATCCATCCACTTCCAAACCGCCTCATAGCTTCCATAGCAAATTCTTTTTTAAAGTTTTCAAAGTCTCCAAAATCACGGGAAATCGCCGAAGCCACATCTCCATATACATTACGCGTCGCTGATTCAGTTGTCATAATAGTCCAAAACAAACTATGATTAGCATGGCCTCCGCCATTATTGCGCACAGTGTTTTGAATGGCCTGTGGAAGATCCGAAAGATTTCGCAACACTTCCTCAATGTCATCAGAAACTGAAACATTACCCACAGCATCGTTGAGCTTTGCTACATACCCTCCATGATGTTTGGTATGATGAATACGCATTGTCTTTTCATCAATATATGGTTCTAGCGCATCATACGCATACGGCAAATCTGGTAAGTTAAACATATCAGTGCCTCCTATCGGATAATTGGTTAAGATATATTATACTAACATCTATTCAAGAAAGTTAAAAGGGAGTAAATCCTTAAGGTGTAATTAATATTTTATTCGAAGCAAGATAGATCTCTGGGCGCCACCCCAAAAGGGACAGAACCGCATGAAACCCATATTTGAACATGCTTACTTTAGCAGGCTCTGCAGCAATAAGTGAAACATCCACAATATGCATATTTTTATACATTATCGATGCAATTGCTGTCTTCTGGTTCTTATAGACAGGAGCCCATAGTATTTTTCTCTCATGCAATATTTGAAATGAAAGATCCTTCCAATATGTTTTGGGCAATGTATACTGACGCTGCATACCATAACAAAGCTCTATTGTCTTAAGATGCCCTCCTGCGATTCCTTGTCGTACAATAGGAAACTCAAAACGCCCCACTGAGAATGAATCAAATCCCCAATCTAATAACTCTTGGGCATCATGTTTTCTGCGTGTGCACCCTTCCTGTCGTGAAGATCCTTGGATCATTAAAAGCACTGCTATTAGCCTTCGACCAGACCGTTGAGCACTTGCAATAAATGTATAGCCAGCTTCTTCAGTATGCCCTGTTTTAATTCCATCAGCTCCCTCATATATACCTAAAAGCGGGTTTCTATTTCTTTGAGTAATAGTTGGATGCTGTGAATTTCCTATAGGATAAGAAAAATCTTGTAATGAAAAATACTTTCCTACTATTTCTGGCCATCGGCGGAGTAAATATGCCGAAAAGTCAACCCACTCGCGTGCAGTTGCCCTATTACGTTCACTAAGACCAGATGAATCAAAAAAGACCATATGTTGATACCCTCTCATCTGAGCCAGAGTATTCATATCTTGTACAAAAGAAGTTTCACTTCCTGAAATAAGTATCGCAAGTGCCATTGCTGCATCGTTTCCAGAACTAACAAGCAATCCTTTAAAAAGATCTTCAAGGCGTACTTTTTGGCCACTAGATAAAAACATAAGTGAAGATCCTGACGCCTGAAGCGATGCATCCGCTTGTACTGGTACACGATAGTACTTTTCAGTAACAAGTTTACCTTCTTTTTGTGCACGATAGGCAAGAAAAAAGGTGATCAATTTTGTAAGAGAAGCAGGAACAGCTGGAAAATCAGCATTTTTCTCATACAGTACTGTCTGCGTATCCCAATCTAATAGTATCGCCTCTTCAGCAAAAAGGTCAGGGGCTTGAGGATATGATGAACTATACCCCCATTGCGGAAGATAAAGTGCTTGAGATTCAAGATAAGAACTAGAAAGAAGAAATAGAATAAGTATCAGTATACGATAGCGCATGATTTACATATTAATAATGAATACATATACTAAAAGTACATGCATCAAATGTCAAGCGAGTTTCTCCTCTGTTGTGATGTAGGAGGAACAAACACTACTATCGCACTACTAGAACGAAATGGAAATAATTTCCATATGCACGCAACACGCTCTTATGCATCACCCGCATTATCAGGACTCGCAGAAGCGTTGGAAACATCCCTTTCACATTTTTCATCGTTTCCATCTCCTAATCGTTGTTGCATCAGCAGTGCGGGACCTATTTATCAAAACAACATGTGTATACCTTCCAACATTTCTTGGCAAATTTATGCTAATGATATACAAAAACGCTTTAATTTCCCAGTAAAAATCATTAATGATTTTACCGCAATTGTATATGCTTTACCATTACTCGACCCTCTCAATCCACGACAGCTCATCCCTCTTCCTCATGTCAATGGAAATACTCCCGCATATCGAGATAATGCTTTTATTGCTATTGGTGCAGGTACTGGATTAGGTTGTGGTGCTTTGCTCCGTGTTGAGGACTTGTTTATTCCCGTACAAAGTGAAGGAGGTCATGCCGATGTTTCTTCTTTTGATCATATATCGGATGCTATCAGTCAATTCTGGAGAAAGCGTTACCACACTCCTCCTGGAGCTGAGTTGCTAGTATCAGGCCCTGGTATTCAACGTATTTTTCAATTCTTTTACGAAAATGGATACATTACCAATAAAACTCTTGCCTCTCATATAATACACACTGCCATAGACAAACAACCAGAATTGATTGCAACATATGCTCAAAAAGATCCAGACTGTCAATTAGTTATGGAATATTTTCTACGCTTTTATGGAAGAGCAGCTGCAAATATGGTATTATACTTTGCAGGTCAAGGCAGCATGTTTCTTGCAGGAGGCGTTACCGCTAAAAATATTGATCTTATTTCTTCTTCTTTCATATTTATGGAATCCTTTGAAAACAACTATCAGAGCAATTTACAAAAACTACTTCAGGAGATTCCTGTCTATCTCGTACCCGATTATAGCATTTCCTTATATGGCGCAGCTCATGCGATTAGCATATCTTCTCTTAACATAAGAGATAAGAAGAAAATCAGCTCTTTCATATCAGATTGAACTGAAAAAATATTATTCTTTGCAATCACGCACGATCGATCTGCGAATCGGAGAACTCTTGATGCAAGCGACTTGCTTGAATCCCTGTATTGTTCTGATATTTACTGTGGTAAGGGGTCCATTCTCCCTCAATGGTGTGGTAAAATATTTGACAGATGGCAACAAACGGATAAATCCATACTGGATGTACACAAAATATTTCTAATGTCCAATGTCCAGCAAATCCCACATCACCAAAACCTGCAGATACATGAATAAAAATTCCCAAACGTGCAACAGAAGAACGCCCTTCTAACATGGGAACAAATGATGTCGTCTTTGTATATTCCAATGTACGACCAAGATAGAGTCGATTTGGATCTAAAAGCAATCCGTCATCAGGAATTTGCACAACCCGATGCGGATTTTCCTTACGCATATCCAATGTTTCATTTTGATAGATCATTAATTCATTATGTAAGCGAAGATTATAACTATTTGGATTAAGCAGTTGCGGAAGGTACGGTTGAATAACAATGTCTTTTCCCAACTGCGATTGAATCTGCTTACCAGAAAGAATCATATACTACATTAAATCACGTGGACGTCTAGCCTTGTTCCCTGTCTTTTGACACACCGCATAATAACGTAATTTTCCATCCTTAAAAAGACCCTTCATTGAAATGCTACCGCCCCATCTACTTTGCAAACCTTTTCCATCTCCTTGTGCTTTTTTGTCACCTTTACCCATTGCAATCTCCTATGGTTTCATCCTAAAGGAACATAACAAATAGTTCAAGTGCCCTGCCAATGAATCTGTGCAAAAAATCCACTTTGTTCTATTTTTGTTATTCGCAAAAATAATTCCTGTATCGGGGGAAAACGTTCACATACTTTTTGAACCATAATCGCACAAGCTGTTTCTAATAGTTCAAAGTCTTCTTTTTGCAACACCTCTTCCACATACTCTGCTACTTGTGTGTAATCAATACCATCTGTCAGAGAGGAGGTTGCAAGCACTGCAGTAATATCGTATGAATAGCGCAAATCTACTGCTATATTTTGAACATGTGCACGTTCTTGTGGCGAAACTCCTAAAGTACAAGCCACAATATGATTATGAAATCCGCAAGAATATTTCATGTCTCATCCAAGAATACGATATGTTCAGGCCGTGCTATCAACTTTCTGTTATTTCCCAGCTGTTCAGATATCTCAGACGAATGTTCGCCAATAAGTGTTTCTATTTCCTTACTGCTTAAATTGCTGATAAGTTTTGCTTGCTCATTTACACTCAAAACAGCTCCTATATCGAAAACACCTTCCACAGAAAGCACCCCTTTACTCAATAAGCTTTTTTGTTGATGTAATGCTTTCATTGCCCCTTCATCTATGCAAAGTTTCCCTTGTTCCTGGCTATGCAAAATCCATCGTTTCTTATACCTTATCTTTTTCCCTGGAGAAAAAAAAGTACCTATTTCTTCACCAGAAAGAACACGTGCAAGTACATTTTTTTCTCTCCCATATGCCAATACAGTTGCACAAGCAGCTTTACGCGCTATCTCTACCGCCTTCAATTTAGAAATCATACCACCACTTCCCAATATATCATGACTCGGCCCAGCTGCTTGCCATATCCTTCTCGAAAGCGTATGAACTTCGGATATTGGTTTTTTCTCCTCAGCACAGTAAGACTCTTTGTCAACATCTCTACGAGCATCATAACGCGCATACATACCAGGAATAGTACTAAGAATAAGAAGAAGCTGTGCATCAAGTTTACTTGCCACCATGGCACTGAGAATATCATTATCACCAAACTCAGCATCAATCTCTAACGTTGAAACACTATCGTTTGCATTTAGAATGGGAAGAACAGAAAGAGAAAACAATGTTTCAAGATTATTTTTAAGTGCAAGGAATCCTGAACGGGAATTAAAAGTTACGCGAGAAAGTAGAACCTGTGCGATAGTTATACCATATTGTTCGAAAGCTTTTTTATATTCATGCATAAGTAGGAGTTGTCCCACTGATGCGCAGGCTTGACGCATAGATATTGCATGCAATTTCTCTGTCGCCTTTAAGCTCATTGCTCCCAACCCTATAGCTCCAGAACTTACCAAAACCACATGCTTTTTCATACGCATGAGTTTAGCAATTTGCCTAGCAAGGTCATGAATATAATGTACGTCTACTACTGCATTCTTTGTGGTAAGCACTTTTGTGCCTACTTTAATAACAATTCTGTGTGCCTTGACAATGTTCTCACGATTATTCATCTTATGTTTTGTCATATTCCGCCACCGTATGCCCCTGTCCGATAAGCACCCACCGATAAGTCATAAGCCCTTCAATACCTACTGGCCCTCTTGCATGTAGTTTCCCTGTACTAATACCAGACTCCGCACCTAGCCCATAGCGATACCCATCACTTAAACGTGTGCTACAGTTGGCAAATGCGTTGGCCGAGTTGATCCGTGCAAGAAAATACCGCATATGCTTCTTATTTTTCGTGATAATAGCGTCAGTATGATGTGAACCATATTTATTGATATGTCGAACCGCATCATTTACATCTTCAACCATTTTGATTGAAAGAATTAAATCAAGATATTCAGTACGCCAATCATCCTCATCTGCGTCTTGCGCAGTTGAAACAAATTTCTTAGCTCTTTTATCCACTTTTAAACAAACACCTTTCTCTTTCAGTGCAACTACAATACGCTGCAATATCTCAGATGCATCTTTATGCACAAGCAATGTTTCCACCGCATTACACACTGCAGGATATTGTGTTTTTGAATCTACCACAACCGCAATGGCTTGTTCAATATCAGCATCTTTATCCACATAGATATGGCATATGCCATCAGCATGTCCCAGTATCGGAATACGTGTGTTGTGCATAAGGTAATGCACAAAGTTTTTTGATCCGCGCGGAATCAGCAAAGATACAAGATCATCATGCCGTAACAGTTCTTTCACATCTTCACGTTCTGTTATATGCCCAATGCAAGGAGGAAGACCTGCTTCGCTAAGAGCTCGTTGCACAAATTGATATAAGCATTGATTACTATGCAGTGCTTCGGACCCACCTTTTAAAATCAAAGCATTTGCTGATTTTATAGCCAATGAAACCATTTGTACAAAAGCATCTGGCCGAGATTCAAAAATAAATGCAATAAGTCCTATAGGACACCGTAGTTTTTGCAATAATAAGCCCGACCGAAGTTCTCTCTCACTGAGAAGACTCCCCACAAGAGTTTCCTGTGCAGCAACTGCATGCAAGGAGTTAATCATGCGTTGTATTTTCTCATCATTCAGTATCAAACGCATTATCAATGCTTCGGCCACTTCGGCTTCTCTCGCATTTTTATAATCTTTTTTGTTCGCAGCAATCAGCTGCTCTCTCTCTTTATCAATAATATGGGCAAAATGCCATATGGCTTTATTGCGTAGTGTTTCCTCAAAAGCTGGTAAATCCCATGCGTGTTTTGTCAATTGTTCCAGTATATCACGTACACTCATATTGTTGAGCTGCCTCCTGAGCATACTGCAACAGGCGTACTGTCTCATCCCATCCAATACAGCTATCAGTCACGGACATTCCATATATAAGATTGTGCTTACCATTAACAATATCTTGTCTTCCTTCCTTAAGATTGCTTTCCAACATTAATCCAACAAGAATATTACCTATCTCCTTCCGATTCAAAAAAAATGCACGTAGCACTGTTGCCTGATTTTTATGCTTTTTTCGAGAATTACCATGGCTACAATCAATCATTATGGCAGGATTAAGTTTATATTTCCTGAAAAGTGCTTCTGCATCTTCAACATGCTGGCGAAAATAGTTAGGCCCATCACTTCCACCTCGTAGAATAAGATGCCCAGCATCGTTTCCTGTAGTGTGAAACAAAGCTATACGTCCTTCTTGATCCACTCCTAAAAAACTTTTCCTCTGTCCGGCAGACAACACTGCATCTACAGCCACACGAATATTCCCATACGTACTATTTTTAAAGCCTACCGGCATTGACAGCCCACTTGCCATGTCTCGATGAGTCTGTGATTCTATTGTGCGTGCTCCAATGGCTGCCCAACAGATAAGATCATCAAGGTATTGGGGAACAATAGGATCAAGAAACTCCGATCCTACTGGAATTCCCACTTCAGCAATTCGAAGAAGCAGTTTTCTTGCCTCTTGAATACCATGTTGAAAATCATTGCTTCCATTTAGATGGGGATCTACCAGCAGTCCTCTCCATCCAAGCTGTGTCCGTGGTTTCTCAAAATATACTCGCATGACAATGTATAAGTTTGGCAATTTCTCCTGTAATTCAGCCAAACGTTGAGCATATTCAAGGCCTGCTTGGGTATCATGGATAGAACACGGCCCAACAATCATAAGTACACGACAATCTTCTCTTCGGATGATCTTTGCTATTGTTTTTCTATTCTCTATTATCTTATCACACTGCATATCTGTAACAGGATAGCATTGTTTAATCTCGCGGGGAGCTAAAAGAGGAGAAATTTCTCTTATACGAAGGTTGCTGAGAGGATATTGCATACAATATCATACATTACTGTCGTAATCTCAGTCTAGCACAACAACAGCAACAGATAACAAAGAAAGTGAAAGTAGAAAACAACATAGGTATCAAATACGCTACAATATTAAGCTATCTGTTGTTAATTCTAGTTTCAAGGTTATCAGGAAATAAAGTTTAAAATCTAGCACCATATAATTGCGGATCTATCTGTAAACACCTCCCAAAAATATTTCCACCCATACTTCTGTGAGAGCTCCAGAGTTAAATTCTTATCAGATAAATAATGTATTGGTAGAAGTATCAGATGCCTGAAGATATGTTGCTACTCCACCTACTTCTACTCCATCAATAAGTTCTTCTTTTTTAACACCCATTACATCCATGCTCATTGTACAGGCAACCATCCTTACCCCATTACCCATTGCACTTTGCAACATTTCTTCCAAGGAGTTTATGTTAAGGTCTTTCATTCTCTTACGTATCATTTTAACCCCCATATTACCCATATTCATCTTAGATAGTTTGAGTTTTTTGCTATTAGACGCCATCATTAAACTGAACATTCTTCCCATTAAATCTTTTTTTACCTTTGGCGGATTCTTTTTCTTAATAAGGTTAAGACCCCAGAAGGTAAAAAACAAGGTTGTCTTCTTACCTACACTGGTAGCTCCATTAGCAACAACAAGTGAAGCAAGAGCGCGGTCAAAATCATCAGAAAAAAGAATAATCGAAGTATCTGTCATTGTATTTCTTACACTAGCTACTGATTCAGGTTTAGGGGCTGCTTTTTCAATAACCGCTGTTATGCATTCGCCTTCTTGTTTTAGATCAATAAGTATATTCCCAGTTATCTCACACCACGCTTTTACATCATGTACAAACCCAGGATCAGAAGCTTTTATTCTTAATCTATCTTCTTGAGCTATTCCATCAATAGAGTTTTTTAGTTCCAGGATAGGCCCTGGACACTGGAGTCCTCTTGCATCCACATCGACAATGCGGATGTCGATTCTTTCTGTTATCCCCTCACGTTCTTTATGCTTACCCTCAACATCAGCCTGATAAATCATATTGTTCTTACCAATATAGTCTTTGGCAAAAATATCTTCGTTGCTTTGCTTTTGTATCGCATATTCCCAGGTCTTATAACCTCCAGATAAGTTATAAACATCCCCAAAGCCATTTTGTCTCAAAATACGTTCCGCAAAATACCCCCTCAGGCCGATACTACAGTAAATTACAATTGTACGATCTTTTCTTACTTCATTTAATCGTTCTCTAATCTGTTGAAGAGGTATATTGTCAGAACCTTCTATTGTCCCAAGCGCTGTTTCTTCTGGAAGTCTGACATCTATTATCTGAATCTTATTCTGATCCATCGCCCGTAGTTCGTTCCACTGAAGATGCCTGGTTCTTTCTTTAAGAATATTCTCAGCAACAAAACCAATTATATTTATAGGGTCCTTTGCAGAAGAATAGGGAGGAGCATATGCATGTTCTATTTCTGTTAGATCATAAATTGTTCCTTTTCTGCTAATTACTGAGGCCATCAAATCAATTCTTTTATCAACCCCATCATACCCAACAATCTGGGCACCAAAAAGCCTCCCAGACTTTGGAGAGAATAGAATCTTCAAAGACATTGCTGCCGCACCAGGATAATATCCTGCATGACTAGAACTATGAGTAATACAGCTTTTATACTCGATTCCTTCTCTATGCAAAACCTTCTCCGAAACCCCTGTTGAAGCAACAGTAATATCAAAAACTTTTGCAACTGCAGTACCTACCGCTCCTTTGTATTCAGAATTATTTCCAAATACAATATTATCAGCACAAATTCTTCCCTGCTTATTTGCTGGACCAGCAAGATAGGTAATAGTTGGTTTGCCTGTAATAGGCGAAGGAAATTCTATTGCATCACCAACGGCATAAATATCAGGATTTTTTGTATTAAGATATTTATCTACCTTAATACCTCTCGTCTCTCCTATGTCTAGACCAGCTTGTTCAGCAAGGAAAGAATCAGGTTTTATGCCAATCGAAAGAATTACAAAATCTGCATCTGGGATTCTTCCTGACTGCAACTCTATACTTATCCCATATCCCGTATCTTTAAACGATTTGACACCATCCTTAAGGTAGAATTCTACACCTTTAACTTTAAGATGCTGATGTACCTCTGCAGCCATTTCGTAATCTAACGGTGTCATAACTTGATCTGCCATTTCTACAATAGTTACAAAAACACCTCTCTTATGAAGATTTTCTGCCATCTCTAGGCCTATAAACCCTGCACCTACAACAATGACTCTTTTAGGATTCTGTGTATCAAGAAAGGATTTAATGGCATCTGTATCTCTTACATTCCTTATGGTAAAAATTTTCGGAGAATTAATTCCTTCAATCGGTGGTTTTACAGGTTCCGCACCCGGAGAAAGAACTAATTTGTCATATTTCTCTGTAGTCTCATTATCATCTCTTACATCTCTGATAGTTATAGTCTTTTTCTTTTTATCAATTGAGATAACTTCACAAAGAGTTCTTACATCTATGTTTAATTTTTCCTTAAAACTGTTTGGGCTTTCTACAAAAAGACGGTTCCTGTCCCGTATTGCTCCGCCAAGATAATAAGGAAGTCCACAGTTTGCATAAGATATATATTCACCTCGTTCATAAATTATTATTTCAGCTGATTCGTCAATGCGTCTTAATCTAGCAGCAGTTGTTGCGCCACCTGCTACTCCCCCAACGATAATATAGCGAGCCATGTAAGTCCTCCTCTAGATATAAATATTTTATTGAATTTAGTACTCTTTGTCACTATTCGATAAGAAAATAGATATAAATACTGAATTTCTCCATATAACCATCACATATCTGATCACATATACGTGTGTATAAAGCATCTACTAACGAAAAAAATATTATAATGTTTTATTCATTATATTTATTTCACTTTCAGTTCAACTGTTGTACCAATGCATAAATAAAACTTTTAACAAAGTACATCTTTACAAAACACCTGTATCAGTTTACAATTTTAGGACAAACTAACAACACACAATATCTAAAAAATACTGCGCATATCCGAAAAGGAACTGATAATGACTCTGCTAAAGAAAAAAGGCTTTCAAATCTGCATGCCGATGAACCCTTCAAAAAGTAAAAAAATAAAAACTATTTTAGAGCAAAAAAAAGCTATTCAAAAAGTATGTATTGATCCTATCCAAGGTATCATACTTGTCTATTACAACTCAAAACTAGTGTCAGATAAGAAATTGCAAAGAATACTTGCTAGAAGCAAAGTCCAGATTTGTAACCATAAAAAATCCCATAATATAGGACAATTTATGTTCTTGCTATCGATTATTATGATTAACGCTTTTTTCTTCATCGTTGTGCTTTCACGTTTCTCCTTTTCTTATAGAAAACTAGCACGTATGTTGTTTGTAATAGCTTTAATTAGTAGCACTACAGGTATTATTAATTTGTGGCGACCACTTTTTTCAAATAACACTATTTTAGGTAGTATCATTACCTTGCTTACCATTATCACCACACTTGGAGGAGGCATTATTACAATGTATTTCCCCATTGCTTCATCTTTTGCTTTCTTTTCAGCCAATATTTTATTCATCTCATTCCGATATATTGCCATCTACATTATTCAGCACGCACAGGCAAAAACACGTCAATCCATTGAGCATCTTCTCTCTCTTCGCCCCTCGCATGCGCAGTGTGTATTTAATGGAAAAGAGCAAATAAAAAACACCAATAAACTATCCATCAATGATGTTATACGTATCCGTCCGGGCGAACAAATCCCTGCAGGTGGAATTATTATAAAAGGAACATGTACGATAATAGAAAGTTCTTTAGAAAAAGATCATAAGCGTGAATTGCAAGTAGGAGATTATATTCCCTTTGCTGCTACAAATATAATTGGATCTGTTGATATACGCATCACAGAACTAGGTAATGCCCTATTTCTCCACCAACAACTATCATGTAGCAAAAAAGATAAATCAGCATACCCATTACACAATATACTGTACTATGCACTATCAATTAGTATACTCACTACCTGTTCGATATTCATCCTTCTCCGTATTATAAATGGACCAAAAAACTTTTTTCTTATTATCTCGATTGTTCAAACACTTCCCATTATCGCCCCCCTTCTTGTCATCGGAGATCCATTTCTTTGGGGATTGATCGTCCCCCTATTTCTCATGTGGGGAAAGCGAAGAGCTACAAAA
Organism: Paralvinella palmiformis; assembly: GCA_025642065.1. Taxonomy (NCBI): domain Eukaryota; kingdom Metazoa; phylum Annelida; class Polychaeta; order Terebellida; family Alvinellidae; genus Paralvinella; species Paralvinella palmiformis. Next base: position 181,886 of record JAODUP010000319.1, on the reverse strand, counting down.
GATGGAATACTTATACGTAACTCATCTTCTTTTCTAAAACTTTACCGTAGCACATCAGCGTTCATTGATAAGACAGGAAGCATCACTCTTGGAGAACAAAAAGTATTAGATGTAAAGGCATTTATTGATCGTTTTCGCCTTCTGTACTTATCAGGGAGTGCAGCGCTATTAAGTGAACATTCAATTTCACGTGCCATTGTCCAAAAAGCTAGGAATGAAGGTTGCCAACTGAGCGTACCCGAAACATTTATGTCAGTTCCTGGAAAAGGCATCAGTGCTACACTTGAAGGATCCCATATAACTGTGGGAAACTTTACTTTTCTAAAAGAAAAAGGGTTTTCCTTTTCTAAAGAGCTTGAATCCAATATTGCTACCCATATGAAAAAGGGAACCACGGTAATAGTAATAGGAATAGATCAACACATCGCAGGTGTTTTTGTGCTTACCGATCAGATTAAGTCCGATGCAGCCCAAACAATACAAAAAATCAAACAGTCTGGGATCACACCAATCATGATCACTGGCGACAATAAGCAAATTGCAGCTACAATCGCGCAAAAAATTGGTATTGAAGAATATTTTGCTGAAATCCCACCCAATGAAAAATCGAACAAGATAAAAGAGTTGCAGAGTCATAATAACTGCATTGTAATGATAGGAGATGGAATAAATGACGTACCAGCGCTTCAGCAAGCCGATGTAGGAATAAGCATGAGTACTGGAACTGATATATCTATTACTACAAGCGATATAATGATCATAGGGAAAAAACTAAGTGCATTGCATCTAGCACATGTCATAAGTAAAAAGAGCGTATGGCGTATGCGCATAGGCATTATATGTGCGCTGGGCATATATGGTGTGGGAATACCTTCTGCTTCCTTGGGAGTCCTTTCACCACTTCTTGCGGCACTCGTCATGACTTTTGCAACCATTATGCTCCTTGGAATAAGTTGTACAGAATAACTATTATTTTTGTCTGTTAAGACAAGAACCCCCCGCCCCAAGAGTGTTTCTAAAAGACGGGGTTTCTCCAATGGTGGAGGCAAAGGGAGTCGAACCCTCGACCTCTAGAATGCAAATCTAGCGCTCTAGCCAACTGAGCTATGCCCCCCCAACCTATTATAGCGGCACGCCATACTCCCAGTCAAGATTTCGTTTCCTGGTTCTAATTCTCTGTCAAGAATCGCCCCTCTTTGATAAAGTGTAACATTTGTACAATGGCTCTAGGATAAGATAACACCTGCAGATGAGAAGTGGGGAGACATACATAATCCGTGAAGACTTCTGGACATACCCTATCAAGGGATACACGTCCATCATCTTTCCCCGGTAGAAACATAGAAAGAAATGGATTAATTGATTTATCAGCAGCTATAATTCCCAACTCAAAGTTCGGATCATTTAATTGAACAGGAATACTCCCTTGTTTGGTTCCTAACTGCAACCCTGCAGGGCCTGTTATCAATTCAAATAAAAAGATACCACTCAATTTATCAACTATCTCTGATCCCTTGCTCGGAGGAACTAACATAACCACTCGCCCCAATTTCTCGATGTCATGATCTTGTAAATACCATCGAAGAATAATCCCTCCCATTGAGTGAGTCACAAAATGTACTACACGCGCATGTTCCATGCGTGTACGCAGTACGCGGAAAATATCCTCTGTTAACTTTTCTATAGGTTCCGAAGTTGATGGATAATCGTAATTGATAACAGAATATCCTTCTCCTTGTAATGCCTTTTCTATATACTGCATACTTTTGGAACTTCCCCGTAGGCCATGAAGCAATATTACCAACTGATCATTTAATGATCGCTCTTCTTTCTTTTCTCTCATAACTATATCTTTCCCTTGTTGTAGATTATTTATTTCAGTTTCAAATTCTTTCTCGTCTATTGCCATTATGGCTTGTTGCCCATATGATATCATTAGAAGAGTAACCCATATACATACAAAAATAAAAATTATATATTTCATAAAAACCTCACCTTATATAATATTGTATAAAATTAAAATAATATTGTATAAAATTAAAAAAAATTCTATAGTAGAAGAGAAAATGTTTTTTTTACTATAGGTTTGTTTATAAAACAAATGAAACATACAATTACCATATATTCACCAATTCCCACAGTTTAGAATGCTGACAAACTTAGTTGTAAAATTATGGAGGTAAAATAATAGATGAATAGCTATGTAAAAGATGTATATGAAAAAGTTGCTACAAAGTACCCATGGGAACATGAATTTTTACAAGCAGTAAAAGAAGTGTTGGAAACCCTCGAATCATTGATGGAAAGAGAGCCAAAATACAAAAAATACAGAATTCTTGAACGAATTGTGGAACCGGAAAGGGTCATATTATTCCGTATTCCCTGGGTTGATGATAGTGGAGATATTCAGGTAAACCATGGGTACAGAATAGAGTTTAATAGCACTCTAGGGCCTTATAAGGGAGGCTTGCGATTTCACCCATCAGTTACTCTTGGAATGCTTAAGTTTCTTGCCTATGAACAGGTTTTTAAAAACAGCCTTACCGGGCTTCCTCTCGGCGGTGGAAAAGGGGGAAGTGATTTTGACCCAAAAGGAAAAAGTGATCAAGAAGTAATGAGATTTACACAGACTTTTATGAATGAGTTGTTTAGGCATATTGGCCCCAATACAGATATTCCTGCTGGAGACATCGGTGTTGGTAAACGTGAAATAGGTTTTCTATTCGGACAATATAAGAAAATAAGAAATACTTTTGAAGGTATTCTTACCGGGAAAGGATTAAGCTGGGGTGGAAGCCTTATCCGTCCAGAAGCAACAGGTTATGGAACTGTATATTTTGCAGAAGCTATGCTTAAGACAAGGGGTGAGGTTTTTGAAGGTAAAAGAGTGCTGATTTCGGGTTCTGGAAATGTTGCTCAATTTGCGCTAGAAAAAGCTCTAGATCTTGGTGCCACACCCATTTCTCTTTCCGATTCTTCGGGCTCCATTCTTGATAAGAATGGCATCACAAAAGAAAAACTTGAATGGGTTAAAGAACTAAAGAATCAGAAAAGAGGAAGAATAAAAGAATATGCAGAAGAATTTGATGTTGATTACTTTGAAAACAAACGACCATGGGAACTCACTGAAGCAGATATAGCACTCCCCTGTGCTACACAGAACGAGATTAATAAAGCAGAAGCAGAAACGCTAGTTAAAAATAAATGTATTTGTGTTTCGGAAGGAGCGAACATGCCTACAGAACCAAATGCTATTGAAGTATTACAGAATTCTAGTGTTCTTTTTGGTCCGGGCAAAGCAGCTAACGCAGGTGGTGTTGCTGTATCTGGTCTTGAAATGGCTCAAAATAGTATGAGACTTTCCTGGACACGAGATGAAGTAGACACAAGATTACACAAGATTATGAATAAAATTCATGAAGAATGTTTAATTGCTTCAGAAGACATGAACAAAAAAGGTGATTATGTAACCGGTGCTAATGTTGCTGGATTTCGAAAAGTTGCAGATGCAATGATCGATCAAGGAATTGTATAGTTATTTAATAAACTTCACCTTACTTTAATAACGTGATACTAAGCATCTCTTATTCCTATTGCAGGAGGCTTTCTTATCAATATGCAGTTTCTACCATATTGTTCTGAATAACACAGGTAACATTAAAATAGAACAAAGAATTCTCATTGCAGAGTATAAAACTCATTATCAATAGCAAGCAAGCACCAACTATACGTTGGTCTTATTTCATCCATATGTCAAAAACACATATGGACATCCTTTCAATTTATCAGGAATATAAACTATGACAATCCTTATATCATAACTATTACATTGATTAAAAATCTATACTATTTTTTGCTCGTATGAAAAAGATCTTGTACAATTTCCTCACTATCTCGATTAAACACCCTGGACTCAGGATGAGATAGATAAGGATATAAATTTTCTTTTATTTTCGAAGAAAGTTGCTCCCAAATTTTTGTGCGGTATTGTTCATCTGCACGTATAATGCGTGCACTTAATACACGAAAAATAGCATCTATAAATCCTGCAACCTTCATTGGTGTACCTGTCTTTTTCCCTTTCTGATAATCATCTCTCACCGACTTTATCATAATAGTACGCATAATGGCATTCCATGCCGCGGTTGTACTTGCAGATTCTTTTTGCTTTAATATTCGCTTAATACGTTCGGCCATATCAGGCATAATATACGCATCCATACAAGATAAGTCATATGAATCATGCATAATATATTCGGCTTCATACATAAAACGATCTGATAGATTACGCAACCACTCAAAATAAGAAGCAACCACACCTGCGGCATTTGCAAGAAAATCATACAAAACAGGAATGTGACGTTTATATAATATTCGCTCCGCTTTAGGAGTGATAGGTCCATTACTTCCACAAACAATAAGCTTTGCTTGAATAGTCTTGACGTTCGTTACCGTAATTACATTTTCTAATGCTGCTAATACAAGAATATCACACTTCATTGTTAAAACACTTGTTCCCGCCTCTGTTCCCCGTAGCACCTGTTGTACTCCCTTTTTACTCTCTATAACTGATCCACACGTCATGGCCTTCTGAAGCATTTCATCAACGTTCAGATATTTTCCTATAATAGCACCTTCCCGATCTGCTACTGCAATGATATCCACACCACATTTTTCGATTTCTTTAAGGAACGAACTCCCTACTTTTCCACTTCCCTGTAAGATTATCCGTTTATCTTTCAATAATTTTCGAAACGTATTTGTTCCTTCGTTCCATCTTTTATCATCAACACTATCAGGATTCTGTATCATATCACGCAGTAACGTGTTATCTTTATTGGTTAACGTATCTGTCGCTTGCCACTGTCCATCAATATGAAGATGGGCAACTAATGACAACAACGCATAGTACATTCCACGTCCTGTTGCCCCACTACGTGCATCAATTCCCATTCTTGGTTTTCCCGTAATATGTGGAGCCACCACCAACTCCAAGTAATGTTCATTGGAAATCAACTCTTCCATAACTCGTTTGTCATAGTAATTAATATGAAAATGAAAGCTTAATATATCCCTGGCTTCTGTTAAAGAAATAATCTTATACCCCATTACTGACGCTGGTTGCTTAAAACCATAAGCAATCATAGCTAGATCTTGTAAAGCTGACTTAAACCCCTCAAACATTTGTCCTATCTCATATCCACCACATCCCACATCTCCTGCTGGCACATCATACATAGGGCCTGTTACTAAGAACAGAGATCGTCCAAAGCTGGACAAAGTATCAAAGAATTCTATTTTATTTTTCAGATAGGTCCCACGATCTATTTTTAATCCCCCCTTACCTCCACCAAAAAGAATTCCTGTATGCGCACACTTCCAAGTCATCAAAAAAGAAAGCCCCCCAACCTCTGCAAAATCAACAATCAAATCGTTCCGAATACCCCCTTTGCTTGGACCGCGAATAGAACTATGTTTTATACGAAACCCTTCAGTATTTCGCCGTTGATCATCTTTAAATGTTTCTACCCAAAACTCATCAAACTTTTCAAACGCAATAAGATCACGCATAACACGATTATGTTTTATCAACCCCGTTATCTCCGCCGCTTCATAAAATCCACATAACGCATTGAGCAACAAATTATCTGCCAATTCTTCGCCTTCATGTCGAATATCGGTATTTTGCTTGACAAAATCTTGCAATTCGCATAAATACTTCTCTGTTCTTTTCTCACTTAAGTTCTCTTGGCTTAATCCCCGTATCAAATATTCCCAATTGGAAGCTCTTTGATATGTGTATTTGGTTCCTATTTCTTTCTTTAAAAAGGTATGTATTTCATGTTTCAACTTTTGTACTCTTTTGCTAAGTTCTGTTTTCTTATAAAAATAGAGAGATAAAATTCCAATTGAGAATGCTTTACTAGATTCAAAGGTATCGTAAAACGATTTTGTCATATTAAGATCCTGAAAACGTACAATATTTAGCACATCAATTAATGTTTTCACCCTGGGCACAGTAAATCCAATAGTAAGTCTTATTTCTGGTAAATAATGTGTGCTTACTACCTCATCCTCTTGCATAAAGACATCATTCTGCGACAGTACATATTCAAACACTTTTGCATGACGAAACATTCTTTTTGTACGCCCTGAGTCATTTAATTCTTCAAGAATATAGTTAGATGGAAGGCTCTGCATGAATTCCTCATAATGGTTCAGATTTTTCTTCTCTGCCCATTCTCGAAACTCTGTCAGCAACACTCGCCTTTTCTCCTTCATTTGAGAACTAAGACGTAAACCTACACGCCCCCGTTTCTCCAGACTTACAATACGCCGTCCTGAACCTATCTTTACCGAATCGAAGGCAACTACATCCATATCCTGATTTCGTTTCAAAATATATCGAAGTTTCCCAGGGACATCGCGCCCTACATTTACAAAATATATTATTTCTTTGCCATCTTCACTAGTAATAGTAAGAAAATCCGTACTTGCTACAAGGATTTGAGACGACACATAAACCAACTGTGCAATCTCTTCTTCGCTTCTACTATACAGAAACCATTCAGGCAACTGTTCTTTTCTAAAAGAGTTTTCAATTACTTTCTCCGCAGTATTAATATTAAGACCATAATGTAATTCAAGCATTCGACGAACTTTTGCCTTTTTCTGCAACAATACTATATTATTCGATTCATACATATTTTTACCTATTATCCCTGTAGAAAAACTCTATTCCCAGATTCTTGTTTTAGTCTTTCCTCATACTAAAAAACTAGCCCACAAAACTCCCCAATCTTCTTAGCTTAGATAAGTACTTTACTAAGAATATCCTGTTATACCTATGATCAGTTTACAAAAAGCTCCTTACAACTTGTGTATGATATCATACCCTTTACGATAGCATTAATCCATCCCAATTTTAGCCTCAACAGCTCACATTCCTTAAAATATCTTGGGTCGCTACTAAGAACCTACCCTTACTGTATCTCCTTAAGTTCCTTGGACTTGTCAGCATTAGTCTTCTCCATATCTTTTAAGTCAGGCATCTTAATGTTGAACTCTGTATACATATCCTTAATCATTTGGCGTGCATGTATGGTTGGGGCCGTTTTTATCAACTTGGAAAGTTGCTCAGAATCATCATACTTTAATTCAAGAGCTTTTCTAAGAGCATTTATACCCTCAAGTAATTTAATCTCTTGGCTAATACTTATTCTTGCTTTTGTGAACCATGCATTTGTATATTCTGGATTCTGTTCAAGAATCTTATTGCACAGTAAAAACACATCCTGGAATAGCCTAATATTCTCAAACAAATCAAGCAAATCCATCATAGAATCTTTATCAAGATCATTCTTTGAAAGATACTCTAACAAATATGCATGGCTTTTTTCCTTCTTTCCCTGTAATATCAAGGCCTTCACATAAAGATATAATAACTCAGCATCAACATCTGCTTCTTTTAGAAATCTATCAATAATAGATATCACCTCATCAGTCTTATCTAGATCCAAATATATACGTGCCATATTTTTTACGATACGTGCTTCTTTCTTTTGCTTAAATACCTGCATGTACCATCGCAAAGCCTCTTGTGGATTCCCTTTCAAATATAAGAAATATGCAAACATTTCATTGATCAAATTATTATCCGGATCCTCTTTACGAAGGGATTGTAAAAATAAACCTGCTTTCTCAAGATCACCTTCTTTAATAGATATTTGCGCCAGTTGCAAAATTATCTTGTTAGGATACGCTGATAGCGTTAGTGCTCGATTAAAATATTTGCATGCTTCTGAAAGATCTTTGCTTTTATAGAAATCCTGTGCAATCATATAATATTCATTTGCAAGATCTTCTTTATTAAAACTAATACATGAAACAAACAGTACAACCGTCAACACTTGACTAATGAAGAACCACTTTCTCAATAGTACGTACCTGTGAACGATAAAGATTACAAATAGTTGCACCATAATCAGCTATCAACTGTATGATATCTCGTCTAGATTCGGGAAAATCCTGTCCGTTGATTCTATCTCCCGCATCTCCTAGTCCTGGCATGATAAATGATGACTCATTCAACATGGGATCCATCCAAATAGTATATATATGCACATTGTCAAAGGTTCTTAAAACCCGCAGCACCCCTTTAGCTGCAGCAATAACAGTAAGAAGTTTTATGGATCGAGGTACAATATTTTGTTGGTGAAGATAAGATACTACCGTCGTAAAACTACCCCCTGTCGCGTTCATTGGATCCGCAAAAATTAAATCTTTACCGTGCAAATCTTCTGGTCTAAAATAAGACCTTTGCACATCTAATAGATACTGAATACGTTTATCCTTTTCATGTTCTTTTCGTTGAATTTTAAAAAGCGCAAAAGGTGTAACATGATTTATCGATGAGTATTCTTCTATTGCTTTTGACATGATCATAGAAGGAAGCAGGGCTCCTCGTAACATAACACACATTGATGTAGAAGTAATTTTATTATCAATATTAGGTATTTTATGCACCGCATAATTTTGAAAAGGACTATCTACTGGTGTTTCTACAATAAGATGATTCTTTGATGAACCTTCCGCATCATTATATACGAGATTAAACAGAAGCTCATAGGCACGTTGAATATAATAAATAAATTCTTGTCTTCCCGTTTGCTTGTCACGCAGTTTTGCAATAAGATACGAAGCTTCTCCATGAAGTGGTCGGGGGGTTTTAAACGAGTACACATTAACTCGTGGCTGCTGAGCCACAAAATCTTGCATACGCTGTCCTACAAGTCCATACAAACGAATAAGATTCTGTCGCAACTTATCAGAATGCTTGTTCTGTCGTAATTCATGCATTACTTGAAGTGAATTATTATAAAGATCCATTAACTCGTCAAGAAAACTAGTATCTTCTGCAGTAAGATAACGATCAAGATTTTCACTTGTTAGCATTGCGTGATTAACTCTCATCTTCTTATGGTTATCTCCTAGGGGGGTCGAACCCCTGTTGCCGGGCTGAAAACCCGGAGTCCTAACCACTAGACGAAGGAGACACACAAACACTGAGCCGCGCAGGATTCGAACCTGCGACCAACGCCTTAAAAGGGCGTCGCTCTACCAACTGAGCTAGCGGCCCATAGCTCTCCACTAGTGTAATTAATAAAAATAGAATAGTCAATACACAAAGCGTCTTAGCATCTTACAATATAAAAAAGGTGCTCACTGTACAGCACCTTTTTTAAGAATTACTTTTTATCGTAATATTAAATATTGACTGCAATCTCAACTGCAAACTTTGGTGTTTTGCGCTCCGTCCCTGGAATTCCTACTGGGAAATCATATACACTCGTTTGAAGTTCAACCGCAAAAAGATCAAGCCCAAGACCAAATGATAACAAACCATCCCGCATGCCGGCATATAAGTCTAAAAATGAGAAAAGAGTCATTTCAGCTCCCATATCCATTACTTGGAAAAAATTATAAAGATCATCTTTCGTGAAATGTTTTGTAAGATTAAACGGATCAACTAGCTGTAGATGCATCCGCATATTAAAGAATCCTTTACGCTTCAAAGGTAATTCATACATTACACCCACACTAATTTCCGTTGGAACGATAACAGGATTGGATGGTACTTTTATTCCATTTGTTAGTTTTATCGCAAATCCATAATTTTTTATAACATCAGCAACGCCAGTCTTTAAGTTTGATTCTTGATAGAACACTGGCGTATAAATATCTCTTACCTGCAGTCCTAGAACAATACCTTTATACCGTACTGTCATTCCTGCATCAAATGCTATTCCCCATCCGGAATAAAATGGTGCAGTATTAATTTCTCTAATAGTTAAAGTAGTCTCTTTATGTGGAAGCTGAAAATAATACCGAAGAAATGGACGTGCATCTGCTCCCACATTTAACATAAAATTACCCAGATAAAATGTATACGCATATCCTCCTACAAATGTATATTCCGCCAAGAAATCAACAGAAGATCTGTTGCTCGACCTGTGTTTATCATTTTGATCAATTGTTGAAATGCCTGCACGCAAACCAAATCCAAATCCGTTATTCACGTACCCCACTGTCATTGATGAACCTAAAGCATAGTCAGAAGATTTCCTTACCAATTCACTAATAAAAGGCCTGTCAATTACACCACGAGAAAGAGATTTCATATTGCTTATAAACTTTATAAGGTCTGTATACATATTTGTGGCACCTTTCTTTAGATCAGGAGTGCCTCTACCAAAAAAATCTAAAAACAGCGAACTATTACCCCATAAACGAAATCCTGCATATATCCCTAGTTTCTGTCTCGCCCCAAATGTACTAGAAGTCACAAACCCCGCTGGGTTAGAAAAAAGAGCAGTATTTCCTTGAGTGTTGGCCGAAGTCGATTGTCCTTGCCCCAGAATAATTGGATTGTTATCTGGGAATGATCTATTTAATTCTTGTGCTGGCAACACTGGCACAATAAATAATCCCATAAGCAAACTTATTAAAAAAAGATAATATTTGTTAATATATTTCATACACATTCCTTTTGTTGTTTTATGGAGCATTCCCTCCATGTATCTATTATATGTTTTTTATACAAAAAAACAAGTAAAAAAAGAGAGAAAAATAAAATTTTTACTGCATTTCTATAATTTTACGCATTCTCTGTATACCCTTATCAATTTCAATAGATCCCGAACTCATTTCTGCAGCTTGCTTGTACGCTTGAAGTGCTAGCTTATACTCTTTTTCAAGTTCCCTTGCCTTACCCAAGGAATACCACCACATAGCATTATCAGGATTAAAATATGTTGCTGCTGAGAATACGATGTCTGCTTTCTTATATTCCTTCCTCGAAACATATATTTCACCAAGCATGTAATATACTTCATCTATTAAACGCCCTGTTGGAGTAAGCAAAATATATTCTTTAAAATAGCGTTCTGCTTTTTTATCCTTTCCCATTCTATGATATCCTTCACCCACAATTTGAACGATTCTGTTATCATAGGGAGAAATTTGCAACGCCCGCAACGACTCCTGTACTGCCTGTGCATATTTGCCTAAAGCCAACAAGCTCCATCCCAAGACCGTATAGGCGTTCATACTCTTTGGGTTCTCTTTTAACTCCAGTCGTGTCACTTTCTCTGCTTCTCTATATAAACCTTTCCTATATAAGACCAATGCATCTGGACGACCGGAAGATGATTGAGCATGAATGATCCCAGTGGTTAGCAACAACAGTAACACAGTTGCTCGGCATACTTTCATTACTCCTGAACCTCTGGCATTTGACACTTTCCTGTAAAACAAGCTCCTCTCTGAGTAATAAGTTGGCAAGTTGAAATATTTCCCTTTAAGACTGCGGTAGAGAAAAGTTCTACTATATCCTTTGCGTTCACATCACCTTCCAGATGCCCATGAATGGATATTTTCTTCGCATAGACTTTTGCCTTCAAAAAAGCTTTCTTGCTAACATATACTTCCATATCAGAATGCACAGAACCTGAAAACTTACATTTGATCAACACAGGTTCTTGAGAGATTAAATCTCCTGAAAAATCAATATCACCAGATAAAACTGTTGCAAGTTCTGTTTCTGATATGGTTTTTACAGGAAGCTCTTCCTTTTTATGCTTAGATGTTTTCTTTGACCCCTTCATACGTAATTTATTACTGTACTACACTTTACAAAGAAAAGCAAGTTTATTACACTCTCATAAGTTCTCAAAAATTATTTTTAAGCATGCTGTAGTTAAGTTAGGAATTTATATCTCAAAAATCACTTACTTTTAAAAGTCTCGTGAAAAAGTTTATCGCTTTTTATACTGCTCATGATTCGGTTGAGTATATTCGTCGATCATATAGATGATATCCTCATATGCTTTCGTAAGGTGCTGTCGCATATATTTACTAAACTCATTATAATGCTGCATATCAAGAAATAGATCAATAGAATCATTGCATGTTTGTTCTACTAAATCCTGCAACAATGCATATCCGATAGTATGGGTTGAAGATGAAGGAAGAGATAAACGGTGTACCACTCTTCCTATCAAATGGGTTAACCCTTGCGTGTACGCAAGTAACTTATCGTGTTCTTTTTCCCCCATCTCGACTGGTACTAATCCAAGTTGCTCTATATGTATTCTGAACCTTTCATAGATCTTTTGATCAGCTCTAACCTTACACAGTACCACAGGAGGATCAGCCCTTTTCTTTGAATCGGGTCCAAAAAGCGGATGCGTCCCTATAAGATGGATATCATGTGCTATTAAATCTCTCATACACTGTGCAGGATACATCTTTACAGAACACGTATCGATCAACACTGTCCCAGATTGAAGATAAGAACTTAGCTGGCATAAGCAATCACGTAATGCAGAAATCGGTACACAGAGAAAAACATAGTCACAACGTGCGACTTGGGATAATGGTAATACTTGTACATACGGTGGAAGTGCACCAGTGGAATTATGATCATACACATACACTTGAAATATCTTACTTAATATTTCAGCCCATAGTCTTCCAAACCGACCAACTCCTAACACTGCCGCAGTCATACCGCAATGCTAGTAAAAAACCAATCAATAATCAAGCACCCTGTCAATTATTGCTCTTATTCACATGTTATAGTAGAATGATCCGTTAGGGGAGAGACCTATGGCAAAATTATTACAGGAAATAACAAACAAAGAAGTATACACTTCTTTGAACTATCAGACATATGTAAACGCATATAAAAACAAAACGTTGGGTATTGCTATCGCAAAACATTTTCAGGTACCTCTTGAGCTTGTTTTGGAACTGGCAAGCGATCCCGACCATGCCGGTAAACATACCGTATCTAGCTTTATTGAAGCCATGGTTGCTTTAGAAATAGAGAAGGATAGTATGTTTGAGATGAGCATTCACCGAGGAAAGAAAGAAACAGATTTAAAGGATGGCTGGAATCGAATGTGGGACGTGAAAGCACCTCCAAGCATTCCTTTTGTTGATTTTAATGAAGAGATGCAAAAAGCAGTATCCAGTATTATCAAAAAATTGGAGGAATTTCCCAAGGGCGATTTAGGAATCTTATTATGTGTATCTTTTCTAAAGAAAGCCGATTATATGGTACTACAACAACAGCTTAAAAATACATTAAGTACAAGCGAAAAGTTTCTTATACGAGCAATACATATTGATGGAGTGTTAAACTCCTGTGCAACACAGCAGCAACAAACTAATTAATACTTCAATGCGAAATTTATTGCTATTCACTCGTTATATCAGGCATTGGATTCTTGCTACTCATATGAGCGGTGTACACTTCTGCATACCGCTCATATCCCATCGATTCAAAGCAACTAGAAACTAATGGATGTTTCAAGCGCAAACTTTATCTGTTCAGCTGTACCGGATGTAGGAAGTCCTATTGGATAGTTGTATATCGCTGCATGTAACTCCATGAAAAAAAGATCTGCACCAACTCCAAAGGACAGTAGTCCATCACTGAGTCCTCCGTATAATGTTAAGAAGGATAACAATGTTACCTCTGCTCCCGTATCTAACACCTGAAAAAAGTTATAGAGATGATCCTGACCTCGAAAGTGTTTAGTTAGGTTAAAAGGATCAGCAAATTGCACATGAAAACGAAAGTCAAAAAGATCTTCCCGAGCAATAGGAATATCGTACATCATCCCCAAGCTTATGGTTGCTGGAATAATTACAGGAGAAGGATCCACTTGTTGTCCATTGGTTAGTTTAAACGCAAAACCATATTGGTGAATAAAATCATTTAGTCCTCTCATATAAACCGTCTTTTTATAGAAGACAGGTGTATAAATGTCGCGTGCCTGAACACCCAACGTCAACCCATGATAAGATGCAGTAAGACCTGCATCAACAGCAACCCCCCACCCTGCATAAAACGGTGAAATATTAATCTTCCTAATGTAGTTGCTAAATACATCTATAGACTTATTTTTAAGATTAGCACTCTTTTTCTGTAATTCCTTTGCTTTCTCTTCTAGCTCAGCTTGATCTGCCTTAAGTTGATCCTGCTCCTGAGTGCTTACTGTTTGTCCTGCTTTCTTTTTGCTGTCTAAGTCATCTGCTTTCTTCTCCAATTCTTTCTTGGTACTTGCTAGGTCTTCCTTTTCCTTAGAAAACTCTCTTTCTTTACCTACCATACTGACATAGACATCATTGCTAAATCCTGTCTTGGGAAATGTAATATAATACCGCATAAATGGACGCACATCAACTCCAAAATTAATCACCCAATCATCTGCATAAAACGAATGAGCATACCCACCTACAAAATCATACTGTATAAGAATACTTAACAAATCACTTGAAGTATTAATTGTATTTACAGTTCCCCGCAAACCAATACCTACACCATGGTTGACATAGCCCATTAATGCCGATCCTCCCAATGAATATTTAGATAGACTTCCAACAGTAGTAGAAATAATATTAAGTGCCATCCCCGCTTTTTTCGCATGTTCTACACTCTCCTCTGCTTGTTTAATAACACTCGATATACCACTAAAATTCTTTATAAGGAAAAGGCCTTGGGCAAAGAAATTCAGAACATCACTTCTTGTCCCCCCCCCCTTATCAAATAGGTTCAGAAGAAGTGTTGAGGATCCCCACATTCTTAACCCCATATAAACACCTATTTTATTTTTTCCCCCAAAACGTTCTGGTATAACAAAATTAGCAGGATTCGCAAATAGTGCATTAATTCCAGACATGTTTGCTGTCACAGAATTTCCTTGTCCTTTTACAACAGGGCTCTGCGAAGAAAGCACATCAGTCAGTTCTTGTGCATTCCCTTCAAAAGAAAGAAATACCAGTCCGAATATAACTACTATAAATGTTGTTTTTCTATACATACTTACCTCTTTTATCTAGCATATAATATATATTATGTACAATACTATAAAAATACTACTTAATTATAGGATGATTTTGAGAATAATTAAGGAAATTATTAAATCTCAGTATATTTATCTCTACTATATTCAATATATCTTATTAAATAATAAGAATCAATCATCTCTCAGAAGGCCCCTTCGTAGAAAATACTTGCTATTTATTTAGTACAGGATTGACGCACAATAAAAAATAGTGTAGTAGTTAAAACATAATGAACATTATTTTATGCGGATACGGTAAGATGGGCAGGGAAGTTGCACAAATTGCACAAATCCGTTCGCATGATATCATTGCTCGAATAGATCCTACTGATACACAAGCTGATACTTCTACACTCCATCCTCATTTATTGGAAAAAGCTGATCTTGTTATTGAGTTTTCTCATGCTGAAGCAGTGCCCAATAATATTGTACAATATCAAAAAGCTGCAATTCCTGCCGTTATAGGAACTACTGGGTGGAATAAAGAAATCTTGAAAAATGTTAAAAAACCCCTCTCAGCTCCCATTCTTTATGGAAGTAATTTTTCAATTGGGGCCCATATGATGCGCATTCTTACACAGACCCTCGCAAATATGTTGAACCGCAATCTTGAATATGACATTGCTGTATATGAATTACATCACAATAAGAAAAAAGACTCTCCTTCTGGCACTGCACTCACACTTGCAGACACAATTTTAAACACATTGAAAAGAAAAAAGAAAATAGTAAAGGAACCACTGCAACGTCAAATAGCAGAAGATGAATTACACGTAATTGGTATCAGAAATGGGTCTATTCCTGGAACACATCAAGTAAGTGCTGACAGCAACGCAGATACTCTTGAGATTATCCATAGAGCAAGAAATCGAACTGGTTTTGCGTTAGGCTCAATAAAGGCTGCAGAATGGCTTCTTAACAAAAAACCTGGAATATATCGAATAGAGGAATATATTGAGAATACTATATTATAAGGATTAAATTATGTTACAAGGAACATTTACTGCACTTATTACCCCATTTAAAAAAGATGCTTCTTTTGATGCTGAATCTCTCGCTCGCATTGTAGAGCATCAACTTGATCAGGGCATCGACGGCCTTGTTCCAGTAGGAACCACAGGAGAAAGCCCCACAGTTTCACACAAGGAAAATTTACAAATCATTGAACATGTAGTGCGGATTGTGGGAGGAAAAATTCCCGTGATTGCAGGAACAGGATCAAATGCTACTTCTGAAGCTATCGAAATGACTAAACAAGCAAAAGCGATTGGAGCTTTTGCAAGTCTGCAAGTAGCCCCATATTATAATAAACCGTCACAGGAAGGGTTTTATCGCCATTATATGAATATTGCAGATAAGACAGATTTCCCACTTATTATATACAACATTCCAGGGCGTACTGGAAAAAATATATCCATTGATACAATCCTACGATTAGCTAAACACCCCCGTATTATCGCTGTTAAAGAAGCAAGTGGAGACTTTCACCAAATAACCCAACTAATCCTCCATGCTCCCGAGCATTTTTCCATATTAAGCGGCGACGATGCAATATCCTTACCGCTCATAGCATTAGGTGCTAAGGGAATTATATCGGTTGCAAGTAATATAATCCCTGGCAAAATAAAACATATAATCGACAAAGCTCTTTGCGGTGAAATAGAAACTGCCCGAAAAAGTTTTCTTTACCTTTACCCATTTATACGCATACTCTTTACCGAAAGCAATCCTATTCCCGTAAAATATGCAATGCACATAGCAGGATTCTGTGAGGAAGTATTTCGTCTACCCCTGTACCCTATGGAAGAAAAGAAAAAAACCGATCTGCGCAGTATTATGACGCAGTTGGAAATTCTACGCTAAGATAATCAATCACAAACTCCCACTGTGTTACTGTAAGTTCTTCAGCTCGTTGTCGCAATGATACACCTGCTTGCACAAATGCTTTTATATATCGGCTGCGCTCTTCTTTTCTACAAAGATGCTTTTTGAGATTATTCTCGATAGTCCTTCTGCGCATCGAAAAACATATTTTACAGATATCAGCAAGCAGACATCTCCAATGTTTTGATCTTGCAGGTAATCGTGGATAGAATGCCACGAGTGCTGCAGAAACATGTGGAGGAGGTGTAAAATTGTGAGCTTTAATATCGCCAATAATCTTTACCTTAAACACTAATTGCACCAAAACTGTAAGTGATGAAAACGACTTCGTACGAGGTAGGCTTACTATTCGTCGTGCAAGTTCCTTTTGCACAATAAAGAAACAAGGAATAACGTAGTTACATTCGGTAATAAGCCGCAGTAGTAAAACACTTGCACTCGCAAATGGTAGATTACCTATCATTGCTTGCGGTGTTATGGTAACATCTTGTAATGTATTCAGCATGTTCCCTGCTATAATATCGCATCTTCTTTCTTTTATTTCTTTATAGAATTGTTGGTGTAATGTTCTTACCAAAACAGGATCAAGTTCGAACATCACAACTTTTGTTATATGCCGTGATAACAGTGCCCGTGTAATTCTTCCATCTCCCGCTCCAAATTCCCACACGCACTTAATATCAGGTGGCAGTAAATCTATTACTGTAGTAATCCAGAATTGATTGCTGAGAAAATGTTGTCCCCAATGTTTTCTTTCCCAATGTGCAGTTTGGCGGGAGATATCCATAGTCTCAGTATACTTAATAGCAAAGAGATAACCAATAAAACAATAATATAGGGGGTTTTCCAGTAAATCACAGGACTATGTGCAGCAATGTACGTACCCCAATCTATACTTATATAAAGAATTTGCATTACAACAGAAAGAAAAGGAATGAGCAAGGATAATGCTCCAATCCATAAAAAAAGAAGGGCAAGGAAAGCAAACAGTGGTCCCCATAAGAGTGTTCCTAATGCAATTTGATGAAATGAAATTAATAGAAGGGGGAAATTCATTAACAATGCCCCCAACGAAGGATAGAGAATACTTCGGAAAAATAATGGAATACTGGGAAAAGCCTGATACAAAAAAGGTGTCCAAAATAATATACCAAACAATGAAAGAAACGATAGTTGAAAAGAAATTGATTCCAGTTGCATGGGAAATATCAATGCTATAAGCAGTGCAGAAAGTGCAAGTGTATCCATTAAACTTATCTTATATCCTATATTTTGTAATACCATATACGTTAACACCATAAGATATGATCGAAAGAGAGAAGGTCTTATTCCAACCAAAATTAGATAAAATGTAAGCACAAAAAGGGTAACAAATCGCGCAATTCGGACATTCAAAAAATAGGTGAGCACTCCCATAAAAAATCCTGAAATAAATGCTAAATGCATACCAGAGAGTGCCAAAATATGCATAATACCCGAACGTATAAATTGATCTTTGAGCAATGGATCTATATCATCATCAATTCCCATGAATAAAGCCCGTAAAAGAGCTGCTATATTTCGAGGAAGTAAAGAAATTCTTTTTGAGAGAGCCTTATGAATATACCAGCGTATTTCCCAAATCTTTTTTTTGAAACCCTTGCACATAAAGAATTTTTGCATATAGCATATTCCCTGTAGCCTGTTTAATAGGCGATATTGTCACCAAAGTTCCTTTCCCTAAAATAATTTCCTCTGGGATTCGGAGAAACACCTCACCTCCAGAAGATACTGTACTCCCATCTCTGTTTCGCGCATATACTAAACGACTTCTTACCATTGAGTATCCAGCCCTACTTTTCGTATCATTACTAAACACTACATGCATAGTATGTACGGCATCCGATAAAATATTTAGTTCACCGAATCCTGTCCACCAACCTGTTGTTTGTATACGATAACATGCCTGCAGACCTATGATCATGCCAATATAAATCATAATGTATAGTCTTTTCTGTTGTCTGGTGTGACCAGGCATAAACAAACCTAATAACGCTACGATGAAAATTGCTATTAAAAACTTTGAAACAAATGAGCCAGAAACATAAACAAAGGAAAGACATATAATTACTGATAATAATATATTATGTGTATAAAAATAATGCCATTTCATGTACCCTATTACAGTATTCTTTTCTGTCCTGACTGCTGCAAAACTAAAGAATTTCGATTAGAATGCCCTTAAATTAAGATGAAGAAAAAAAATATTTTATCAATTTACTTAGAACTTTGTATTATCCTCTTACTCTATATAATACTTCCACTACTTCGTACCCCAAACAATCTAAACACCACTATTTCTCCTGATTCACTACAGGTATTAGTAGAATCAACTATTGGAAGTATCATCCTTATATTTTTATCTGCACGAAGAATACATCTACCACACTTGTACGCATTCTCTATGCGTTCTGTTAAAGCAAGCATTATTGTGCTTGCTAGTATGTTAATAGTTCGTGCATTATTTGTCACATTTTTTCCTCCATTTTCTCTCCCTGTCTTTCATGCAAGCTTTATAGCAGTATTCTCAGTATTCAGTGCTGCCTTTTTTGAAGAATTACTGTTCCGAGTATACACATTTTCACTGTTGGAAATACTGGTTCCTCACATGCATATAGCAAAAGCTATAAGTATTCTTATATTTGCAGGAGCTCACTACTATCAAGGTATGATTGGCATAACACATAGCGCAATACAGGCAATCATCCTTACATATGCATTCTGTAAACAACGCAATGTTGTTACAGTTACCATGGCTCACGCAATGTATAATATTATTGTTCTTGAAGAATTCTTTCTTAAATAAAGCACAACTCAGTTTTAAAACCGCGTAAAACGCAAAAACTTACGCAATCTACCTTCCTGTTTTTCTCCTTCCTTAAAGACTCCGTAAGAAAGTATTTTTTCGGATCTCTCATGTAAAAGTTTATCTATTTTTTTCCTAGAAAGAGTACTATACGTCTCTAATATAACAGATCTCAAGCGTTGAGCTACAGTACGCTTGTCTGCATGCGCACCTTCATTAGGTTCTGCAATAATACCATCTATCAATCCAAATTGCAACAAATCTTGTGATGTCATTTTCATTAATTTTGCTGCATCAGCAACTTTATTACTATCTCGCAAGAGAATAGAAGCAAAGCCCTCCGCAGTGATGACCGAATAAACCGCATTCTCTAGCATATACAAGTAATCTGAGACTCCGATTCCAAGAGCCCCCCCTGATCCCCCTTCTCCAATAATCACGGATATAATTGGTGTCCTGAGTGTAGAAAATGTAAGAATACTTTGAGCAATAGATTCCGATATGCCCCTTTCTTCCGAAGCTATCCCTGGATACGCTCCAGGCGTATCAATGAGAGTCAATATTGGTCGGCCAAACCGCTCTGCCTGCCGTGCCACACGCATGGCCTTCCGATACCCTTCGGGATGTGCCATACCATAGTTTCGCTGAATACTTTCTTTCATGTTCTTCCCTTTTTGTTGTCCGATAAAAGTAAACCACACATTCGCTATTTTACACACCCCGCACACCATCGCTGCATCATCTCCATACAAGCGATCCCCATGTAACTCTATAAAAGAGTCACTCATCAACATGATATACTCAAGCGTAGAAGGACGTTCCGCCTGACGTGCCAATTGAACAATTTCCCAAGCAGAACGATCCTTTTTTACACTAGTAATTTGCTTATGCTTTTTTTCTTCTTTATATTCAATAGGAATAGTAGGTTTCTTTAGTCGAAACAAGTATGCATCAATCAAACTACTTAGAACACTCCTTAATTTACTTCTAGCCACTATCATATCAAGAAACCCATGATTAAGAAGAAACTCTGCTCTTTGAAAATCTGGAGGTAATTTTTGTTTAATCGTACCTTCAATAACACGAGGCCCCGCAAATCCTATCAAAGCACCGGGTTCTGCGAGAATAACATCCCCTAACATAGCAAATGAAGCTGCCACTCCTCCTGTGGTGGGATCACAAACAAGTATAAACAACGGAAGTAAATGATTCCTTAACAGGGTAATAGCATGAGAGGTTTTCGCCATCTGCAAGAGCGAAAAAATACCTTCTTGCATACGCGCCCCACCGCTTGCCGTACAAATAAGACAAGGAATCTTTTCCTCTACTGCATATAAAACCGCACGAGTAATTTTCTCACCTACTACTGATCCCATACTCCCTCCCATGAATTGGAATGACATTGCAGCAATAACTATTCTTTTTCCTTCTATTAATCCAACTGCAATGGAAACGGCTTCTGAGAGTCCACTCTTTTCAGTTTCTCTTCGTAGTTTTTCTTCATATCCAGGAAACTGTATAGGATTCTGTGAGCTTATATCAGTAAAAAGATTTTCCATTGTTTGATCTGAATCAAACAACATTTTAAGTCTTTCATTAGCAGTCAAACGAAAATGATATTGACATTTTGGACAAACATATAACAATGCAATCAACTCTTTGATGTCCATATGCTCTTTGCAAGAAGGACACGAATGCTTAGCTTTAAAAAGCTGTCTGTCATCGCTTTCCATCCATGCTGAACGCATGTTTTTACGAGATCTTCCTAGTTTCTTAATAAAATCAGTAAAAAAACTCATACTTGCGATTCTTGAAGTTCGTCGACCATATGTGTGGAAAAACGTCCACTTTTGAAAACTGTACTTCCTATTATCTCTTTTTGTAAACTAATATTAGTTTTTATTCCTTCAATAACATATTCATTAAGCGCTCTGAGCATTTTCTCAATTCCCTGCATCCTGTTTTCTGCATAGACAATAACTTTTGCCACTAACGCATCATAAAAAGGTGTTATAGAGACTCCCGGCACAAGAAAACTGTCAACCCGAACACCATGCCCCCCTGGGGGAACATATGTATGCACAGTACCTGGTTCCTGTGCATTTATACGACATTCCAACGCATAGCCACGGCATTCCACCTCATCTTGGGTAAATGGAATTTCTTCTCCTCCATGAATTTGCAATTGCAACTTAATCAAATCCAAATTATAACACATTTCCGTTATAGGATGCTCCACCTGAACACGTGCATTTACTTCCATAAAATAGTATTGTTTACCATCATAGAGAAATTCCACCGTACCTAATCCCTCATATCCTAAGGATGTAAATAATTTTTTTGCATCATCACACATAGATTGTCGGTGATCTTTGTAAAAATGTGGCGCAGGGCTTTCCTCCAACAGTTTTTGGTGACATTGTTGTACCGTACAGTCGCGTTCTCCAAGATCAATAACTTTCCCTGTATTATCTGCAAGTAGTTGTACTTCTACATGCCGCGGAGACTCCAGGTATTTCTCAATGTAAATATCCTTATCTTTAAATGCCTGCATGGTTTCTTTCTGAACGATAGGAAATAATTCTGAAATGTGATCAACATTATATACAACACGCATACCCTTACCTCCACCACCTGCACTTGCCTTTAAAATAATAGGCATTCCTATTTTCTTTGCTTCTTGCATACATTCTGCCACATTGTTTACCGCTTTGCCCGAGCCAGATAGCAATGGAATCCCATATCGTTGTGCTATCTGACGAGAAAGAAATTTGTTCCCTAAAACTTTTAGCACGTGAGGTTTAGGGCCGACAAACATGATTCCCGCATCAAGCACCCTTTGACAAAAATCGGCATTCTCGCTAAGAAAGCCAACTCCTGGATGAATAGCATCGCAATCAGCAAGCAAAGCCGCAGATATAAGAGCCGATTGATTTAAATAACTCTTTTGCACATCAGAAGGCCCAATACAAATCTTTTCATCTGCCATAGTGGCAGCAAGTGAATGCCGATCCGCTTCTGAATGAGCGAGCACCGTACGAATACCCATTTCTTTACATGTTCGAATAATACGAACTGCTATCTCTCCCCGATTTGCGATACACAAAGATGATATCATAACTGCTTGACTTCAAATAACACGGTACCATGCTCTACCATGGCAGAATTTTGTACATGAATGTGTACAATTTCCATATCGAACTCAGCTTCCAATTTATTCATCACCTTCATTGCTTCTATAATACCTACTGTTTCTCCCTTTTTAACCTTACCACCCTCCCGAACAAAAGGTGGTGCATCTGGGGCAGGAGCACGGTAGAACGTACCTACTATAGGTGAACGCACAGTTACCAATTGCTGCGACGAAGATAATATCTCTTCGGAAGAACTCACACTGTCATCCCCTTTTGTCCCTCTTCCAATCATAGGAGGCTCAGCCATACGAAGAGGCAGAGACTCTTCCTGGACAACAAGATTTCTCATGTCATCCACATCCTTATT
Source organism: Paralvinella palmiformis (assembly GCA_025642065.1). Lineage (NCBI taxonomy): Eukaryota > Metazoa > Annelida > Polychaeta > Terebellida > Alvinellidae > Paralvinella > Paralvinella palmiformis. The sequence goes on along the minus strand of JAODUP010000319.1, from coordinate 158,741 downwards.
AAAGGTTTCCTCCCGTTGATCTCTCTTTAATACAAATTCAACATCAGTATTACTAAATCGTAATTCTGAGATTGAACTATTTTCAAATTTATCAAAAAGCTTAATAATATCCTTAATGCTAAGATCCATATGAACCCTCCGCTTCCATTTAACAATGGATTAGTGTAGCATAATTTATAATAACTGATAATACAACTCTACAAACAAAATAAAAATTAATTTATACTAATATTATGAATGTCAACATTCAGGAGGAAAATTATGAATGAGATAGAAAAATACTTGCCACATAGGCCTCCATTCCTATTTGTGGATAGAATTACTAGTTTATCAAAAGAAAAAATAATAGGATATTATCAATTTCATCCGTCATTAGTATTTTTTAAGGGCCATTTCCCAGAATATCCTGTAGTTCCTGGAGTTTTACTCGTAGAAGCAATGGCTCAATGTGGAGGGGCTGGATTACGTGCTCTTGACTCTATTTCTTCTGGTATTTTTTTCCTCGCTAGTGTTGATCGAGTAAAACTTAGACATCAGGTTCGCCCAGGAGATGAATTAAGGATGGAAATAAGTAATCTTCGCGTCCCACCTAATCCTCGCATGATTCGACAAAAGGGGGTATGTTATGTGGAAAATATTAAGTGTGCAGAAGCAGCGTGGTCTTGTATTATAGGAGAAAAGGAGAATTAAATGAATACAGAAAAACAAGTACAAACTATACCGCAGATAATGTATATGCAATTGGAGAAATACTCGCAATATACCGCAACACTCTCAAAAGATTCATCTGGTATATTCACTCCCATGACTTATCGCATATTGTGGGATAAGATCGCACAACTTACGGTACAATTACATAGTATGGGTCTCAAGAAAGACGAAACGGTAGCTATTATTAGTGATAACAGATGGGAATGGATTGTCAGTAATCTTGCTATCCTTACTTGTGGTGGCTGTGATGTACCACGAGGAACAGACTCTGTACAGAAAGAAGTGATATATATTCTTAATCATGCATCTTGCAAAATAGCTTTTGCTGAAAATATTGAGCAAAGCAAGAAAATACTCAATGAGAAACCGCAAAATCTCCAACATCTTATTATTTTTGATTCTGAAGACATGGAAACCCTTGATACAAAAGATGTGCACATATATAGTTTTTCAAAACTTTTGGAACAAGGGGGAAATATTCCCTCGTATGAATCCATATTTCAATCTTTGATACAGCAAGGATCGTTAGAAGACACTGCTTCCATCATCTATACTTCTGGAACTACAGGATTACCCAAAGGAGTGGTTCTTTCTCATAAAAATTTTATTTTTCAATTGGAAAGACTTTCCTCACAAGAATGGTTACGCCCTGCTTCTGTATTATTGTGCATTCTTCCCATTTGGCATTCTTTCGAAAGAATTGTCAATTACACAGCTGTTTACATGCATTCTATTTTAGTTTATTCCAACCCGATTGCATCAATACTAACTAAGGACATGAAACAAACACATCCACATATCACATGTGCAGTTCCACGAATATGGGAAGGAATTCGCGCAGGGATTCTACGAAATGTTCTCCAAGAAAACATTATTAAACAAATGATCTTTTTCTTCTTTCTTTGGATAGGATCACAATACACATTCTTTAAAGCTCTCTTAAAAGGCTCACTCACTAGTATTAAATATCCACGCATATATATACTTGATGTATTACTGGCAATAATACCGTTTACACTGCTCGCACCATTCCGGTTTTTGGGAAATACACTTGTATTTAAGAAAATAAAAGAAAAGATGGGTGGGAATTTCCAGAAGGGTATATCGGGAGGATCTGCTCTTCCTGCTTATGTTGATCGGTTTTTTGAAGCTATCGGCATTCCCGTATTTGAGGGATATGGACTCACAGAAACTGCACCAGTAATAGCTGTGAACACCCAGAAAACAAAACTCTGGGGAACTGTAGGACTCCCACTCAAAAACATTGAGTACAAAATAATAACATCAAAAGGAAAAGAAGCAAGAAGAGGAAAGGCTGGAGAACTTATGATTCGAAGCGATCAGGTGATGAAAGGATATCATAAAAATATAGCTGAAACAAAAAAAGTTCTATCAGACGATGGATGGTTCCGCACGGGAGATCTTGCGCTGAGAACGCGAAAAGGAGCTATTAAAATTATTGGCCGTGTAAAGGACACTATTGTACTTCGTAACGGCGAGAATGTAGAACCAGAACCTCTTGAGATGGCACTCTGTCAATCATCCTATATTGATTACGCAATGGCTGTTGGACAAGATCAGCCTAGAATATCAGCACTCATTTTCCCTAATGAGGAGAAAGCAAAAGAATTTGCAAAAGCTCAAATACCCAACATTCAAGACGATCTTAAAAAGATATCTCAACATGAGAAATTTATCACTCTTATTAAGAGTGAAATAAGAAAATTTGTCAATGTTTCTACTGGATTTAAACCGCACGAACATATAGGAGAAATTCATATTATTCCCAAAACACTATCTCTTAATAATGAGCTGAGTTTGAATCTCAAAATCAAGCGGTTTAAGATATATGAGATTTACAAACCTATTATCAAACAACTAAATTCAGCAAAGCTTTAAAGAAAAGACTCTCCTTTACGTAGAAACCCTTCATATCCTTTTGATTGAAGGAGATATAAAATAAGTCCTTGTTCATCTTTTTGAACAGGCCCCACAAGCACTTTGTAAAGGAGTGCGTTACCGCTTTTTTCTTGAAAAATAACAAGCGGAATATGTTCCTTTTTCAGATTCGTTATTGTTTGCTGAGCATTGCTTTTGTCTTTATAGGCTCCCACTTGCACATAATATGAGCTTCTTTTTAAAAGTTTTTTTTGCTGGCGACTATCCGGTACATGTAATAATGCAATCGCTTCGTCGTCATTGTTTGTTTTAGCTTCAGACAAAGAAGGTGATTGTTGAATATCACGTGCCAGTTCAGTAGAAGGTATAAGGAGTTCCTTATCACTTTGAAGTAAATGGCTTTTTTTAGAAGAAAGAGGCTCAATCTCTAACAAAGAAAATTTCTTCTTTTCCTGTATCCTTGCTGGAGAAATAATTTTAGTGTTATCTTTTTCTATTTCTTTTGGTAATTCCTTCAGAGTAGCTTTACGTTGATCTTTCATTGGAACTTCAAGATTACGTAATTCCCACCCTTTCTTTTTTGGTGAAGCTACAACATTATCAACAGGTGTAGAAACTTGTGCTAAAGGCAAAGGTAATATCTTTTCTGACTCTTCTATTTGTTTTTCTTCCAACTCTGTTTTGGGAATCTTTTCTTGTTGTGCTAGGGGAGAAAGTACATCCAGCTGTGGTTTTGTATCCGTCGCACGTGCCGCTGCTGTTCTGGGAGAAAGCTTGGAATACTCGGGTGCAGGTAATACTTCTTCCGACTCCTCTATTTGTTTTTCTTCCAACTCTGTTTTGGGAATCTTTTCTTGTTGTGCTAGGGGAGAAAGTACATCCAGCTGTGGTTTTGTATCCGTCGTACGTGCCGCTGCTGTTCTGGGAGAAAGCTTGGAATACTCGGGTGTAGGTAATACTTCTTCCGACTCCTCTATTTGTTTTTCTTCCAACTCTGTTTTGGGAATCTTTTCTTGTTGTGCTAGGGGAGAAAGTACATCCAGCTGTGGTCTTGTATCCGTCGTACGCGCCGCTGCTGTTCTGGGAGAAAGCTTGGAATACTCGGGTGCAGGTAATACTTCTTCCGACTCCTCTATTTGTTTTTCTTCCAACTCTGTTTTGGGAATCTTTTCTTGTTGTGCTAGGGGAGAAAGTACATTCAGCTGTGGTCTTGTATCCGTCGTACGTGCCGCTGCTGTTCTGGGAGAAAGCTTGGAATACTCGGGTGCAGGTAATACTTCTTCCGATTCCTCTATTTGTTTTTCTTCCAACTCTGTTTTGGGAATCTTTTCTTGTTGTGCTAGGGGAGAAAGTACATCCAGCTGTGGTCTTGTATCCGTCGTACGCGCCGCTGCTGTTCTGGGAGAAAGCTTGGAATACTCGGGTGCAGGTAATACTTCTTCCGACTCCTCTATTTGTTTTTCTTCCAACTCTGTTTTGGGAATCTTTTCTTGTTGTGCTAGGGGAGAAAGTACATCCAGCTGTGGTCTTGTATCCGTCGTATGTGCCGCTGCTGTTCTGGGAGAAAGCTTGGAATACTCGGGTGCAGGTAATACTTCTTCCTTCTTACTTTTGAAAGGTATTGCTCTTTTATTATAGGCTGTCTCATTTTTTTTAGGAGATGGGAGTAAAATTGAATGTTCAGAACCATCATCTTGTGCAAAAGAGAAATCATACAATTCTATTTGTGGCATGTTATTTGTAGAAGATCCGGGTAATTCTGTATCTGCCAATAATTCTTTTTTTTCTCTTGCTTTGGTCTCTAGTGGTATATTCCCTTCCTTATCTGCATAAAGATCCTGCAAAAGTCCTTTTAGTTTTATGTTTTCCTTCACACCTTGATTATTAGTCGTCGGAAAATCCGATATTGCTTCTTGGGATATTTCGGGTAAAAAAGATGGTTCAGTACTTTGGATTGTTTCAGGTTGGTTAAATAAAGGAACTCTATTTCTTTCTTGTGTAAAGATTTGGTCTTTTTTTTCAAGTGGTAATAAAGAACTGGGAGATTCGTATGGTGTGCTCTTTTTTGGTATTTTGTTGCTATTTGATAAAAGTGGGACAACTAAGACATTTTCTGTCAAGGGAGACTGCTTGTGTAGAGAAGAAAATTTTGCTCCTGGATTAATGTCTTCATCAGGATGGAACAATGGATCAATTGCTATGTTTTGCACCTCATAATAAACAATATCACTATCATTAACTTGTAGCTCCTTCGCAAGTTGTGCAGATACCTCTATAACCGTATTATCAGTAGGAATACCCGCCCTCACAGGAACTTTTCGACGAATACCATTTTTCTTATTAAACAACTCAACAATAGTATTTGCAGGATGAATACGTGAGTATATATAAAGATCGGATGTATTTGACTGGTGTTCTACAGATATATGCACAGCCGTCTGGGCCAAAATCGATCTTGCCAAAAAGGCTAAAAATGTACAAAAGACCAAAAAATATCGCATATTTTTTTCTCGTACCATGGCTTTTATTTATCGGTTGTTTTTTACCCCTGATAAAGTCTACATTGACATTTACAGCTTTGTAGGGCATGATGAATACTCTGAACAATGAAAGATCTATCTCTCATTATTATTGGGGCAAGTTCTGTAGCAAATAGTGTAATTCGAATGTGTACATTATTCTATCCCCGTGTGCAGGATATTATTTGTGTGGATGACGACCCTCAAAAAAGGGGGACATATTGTGATAAAATCCCTGTCCAAGGATCTATTGATGCTGTTCTCAAACATACACCTTCTTTGCTTCATCATATTGTACTCATTACTATACCTATATATCAAAAACAGTATATAAGAAAACTGTACTTTCTGTTAAAAAAATATAATGTGCACACTATACATATAATTTCAGAACCTTATTTTGGTGATGACAGAACACTTCATCCATCCGATATACGACCGCTAACAATTTCAGATCTTATTGGACATGAATATCCTTATGCTCCCGTACAACTTTCTTCAAACAATTACACGGGAGATAATATTTTGGTTACTGGTGCCGGTGGAAGTATAGGATGCGAAGTATTACAACAGCTATTATGGCGAAAACCTCAAAAACTAATTCTCCTTGACCATAGTGAAGATCACCTCCATTCCATATACCAAACAATCGATTTATTGCAAAAGTCTGGGGTGAGTAAGAAAACAAAAATTATTCCGCTTATTTGTAATCTAAGAAAAGAATCTGAACTACAGGCTATTCTAAAACACCACGCTGTACAGTATTTAGTTCATACCGCAGCATACAAACATGTGTATCTTATGGAAAAAAATGCTTATCAAGCCATTCTAAATAATATAGTCAGTACATATCATCTACTAAATACGGCAAGCCAATTTAACAATCTACGATTTATTCATATATCTACTGACAAAGCAGTTCATCCACAAGGTGTTTATGGAGCCTCAAAATTACTTGCCGAATGGATTGCTCTTCGCTTTGGCTCTATAAGTAAAGGAGTTGTTATCCGATTAGGAAACATAGCGGGATCCCGTGGCAGCTTATTACCAGCACTTGAGAAAAATATTCCTATCGGAACAATATATATTACCTCAAAGAAAGCAAAAAGATATTTTATATCATTAGCTATGGCTGGATCATTCATTCTTAAAGTATTGGCTGAAGCTTCCCCTTCATACCTTTACATACCAAATATGGGAACTCCTCTATCCATTATCAAACTGGCAAAAGAAGTTATTACTTATTTGGGATTTAATCCTGAAAAAGACATCAAAATACATATAACAGGTTTACGTCCTGGTGAGAAAGAAACAGAGAATGTATCATATACACATGAAATAAAAGAAAATACAAACATACAAGGAATACTAAAGATAAAGGGTACCCATGTTCCACCTTACAAGGAATTGCAGTTATTTATCAAATCATTCCACTCACTTGATCCAGCCAATGATAACAAGGATCATGTGGCAAAAAACTTGCTTCTTGACTTCATTCATCGGTGGATACATGAGAAAATATAATATTCCATTCTTTAAGCCATCCATTACAAGCAAAGAAAAGAAAGCATGTTTACAGGTGCTTAATTCCGGATGGCTCACCACTGGTTCAATAACATTACAATTTGAAAAAGAATTCGCCGATTTTGTCAATGCTAAGAACGCATTTGCTGTTTCTAGTGCTAGTGCTGGATTACACCTTGGTTTACATGCTGCCAATCTTCCTCCTCAATCCAGAATTATTCTCCCATCCTATACATTTGCTGCTTCCGCCCATGCTGTTTTACAAGCTGGTTATCTTCCCATCTTTCTTGACATAGAAAAAAATGGTTTTAATATCGATCCTCAACAAATGGAAGACATCTTAAAAAAACCGCCTGTTCCAATCCGGGGTATTATGCCAGTGCATATCGCAGGAGAATCCTGCGATATGCATTCAATACTTTCTATTGCTAAAAAACATAATCTATTTGTCATTGAAGATGCTGCTCACGCATTTCCCGCAAAAAAGAACAGCTCCTTTTTAGGAACTATAGGAGATGTCGGGGTGTTTTCATTTTATGCTTCAAAAACATTAACAACTGCAGAAGGAGGAATGATTATTACCAATAATGATAAACTTGCACGAAGAATACGTATAGCACGTACTCATGGATTGGAAAAAGATGCTTGGTTTCGTTACCATCATACAAGTTATCATCCTTATGATATAATAGCCAAAGGATTTAAATATAATCTCCCCGATCTTCTGTCTGCAATTGGACGCGTACAACTATCACGTGCATGGAGTATGCATGAATCACGTAAGAGAATAAGTTCATGGTATCGAAACTTTTTTTCTAATTCGGAGTTTTTTATTCTTCCAAAAGAAAGTCATGACCATGCTTGGCATCTATTTATAGTACGTTTAAGATTAGAAGCTTTACGTATATCTAGAGACGTATTTATGAACACCATGAAGAAAAAAGGAATTTCAAGCTCAGTTCATTTTCTTCCTTTGCATATGACAAAATATTTTTCTCGTTGGCCTGCTCCCTATCCTCTTATTCATACAGAACAACGATATAAAGAAGTATTAAGTCTCCCTCTCTTTTGCTCCTTGCGGAAAAAACAAGTACAATACATAACCCAAACAATGAAAACAATTGCTACTGTTTATTCTTGACATCGTTATAATAATTCGTTATATTTTTATGTGTCCCAGTTTATCCATTTACATGTCCATTCTGACTACAGTTTGTTGCGCTCTACTATCACAGTAGAAGCATTGGCTAAATGGGCAAATGCTCATAATATGAGCGCTATCGCACTTACCGATGAGGGAAACTTATTCGCTGTTCCTTCCTTCCTGAAAGCCTGTAAGAAATTTAATGTGAGACCTATTATAGGATGTGAGTTTATCCTTGCTCCAGAGGGAAGAACTGTACACCAAAGTTCAGCTTCCAGAAGAATACACAACACCATAGTATTGTTGGCAGAATCTCAACAAGGATATCAAAATCTTTCCATGTTAAGCTCTCTCGCCTACAAGGAAGGGTTCTATTATCATCCGCGTATTGATGATCAGTTATTAGAACAATACCATAAAGGACTTATCTTTCTGAGCGGTTCAGTACGTAGTGAAATACCCAAATTTATATTAGAAAATAAATATGAGAATCTCCATATGCGTCTATCATATTATAAAGAATTATTTGGCTGCAAAAGTGTTTTCCTTGAACTTAACGATCATAAAACCACTCTCTGCAATGTACTCAATGAAAAGATTGTTCACATTGCTAAAGAGTTTAACCTTCCCTGTGTCGCTGCCAATGAAGCTTATTATCTTAACCAAAAAGATGCTGCTTATCACGATATTCTTCTACACGTTGGCATGAATAAACAAAAAACAGAACATCAAAAAGTCTTCCAAAATGAGGAGTTTTATTTAAAAGACGAATCTAAAATAAAACAAGTATTTTCTCAAGAAATGATTGATACAAGTTTTGAGATTGCACAGCGATGTGTTGTCCCCTTTGAACCTATTTCTGTCCAACTCCCAGAATACACTATTCCTCAAGGATTTGGTTCTGCAGAAGAATATCTGACACATACAGCACGTAAAGGATTGAAAAAACGATATCCAAAAGCATCTGCTAATATTGAACAACGTCTCTCCTATGAGCTGAAAATAATTATTACTATGGGATTCACTGGATATTTTCTTATTATTCTTGATCTTATTACCTATGCACGGAACCATGATATACCTGTCGGTCCAGGACGTGGATCTGGCGCAAGCTCGTTAGTCGCTTATGTGTTGGGTATCACAAACATTGATCCTATCAAATACAAACTGTTATTTGAACGCTTTCTTAATCCCGAACGAATATCCATGCCTGACTTTGATATAGACTTTTGCATAGAAGGTCGATCATCCGTGATCAAGCATGTCATGGACACATATGGAGAAGATCATGTAGGCCAAATTATTACCTTTGGAACCTTAAAAGCTCGTGCTGCATTAAAAGATGTTGGGCGTGTATTAGGTATTCCTTTTGCCGAAGTAGATAAAGTATCAAAATTAATTCCTCCTTTTATGACAGAATCTATTGCATCATTTATCAAACAAAGTACATTGTTAAAAAAAGAAATACAAAAAGACACAATATATCAAGAATGGATTTCGGCAGCAAACAAACTTACTGGACTAAATCGTCACGCATCAATGCATCCTGCGGGAATTGTAATAGGACGGCTTCCCCTTCATTCATATGTACCGTTATATCGTGATCCTAAAACAAGAACTATCGCCACACAATTTTCTATGGATTATTTAGAACAATTCGGTTTGATAAAGATGGACCTTCTTGGTTTAAAAACACTCACCACCATTAAAAATACGGAAACACAAATTCGTACTATCAACCCAAATTTTCATATTGATACTATTCCAGAAGATGATCAAAAAACATTCCAACTCCTCTCACGAGGTGATTCTCTGGCTGTATTTCAATTAGAAAGCAGCGGTTACCAAAAGATATTAAGAAAAGTAAAGCCTGAAAAAATAGCTGATATTATCGCCTTGAACGCACTTTACCGACCAGGTCCTATGCAGGTTATCGATCAGTATATCAAATCAAAGAAAACCCCTGAAAAAATTATATTTCCATTACCAGAACTAAGAGAAATCCTAGAAGAGACCTATGGAGTCATTGTATATCAAGAGCAGGTAATGCAAATTGTACAAAAGATAGGGAATTTTAGTCTAGGGCAAGCTGATATCATTAGAAAAGCAATGGGAAAGAAGGATGAAAAAGAAATGAAACGCTTAAAATCCCTTTTTATCGAAAAATCTCGTGATAATGGTTATTCTAGCACGCAAGCAATAAAACTTTTTGATCTTCTGGAACCATTTGCAGGATATGGTTTTAATAAAGCTCATGCAACCGCATACGCAATTCTTGCTTATCAGACAGCATACTTAAAAGCAAATTTCCCAGTACAATTTATGGCAGCAAACTTGAATAATGAATTTCAAAATCCCGACACATTCTCACTATATTTGAAACAAATACATATCATGCGAATCTCATTACTTCCTCCTGATATTAATCATTCACATGCACGGTTCACTGCGCATGAAGATAAGATATATTATGGTTTTATGGGTATAAAGCATATAAATAGTGCGACAAGCAATGCTATTGTTACAGCTCGTATACAACATGTCTTCAAAGATTGTGTAGACTTTCTGGAACGCATGGACAAAGGAACAATAACCAAGAAAATATTCGAAATACTTATTCTCAGTGGAACCTTTGATTCCTTGCATTCTCAAAGAAAGATATTATATAAAAATAGAGATAAATTATATGCTATAGCCCAAGAAAATATTCACTTGCGGCAGACTGGACAGTTTACCTTATTTGGGCAACATATTGATCAACAAATTATCTACCAATGTACCCGAGCAAAAGAAAATGATTTTTCTCTACAAGAAAAACTAAAATACGAGAAAGATCTCTTGGGTACCTATTTTAGTGGACACCCTCTTGATTTATATCAAAAAGCTTGGACAAAAATAAAACATCTAAAAACCAAGCAAGCGATCACAATTATTGGTATTTATAAAACAGTACGGCGACATCAAACAGGAAAAGGAAAAGAAATGCTTATCGCAGAAATAGAAGATTATCATAATATACATGAGATTGTCATCTTTGCGCAAACAGCAATACAATACGCAGATTTATTGCAAGATGAATCTGTGCTTATTATAACGGGAAGACGTGAATCAATGAGCGATCGTATTATCACAAATACTATTGAGAAAGCAGTACAAGACAAAAATATTAAAACAATGGTAGTGCATATAAAATTAAAAAATCCATTCAATTCGAAGAAAGATGGTAATCTTTTAAGGAGCATTATTTTACAAAATAAAGGAAACTGCACTCTACAATTCCATCTGCCAACTGATACTGGGACAACAACGATAGAGACTTCTCCTCAATTCTCAGTATCACCAGGAGAAAACCTTATAAACAGCGCACAAGCATGCCCTTTGATCGAGCGAATATGGATTGACGAAAGAATTCCCGATAATGGTATCGCATCTTGACGTTAAACACGTACCAATTGATACCTATTACTGACCTTTCCTTACGTCATTCCGAGATAGAAAGGCTGCAATCCTGCGGTTTTATTACTATAGCAGATCTTCTGCTTCTGGCCCCAAGATATTTTGAAGATAGAAAAACGTTAAGTACACTTGAGAAAGCTCGAGGAGAAGAAGCAAAAGCTGTGAAGGTTCATATTGTTGCCCATAGTTACGTACGATGGAAAACAAAAAGAGTACTAAAAATTCATATTCAAGACAATTATACAAATGCTGTTTTAACTTGTTTTGGAAGGAACTTTTTGGCAAAAAGCCTACCTCCAGAAACCGACATATATCTATGGGCAAAATTCTCGTTTTATAGAAAAGAGTGGAGCAGTTCTTCATTTGATTTTGAAATTTGCACATCAGCTCCTCCTAAGAAATTCTTTCGAATTATAGCTCGATACCCATTAAGTGGAAATATATCAGAAATAATATTAAAAAAAGGAATCAAGAATGCCTGGATCTATGTAAAAGATAATATCCAAAATGATATCCCTGATCCTTTCTTAGAAAGACGAAACTTAATGCCTATTCCTCAGGCCATACAAAATTTGCATTTTCCCTCCTCTGTCAAGATGGCACGACACGCTCGAAAAAGCCTTGCATATCGGGAGTTTTTTTATCTGCATCTTCAATTATGGGATCATAAAAAAAAGGAGAAACATCAAGTTCGTATGCCATACGATACCTCTTTACAAGAGAAAATGATTCATGCCTTACCTTTTTCACTTACTTGTGATCAGGAAAAAGTGTTATCAGAAATAAATAACGATATTTTCTCTCCCATCCCCATGTTCCGCCTTTTGCAAGGAGATGTGGGGTGTGGAAAAACACTCATTGCCCTACTTGCTGTGCTAGCAACAAAAGCTAAAAAACAGCAAAGTCTCTTTATTGCACCTACTGCATTATTGGCACAGCAGCATTTTTCCAATGCATATGAAATATTTAACCCTATGAACGTCACTATTGGATTACTCCATGGAAAGCTTTCCACAAAAAAGCGTAATGATATATTACAACAATTACAAAATGGAACAATAGATCTCATTATTGGCACCCATGCACTGTTATCAGATACAGTATCAATTAAAAATTTAGGGCTTGTTATCATTGATGAACAACAACGATTTGGCGTAACACAAAGAACAAAACTTATTGAAGAACATGACATCCGTCCAGATGTGCTTATCATGACTGCAACTCCTATTCCCCGTACACTGCTTCTCACACTCTTTAGCCATAATGAAGTGAGCACCATCAAAACCATGCCCCCTCGCCGTATAAAAATAAAGACTCATCTATCCACAATGAGTAAAAGAGAAAAAGTATATCACTTTGTGGAAAAAGAACTAGAGAAAGGATTTCAAGTTTATTTTGTATGCCCTCGAATAGAAAAAGATAGTACTCATCAATCAACAGAAACATTAGCACAACAACTACAAGAACGCTTCAATAAATACACCATTGCTGTATTGCATTCAAAAATAGAAGAGAAAGAGTCGATACGAATTATGCAATCGTTTTATTCTGGTGAAAGTTCCATCCTAATCGCTACTAGTGTAATAGAAGTAGGCATTGACGTACCAAAAGCTACTTGTATGATAATAGAACATGCAGAGTTATTTGGTATATCAACACTACATCAACTTCGAGGAAGAGTAGGAAGAAGTCATTTCCCTTCTTACACGTTCTTGATCTATCAAGAACCACTTACCGAAGTAGCAAAAGAACGCTTAAAAGCTTTATATGAATGTAATGATGGCTTTGAATTATCAGAAAGAGATCTCCTCATCCGTGGCCCTGGTGACATTGCTGGGACCAAACAATCAGGATATCTTAAATTAAAGATAGCAGATCTGAGAAGAGATATTTCCCTATTACAAATAAGCTTGGAAGATATTCGAACTCTCTTATCAAACGATCCAGAATTGCAATCATCTCAATATCACTATTTAAAAGAACAACTGATGTGTACACAAAGCACGCCAGTATTATGAAATAAACATGAGAATCTCAGGAGGTACACTAAAAGGCCTAATAATACCACGAACCTCAAAACATGTACGCCCTACTATGGAGAAAATGCGGCTATCTCTTTTCTCGATACTTGGTAATATCACAAACCTCCATTTCTTGGATCTCTTTAGTGGATCTGGTATCGTTGGACTTGAAGCCTATTCTCGAGGTGCTGTAGCAACACTTGTAGAACGCGATAAAACTACTGCACAGCGTATTCAAAAATCTATCCATACACATCATATTTCTCTGAGAATATATAGCATGCCGGTAGAAGTATTTTTAAGAAAAAAACAAGCACTATTCGATATCATTTATTGCGATCCCCCATTTGCATATCGTTATAAAGCAGATTTATTAAGAAAAATTGCTTGTTCTTCACTTATAACATCAAAAACTCTTATTATTCTTCATCATCCCAAAAACGAACACCTCTTATTAAAAGGATTGTTAGAAACAAAAGATATTCGCCATTATGGTCAGTCCTCATTACACTTCTTTACACTCCCTGTTGAGAAAGTAATATAACTATAGTACACTTTAGCATTATGGAATCGAAATCACAGATAAAGGGAATCATTCACTTAAAAGGTGCTTCGTGCACGTCATGCGTTATCGGTATAGAACATATGGGAAAACGTCTTAAAGGCGTCTATGATATTCATATACAAAGAAAAGATAATTTAATTATACTTTTATACGATGGAAAACAAGAAACACTTGACATTATATGCGACTTTGTCAAAAGTATTGGTTATGAAGCTTACTACACCGAGAGTGAAAACAATTTTACCACAGCAGTTTCAGCACAATCTTAAAATAGTTACAACCCTTAAAATCAACAAATATTATCTTGAATAATACTCTATAATGAGCTGTTCTTCTGCAATAGTTGGTACTTCTTTTCTATCAGGAAGACCACTTATTTTAATTTGTAACTGATCAAAAGAAACATCAAGCCAAGATGGCATAACAGCGCCTGAATTTTCACCTATAATCCGACGAAAAAGATCAGTAACTTTTTTTCTATCTCGTACTTTAATAACATCGCCCATCCGAACTGTAATAGAAGGAATATCCACTCTCCGATCATTAAGAAATAGTTGGCCATGCGTCACTAGCTGACGAGCTTGTCTTCTACTAACAGCCATCCCCGCTCGATAAACCACATTATCCAGCCGTTGCTCCAACAGAGTAATAATATTGTCCCCTGTGATCCCTTTCATTTTTTTTGCTTTATAAAAAAGATTGCGAAATTGTTTTTCAGAAAGCCCATAACAAAACTTCAGCTTTTGCTTCTCAATAAGCTGTAACCCATATTCACTTTGACGTCTCCTACGCATTTTTCGATGGGTATCCCCCGGTGGTTGCGGTTTCCTTTTAAGCAATTTATCATATTTAGGATTGCCAAAGATATTAACACCCAATCGTCGTACAATTTTCCCTCTTACTGTTGAAAGTCGTGCCATATATGAAATAATGTATCATAAAAAAATTAATCTGTCAACATCATCTTCTAATAATTACGTACTTCATTTCAGTATTAGATATAAATTATTTTAATATTGAATTTCCTCTGCTCCTATATCTATCGATGTTCCTATTACTCGTTGGTTGTTATGTATATCATATGGAAAAGGTTCTATAAAATTACCGTCCTGATCAATATCCGTAATATCCCGACCCGCTTCTGAATCTCCCGCATTACGGACAGGGCTGTCTTTATCAACAGCACAAAATGGAACCAACTCTTCTTTATAAGTACAAAGAAATTTTGGATCTTCATCGAGGTTTCCCCCCCCATCATTCCCTATTCGTGTATCCCAAAATACACCGCTTCCTCCCGATCCTCTTATAAGAGAATTCTTATAAAATACTGTTCCATGATCTATAAAAATAATATCTGTAGCATCTTCCTTTTTACCCAAGAGTGTATCCCAAAAAATACTGTTTATTACATACACCCTACTATCACCTACAACTATCATTCCTCGACCCTTCCAATGACCAAATCGAAGTCTATTCCTGAATACTGTCACATTTACAAGAGTTATATTACTATCCACTACCATAACTCCTCCTCCCACATATGCAGTATTAGCTTCAAGATAACTGTTTACCAAAGTAACATGGCTTTTTTCTAAATAGATCGCTCCACCTCTGGTAGCAACATTTCGAGCAAATACTATTTGTGACATATCCCCCCCACCCAATAGATTAAAATATCCCCCGCCTCTTGCTGCCGTATTCCTAATAAATTTCACATTTGCTATCATGGGATTTCCGCGTTCAATATAAAGAGCCCCTCCCGCATCCAATGCAACATTCATATCAAAGATAAGATTACGTAAAATGGGAGATGCTCCTCTCAATAACATCCCTCCACCCGATAGTCCATTCAAATCTTTATTCTCTCGAGCATATCCTCCGCTAATAAAAAAGCCATCAAGAATAGTATTGCTATCTACTTTTTCATCTCCATAAATAACATGGGTAGAGTTGCTTCCTTTAATCGTAATACTACTCCCTTTATCCGAACTTACATCATTCCTATCTATATCACCACTTAAAACAGTAGGGTGTGCGTATATATTTCGCTGGTATTGATACGTTTCAGTACGAGAAAACCCCCCATACAATGATACTCCTCGTGCAAGTTTAAAATAGTAGTCAGGTGCAGTAGGATAATATATCCCTTCTGCTACCCATATAGCATCTCCTTCTTTTGCTACAGCGATGGCATCAGAAATACTGCGGAATGCTTGCTTCCAACTTTTTCCATCACCTCCGCCTGAAACTGTATTATCCACAAACCAATAATTTCCCACTCGCACAGTAAACGTATTATCGGGACTTTTCACAAGACCATCTGATACAGAAAAAACAACTTTATATTCCCCTGCACGACTAGCTTCGAAGAGAGGATTAGGACTTTTTGCACGTTTTATTCGAGCATATTTGTTTTCCTTCAGTTTCCAAGAATACAATAACTCATCACCATCTGGATCAAAAGAGTGTGCCCCATTCAATATAAGGCTTCCACCTGTTCTTACAATAAGATTACCTTCACTGTTTGTTTGAGGCGGGCGATTCGGAAGAATATGTAGCATGGCAAAATCATTTTTCTTCCAATTTGTATCCGTTACTCCCAAGAAAAGCTTTACTTTCTCAGCCCTCCGGAGTTTTATCGATGTTTTTATGGAATCAGGATGAGAAATCCATAATGCGTCAGAAGGCCACGAAAACCAATGATAAGAAAGACTGTCTCCCTCTTTATCCGAACTTTCTAATGCAGAAACTTCTATCTTAGAATTTATAGTTAGATATACTTCTCCTTTCCGATCTATTACTGGATTTGGGCGGGTGTTGATTTGTATGGTTTTTTCTGTGCTTGCCTGATATACAAAAAGATTACTATCTTTCCGATACACTTTAATGGTCAAAGATACAGTATACACACCACTTTTGGGAAATTGATATTCTATTTCCGCCTTCTGAGTATCAATTGTTTTTATAATCTTTTTTTCCAAATAAATAGCCCAAAGAAAATGAAGATCTCTTTGATAAGGATCTCGACTATAGTGCGCATCGAAAATCACAGTCGTATTAGGTTCTGCTAAATTGGGGATAATAAGTATAGGCACAAGCTTTTGAGTCACAAATAGTTTGGATGATACAATAACTTCTTCTTTTTCCCTAAATGTAACATGTAATACTACATTATATTTCCCTTGTTGCTTTGCATTGATCCTCAATGTGTGTGATGTGGTAGATAAAATTACGATTCCTTCTTGTGGACTAATACTCCATTTATATAGAAAGTCTTCATCTTGTGCGAAAGTTGCAGAAAATGTATATTCTGTGTCAGGTGCTACTATTACATAAGGTGGCATTTTTACTAAGGTTTCGCGCCTTATTTGTACAGTTACCATATCTTTATATTGATCTTTCCCGACTCTCACCATCAAGGAGATTTCATATTGTCCTTCTGGAAAATCAGGTATCGATAAAATTGCTTTATTATTCTCAAACAATATTTGTGGTATGGGACTTATTTCCCAGTGAAAACTACTTTTAGAAGTAAGCTTAGTCCCTTTTGCTTCTAAGTGTAGCATTCCATCCTTTAAAAAAATAAAGTTTCCTGTACGAGAACGGCTATATATATATAAATCCTCATCCTCTGCCTGCTGATTATTAGATTGCCTGCATCCCGAAAAATCTAAAAACAATATACACAATAAAATATATATCATAGAGAAAATATATATAATATATATATTTAATGCAATGGCAAACAAATCGTTACATGTTCGACGAAAATACCTAAATAAGATACCATACTGTGTATGGACATTCGTATACCAAAAGGATTTCGAGATATGCTCCCCGAGGAAGCCTTATTGCGTAATAATATGATTGCAGAGTCTCAGCAAGTCTTCCAGTCATATGGCTATCTTCCTATTGATACTCCAATACTTGAATATTCCCACATACTACTTGGTAAAAGCGGTGGTGAGACCGAAAAACAAATGTATCGATTCCAAGATAATGGAGGTAGAGATCTTGCCTTACGATTTGATCTTACTGTTCCATTCGCTCGCTTTCTCTCTATGCATAGTCATCAATTGATTTTCCCCTTTCGACGATTCCATATAGGAAAAGTATTCAGAGGAGAAAACACACAAAGAGGAAGATACCGAGAGTTTATTCAGTGTGATTTTGATGTTGTTGGATCTTCTTCTTTTACAACGGACCTTGAGATTCTCATGGTTGCTGCAAGTACTTTACATGTTCTGCAAACTGGATCAATAGCAATACATATATCTCACAAAAAATTAATAGAGGAAATTCTTCAAATGTATTGTGTTCCACAAACAAAATATACACAAATTTTTCGTGCCATAGATAAAATACATAAAACTGGACTAGATATATTTAAGAAATCCATGGAAAACACATTAGATCATGAGATACTCACTTTCTTGCTTTTTTTCTTAAAATTACGCAATGAAGATCTTATTCAAGAAATAGAATCGATAAAATCGCTTACCATTAATAACCTTGCTACATACTTTCGAAACTTGCAAGCAATGTCCTCCCATATGGGATCCTATGTATCTTTTATTTTTGATCCCACTATTGTCAGGGGTCTCGATTATTATACTGGTATGGTATTTGAATGCTTTCTCATAGAAGAAGATGAAACAGGAGCATTATGTTCTGGAGGACGGTACGATTCACTTACCAGTGTATATACACACAGAAAACTTCCCTGTGTGGGAGGATCTATCGGCATTGATAGAGTTCTTGCATGCACTCATACATCAGCAGTAAAAACAAAAATAAGTATACTAATATTAAATCTAGGCGAAGACTTCCTTTCCTATTATTATCAACTTGCTGCTCATTTAAGGGAAAAACAATACACCGTCGAAATATTTCCTGACGTGCGTAAACTCGCAAAACAATTACAATACGCAGAAAAGAAAAAAATTTCATATGGTGTGATCTGCGGTTCACGTGAAATTGAATCCCACACCCTTATGTTGCGAAATATTCAGAAAAAGGAAAATACAGGTCCTCATACATGGGAAGCTCTTTCCCATTTGCTATACTAAGGAATACCAATCATGCAAAAACTCCCTGTTTATCAACATAGACACCGTATCTTAAAACTTTTGAGAAAGAGTCAAGTTATTGTAGTCGAAAGCCCTACAGGTTCGGGAAAAACAACGCAATTACCTATTATTCTTTATAATGCTGGATTTACACAAAAAGGAATAATAGGTATTACTCAACCGAGAAGAATAGCTGCCATTAGTATTGCTCAATATATACACAACCACATACCTAACAAGAATCCGCAATATGTAGCCCATAAAATACGCTTTGAAGATAATACCACAGCACAAACCCGCATCAAAGTTATGACAGATGGAACTTTGTTACAAGAAATTAAACATGATCCCTTGTTGAGCACGTATGCAGTAATTATGATAGATGAGGCCCATGAAAGAAGTACCACTATAGATTTTATTCTAGGTTTATTGAAACGTCTGCTATCCAGACGTCCCGATCTTAAAATCATTATCTCTTCGGCAACGATCAATGCACAAATTTTTTCTGATTACTTCGATAAATGCCCAATAGTTTATATTAAGGCAAAATCATTCCCCGTAGAAAGAACATTTCGAAATGTAACACTTTCCAACACTGCAGAACTGGTCGAACATGTGACAAAAAATATTGCAGATTGTTACTACAAAAAACCTGGAGATATTCTTGTATTCCTACCAGGAGAACAAGAAATAAAAGCATGTGCAAATGCTTTACGTTCAAAAAAATATTATAAACATCTCCAAGTACAATTACTGTACGCCAGAATGCGAAATGAAGAACAAAAAGCTGTTTTTCTTCCCACAGAAAAAAACAAAACAAAAATCATTCTTACCACCAATATTGCTGAAACCAGCATTACGATTGAAGGAATTGTACATGTCATTGATTCGGGAATAGTAAAGCTAAATTTTTATGATGGCAAAAAACATACATCTACACTCTTGACATCTAGCATATCACAAGCCTCGGCTGATCAACGCAAAGGAAGAGCCGGAAGAACACAAAAAGGATACTGTGTACATTTATTTTCTGAGAAAGATTATATGCAACGTCCTCGGTATACGCTCGAAGAAATAAAGCGTAGCGACTTGGCTGAAGTTGTCTTACGTATGGCTGATATCAGCATCCAAGATTTTGAGACTTTCGATTTTATCTCTGCCCCCCATAAACCTGATATTATTTCTGCAGTCAAGTACTTAAAGAAAATACACGCCCTCGATGACAACAGATATCTTACTTCTCTTGGAAAATTAATGCTCGAGTTCCCTCTCTCGCCTTATCATTCAAAAATTGTGGTGACTTCCATGATTCAATATCCCGAAGTACTCCACGGTATACTTATCGTAACTTCTTTCTTAACCTCTCAACAACCATTTTTACTACCTCTTGATCAAGAACGAGAGGCTCGCATCGCTCACTCAATATTTTCCTCGCCACAAGGTGACTTTACCACATGGATTACATTATTTCACCGTTTTCGTAACACTAAAGATTCAAAAATCTTTTGCCAAAAACATTTTCTTGATGAACAAATAATGAATGAAATAATAAACGTATATGAACAATTAAAAAATATTTGTAATACTTTGCAAGTCTCTGTCTTAGAAATAAAAACATCTTATCATAAACTTATGCATTGTATGATGCATGGACTAATAGATAATATTTATGCGCTACGCAAAACAACGAGTTATCACAACTCCAGTAATACCAATATCTATATCCACCCAGGATCTGTTTTATGGGGAAAATCGCCTCAATTTATTGTAGCTGGAGAAATCACAAAAACAACAAGAACCTACGCTCGTTCCGTGGGAACAGTACACAAAGAGTGGATCAAAGAAATTAATCACTTATTGCTATCTCAGCTAAAAGCAGGTAAAAACATTCGTACAAGGAAAGAAAAAAGAAACAAAAACTATAAGCACCCCCCCAACCGATCATAAAACAAGGTACTCTAGCACCTCACGAATACATCGCCTGTCCACACTCTGGACTATAGTACGTTGAGCGTTCTCTTGCAATACAAAACGTAAATGATCTCTTGTTCTTTTTTTATCATATCGCATAGCATTCACTAATAGTTCTGGTTTATATGGTACTTTTAAACGATATCCATACGAAGAAAGAAGTTCTTGTACTTCACAAGCATATGTTGCATCGCTTATTCCAAGATATCTGCCAACATGCAATGCTGCATTTATACCCCATGCCACCGCATCACCATGTGAATATGAAAAATCTGATACCGATTCTAATGCATGCGCAAAAGTATGCCCAAGATTCAAATGTTCTCGCACTCCTTCGCTCTCATAAAGATCCTGTTCTACAATCTTTCCCTTTACTGTTATTGCCCGCTGAATAATATCTAAAAGTATATTTAGATCTTTATGAAGAATATCATGTATTCTCTCACGTAAAATGGTAAACAATATAGCATCACCTATCATAGCTGTTTTTATCAGCTCAGCCAGTCCGTTTTTAAATTCTTGATCGGATAGAGTATCAAGGAATTTCATGCAAATGTATACCTTATTGGCAGGATAAAATGATCCTATGATGTTTTTCCCACTCTTAAAATTAATTCCTGTCTTTCCACCTATTGCAGCATCAACCATCGCCAATAATGTGGTAGGAACAAGCATCAGTGATAATCCCCGCAAATAAATACTTGCGGCAAAAGCACCTATATCACAAAGTGACCCCCCCCCCACAACACAAAGAATAGTTCCTCGATCTGCTTCTTTTACATAGAGGTAGTTAAGAATTTCCTTCAAACAAGAGAAATGTTTTATATGTTCGCCTGCTGAAAGAAACAAGGTAGAATTTCTAGACCACGCAACATTTCTATCAACTATAAAAAAAACATGATCATCGGTTGGCGGATCTTGCTGATATATTACTTCACAGCACTTGCTTTTAAAAAAAAACTGCTGACTTCGACCGTATGCACACAAAAAACACTAATCTCCAGGAGAAGTAGAACTTTTTTGTGCACATGAACCCTTTTCAGTTCTACAAGTACATGTGCTATCCTTTTGCCCACTGTTCTGGGTATTCGATCTCATCTGCCTTCTTGAATCCGTTCGATAAAAACCTTTTCCTTTGAATACCACGCCAGTACCTGCACCAATAAGTTTGATCAGCGAACGACTTTTACAGTGTTCACAGACCACAGAAGGCTGTTCAAATATTCCATGGAAAACTTCTGTTATTCTTTTACAATCATTACATTCGTATTCATATGTTGGCATAACTTCTTTCCTTACCTGATCTATAAGTAATATACATATTCATATACCATAGTAGTACAGTATCAAACTATGAAGCACAACACAAGTATGCTCAATACAAAGACTCTTTTGCATAGCAATGTACCTTATTTTAAATATAATAGAAAGTCTGTCAAAGTTGGTGTCATTCACTTGGGGCCTGGCCGCTTTCATCGTGCACATCAAGCATCATATTTTGAAGATGCCTTAGAACGAGGAGAAATAAACTGGGGAATTTTGGGTGTTAATTTTCAAGATCCACAAAAAGCACAGTATGCAAGAAAACAAAATGGTTTGTACACTCTAACAGAATGTTCACCTAATGGAAAACATACACGTATTATAGGAGCATTAAAAATGCTATTATTTGCACAAACACAGTATCACAAAATATTACAGTATAGTGCACATAGTGCCATACACATTATTACGTTAACAATTACAGAGAAAGCATACACAATACCAACTAATACTTTTCATCCATTGCGTTTTCTTGTCGATATACTGGCCTTACGAAAAAAGAAAAATCAGCATCCTCCCACAATTATAAGCTGTGACAATATTCCCCAAAATGGAAACACTTTAAGATCTTTGATTCTCGAGACTGCAGAAGAAAAAGACATCGGTCTTGTACATTGGATTGAAAGAAATGTTGCAATTCCTAATACTGTAGTAGATCGAATAGTTCCCCAGCAACAGAAAACTGAAACAGAGTACATTACATCAATACTTGCAGGTGCACATGATTTTCTCTCTGTATTTACTGAATCTCATCGAACATGGATAATGGAAGATACGTTTTCTTCTCTCCGCCCTAATTTTGAAGAAAGTGGTGTCTTATTTACATCCAATCTTATGCCATATTACGCTTTAAAGCTCCGTGTGTTTAATGCTATTCACCTTGCTCTTGCTTTATCTGGATTATTATACGGACACACTGATGTAAAAGAAGCTTTACAAAATGTACTACTGAACCGATTCGTACATATCCTGGCAAAAAAACTTATCCTTCCCACACTGAACGACCTTTCGCTTATTAATGTGGATACATATCTTCATGAGTTATTTGCACGCTTACATAATCCTGCGCTTTCACACGCGCTCAGTACTATAGCAAAGGATGCAGAGATAAAAATATCTATTCGTTTTGGAGCAACTCTGTTACATGTACTACAAAATAATATTGCATCACTTACACCCCTGGCATTTATATTGGCCACTTGGATACAACTTATCCAAGAAAAAAGTAAATATATATCTTATGAGTATCCGATAGCGCAATATAACAAAAAAGAACTCGTTCATTATTTCTGCACCCGCCTTGCACAGCAACACTCTCCTCAGTTTCTCCATGCCAGTCTTCAAAAAGAAACTATGAATCTTCTTACTCTATTAAATACACAAGGTATAGAATACACATTGCAAAGTATAATCTAAATATTATAAAACTCGTATAGGGATTTCTTCCTGGTATAAGTAGCTTTTTATGCTATTAACAGTCATTAATCCATAATGTAAGACAGAAGCTAACAATGCTGCATCTGCATGTCCTTTCTTAAAGATGTCATATATATGCTCCTTTTTCCCAGCTCCTCCCGAAGCAACAACTGGGATATGAAGCGAATCAGATATCAACTGCGTTAAATCTATTTCATACCCTTCCTGAGTACCATCCATGTCCATACTATTGAGAACAATTTCACCTGCTCCCAAGGATTCTACTTTTTTGGCCCATTCCAACGCATCAATATCAGTTCTTGTACGACCACCATTAATAAACACACGATACTCGCTCGGCATATGAATGTCTTTCTGTACATCCATACCTACCACGATACACTGATTACCAAAGCGCCTTGCCGCTTCTTCTATAATATGTGGATTGCAAACCGCCTGGCTATTCAGGCTTACCTTTTCCACCCCCGCAAGAAGAATAGCTCTTATTTCGCTCAGATTTTTAATACCTCCACCAACTGTAATAGGAATAAAAATATTTTTGGAAACTTCTTTCACTACCTCCAATATAATAGAACGCCTTTCACAAGAAGCAGTAATGTCATAGAAAACTATCTCATCAATACCTTCCTCGTAATAACGCCGTGCCATCTCTACTGGATCTCCCACATCTTTATTAGATTGAAATCGCACCCCTTTTGTGGTTCTTCCGTCTCTTACATCCAAGCACACAATAATTCTTTTTAATACCATTAAGGACTCCAGTATAAAAAGTTTCTTATAACATATAATCCATACATACCTGACTTCTCAGGATGAAATTGTACTCCTACCACAGACTCAAATACGTAGGAAGAAGGAAACAAAACACTATGCTCTGTATAACTCAATATATTTACCTTATCTGTCACCTCAGGATAGTAAGAATGTGCAAAATACATCGCTGCTTCTTCTGGAACAGAAGAAAACAAAAATGAATCTGATGGACGAGAAAGATTATTCCACCCCATATGGGGAACTTTTGCTCCCTTTTTTACTGGAAGCAACCTTACTTGCCCTGGCACAAGATTTAAACAAGCTGTATTCCCTTCTTCCGAAGAAGATAATACCACATGGGCACCAATACATACACCTAATAAAGGTCGTTGCGCTTCCACAAACCGTTGTAATGCTTCATCAAAATGCAGTTGTGCGAGCACCATCATAACTGATTTTGCCTCTCCCACACCAGGAAAAATAATGCGATCACAATCCATGCACTCTCTCGCATTTCGCAGTATTTTTACATACTCACCCCAATAGCGAACTGCGTAATATAAACTAGTAATATTACCTGCTTGATAATCAATTATTCCTAGTATCATGATAATTCTTCCATATTTGTAAAACCGTTTTAAAAAATTCCTGTAAAACTACTTTCTTTATTGTTTTTGTTTTGATGATCAACCGAGTATCCTTTCGCTTTACTGTATCAATATCAAACTTAATCCCATAGTCTTTAAGAGGAAACTCTCCAATAAGTCGTAGAGATGTTCCCAACACACGGAGTGCCACTTGATTCTCAGTTTGCAGTTCAATAATCATGCTATGATCCTTATTAAGAAAAAAGGATATTTTACTTTGGAAATAAGGAATAAATCGAAAAAAATCAGTACGAAAAAATATTATATGGAGAGGATAGGATTCATCTAAATCTACTC
Source organism: Paralvinella palmiformis (assembly GCA_025642065.1). Lineage (NCBI taxonomy): Eukaryota > Metazoa > Annelida > Polychaeta > Terebellida > Alvinellidae > Paralvinella > Paralvinella palmiformis. Next base: position 133,405 of record JAODUP010000319.1, on the reverse strand, counting down.
TATTCGATGATGTCGATGATGATAAACAAGAAAGTGTTTGTAGCTGCTCTGAAGATAATGGTATATACATGCGTATAAAATGCCTATTAAGAATCTCTATTGTAACATGATTAATATCATCAACCCAATAATAAGTGTGCACCTGTGAAAAGCCCGCCCTTTTTAAAACTTTCCACAATAAATATGGTGATGCCGTATGTTTAATTACCATTACTTGCTGCTCTTCTTGAAAACTAATCCAAGTATGTTGTATATACTTACTTGCACGCGTCAAGATACTTGCAGGAATTCCAAATAGTTCATCTTGTATGGAGAGAATAAGTAAAGAAAGCATTTCAGGAGAGAGAGAAACAACAATATCGGGATGAGCATGTAAAAATCGTTCGGGTTTTCCAACCGAAATACTACGATCAGATACGCCGCCTACACATGATTCTAATAGTAACAAAAATATTACAAGACTACTGTATCGGATCAATGCATATCGCACAATGAAAGCCTAAAACAGAAAACCGTTCTGCTCGTTGATGATTTTCAAAATAAATCTCCGTAGCCAAAGTTTCATTTTGTAGATATTTCATGAATGTTTTTATAGCAGAAAAAATAAAATTATCGGCTTGTATATACATGCGAATGCGACACGAGATTGATAGTTGCATTTCTTTTCTCATAGTTTGTACTTTTCTCACAATATCTCGCACAACTCCTTCTTTTTTTAATTCTTCTGTAATACAGGTATCCAACCCCACAGTAAGTGTCCCTTCATTTACCACGGTCACATCCCCCTTTTCCATCCTCTGTACTGTAACGTTTTCAAGACTAAGATCAATAACTCTCTCACCCACTTCAAGACTCAACACACCGCCTTCCAATATTTCTTTTACTAACGATGAATCCAGTTCGTTAATTTTCTTTGCAGCAGACTTCATATCCTTACCCAAGACTCTACCTAACACAGAAAATTTTGCTTGTGCAAAATATTGAATAATTTCTTCTTCATCCTGTCTGAAAATAACTTCTTTTATATTTAACTCCTCCTTGAGAATATATTCAAATTCTATTAATGCATTCCTCTCAAAAGATTCCTTTGTCACAAGATACACCGCTTGTAACGGTTGTCGCGTTTTAATTGTATGTTTTCTTCGCAAGGCATGTCCCATACTAACCACTTTTCGAACAACAGCCATTCTTTTTTCCAGCTCAAGATTTCTCCTTTCTGGCTTTGTGATAGGATAATCGCAAAGATGAACAGATTCTTCCATAGCACCGCTACGAAGATTACGATAAATTTCTTCACTAATAAATGGAACAATAGGCGCCACAACTTTACAAAATTGAATCAGCACATAAAAGAGTGTTTCATACGCATACTGTTTATCCGAGTCACTCTCACTCTTCCAAAATCGTCTACGGGAACGCCGAATATACCAATTGTTTAACATATCAATAAATACAAGCAGAAAATCCAATGACTGCTTGACCATAAAACAATCCATGGCATGGGTTACGCCCTCAATTAACTTTTCCAGTTCAGAAATAATCCAAATATCCAGAGGATTTGATAAATCTTCAATATCATGTATGATAACAATATCATCCAGGTTGGCATATATCACAAAAAAACTATATGCATTCCATAGAGGAATCAAGACCGACCGGAGCACCTGTTCAACTCCTTCATCACTGTATTTTAAATCCTCTCCTTGCACTACCACGGAATGCATAAGAAAAATCCGTAATGCATCCGCTCCGTATCGAGTAATTACTTCCTTAGGATCTGTATAGTTTCGCTGTGATTTACTCATCTTTTTCATATCTTTATTCAAAATAAGTCCATTCACAACTACATTCTTAAACGCGGGCTTCTGAAATAATGCAGTAGATAAAACTGTTAGTGTATAAAACCATCCCCTTGTTTGATCTAGCCCTTCACAAATAAAATCAGCCGGAAATCCTTTGTGAAACTCATCTTTACTCTCAAAAGGATAATGCAATTGTGCATAGGGCATAGCCCCAGATTCAAACCAACAATCCAGCACCTCTGGAACACGACGCATAGTTCCTTTGCCATCAGGACTTGGCCAATAAAGTTTATCCACCACATGTTTATGCAGATCAGTAATCTGCACACCACTTTTTTGAGTTAATTCTTCCAGAGAACCAATCACTTGCCGATATCCCGATTCATCCGATTCCCATATCGGAATAGGATTTCCCCAGTATCTATTTCTACTTATGGCCCAGTCTCTTGCTCCTTCAAGCCACTTTCCGAATCTACCTTCCCTGATATGCATGGGAATCCATTGGATGCTTTTATTTATTTCCTGCATACGTTCCTTGATCTTTTCCACACGTACAAACCAAGATGAAATAGCACGGTAAATAATAGGCGTATGTGTACGATAACAAAAAGGATAGCTGTGCAAATACTGTTCATAACGAACAACAAGTTTCTTACCCTTTAAATATTCAATGATCTTTTGATCTGCAGTTTTTACAAAAAGTCCAGCAAAATCCTTTACTTCATCCTTAAACCGACAATCATCATCTATAGGACATATAACAGGAAGATTCGTATCTTTTAGTAACTGAAAATCATCCTCTCCAAACCCAGGAGCAATATGCACAATTCCAGTTCCTTCATCAGTATTAATATAATCAGCAACATGTACTTTAAAAGCTCCCTTCCCACTTAAATCAGAAAAATAAGGAAACAATGGATCATACGATAAACCTGCTAACTCTTTCCCAGTAAAATAACGTATAATAGTATAGTCGTGTTCAGAAGAGTAATAGTTACGTAAAGAAGATTTCCCCAAAATATAGTACTCATTCTTATCACAAACCTCTACATATTCAATATCTGCACCTAGTCCCAAAGCAAGATTTGAAGGTAGTGTCCATGGAGTAGTGGTCCATGCTAAAAAATATCGATGATTACTCCCTTTTATATGAAATTTTACCGTTATTGCTGGATCTCTCACATTCTGATATCCACCAAGACTTACTTCAAAATTAGAAAGTGGTGTAGCCATGCCTGCACTATAAGGTAGTATAGAAAACCCTGAATAAATAAGATCTCTTTCATACAGTTTTTTAAAAACCCACCAAATAGATTCCATATATTTGGGATCCATAGTTTTATAATCGTTTTCAAAATCAACCCATCGCCCCATTCTTTCTATCATACTACGCCATTGCGAAGTAAACCGTAACACAATAGAACGACAGGCATCATTAAATCTTTCTATCCCAAATGACCTAATCGCTCTATGTCCCGATATTCCAAGATCTTTTTCTATTTCATGTTCAACAGGAAGTCCATGGCAATCCCATCCAAATCGACGTACCACATATTTTCCTTTCATCGTTTGGTATCTTGGAAAAATATCCTTTAAGGTTCCTGGGACAAAATGTCCAAAATGAGGAAGTCCTGTCGCAAACGGTGGTCCATCATAAAATACAAATTTCTCATTCCCTTGCCTCTTTTTCATAGACTTCTCAAAAATACATTCCTTATTCCAATACTGAAGAATTTTCTCTTCCATGGCAGGGAAATTTACTTGAGAGTCAACTGGTCTATAAGTTTTTTTATTCATCGAAACTATTCCGCGCGTTTGGAATGAATAATCTTCTTTTTAATTTCTGTATCAAGTTGGTAAAAAACAAGTTCCGTATTTTCCGGTTCAAAGTAAGGAATAATAAATACTCCACCCATGCTCTTCATTGAGAAAACAATACGCTTAGTTTTATCCGGATGTATCGCAACCAATCGTATATCAACAGGTACATACATAGGAGGAAGTTCAACTGTTAATAATCCAAAATATTTTCCTTCCTCTACAGGTTCCGTAATAGTCAATTGTATTGTAGTATCTGGTTGTAAAACAGCTGTAGGTGCTGGATTTTGCAACACAACCATTCCCCCCAACTGCTTATTAGAATTGTCTACATTTTTCTTAGCAAGCAAGAATTGAAACGTAGCATTATGACGTGCCAGTCGGGAAATTGCCTCTTGAAAAGAAAGATCTAAGTAATCACCTATTGTCTGTTGCTGTGCTTTGGCTCCCCTACTTACCACAAAGCTAACATCCATTTGTCCAGTAATAGCAGTTCCAGGTTGAGGCGCCTGCTCAAGAATAGTCTCAGGTTCAGCTTCATTAAAAATATAACTTACTGCACCAATTCGCAAGATTTTTTTATCAAATGTAGAGAAAAGTCCTTGAATTTCTAGACGTACATCATTCAGTTTTCGTTGACGATAATCATGTAATGTATCAACAACTATCCCTTTACTTACTATAAGATTTATTTTTCTTCCTTCTCGAACTACTGCACCTAATCCAGGATGTTGGGCCATCACTCTTCCCGCCGAGAGGGGATCTGAGAAATACCGTAATTGTATTATGGGTGTTAATCCCCGTTCCTGTAACTGAATAATCGCATCAGCTAATAATTCATTTTCCAAATTAGGAACTTTTACTGTTTCCAATTCGCTGATAGTCATTGCAAATGAAACGAGGCCTACAATAAAAGTTAACAATAACATAAGAAAAGCACCTAACAAAAACAATACCATCGGTTGTAAGGGAGATTTTAAAAAAGAAGGCATCATTCTTGACAAAGACACTGACCATCTCTTAAAATTATTTTTCTTTTTTATATTATCTGTTTCCAACTTCTGAGCTCTCCGATGAAATACATTTGCTTTTTTTATAATAGCTTGCCAATCAATTTTTTTTCTATATTTTGCCATTATTTTGGAAATGAAGCTCCTTCATTTATCTTTTATTGGTTTGACCTCTTAAACTCTCAGCATTCCCCAGTGTCACGTTTAGAAAAGATTTTTCTCCATTCAAAAAATCTTTCCATGACAACACACGCTTCCCCGCACGTTGCAGTTTTTTTATTACTAGACTCCCTCTTCCTGTTTGTACCAAAATTCCATCCCTTTTGTCTAGCTGCACTACTCTTCCTACGTTCGTTGCCCGATTATGCCCAACAGAATCCTCTACATCAGCCTCAACTATTTTTAATCTTGTTCCCCGATAATATGTATATGCACTCGGCCATGGGTAATATGCACGTATCATTCGCTCAATACTTACTGCCGACTTATTCCAGTCAATTAATCCTGAATCAACTGTAAGCAAAGAACAATTACTAACCTGTGTGGAATCTTGTGGAACAGCAGATTGTTTTCCCAAGAAAATCTGATCAACAACTGCATCTACTAAATCAGCTCCAATACGTGCAAAACGTAATTCCATATCTTTCTTTGTTTCCTTTTTGTATATCGGTACTTTCGATTGCATAAGAATATCTCCCGCATCAACTTCATCAGCAAGATATTGCACAGTAACTCCACTATACTCATCACCAGCTAAAATAGCCGCCTGCAATGGAGATGGCCCTCGATATTGAGGAAGCAAGGAAGGATGAAGATTAATTGCCCCCATCGGAAATAAATCAATCAAGATAGAAGGGATGATTTTTCCATAAGATGCCACGACGAGCAAATCAGGACACATATATTGTATTTCACTTATAATATCACCACGTAATCTATATGGATTTAATACAGGAATTTCATGTGACCTCGCCGTTATTTCTATTTGTGTAGGAATAAGAGGTCTCCCTCTGCCCCCCAGGTGCGGAGCTTTCGTTAGTACAGCAATAACATCTCTTTTTTTCAGTAATCTTAAGAAAATAGGAACAGAAAAATCATCACTTCCTGCAAATATAAGTTTCATCACTAAAAAACTCCCTGGTATGTTTTCAGAATTTCATTTCTCTCTTCTTCTGTAAGATAATCGATAAACAACTTACCTTCGAGATGATCATACTCATGTAATATAACTCGTGCCAACCAAGCCTCGGCTTCTAGAAAAAAAGAACTCCCATCTATATGACTTGCTCGCACACCTAACTTGGCAGGACGAGTAATACTGGCACATACAAAAGGAATACTAAGACAGCCTTCTTCCATCACGATCTGTTTTTGAGATCTAAACAAAATACTTGGATTAATAAAGACTCTGACATCTTCCTCAGGAACTTGGACAACAAACAAACGCAAAGAAAGACCAACCTGAGGAGCTGCAAGTCCAACCCCATTCGCACCTTGCATAGTTTGTATCATATCTTGTACCATTGTGTTTAAAGATGAATCAAATGTTTCCACCTGAGAAGCTTTTTTCCGTAAAATATCTGCCGGGTATATTACAATATCCATTAACCCTATTATAATTCATAACATAGTAACTGGGTCAACATCCACTTCACAATATACCGCATATGGAATCTTTACCATACTCAACATATCTGCTACTGCTACTCGAATTTTCCGGAAATCGTAAGATAAAAATAATATATGCATCCGATAGTTACCAGAGATGCGTGAAAGAAGACAGAAAGAAGGCCCCAGTATTTCTATTGTCTTACATCTCTTGTTATGCATATAGCGTGCAAGAGATTCAATAGTTTCCCGTACAATTTCTTTATCTTTCCCACGAATGAGTATGCGAATAATTCTTGAATAAGGAGGAAAGTTCAATTTCTTGCGTATTATAAGTTCCTGATCAAAAAAAGATTCTATATCATACCGAACAGCCTTTTGAATAGCAGTATTCCAAAGACGATAACTTTGAATAATCACCATTCCATCTGATGAGAATCTCCCAGCTCTTCCGGCTACTTGTACAATCTGTGAAAATGTACGCTCTAGCGAACGGAAATCGGGAACCGCCAATTCGGTATCAGCTAATACAATGCCTACCAATTTCACCCGCTTAAAGTTAAGCCCCTTTGCAATCATCTGTGTGCCAAGCAATATATCAAACTCTCCCTTTGAAAATGCAGTTAGAATTTTTTCGCCCATACCTTTCTTACGTACTACGTCGCTATCCAATCGAGCAATACGCACTTGGGGAAATATCTGTTGTAAATGTTCTTCTACTTTCTGGGATCCAAATGACATAAACTCCATTTGCACAGATTTACATTCAGGACATTCTTGCAAAGGCTTTGTTGTATATCCACAGTAATGACAAAGCATTTTCTGAGAAGTTCTATGATATATAAGAAAGACGGAACACCGAACACATTCCATAACGAATCCACAATGCACACATCGGAGCACCCGCGCAAATCCCCTTCGATTAATAAAAAGAATACTTTGCTTTCCCGAGCGATGAGTTTGTAAAATATGTGATAACAAACTTTGTGAAAGAATGCCTTCTTCCTTATTCATGTCAATCAAATCAAATTTCGGCAACTGAGCTCCCCCCACACGTTTTCGTAAAGAATGACGTATTAAGTTCTTTGACTGCATTTGATGCCACATTTCTATAGATGGCGTTGCTGATCCCATGATCAGCAACGCCTGATTATAACGGCACCGCTGTGCTGCGATATGCCGCGCGTGGTATCGAGGGCTTTTCCCTGACTTATAAGAAGTGTCTTGCTCTTCATCAATTACTAACATTCCCAACGACTTGACAGGTGCAAACACCGCACTACGAGTTCCCACAACTATTTTCTTTTCTCCACGTTGAATAGCCTTCCATTGCCCAAAACGTTGGTTCGCACTTAATCGAGAATGAAGAATAGCACTCTTTGAACCAAAACGTAAGGCCACTTGTTCAATTAATTGATAACTAAGCGTAATTTCAGGTACTAAATATATAACTGACTTTCCTTGTTTAATAATATGTTCTGCTATATTCAAAAATACCTCTGTTTTACCCGATCCAGTAATTCCATACACATAGTGCATCAATGTATGGCTATGCAACACTTTCTGAACAATCTCTTGTTGCTCATCGTTTAGCACCACATTATTGATATACTGCGGATTTTGTAATACATATTCTGCTTCTTTACGCCCAGGTGGTGCCATAGTATGCAAACATTCTCCTAAACTAGAAAAATATACTTTCTCCATCCAACGCGCCAATAAAAAATGCTCATCTTGCAATACGGGATCACGGTCCAAAATCTTAAGTACTTCCCGAACTTGAACTCCAGATGGAGCAGTATCACGGAAAGAGACCACCAATCCTGTCAATTTTCTACCTGAAAAATATGCTGTCACGCGGGATCCTATCTTACAGGCCTCTGAAGAAGCAATTTGATAAGTAAATAATTTCTTTACAGGCAGAGAAAAAGCAACATCAATGTACATGTTGTTTTATTACTCGTTTGAGAATTTGCAAATCCTCCCACACTTTGGGCCGCAACTGATACGGATTACGTAACACTGCACTGGGATGATACGTTGCAAGAAAAGGGATTGATTCATATTCTCCCCATCTTCCATGAATATCTCCCATTCGATTCTCATGCTTCCATAAGAAATTAGCTGCAGGTAATCCCAATGCCAATAAATATCGTGGTTTAATAATACGAATTTGTTGGTGAAGATACGGGGTACATGCCTGTACTTCTGTTGGGTATGGAGTCCTGTTTCCAGGAGGACGACATTTTATTACATTTGTAATATATACATTCTTTTGACGGGAAAGCCCAATAGCTTTAAGCCAGCGATCAAGATACTGTCCAGCTTTCCCCACAAATGGTTTGCCTTCCATGTCTTCCCTGGCTCCAGGAGCTTCTCCGACAACCATTACCAGAGGTTCATGAACAACTCCTTCTCCTGGCACCGCATGGTTTCTCTTTTGATGTAACAAGCATTTTGTGCATATCTTAATAGAGTCAAACACACTAGCATATGAAACCTCATCGCAAAACTCATGTTGTTGTTTTCCATCTTCATAGTCATATAACAATTTACTCTCCAAGTATTTCAATAAAATAGAAAATTTACTCATCAAACTCGACTTCCATAAGCGACAACGCCTGAGGCTCAATGGTAGGACCAATCAAATTATGTTGTGGTTTCTGTAACAATTGTTTCATAGATGGAATATTGTATTTTTTTTTTGAACGAAGACGCTCTCTATGCAGTAATGTTCCCACAATACACCGAACCATTCTCCGAAGAAATCCATTTGCAGAAATAGTAAAGAGAAGAAAAGGGGGTTCAGAAACAAACGCTGCGTGAAATATTGTTCTGGATGTATCCATTCTTTGCAATGGAGCAGTTGCAAAATAACGAAAATCATGTAGCCCTAGAAGCGCCGATGCATCTTGGTTCATTCGTTCAAGATCTCCCATAAAAGGAAGAAGATACGAAAAGTTCCTATATTGTGGAGGCATCTCTGTTCCCACATAACATCTATACTGATAACAACGTTTCACTGCTGAATAACGTGCATGAAACGAAGGGGAAACCTCTCGAGAAGACATCGCACGCACGTCAGGAGGGAGATATGCATTCAATGCATAATGAAATCTATCTTTTAACAACATATCAGTTTGAATATTAATATACTGACCCAAAGCATGCACCCTCGTATCAGTTCTCCCTGCTGCGTGAAACTCTACTTTCTTGCCATGCAGGCGTATTAATGCATGCTGTAACGCTCCTTGTACTGTTCTAAGCCCTTGTTGCAATTGATACCCAAAAAAGCATGTGCCATCATAAGCTACCTTCACCAACACATTAGTCATCTGACACAGATACTTCAAGCTCCGTTATTTCTTTAGATAAGTAATCATGTAAATCATGCACCTTATCCAGAATTGCAGATGGGCGAACCTTTGATGATTTTCCCAATCCGAATAATTTAGCAGTCATGAATTTTATTTTTTTAATCTTTTCAAGACGTTTTTTCATATTTTCTTTATTGCCATACTTATATTCAAGGAGTGCAGCAAGATACACAATTCCATCAAAGCCATAGTTCTTATCCACGTCTGGCCCCATAAAAAAACTAGGAAGCAATGGCTGTTTTTTATTCTGCTCATACTCAACAGTTTTTATATACAAATATCGTGCCTTATGCAAAAAGAAGAGTGCAAGATAATTATAATTTTCTTTAGGATAAACCTTATGCAAGTCTTTACACAACCAACCTGCACGTAGGCTACATAAACTCTGCTTAAACACTGGTGATAATTGGTATGGAAACAAGTCATATACAAACAAAGCTAACAAATAACTTGCAATACCTTCCTTGAGTGTCCTCTCTTTTTGAAAATTTAATTCAGGAAAAAGTCTTTCTACCTCTTTTCGTCGAACATCCTTTTGCATGTTTATTTCATGAAGAATCTTAGGATGTTTTGGCACAATTAAAAAATCTTGTGAAAAACTAGCATATAAACAGAAAGGACATACGGGGATGGTATAAATTAATGGATAAACAGAACCAAACTTTGGTGACGGTAGAAAATTTCTATGTAGTTCATCGTTTAGATCTCCGGAGATAATCCTTCCTCCAGATTGATGTAATTCTTCTTTTCGAAAAGTCTTTTGACAACTAGGACACACAAGACTATCTTTCAAATAAAATGTGAGCCTTTTCTTCTTATCTGATTTCTTTTTCATATCTCCTCATCCTATATAAATTTCTATGAGTATTTCTCCAGTATTACTATAGCGATTACGTAATCTTTTTCATGTGCCAAAGAAACAAAAATACTATCAGCTCCCTTAGAATATAATGCACGTTTAGCTGTTCTGTCCACTACTAAACGAGGTTTTCCGTTTATAGAGTGTAACAAAGAAAGATCCTTCAGCACAAAGTTAGTCATTCCAGTTCCCAGAGCTTTTCCAAAAGCTTCCTTTGCCGCAAAACACCCCGCAACAGATTCAATCATATTATATTTTTTATATAGAGGTGCTAACTCCAAAGGAGAAAAAAACCGTGCCAACAATCTTTTATTTTTCAACCAATAGGCGAAGCGACTTATTGTCACAATATCAACTCCAATACCCACTATCATCAATCTATCTTGCTCTTGCCTCAACTTTGAGCTTTACCTTCTTAGGAGTAAATTGAAGAATAATAACACCAGGAGGTCCTTGCGGATGAGGAGTTATTTCATATATTCCTGGATGTTTAATTGCTGACGCATCAATAATTAATTGCAAATCACTAGCTGTTATCGTATCTAACAAATTTACTTTTCCTTGTACTTGGACGCTCCCACTTGGCAAGGGCGATACCACTGTAAGATTCTCTACAAGATCAATCACTAATATATCCACCGGAGAAAAAGAATTTAATACCATAGTTTCTTCAATCGCAACTCGATATTCAACTATATTACCCGCTGGAAATTGTATAAGAGAATCATCATGTGCTATCTTTACCTTTTGAGAAAAACTTATTCGCTTGTTAGAAAGATCTATATCTTCTGTTGGAACAGATGAAATTAATGATACTCGCGATCTCGGTCCTTCTATCGGGATTTGTTCAGGAACAACCTGAGAACTAACTAACTTATACCCCAAAGGAGGAAATCCTTTTGTCCTTGGTTTTACTTCAACCAGTTTTTTCATCTTATATTCAATGGTAAGATACATATCCTTAGGGTTTACACTGATTTCTAATGGATCAATTTTGAGAGCTGTACCACTTCTTTGAATCTCTACTGGAGCATAAAACCGACCTTCTATATTGTACTGTGTAAGATCTAATACTGCCTTAAATTCCCACGCCTTTACTGATTTTATCAGCTCAGGATCTCCTTTTAAGCCTAACCGTACCACTTTTGGATATGTTTCTCCTGGAATCATTGTCTCATGTAAAAGTACATTTAATGAAAGATCAAAAAAACGTACTTCCGTACTTACACTTCTACTAATAATAATAAGAAGAATTGCTATAGCCAGTGAAATAACCTTAGACGTCCAATTCTGAAACAGTAGCTTCATCTATATCACCATACCACCCTACACAGAACTCTCGATTAAAGGAATTCGATATCGCTCTCCCTGAAAAATATCACGTAGCCGTACTTTGAGATTTGGTTGAGAAAGTGAGAAATAGATTTCTCCTTGATATGCCAAATGTACCTTCCCTTTTTCTTCCGATATAACAATTACTACAGCATCACTTATTTCTGAAATTCCCAATGCGGCACGATGCCGTGTCCCAAAACCTTTTTCCAAATCACGGCGATCAGAGAGTGGCAATACACATCCTGCCGCCAATAATCTTCCATTTTCAATAATTACAGCACCATCATGTAAAACTGTATCAAACATAAAAATACTTAAAAGAAGTTCTTCAGAAATTTCTGCGTCGAGTATAACTCCCGTCTCAGCAACTGTCATTTGGCCATTTACATTACTCAATACAATTAGCGCACCTCGCTTCTTCTTGGCCAATCTATATGCTACCGCAACAACTGGTGTAAGATCTAGTTGCATACGTTTTTTTGAAAAACGGAACAATTCACCTTGCCCAACTCTTGAGAACATTTTCCTAATTTCTGGCTGAAAAATAATAGCCAAGGCAATAACCAGGCTGGGAGCAAGCAAATTCATAATCCAAAGAAAAGTTTGGAGTCTTAAAAAATACGCAATGACATAGAATAATCCAAGATACAATGCCCCTCTCAATAGCTGAACAGCCCTGGTCTGAATAATAAGGCGGTATAAACTATAAATTAAGCTACTGAGAAGGACTACTTCAATTAGAGAACTTATAATATCAACTATTGATATTCCTTGCATAATGCTGATACCTTTTTATTGTAGAAAGCATCGTTACCAAATGTGCAGTCTCCCGCACATCGTGTACTCGAAGATATGACACACCATTCAATAGGGCCCATGCCTGCACAGCCAATGTTCCTTCCAAACGTTGCTCGGGAGGTAAAGGATAATCTAGCGAGCCAAGAGTAATACCTATAAAAGATTTCCTCGAAACACCAAGATAAACCGGAAATCCCAAACGGGTAAAATGAGACATCGAAGCAAGAATACGCAAATTATCCGCAACACTTTTAGCAAATCCAATACCTGGATCAATGATAATCTTTTCTTTCTGAATACCAGCTTCCTGCGCTTTTTCTACCCGTTCCATTATCTCTTTTGAAACCTCGGCTATCACATTATTATAATTTGCCTTCTGCTGCATGTCTTGCGGGATTCCTCTCATATGCATGACAACCACCATCACACCATATTTTGCAAGCACATATGGCATTTTTTCATCAAAACAGAGTCCCGAAACATCATTTATCATTCCTACTCCTTCCTTGACAGCTTGTTGTGCAACAACAGCTTTTCGGGTATCAACAGAAAGAGGAATATCACTGACACTCCGAATAGCCTGGATGATCGGAATAATCCTACTCAACTCTTCACTTGCCGACACCTCTGTACTTTCTGGACGAGTAGATTCCCCTCCAATATCAATAATATCAGCTCCTGCCTCAATCATTTGTTGTGCACATTCCTTCGCCTGCAAAACAGTTCGAATTCTGCTTGTGGAATAAAATGAATCAGGTGTACTATTCAGAATACCTACAATCTTTACTGATTGCATCATCCCCTACTTACTTCTTTTTATGCCGATTCTTTCTTAATTTCTTTTTTCGTTTATGAGTCGCAATTTTATGTCGCTTTCGTTTTCGTCCACAGGGCACTGGTTCTTATCTCCTTTTCCTTGAACATTCATTATAATATATCACATCCGCCATTTTAGCTCTCCCAAATAAAACCTTTTATTATATTCTTTATCTCTTTTATTGATTCAGCATGAACCCACAACACTTGTGGAAAACTTCTAAAAAAAGCCATTTGCTTTTTTGCATAATGCCAGCTGTTTCGAAATATCGAAGTTACAATAGACTCTATCTGATCAGTAGTCCAGTATCTTTCTTCCTGTTTGAGAGGAGTAAGACAAAACTCTCGATATCCAATCGCTCTCATACCAGGATCAGATAAATTTCTACCCTTGTCAAGTAAATTATGTACTTCTTTATCCAACCCTTGCTCCTGCATCTTCTGCACTCGCTCTTTTAGCCTCTGTTTGAGTACAGAACGTTCCAGAAACAATCCAATTAATAATATCTTATAATCTTTTCTAATACAAGACGGTATCTGAAACGATGAAAGTGTCCTTCCTGTTTCCAGGTATACCTCCCAGGCTCTTGTAATACGATAAAGATCATTTGGATGAATTTTGTCTGCCGTTTTGGGATCTATCTGTTTTAACTTTTCCCAATACTTAGACACCCCCTGCTCATGTACTTTCTTTCTTATATATTTTCGGATTGATTTACACGCTGGTGGGGTCTTCGGCAATCCATACAAGAAATGCTTTATATAAAATGGCGTCCCCCCTGTAAGGAGTGGTATATGTCCTCTAGTAGTAATATCTTCAATACATTGTTCACAGTCGTGTACAAAATTCCCCACTGAATAATACACCGAAGGATCTAAACAATCTATTAAATGATGAGGAATCTCTCTCTGTATACTCTTTGGTGGCTTGGCTGTCCCAATATCCATTCCCCGGTACATCTGCATAGAATCAGCACTGATAATTTCAACTGGTATATCGGACAGACTTGCAACAGCTGCCGTCTTTCCTACTGCGGTAGGGCCGATTAAACATACAATACGTTTCACATTAATCAAGTTGAAATTGTACCGATCCCAAAAGTACTTCTTGCAGCGCAAGTGAAAGAGGCGGATCTGTAACATCTTCTTGATCAATAGTAAGACATTCTTCATAAGAGGTATAATACTGATACACTCTCGCAAGCTGTACCGCACGCTTCATGGTTGCACATGTCAGCACATACACATTTCCGTCATAATTAAGCAATTTTTCAAATGGAAAAGACATAAACTACCATAATTATACAATATTCTTCATATTTCTGCAATAACCACTTGACGTTTTTTGAATCTTTATAAACTATTTCACTTAGAATGAGTTATTTAGTAATTGTTGAATCACCTACCAAAGCAAAAACTATTTCTAGATTTTTACCTAAGGAATTTATGTTGGAAGCAACTATCGGACATATTCGCAACCTTCCGCAATCAGCCAAAGAGGTTCCCGCGGAATACCGCGCAACTAAATGGGGAAGACTAGGAATAGATATTGAAAATAATTTTTCACCCCTCTATATCATTGAGAAAGGCAAAAAAGAAGTAGTGAAAAAGTTGAAAGAAAAATTAAGCAAAGTAGAGGCTGTATATCTTGCCACAGATGAAGATAGAGAAGGAGAAAGCATTTGCTGGCACATCAAAGAGGTATTGAAACCAAAGATTCCAGTATATCGCATGGTTTTCCATGAGATAACAAAGGAAGCTATATCTAAAGCACTGCAAGAATGTAGAGATATTAATATGGATTTGGTCCGTGCACAAGAAACTCGAAGAATACTTGATCGTCTATTCGGATTCGCACTTTCTCCTCTCATTTGGAAAAAAATAGCATATGGTCTTTCTGCAGGTAGAGTACAATCCCCAGCGCTGCGTATTCTCGTAGAACGCGAATTTGACATCATAGCATTTCAAAGAAACCAATATTGGGACATTATTGCCACATTAAGCACATCAGATCATGAACTCAACAGCAGAATGATCGCACATCAAGGCAAACAACTAGCTCAGAGCAAGCATTTCGATCCCCACACAGGAAAGTATAAAGGGACAGATAATGTTATTCTTCTGCAGGAAAAACAAGCAAAACAAATCATGCAAAAATTACAAACAGAGACATGGGAAATCGTGTCCATAGAAGAAAAACCTACCCAGCATCGACCTCCTTTCCCTTTTATCACTTCTACCTTGCAACAAGCAGCAAATAATGTCTTTAGGTGGAGTGCTAAAAATACTATGCGAATTGCACAAAGTTTATATGAAAAAGGATTTATTACTTATATGCGGACAGACTCAGTAAACCTCTCAGAAGAAGCAATAACAGCAGCTAGGGAAGCGGCGGCTTCGTTATATGGTTCCCAATACGTAGCCGATATAGCTCGTCGCTACCACACAAAATCAAAACTAGCACAAGAAGCACATGAGGCTATTCGCCCCTCTGGTACTTCATTTACATCACCTGAGTCACTACAGCTAAAACCCGATGAGAAAAAACTCTACACGCTTATCTATCAACGAACTTTGGCAACACAGATGAAAGATGCACAGAAGAAAACACTAAGTATTAAATTACGTGCGGGAGAATCATTGTTTGCTTCTCATTATACAATAGTAATTTTTGCTGGGTTCCTTCTTGCCACCGGACTGAAACAAGAAGATACTTCCTTTGCTAAGTTGTCAACTCTTAAAGAAAAAACACTATTATCGCTACAATCCATTCAGATCGAACAACATGAGACTCGTCCACCCAGTCGTTACACCGAAGCTGCACTAATAAAAAAACTGGAAGAAATAGGAATTGGACGCCCATCAACTTATGCCAATATTATTAGCACGCTTCTTGAACGAAAATATATCTTTAAAAAAGGACTCTCGCTTATCCCCACGTATACAGGCATAGCAGTAACCAATCTATTGAAGGATAATTTTGACACTCTAGTAAAATATGAGTTTACTTCAGACATGGAAGCAAATCTTGATAGTATTGCAATAGGGAAACAAGAATATATTCAATATTTGCAAAAGTTTTACTTAGGAGAAAAAGGATTACGATCATTGATCGAATATGGCAATCAGCATATCGATAATCAACAATACAGAAAACTGATTCTTCCACATATAGAAAAAGAAATACGGATCAGTCAATATGGTGCATACTTCATTGCAAAGGACGATACAAAAGTAAACATTTCAAATGAAACTTCTCCTGCTGAACTAAGTAATGAAGCAATCACAGAACTTCTATCACAGGTGAGAAAAAAACCACAACAAATTGGGAAAGACCCCCATACAGGAAAGCTTATATACTGCAGAACAGGCATGTATGGACATTATCTCCAATTAGGTGAAGATAATGATAACCCTAAACCTAAGAGGGTACGTTTGAATACCGATCCAACTGCATTAACACTGGAAGAAGCAATTAAATTACTTTCACTCCCGCGCAAGTTAGGACAACATCCACAAACAGGAAAACCTGTTATTGCAACTATAGGCCCATATGGTCCTTACGTTGGTTGTGAAAAAGAATACCGATCCGCAAAAGATGATGATATTTACACCATTACCCTTCAACGAGCTCTAGAATTGCTTAGTCAGCCAAAAACAGCAAGACGAAGAAAATCTCAAACCCCCACTTCAAGAAAAAGAAACATGGCGAAAAAATAAAACTTAAATTTTAAACTATTGACAACTATCACATTCTTCAGGATCCCCATTGTAGGGGCAGATTCCCGAAAGAAAATCTTCTTCATTCTCATAATCTTCTTTTACGACATCCTGATTGTTCTCATTTATTAAACACATATCTTCGTTCATGACACCTCCCTATTTTTGCATCTTTCTATAATATTGTGCTTGCTTATATACCTCTTCAACATTAGAAATATAAATTTTTCCCTCTATAACGTTAACAGATCGATCATTCAACAATTCCCGTATGAGTAAGTCTCCTTCTGACAATGGTACGCCCACCCAGTTAATCAATTCCTGTGGACCAAATCCCAACGTATAAGCCTGTCCAGGAACAAGTGCAACATGATCTTTTTCAAGCTGAACCAATAACGCATCATACAATCTTCCCAGTTTATTAACAATAGTCGTATTTGCAAGCTGCCGATAAAGCACCCAAATACGCTCAGCTAACAAGACAGTAAGACGAGCAATAACCTGCGGTTGTGTATCCACTATTCTTTCGAAATTGATACGGTTTACCGCGAGCAAGACCGAATCCTCAAAGGTAATAGCAGAAGCAGATCGCGGTTTTTGATCAATTAACGCCATCTCTCCAAAAATATCCCCCGTACGCAATAATGCCAACATGATTTCATTATCATTGGATACCTTAGTAATCTTGACACTTCCTTGCTGTATGATATACATCTCAGATCCTCGCATCATTTCAAGAAAGATCACTGTATCTTTAGGATATTTTCTGTTAAATTCTATATTAGTATCACTATCCAAGTATACCGCTTTCGCATGTGGCTTGATCGATTCCAATTCTTGCTTTGCCTTATCTATGTGTATATCATGTGAACATAATCTTATATATTGATACAATGCATAATAAGCTTGATTATACTGTTTTTGCTTAAGATAATACTGTGCTATGCTATAAATATGTGTAATATCGGTATCTGTTGCGTGTTTCGTTGTAAGTTTAGCTAATGCATCATCAAGATGCCGCATCCGTCTTGCGAAACTGCTAATAATCTTCATAGGTACCTGTTTATTATTCTTGATAAGATGCACATACTCTTCTTTAGGCACCATTATCAAAGAAACATCTGTAAGGGCTCGCGCAGTTTCAATTCTACGTTGAGAAGCCATCGAAGAAATAACCCCAAAGAAGTCTCCAGGGCCTAGAATTCCTCCATCCTGTTCTTGGACTATTTCCGTTGTCTTTAAAATCTGTACCTTTCCTGTACGAATAATATAAAAGTGGCCAGCCCCCGATTTTCCCTCCACAATGATATACGCACCTTTGCCGAATTGTACCACTGATAGTTTTGTTACTGTTCCTTCTCCCATATCACCTCACTACCTCATCTGAATAAAAGAGAGGATATCTTTGTACAAATTGAAAAACTTCTTCTGCAACATCTTTCACTGCTTTTTCCTTTTCGCATAATATCCTACCTATACAGTCAGCTATAAAATCCATATCTTCTTCCTTCATACCCCTTGTAGTAACCGCTGGTGTTCCCAAACGAATACCAGAAGTAACAAGTGGCCCTTGCTTATCAAATGGTATCATATTTTTATTTACTGTTAAACCCGCCTGATCTAATAAAATTTCAGCTTTTTTACCGGTAATGCCAAAATCGCTTATATCTGCTAATACAATATGGTTATCAGTACCTCCTGTAATTATGCGCACACCATGCTTCTCGTGCAATGCTTTGGCAAGTCGTTTTGAATTACGGAGTACATTTTGCTGATACGTTACAAAAGAGTCCTGCAAAGCTTCTTCAAAAGATTTTCCTTTCGCCGCAATTATATGCATAAGGGGCCCTCCCTGAACCCCAGGAATTACAGAATTATTTAATAATTCAGAAATATTTTTAATTCTTCCTGATTTTGTAGTAATATTAAAAATATTTGGCATATCTTTTCCTACAAGAATCATACCTCCCCGGGGTCCCCGTAACGTCTTATGTGTAGTGGTAGACACCACATGTGCATGAGGCAAAGGAGACGGATGCAATCCTACCGCTACGAGTCCTGCAATATGTGCCATATCAACAAACAAAAGAGCCCCAACTTCATCCGCAATATCACGAAAGCTAGCAAAATCAATTATACGAGGATACGAAGAAGCTCCTGCGATAATAATTTTAGGTCGTACCTTTTTTGCAATGTTACGGATAATATCATAATCCAAATATTCAGTCTTTTTATCTACTCCATAAAAATGCGCGTCATAAAACTTTCCTGAAAAACTGACTGCCGCTCCATGTGTCAAATGTCCTCCATGCGAGAGATCCATACCGAGTATCACATCGTTTGCCTGCAAAAAAGCATGCAGCACCGCAAGATTTGCGTTACTCCCCGAGTGTGGTTGCACATTTGCATACTCTGCATGAAAAAGTTTCTTAGCCAAATCTTGTGTATAACGTTCTACTTCATCGATATATTGGCATCCTCCATAGTATCGTTTACCAGGATATCCTTCTGCATACTTATGGGTAAGCACCGAAGCACATAAATTACGAACTTCAGAACTTATAAAATTTTCTGAAGCTATAAGTTCTAGGTTGCTTTTTTGCCGGTTTTCTTCTTCTTGGATAAATTTATATAAAGGAGATTTTCTTATAGTTGTAGATCGCATCTCTTTTTATTAGTATTTCTTTGCCGCTTTGTCAAGGTTGTTACGCATAATTATGAATAATCATTATCTTTCTTGTGCCTTATAAAAGGTATCTCCTTCTTTTAAATCGGAAACAGCGAGCAATATAGAGAAGTAAAGATCTGGGGAGGGTGTAAAACGATAAAATTTACGGTCTCTTATTTTAAACGGAATATGGTTATTATCTGCTACTGCAAAAAACGTATCCTTATACTCGCTTTGTGTTAAATCATGATTTTGATCTTCTAATGCTGGATCACAAGGAACCCATCCTGTTTCAGGATAAAAAAACTCCACCCAATAATGCCGCACGGCGCGTTTCTGCTCGTCAATAAGCAATCCTCCCCTCACTCGTGCATCAACCCCCATAGATTTCAACACCTGCGATAATAATTTTGCATACGCATATGCATTTCCTTCACCAGATTCAACAGCATTTTTCATATCTGGTGATCCTGCTACATGAAAAGTCAATGCATCCATGACATTATGATACGATTGACGAATTCGCCTTGCTAAAGCACCTTTCACCTCTCGAAATCGTCTTATAAATTTGGTTGTATCTGAAACCTGTGCTACCGCTTTCTTTGATCGTTCCATGATGATCTTTAAAGAAGCCTCGGATATCTTTTCTAAAGTAAACCTTATCTTGAGGAGCTTTATCTCATACCTTCTCTGATACTTCTCAGACGATTTACTCAAAAAAACTTGATTCCCTTCACCTTCGATGTTATCACTGTGCGAAAGATACTGAACTGTAGTGTATCTACTATTAACGAATGTATCAATATAGGCAAGCCCTTCAAAAGCGGAGGGGAGAAGAAAATATTGATCAATAAGATATGTAGCAGAACCTTCCGTAATAATATCCGAACTGTATTGTACTTCATAATAAGGAGTCTTGATCATGCCATATGTATTTTCTAATGTAAGAACTCCTGACTGAAGTGCATCAGGTAAACGAAATGAAACAATATCGTATTGTGGCAGGTGGCGCACATAAAAATCCGTTTGCTGACGAATATCTTGTACTCCCCCTGGAATATTTATACGTAACGTATTGGGAAAGAAATTCTCTCCTATCAAAGTAAACAATGCACCTGGAGAAAATCTATCATTCTTTATTTTAGCAATAGAAGGAGAAAGCACCACCACTGCTTCTTGTTTGATCAGTTCATTTTTTATAATAAGCAAGACCTTATTACTTTTTCCATATCTGTTTTTCACAAAAAGATATCCAGAAGAGTGTATTGCAGCAACAGTAAACTGTATTTCCTTATCTGTCCATTTCTTAATAACAGATGGATAAAGCAATGTATTATTCCAAAATATTCTACTCTTTCGACTATGTAAATTACTTCCCCGAAGTATTACCATCTCCCCCACACCCACTTCTTGTGCGGATACCGTATGGATAACTGGCCATTGCACCTCATACATTACATATATGATCAAAAAAACAAAGATAACAAGAGAAAATAGTAAGAAGACCTTATATCTCTTTATCAACGTGGGCGTACTTCAATAATCATTTCGAGGTCATAAGGATCATAATTTTGCCTGTACCGATGATGTTTAAGAGTATGTCGGCTATTCCATGATTTCCTCATCCCTTTCTTGCCAAAAGGATGAATGCGTACTGGCGTAGAAAAATTAATTGGTTGCGTATAAAAAATACTACGATGTTGGACTTTTCCTAAAACAGAACTAAGCCATATTCCTCCTTTTGTAACCATAAGTATGGAGTCGTCATTTTGTTCACATAACATAATACTAAACCGCAACACCACATTATCTCCTCGTAAGATCAGAGGAACCGACACCCCATTTTGTACCTGTTTATTCACCTTTGTATGCCATACGGGTTGCGCATTTTCTCTCAAGATCGCTATCTGGATAATAACATTATAAGATCCAGCACGATCAATGGATTTGGAATCCGCAAGTCGTGTACACACAGTGTTATAATTAAATGGATTTTCCGCTACAAGCACAAAATTTTCACACAACATCATTAACAAAAAAAATATCATCGAGATACCGACTCCGCATACATAATACGAGGCGTCCCCATCAATTTAAAACGAATTTCCCGAGGAAGTATTATTGAGGTTGTCAATGAAGCATCCAATATATCCTCAGGAAATTCCTCTATCTCTTCATCGATATATTGAAAAGGCTTCTCAACAATATGCGTATTATTCAATACTGAAGGCTTTTGTACCAATTTATTTTCTCTATCCATCTGCCAAAATACTGCAATACCCCACACAATAAAAAAAGATAACGCTGCATACGCAAAGGATGTCACGAGACGGTAAGAAAAACGTTTCTTACTATTTTTAGTGTCTATCATATGTTGTATAGTATGCCACAATGCTTCTTTTTTATATGCAGATGGACGCACTGGTTTTATTGTTTTAAGTAGTTTTTCCACATCTTCTTGTATACAATACTTTTTTTTCCAGGAAGATCGCTTCTCTATTCGTTTATAGATTTTTTTCTTTTCACTTTCAGAGACTTCTGGATCAAAAAGATGTTCTATTTTTTCCTGAAACAAATTAAATATTCTCATGTTCATAACGCGCCGTTTTTAGTAGTTTTTTTAGTAACACCCTCGCACGATACATACGCACCTTTACATTGCTTTCACTAATATGCAATGCTTTTGCAATATCCCGATAAGGTAAGTCTGCATATTGTTTCATTATTATTACCTCTTTGTACCGTATGGGCAATTTACTTATTGCGGCAATAAGCATATCCTTATTCTCCTCCTTCAGTATGCTTTTATCAACTGCTGGATCAACCATTTTACTGTTCTTAAACATATGAGAATACATCATATGCTCTTTCTGTTTTCTTTTTGCTATATTAATCGCAAGATTCCTAGAAACACGAATAAGCCAATATTTCGCATATTTATATACTTTTTTCTCATATTGCGTATAACGAATAAAAACTTCCTGGCAAATATCCTCAGCTACCTCACTGTTTTGAGTAATTCCATATGCTACTCGATACACTGTCAAAAAATTATCCTCATACACTTGTGTAAAAGATGGAACAATAGTATCTTCCGCCATTAATTATAACACTTTACCATTGCTGTACGTTACAAGATAATATCATATTGAATGTGTTTAGAAAAGATTGAACAACTATTAAAAATAATGCATATCGAATATTCTCACACAGAGAATTTGAGGAAGCATACTACTATCCATATAGGCGGTATAGCTGATTATTTAGTGTACCCACAGTGCGCACAAGAGGCCATCGATATATTTACTGCTCTCCATAATCGAAATATACCCTGTTTTATTCTTGGGGGAGGTTCAAATTTATTGGTAGCAGACAAAGGTATACGCGGAGTTGTTATTTCTACAAAGAATTTGAACACATATTCCTTTACATCTGAGCTGCTCACTGTGGAACCTGGAGCCTTGATTTCATATATAAGTGCCCTAAGCGCTGAACACGCGCTGGGAGGCATCGAATCTTTTTACTCAATGCCGGGAACAATAGGTGGAGCTGTATGGATGAATGCTCGTTGCTATGGAACAGAAATAGCAGATTTACTTAAATCTGTTCAATATTGTGATACATCTGGTACCATACACGAATACAGTATCAATCCAAAAGATTTTGCTTATAAGGATTCTCCATTTCAAAGCAAAGATGTACTCATTCTCTCCTGCAAGTTTCGTCTTCATTATCAAGAAACTGCATCATTATGGAAAAAAATGTATGCTTTACGTATTGATCGAATTGAGAAAGGTCATTTTGCAGAACCCTCACTTGGATCTATATTTAAAAACAACAGAAAATTCAAACAACCGACTGGCAAAATCCTTGACAAATTACATGTGAGGGGCATGAGACGAGGAGATGCCCAAATATCAAGATTTCATGCCAATATTCTTGTGAATACAGGAGAAGCACTTGCAGATGATGCCAGAAGTATTGTAGAACTATTACAGCAGCATGCCTTTGACACGTTTCAGATCGTACTGGAACCAGAGTTGTTGTATGTTGGAGAGTGGGATCCTAGGCAATGAATGTAGAAGTACAACGAATAAGAAAAATTACATATTATGTAAAAACCAAACGCCGATCTATGCTTGTACGTTTTACCAACACTATTCCTATTCCAGAACTCCACTCTATATGGACTGAATTGGATAAAAGAGTACAACTTGAGGTGTTTCTTTCCCTTAACATGAAAACAAAGGTGCAATTGGTAGAGCTTCTCTCTCCTGCCGAGTTGCTTGATGTATTATTGCAATTACCATTCGATAACATGAAGGATATTTTTGAGAACTTAGAGCCTGATGACTTAGTAGATATTATACAAATTTTACCTCCAGAAGTACGTACTGCTGCATGGGAGTCTTTAAGTCAGGAAGCTCGCCAAGAATCACAATTTCTGTTAAGATTTGACCAAGATGATGCTGCAGGTATCATGACTCCCCGATATCTCGCGTTTCGTTCCACTGCTACAGTACAGCAAGCACTTCAATTTGTACGAAAAAATGCCACTTCCATACGATCTATTTACTACGTATACATCGTAGATCAACTTCGCCGCTTAAAAGGAATAATATCACTACGCACCCTACTGGCTACAGAAGATCATGTAAAAATTGCTGACGTAATGGAAACTAAGATACTATCAGTACGAGAAGAAACCGATCAAGAAGAAACGGTCCGCCTCTTAGAAGAATACAATTTACTGGCCCTTCCTGTACTAGATATACATCAACGACTACTTGGAGTTGTATCAATACGTGACGCACTTCGTGTTATTCGAGAAGAACAAGCAAAAGATACCTATCGTCTAGGAGCTATGGAAGAGAGTACTGACCCATATCTTTCTTCCAGTGTTTTTAAATTAGTACGCAAGCGTGTCCCCTGGCTGATGTTACTATTAGTAGCAGGAACCGCAACCACCAATTTATTGAACTTTTTTCATCCCATTATTGCTTCTATGGGATTTCTTATATGGTTTCTTCCTGTTATTACTCAAACAGGAGGAAATAGTAGCACACAAAGTCTTACTTTAATGATTCAAGGTATTACCCAAGGAGAAATAGCATACCGAAATATTATTTCTGTTGTTCTCAAAGAATTACTGGTTTCCTTGGTACTTGGTTTCATCCTTGGAATAACCATCTTTATACGGGGAATTGCCTTTCCCCCCGGTATAGATCTGGTCGCTGCGCTTACTGTAGGATTATCCTTATTATTGGTAGTGATATTTTCTTCCCTTCTTGGTGCCATATCACCTCTCATTATTCATAGGATGGGATTTGATCCCACAGTCATGGCTGGTCCTTTGATGTCTACCCTCATCGACATGGTAGGATTATCTATTTACTTTCTCATTGCCATACTTATTTTCTCACCTTAACGTATTAACTGTTCATACATTTCATCATCAATAGTATTAAACAAATCGTCGGAATCAGCATTGCTTTCAAAATAAATATCATCGGTAGATCGACGCAAAGGAATAGTTATTTGAAAAATAATTTGCACATGGTCTAGCAACTTTTCTAATAATTTAATATGATTATTTGCTATTTCAACACTTCCTTGCCAATATTTTGAATCTACACGAACACCTAATCGAAATGAATATTGCCATATATCCTCCTTCTCTACAGAAAAAACTGCAAATATTCTTGAAGAATTGCCTATTGAAATATTAATATGATATGCTTGAAGAATAAGTGTTTTATAGAATACCCACTTAGACCAAGGAGTTATTTTTACCGTTAAACCTATCCTTTTATATTGCACGGTAGCTCCTGAAATCATTCTATAACGTCGGAAATAATGATAACTAAATAAAGAAAAACGCACCTGTAACATCCCATCTTTATCTAGAGGATATCGAAACAGAAATCTCTGCAGTATCTGTAGGTCTTTAGTTGACCCTAGAGAAGGTAATGCGATGTTTTTTGTATAAAACACTCTGCTTAATAATTGAATGTATTTCCAAGAAGATTGAAAAGAAGATGAAAAATACCACCCTCCTGTTAACAATCCTTGGAGTGATCTGTAATGTAGACTTCGATATATAACCAAGGAATGTACTTGAAACATAAGAAACTTTTTTGCTAAAAACAATTGTAAATCATATCCTCCAGGCTGTGTCTTGTTGCCTTCAAAGTTGTAAGAAGTAAGGACTGACCAGCCGTGCTGGTCATAACGAAGTGCTCCATGTAGTCTTAGAGAATCCCCATACAGATGATGATATGAATCGTACCATTTTTCCTCTTTATGAGAGAAACGTGTTAAAAAAATAATTGCAAAGAATGCTTGAACATTATTCTGGAACGAAATTTTTGCACCCATCCCAACACTATTTGTATTTCCTTTTCGCATCATCCAAAATGAAAACGGATTTATTGTTATGGCAATCCCTACATCATCAATAGAGCCTTGTCTGTTAACATTCCAACGTGTTTTTTCCTTATACAGATACGACCACGCATATGGTTTATCCGTATAAATACCATGATACCAACCTTTTGGCTCAAGCACCCCCACTTTTATGTGAGAAAATTCTATTTGTAAAAAGGGCGTAGCTATTGTACGAGAAAGAACATACCCTATCTTTAACAACCCATATTTTGAGATATACTGAAACGCAAAGGAATACTTGCCTCCCTTGTCAAACTTAAAAACAACCTGTTGCGACCAGATAGAGAGGCTACCAAAAAGAAATAACAATAAAACATACTGAACCCGTATACGCACACTATTAATTACTGTACGATACGAGTTCTTACTTGCGTTTCTTTATTTAATACTAATAAGTTCTATCTCAAACTGCAGAAATGCTCCAGGTGGAATTACCCCACCTGCTCCGCGATCACCATAGGCTAACTCTGGAGGAATAAGCACTGTCCTTATTTCTCCCTCTCGCATTTCGAGTACTGTTCGATCCCATCCCTCAATAACAGCACTTGTACCTACTTGAAACTCAAACGCAGTATTACGTGCCCGCGATGAATCAAATATTTTTCCATCTAAGAATTTACCTACATAATGCACTACTACTGTCTGTCCTCTTTGAGGATATCGCCCTGTTCCTTCCCTGTTTACCAAAACATACCTTCCATCACGCAATGCTAACGCTCCAGGCCAGTTTTGTTTAATATATGCTTCTTTCTCCAAACGATCTCGTGCTTTTTTTTCCTCTTGCAATTGTAAAACCCTTTGTTTTGCTTCTTCAAATAACTGTGGTGTGACAGTAAATTCCTTAGCTTCTTTCCCCTTTCTCAGAATACGTACAGATTGAATAACATCTCCCTTTTGTATGGCCCTAACAACATCCATGCCATGCACAACCTGTCCAAATATCGCATGAATTCCATCAAGCCAGGGAGCTGGGGCGAGGGTAATAAAAAATTGACTTCCATTCGTATTCGGACCGCTATTTGCCATTGATATCACACCTTCTCTGTCATGATGTAAAGAAGGATTAATCTCATCTGGAAATTGATATCCAGGACCCCCTGTTCCATCCCCCGACGGATCTCCCCCTTGTATAACAAATCCTTCCACTACTCGGTGAAAAGTCAGTCCATCATAAAACTTCTTGCCAGTTACAAGCACTTTTTCAGTCAATCCAATAAAATTCATTACTGTAAGCGGAACTTGCTTATAGTATAATGAAATAAAAACCTTTCCTTTATCTGTTGAAACCAGCGCGTATAAACCATCAGGTTGGCTTTTTATAATATTTTCATCACATGCAGTGAAAACAAAAAGTAATATACCCACCATGATAAGAATTATAAATATTTTTTTACTCATACTATATATTTATATGAGAAAAGAAGGCATAAGTCAAGACAATGTTGTGATAAAAAAAAGAAATATGCTATATTGAGATAATGTGAGCGTCGTATAATGGTATTATCCCAGCTTCCCAAGCTGGTGACGCGGGTTCAATTCCCGTCGCTCACTAAATCAGTGTGTGGGAAAAAAGTAAATCAACATTACTACTAAAAACTAACCATAATAATTAATAAGTCTCTTTTAGCAGATCGCTAGATACTTGAATCGCCTTATCTTTACCTACAAGGTATTCTACAATTGTCAAAGCAAAATCCATAGCAGTGGCAGGGCCTCTACTTGTAATAATGTTCTTATCAACTACCACCTTATCGCTAACCACCTGTGCGTTATTATGAAAATAAGTCTCAAATCCTGGGTAACACGTTCCTTTGAATCCTTCCATATAGCTACCCAATACAAGTCCTGGCGCAGCACAAATAGCTGCTACTAATTTGTTTTTCCTTAACATACGTTTTATTACTTCATGAACAAGAGATTCATCTGCAATATTCTGTGCTCCTGGCAATCCTCCTGGCAACACAATTGCATCGATATTCTCAGGTACATCTCGTATGAGAATATCAGCCATAATTGACAACGAATGCGAAGAAATAACTTCTTTATTTTGGAGCGCCGTAACAAGAACTTTGACATCTACCCGACGCAAAATATCTATCACAGTAATTGCTTCAATATCCTCAAAACCATTCGCACATACTACTGCAGCACATTTCATGATGAAGCTTCTTTCTTCTTATTTTTATTTTTTATTGCTGCATAGGCAATCTTTGAAATATAAAGCTTTTTCCCATCAATTTCATGTTCATAAGAAAGTTTTACTCCTGTTTGTTTTGAAAGAGGACACTTTCCTCGGATTCCCCCTTCTTTTTTATATAAACGCCCACGTCTTACCTTTGACATATTATCCTCCTACTTTTCAAGTATAAACTCAACCCGTCTGTTCTTCCACCGACCTTTCGTATCATCATGAGGCACCACAGGATTCTCACCTCCCCTTCCTAAAGTCTGCATTCGTTTTCTCTCCACTCCAAGAATAATAAGCGCCCTGCGAACATTTTCAGCGCGTGCACGAGATAATGGGTTTAATACTTCCTCTTGCTCTCGATCACGCAATGCTTTGTTCTTCCATAAAAGATGTGCCGCATAACCTTCTATAGTAATAGAATAGTCTTCATACTTATTTAAGAGCCGAGCCAGTGTACGTACTGTGTCAAGATTTGATGTTAATTGTTTCTCATTAACAATGAGAAAATCTGATAGATAACCACCAAAGTATATGCTGGGAATACGTATTCGGAGTCTTCCATCTGCTTCTTTTATAACAAATATCCCCGTTTCAAGATCTTTTTCTATAGCACCAATATTACCAAACGCATCAGTAGCACGAAGTACCACTTTATAGGTACTAGCAGCTTGGAGCAACTCCCCCGAGTTGGATAATCCATCCCATGATATTTTTGTGTCTGGTGCACCTTTTTCTTCAAAGGTCATAAATACGTTGTCTTTAGGATCAATAATTTCCAACTTCCAACTCACGATTCCGCTGTTTTCCCCTGATTGTATACTAATATCGAGTACATCATTTTCTCCGTCCTCGTCTGGTGTAAAAGGAACTGGACCTACTACCAGCTCTGCATTAGGTCGCCACCGTAAAGCTCCTAATTTGCCAGTATCAATAACCAAAGCTAAGCTTGCTTCTCCTACGTTACCAGCCGCATCTGTGTTGCTTAATACATATAAGTAATCACCATCTGGTAGTACATTTCCTTGGTCATCATTACCATCCCATTCAAAATCTTTTACTTTTCCACCAAAATCTACGGTTCGCACCACCTTTTCATCTGCTGCAATAATACGAGCCATCCAAGGATCTCCTGTATCCTCTGTTTTTTGTTGGATGTACACGGTATCACGTAAACCATCGCCATTAGGTGAGAAAATTCTATATTCAGAACTAAGTTTCTCCACTTTTGGCGGGGTTGAATCTACCACAATTGGCCCCACATCCTTCGCTTCAGGAGTATTTCCATTAAAATACTTCACACGAAATGTTACAAAATATTCCCCATCTTCCACTATAAGATTAGCATTTGTGAACCCTCTCCAGCGAAATTCATTAAATGATTTACGCTTATATAAACTACGCACAATGCGACCCTCTTTATTAGAGATTTCAAGATGGAATTCATCAATAGATTCAGGAGACGAAAATTGAGGTCGTATTGTAACATATCCTTTATCATCGGCCTTAATAGCAGGTGAAACATACTGCCCATCTATTTCCACCGCAACCTGCGCATCGCTTGTGTCCTTACGGATTCGTAGTGGCAGTGATGATGCATAGTTACCAGCTCCATCGTATCCTTCGACTCTCACTTCATAAAGCCCATCGGAAACATCCTCTTGATCAGCAGATTGACCTTTCCAATTAAAATCTACTTTCCCTTCCTTCATACCAACAGCGCTTAATGAAGCATCAATTAACCGTTCTTCCGCACCTTCTTTCTTTAGTACTGCCACACCGTGCCAATCAATATCTGGGTCTCCTTGGACCATAACATGAATAGCAGATCGCTCTTCTCCTCCAAACACCAGAGGAGCCCCTCTTCTGGTTTCTTTAGGTGTCGTCTGTACTGACATTACCACACGAGGTGATACAGTATCGATCGTAACAGGTAAAACATTGCTCGCATAAATGGCTCCTGCTGCATATAAGGTGAATTCAGCTATATACGCACCATCTTCTAATGTGTTTCCCTGTGCATCCTTGCCATCAAGTGCCAAATCATCTGGAATGGGACCTGTGTCATCCCTATAATAAATAGTTTCCTCAGGTTTGTTTTCGTGAGTAAAGGATAATCGCCAACTGTCAAAATCAGCTTCATCGTACACCTTCACTATTAACTCTAATATATCTCTTGATCCATCTCCATTAGGAGAAAAGGCAGCAGCTCCCCCATCTTTAGGAAGAAGTACCAATGGATCCGACCCCCTATTGATAACCAATGAATGAGGAAGTTTACGTTCAGCTACATTTCCTGCTCGATCAATCCCCCTTAACACATACACATATACACCTTCTGGCAACTCTTCCCCATTGTTATCAGTGCCATCCCATGTAAATTGTTTAGGAGGTGGAATATCAGATATTCTTTTATCTGCCTGTGCATTTTCATATACTTGTGTGCGTACTTCTTTTCCTTCTTTATTCCAGATTTGTACTTCCCATCGTACTTCCCGACTGCCACTTTGATATACAGCTGCTTCGTCTCGTATACCATCACCGTTGGGAGAGAAAATAGCGTTACTAGGACGTCTAAAATCATCAATTATCGGAGGCGTATTATCAACTGTTACGCCAAATGGAGGTGACTCCACTTCATTCCCTAACACGTCAGTTACTACTATTTGATAACTATAATCACCATCTTCCACCATTTGTCCTGCCTTATCTCCCTCACTGTAATGTCCATCCCACTGCAGTGATTCAGGAATGGGAACTTTTTTACCTGACCATTTTATCGCACCAAATGCGTTAATTCTCTTTTTCTTTCCCTCAGAGAAAATATAAACCAAAAACCCATCACTATTGAAAATATTAAATTCATACCTTGTAACACTCGATTTGGGAGGAATATCTATTACAGAAGCCAATTGTACTTCAAGAAAATCAGTTACTCCATCTTTTACTCCAGGAGATATATACGTCCGTTGTTGGGGGCCAAGACTTAACGTTATCGGCTTTTCCGGTCGCCCTCCTGCTAATATACTCATTGGGACCAAGCTTGCCACCACACCATAGATAAATATAATCTGTAATGCTTTTTTCATTGTAACCTCTTACTTTTTAAACATATCACAGTGCATTGTATCACATTCCTTTTCTAATGATCAATACTACTACCAATAATGTTTGCTTATTATTAGTCTTTCTGCTGTCTTCTTCTTGATTGAGATCGCAAAAACATGGCTTTACGCACTTGTTTCACACTAAGACGTACACCAGAAGATCGTATCCCTTTAACATTATAATCGTTTACTTTACCGCTCCATGATGTAATTTTCATACGAGGTTTTTTCGAAAAGTGCAGAGTAATTTTAGCAGAGATGTCAACACACACATCAAGAAGTATATGAGATTCTGGTATAAGTCGATATGTCCTACCTGTGATGAACTTATCAATACGGCTACGCTTTAAATATACTTGCTTTACTTCATTTTGATAGAGAATATTAAATATTTTCTGAGAAAGTTCCTCTTTATCTGCAAGATGAATGTCAAGTACTCTATCGCCCACAAACAAGCGTTCTGGAACTTCCACAATAGTATAATTACCATCTTTTTGTATTATCAGCACACGATCAAATTCGGATACATACATTACTTTTATACCACTTGGAACTTTTGTACCAAGAAATCCTTTTTCTCGATGATAAAAAAGTATTAAGTTTTTAGCTGCCAGTTCTCGTGCATTGAGACGATCAAATGAGGTAATTTCTGTTTTCCGTTCCTGTTGAGGGATAATTTCAATAAGCTTTTGAAGATATTGTATAGCAGATAAGGTGATATTAGACAACTGTTTCTTAACAACACGCATGTCTTCCTTAATCTTTTTTAATTCCTGTGCCACTTTTTGTCTATCAAACAGAGATATTCTCCTTACTGGAATACGTAAAAGAGTATCAATATCTTCTTTCTGCAAAATATATTTTTTTAAATATGAACGAAACCGTGTACGTATTATTTGATGAATTCCTGCAAGATCAGGAATACTTTCTATATCCTGATATATTTTATGCTCAATAAATATCTGTTCAAGTGTACGGTGAATTAACTCTTTGTTAAGTTCTGTATATTTTAACTTCAATTCCTTTTCTAAGATGCGACGTAACAGATTTGCATGTGATACAATCACTTCTTTTACTGTTTTGATCACAGGCGTATTGTCTTTTATAACTAATAAGTTGACTGTATACGAGACCTCGCAATCAGTAAATGCATACAAATTATCAATTAATGAAGCCGCCTGTACACCTCTGCTCGTTTTTAGCTCTATTTCTACCTCATCTGCAGTATAATCGTTTATTTCCATTATAGAGATTTTTCGACTTCTGACTGCAGCTTCAATAGAACGAATAAGTGAATCAGTGGTTTTCCCATAAGGAACTTGCCGAATAATAATTGATTTATTACTTACCACCTCAATTTTTGCACGAATACGCACTTTCCCTTGTCCATCTGCATATTCACTAACATCTATCAAACCACCAGAGAAAAAATCTGGATAAAGAGTAAATGTTGTTCCCTGCAATGCACAAATAAGTGATTGAATCACTTCATGAATATTATGAGGTAATATAGTAGTCGCCATTCCTACTGCTATACCTTCCACCCCTAAAATCAATATCAGTGGTATTGTGGCAGGAAATAAACTTGTTTCTTTTGCTCTGCCATCATAGGAATCTATATATTCAGTTATCTTAGGGCGAAAGAGGATTTCCTTTGCAAATGCAGTAATTCTACATTCAATATACCGAGATGCTGAAGCTTGATCACCAGTAATGGGATTACCAAAGTTTCCTTGTGTTTCAATAAGCCCTCCTCTATGCGCAAGATTTACTAACGCAGCATATATGGATGCATCCCCGTGAGGATGATACCGCATACATTGCCCCACTACATTAGATACTTTATGAAATCTACCATCATTCAATTCAAACAATGTATGCAAAATTCTCCGCTGTACTGGTTTAAGTCCATCAATCATATGGGGAATAGCTCGTTCACGTACTACATATGAGGCATAATGCAAAAAGTTTTCACTGATAAGTTCGTATATCTGTGCCATTAACGTAAATTCTCCATGATAAAATCCTTTCTTTCTGTAGTATTTGCACCCATAAAAAACCCAAGCATTTTATGTATATCCGTATTTGCGGGAATACTGACAGGAATAAGACGTATTTCTTCACCTATAAACGAACCAAATTCCTTTGGCGAAATTTCTCCTAACCCTTTAAAACGTGTTACTTCCGCTCCTTTTATTACATGCAAAGCTTCTTCTTTTTCTCTTTCAGAATAGCAATATATGTTTTTTTCCTTGTTTCGTACACGGAATAGAGGAGTTTCAAGAATAAAAAGGTGTTGTGACATAATTAATCCTTCATAATACGTGAGAAAAAAAGTAATTAATAAATTTCGTATATGATATCCATCGTGATCCGCATCAGTAGCAAGAACAATTTTCTCATATCTCAAAGTATCTATATCCTGTTCTATACCCAATGCTATAATAAGGCGGTGTAATTCCTCCGTACGATAAATATCTGCTTTTTTCTTATCATACATATTCTTAGGTTTACCTCTCAATGCATAAATAGCTTGTGTATAAACATTTCTCGCACTGATCATAGACCCCGCTGCAGATTGTCCTTCTGTAATAAAAATCATACTTTGTCCATTCTCTTTCGAATCACCACGATGATATTTTGAATCTTTCAAATTTCTAATATTTAAAGCTACCTTCTTCGCTGCATCTCGAGCTTGCTTTCTTACCACGCTCAATTCTTTGCGCAGTTGTTCATTTCTGGCTATCTTATCCCCCATACGTTGGGCAGACTGGGGGTTTTTCAAAAGAAGATGTAATATCACATTATGTACCTTTTGCACAATCCATGGACGTATATCTGTATTGCCTAATTTGTTCTTCGTTTGACTTTCAAACAAAGGATCTTTAATACGAATAGAAAATGCTGCTGCAATTCCTTCTCTAATATCGCTGGTAATATAATTTTTTTGAAAATAATCATTTACCGCACGAACCAAACCTTCTCGAAATGCTGACTGATGAGTCCCTCCATCACTGGTATACTGTCCATTAACGAATGAGAAAATGTTCTCTCCATACACTTCAGTATGGGTAACAGAGAATTCCATCTGTTTCTCATGATGGTGTAAAATGGGGTAACATAGTTCCCCACCCAACTTCCCCTCAAGAAAATCTTGCAATCCATTTTCCGAATAGAAAATACGGTTTGCATAATAAATACGAACTCCTGTATTAAGATAAGCATAGTCTTGAAGGCGGCTAATGATAAATTCATCCTGAAAAGAAAAATCTTTAAATATTTCATCATCAGGAAGAAAAGAAACATATGTACCATCTTTTTCCTTGGATGCGGTTCCTTGTTTTTGATGTTGTAACTTTCCTTTTTTGAATACTGCAGTTGCATATTTTCCTGTTCTGTAGGATGTAATGGTAAACACTGAAGAAAGTGCGTTAACTGCCTTTAATCCCACCCCATTTAGACCTACACTAAACTGAAAGACATCATTGTTGTACTTTGCCCCAGTATTTATAATAGACGCACAGTCTATCAGTTTTCCAAATGGAATACCTCTCCCAAAATCTCGTATCTGAACAGCTTTATCTTTCTGACATAAAACAGATATTTTTTTGCCAAATCCCATAATAAATTCATCAATACTATTATCTATCACCTCTTTAAGCATAATATAAATACCATCATACTCATGCGATCCATCTCCCAACCTCCCCACATACATACCACTACGTAAACGAATGTGAGCCAATGCGTCCAGAGTTTGTATAGCCTTCTCATCGTACTGTTTCTTTTTCATAACCATAAATACTCCTTAAAATAGGTTGCTATATCTTTATATAATATGTTAGTATAGGTTGTTGGATAGTCCAAAATACATTCAATTTTCCGATCGTGGAAAAAATGAGTTTCTTTCCCAGATAGGAAATTTTTCTATCGAAGAACGTCAAATTTTTGCTCTCATGTGTTCACAATGGGAAGCTCACATTCCTTATGAGGAATTATATAGAAAACTCACACAACAATCAATAAATTACACTACTGCATTTGAAACATTGATAAAAAAGTTGGAAATGGCAACAGTTGCGGTGCTTCATATGGAAATTATTGAAAAAAAGTATCTTCCACAATATATTGTACTGGCCGAAGAAAACTCATCTTTGTTTTGGTACGAGTATCTATCAAACTGGATACTACAAGCTCTCTTATCTCCAGAAAAAGCTTTACCTCTGTTAAGTGAGGTTTCTGCCTCCCATAAAAAATTTTCAAAAGAGATACTGCAAAGTACTTCTTTTGATAATCTCATCAAAATTGAAAATAGTAATCAAGAAGATGCCTTTAATGTATACGCTCTTTCCTTGGAT
The DNA here is from genome assembly GCA_025642065.1 of Paralvinella palmiformis. NCBI lineage: Eukaryota > Metazoa > Annelida > Polychaeta > Terebellida > Alvinellidae > Paralvinella > Paralvinella palmiformis. Next base: position 97,497 of record JAODUP010000319.1, on the reverse strand, counting down.
CAATCAGAATCCATGCTAGTACCTGTGCAAAAGTCATCAAAAATGATTACCTCAATATTGCTTAAACTAAAATACTTTCTTCGATCAACAAACGTTATTTCTAATATTAGTAAATTACTAAACCGCTCCGTAGCAAGCATTCAGGAAGCAAGCTCCCAAAATTCATTTTACGCATGGAAAGAAATAACAAAGGTCATTCATGAACATAGTGATCAACTTGCTCCTAACAAGCAAAGAAAAGAGAGTAAGGAATTATACTACTATGCTATATATTTATATCAGTACATTTTGGCACAGGAAAAGAAAACTCAGTCTGAACATGAAGAAAAGGAAAAAATAGAAACGGATTTTGGAGCAATACTTGAAGCCATTCAGAAAGCAGGTACAAATCCCCTCAGTAAAGAAGATTTTAATAATATATTGAAACATTACGAACAATCGTACAAGGACCAATTTTCTGCCTTTTATCATCAATTTTTGGAAACCCATGTTGCATCTATCTCCGCAGGACATCTTCCTTCCGTGCTCATGCTCGCCAATGGATTTATTCATAAAGATAATCTTTTCCTTTATTTTTATAATAATTACCTGCATACAAATCACGACTTAAACCAACACTATATCTCACTACTCAACGAAAACTTACACAACACATATTTGGATAGCATATTTCTCGATACTCCGACTTTTGAAACTACGGTAAAGAATGAAGTAAAAACCAGAAATCCTTTTCTCTATACGATTATCGAAAAACCTGCCTTACTGGCAGAAATTATCATGCATCATGTACAGATATCAGGAAAACGTAATAAATTAAAAGAAGCCGAACGATTGCTTAATATTTTCTTTCTTTCTGATACGATGGCTATTAAGTCATATCAAAATATTTTTGAATTAGATCTTAAAAATATTTATATACAGGCTGTAAGAAAATTAGGATTGTTTAAGAAGTTCTGGATGAAGCTTACTGGTAGATATGCTAATCTTCTCACTAAGTTTTCGCGTCAGTATAACGAAGATGATATCATAAAAGAAGTTGAAGGATCCGAAAAGGAAACGATTCAGAAAAAATATTTTCTCCAGCAGAGCCAAGCACAAAATAAAGGGGATAAAAATCAAAAAAAACAATCACCAACAGAAAAGAATGAAGAAACTCTATCTTCCTCATCTTCTCCGCTCAACTCAAAAACAAGCTATTCACAAGAACAAATTAATGATATGTGGAATGCCTTAAAAAAAACTATAAGAAAATAATCTACTATTTACAGATTACAGACAAAATCGTCAGTTACTGGATTGCTTAGTTAAGACTATATAAATCTCTCATTTCCATTATAACTCAATTGCACAATTCAAGAGGAAATGTTATTATATATGTATTATGAAACCATATTTATCAATATTATTTCTACTATTGTTGTGTAGTTTTTTTGTTCCTTTCCAGGCTGTAGCATCAGGAGGAAGCGAACAAAAAATCGAACTTACTATGGGATCCTGGCGAACAGATGATGTTGCCAATCTGAAAGCAGTGCTTGCAGAATTTACCAAACGGTATCCCAATATTACTGTCCAGTTTCAACCAACAAATCCACCTGATTACAATGCTACGTTGCGCCAACAGCTGGAAAGCGGAACAGGTCCCGACGTCATGTATGCTCGCTCTTTTGAAACAGGGAAAAAACTATATGAAGACGGATATTTTATTGATCTTTCTCAATTGAAGAACATTGATACAAACTACGATACCCAAATAAAAGCTCCTTGGACTTCAGATGATGGAGTTCCTTTTGCCATTCCCTTTGTTGCTGTGTCACATGGAATATATTATAATAAGGATATTTTCAAAAAACTTAATATCACTATTCCTACGAATTGGACATGGGACACTTTTCTCAGCATTGCACAAAAAATTAAAGCTGCAGGCTATATTCCAATAGCAAACTCATTGGCAGATGAATGGGATATCGCTGAAGTAGTATTTATGAATATTGCCCCTAACTTCATAGGTGGGGCTGAGGGTAGATCTGCATATGAAGAAGGGAAAAAGAAATTTGACAGTCCTGAAATAGTTGCACTTTTTAAAGCGATGCAATCATTACGTCCTTTTCTTCCCAAAGGATTTGAAGCACTCACATATAATGACAGTAGCGCTCTTTTTGCCACCAGTCAGGCAGCTATGTATTTTGACGGATCATGGAGTATTGGAAATTACAAGGGTGTTGATTTCGAGTGGGGTATTCTTCCTCCTCCACATCCTGCTAATACGAAAAAAGAGTATATCACTTTCCATCCCGATGCAGGTATCGCTATTAATGCTAAAACTAAAAACAGAGAAGCTGCCGAACTTCTTCTTGTATGGCTAGGAAGTCAAGAAGGCGCACAGGCTCTTGCAAAGTATCTTCCCTTGGGATTCTTCCCCATGTCAAAAAATTCTGTTACTATTACAGACCGCCATGCCAATGAATTTCTCATGCTCAACAAAGGAAGAGGAACCGACGTTCGATTACCATGGCCAAAACTCCTTGGAGGAGAGCCCAGCGGGTATAACCTTATTATGGAGGGTAGCATAGGAGTTATTACAGGGAAGATCACCCCCCAAAAAGCTGCACAGACTTTACGTCAGGGACTTGCAAAGTGGTATAATCCTGCACGTTAAATGTTGCTAGGGAGAGGTAAGTAAAATAATGTTCCCTAAGCGGAACACTAAACAAATAACTTGGGCGGGGAGGGCCTATATACTGCCTGCACTTCTTTTTTACACAGTATTTATGGCCTTCCCCCTCCTTAACTCAATATATTTAAGTTTCTTTAGTAAGATCGATTCTCAATTTGTCTATGTTGGTTTAAAAAATTACATCCGTATATTCAGTGATGATACTATTGCGAATCGTTATTGGGGAGCATTCCTTCATACATGGATATTTTTTTCGATTCACATGCTTGTGCAGAACTCTCTCGGTATTCTTTTTGCTAATCTTTTATCATCAAAACATATAAAAGGAAGTTCCGTGTACCGGACTATTCTTTTTCTACCAGCAACGCTTTCAATTGTTGTTACGGGTTATTTATGGAAACTTATTCTAAATCCTCAGTGGGGAGCTTTTCACTTTTTATTTCAATATCTAGGGTTTAATCAGTACACTGCATGGTTGGGAAATCCCCATACTGCCTTAATCGCAGTAAGTCTTGTATCTTCCTGGCAATGGGTAGGCATTCCAACCATGATCTTCTTAGCCGGATTAAACAATATCCCAGATGAATTATTTGAATCAGCACATATAGCCGGTGCAAGTGGGTGGCAAGTTTTTCGGTACATTAAAGTTCCTCTACTTAAACCTGTTATTGCCATTGTTTTTATTCTCACCTTTGTGAATAATTTTAATGCCTTTGATATTGTTTTTGCAATGCAAACTGCGAACGGAGCTCCTCAATATGCTACCGATATTCTCGGAACCTTTTTCTACCGAATCGGTATTGCTGGACAACATCCAGTTGGAATTCCTGATAGAGGGTTAGGGGGTGCTGTTGCAACTATTACATGTATCGTACTCCTTATTGGGGTAGGAGTCATTCTTCATCTTTTTAATAAGGAAAAAAAGCACCTTGCCTAAATCAAAGAAAACACTTATTGGGCATTATATTGTGTTGAGCCTTTGGTCATGCATTGTACTTTTTCCTATCTGGACTATGATTATTAATTCGTTTAAATCAAAGTTTTCCATCTACAAAAATCCTTTTACCCTTCCTTCTCCATGGAATGTATCGGGTTATCTAGCCGTATTCAACGATAGTGATTTTCTACGTTATTTTCAAAATAGCTTGCTGGTTACTATACTTTCGATTGCATTTATATTGCTCTTTGCATCATTAGCAAGTTATGCGCTTACTCGTTGGCAATCAAGAATATCTCGTCTTTTATACCTTTTTTTCCTTTTTGGAATGATGCTTCCTATCCGTATTGGAAGCATCAGTTTGCTTGCAATTATTAAAAACTTGGGGTTGCTCAACACATATTATAGCTTAATTCCAGTATATATCGCTATGGGTATTCCCGTTGCCATTTTAATATTGACTGAATTTATTCGAAAAATTCCCAGTGAATTACATGAAGCAGCTTTTATTGATGGTGCAAGTATTCATAGAATATTTTGGTCTATTGTTGTTCCTCTTCTAAGACCCGCTCTTGGGACTGTTGCTATATTCAATTTAGTACCTATTTGGAATGATTTATGGTTTCCCTTGATTTTTATTAATTCCGAAAAGCATAAAACGCTTATTCTTGGTGTTACCAAATTGTTTGGACAATATCAAAGCGATTGGTCAAGAATTCTTGCCGTACTTACTCTGTCCGCGGTTCCTGTTATTATTTTATATCTTGCCATGTCAAAACAATTTATCAAAGGTTTAACCGCAGGTGCGGTTAAACAATAGAATCTTATTACTATACTATTAAGGATAGCTCCCTCATAGCTTCGGGCTTTGCTGGTTTCAAGCGAATGAGTAAACAGTTTTGTTTTACACCTCTCACTCTGGATAAAAAAGCAGCAGCTACTGGCTGCGTGTACTTGTTCTTACTGTGGATCATCCTTATCAGCCCAGCTTTCATAGGGATGATAGCTTTTCCGTAAGGGGCAGTTGCCGCCGGAAAAATAAGCATGACTCATATTTTCACTTACTTTATCTTTCCAGGAAGATAGATCCTGATTAAAAGTACTGGCTTCTCTAAACATATAGGACATACTATACTAGTCACTTTACTCACATCCCAGCCAGATATATCCTGATTAAAGGCTTTGGCTCCAGAAAACATATACTCCAGCTTGGTCACGTTGACGACATCCCAGCTAAATAGATTTTGATTAAAAGATCTGGTCGTTTGAAACATAAACCTCATATCAATCACCCTGCTAACATCCCAACCGGAGATATCCCCGTTAAAGGCATCCGCTTCATTAAACATGGCCCTCATATTTAGTCACCTTGCTGACATCCCAGCCGGATATATCTTGATTAAAGGCTGCCTTGTTTAGAAAAAGCTCTTCCATATTAGTAATACTGAATGTATTAAGCAGGGTTAGATCCTTATTGCCAGTGATCAGTGTATCCAATTGTGCCCTTGTTATTGGCTTATTAAGGACTCTTAGTGTATATTCTTCAGTACTGCCGCCGTTTGTTCGTATATACTTTACAGGACTTGTAAAATCAGGTTTTGTTGTTTCACATGTTAAAGAAGTTTTGCCGTAAGTCACATCCATACTTAGATCACCATATTCATCTACTCCGTAGTTATACTGGGATAATTCAATTTTAATTATCCCGTCGTCTATGAAAGGACCAACCCATTTAACATCGGCACCAGCATGGACCACATTAAAGTTTAAGGTTGGAACATCTTCTCCTCTCGTTGCATAAGAAGCGCTTACCGTATAAACAACAGTGCTGCCGTCTGCTGCTTTTACGGTATAACCTACTGGGTTTAGAAAATCCTGTGCTACTCCGGATGCAGGACTTATGCTCTTGCCTGTGTAGGCAATGACCGGGGTTAATGCAGTAAGAGCCTGACCAAAGGGGGGAATAATTGTAACAGTTTTTGTTGATTCTGAGAGGATGCCGAGATAGATGCTTAGATCAGCTTGATGAGGGACGCTAATAGCAAAGGATGTAAGTGTTTTCAAAGTGCTTAGAGAACCCGGTTTAGCACCTGAGGGACCTGGGTTAGTCCCTGATGAGAGACCTGAGGAATCCGTCTGTTTAGCAGCTGAATCTGGACATGATGTTAGCACCATTGCGAAGATAATAACTATTATTTGTATTATATTTTTTACCTGTACTTTTTGTCGTCTCATTACCATATACTCCTTTATTTTCTGGTATTATAATAATGACCTGTTATCATGCTATATAATAGGTTTTTAGCACGTTGTTTAGGTTTTTAGCACGTTGTTTGCAAGTGGTTTTAAATTTTTATGTGTAACTTATCGTGTACTTTATCGTTCTCGGTGCTATATGTTAGTATATCCTTTTCTGAACCTTTGTCACTTTCAAGCGATGGATAAACAATTTTACCTCATTCTGGATAGTACTTTTACTGCATCGTGAGCAAGCTTGTCGAACGGTTTAAAATATGGTCATGTCACTATTGATACTTTTTCCTTTCAAGATTTCTTGCTATGAGTCTATATTTTTCTCAAGGCAAAAAAAGAAGTGAAATAAACACCCCTCTTATTCATAATCAAAATTTCTCTATTTCTTTATTTGCAAGTATACCCACCATCAATAACCATCTCACTACCTGTCATAAACGATGACTCATCAGAAATAAGGAATAATATTCCATATGCAATTTCAATGAGATTACCAAGTCGCCCAATCGGGTGCAAACTAACCAGATAATCCATCATTCCAGGAGTGTCTTTGATAAAATTCTTAACCATTGGGGTTAAAACGAAACCTGGATGCAAGGAGTTTACCCTGATATTATCTTTTGCATAAATAATGGCATCATTTTTCGACATAGTTCTGACTGCACCCTTGGCAGCATGATAATGCGGCACATCTCCTGCCCCGACGATACCATAAACCGAAGATAGGTTAACAATGCTTCCACCACCAGATTTTTTCAGATAAGAAACTGCATGTTTGGTACAAAAGAAAACACCTTTCACGTTAATGTTCATCGAAAAATCCCACTCTTCTTCCGTTAACTCATGTGTTGGCTTATCCGCACCCGATACGCCTGCATTGTTTACAGTGGCATTGAGTTGTCCAAAAGTTTCATAAACTTCTTTATAAACTTTTTCCACTTCTTTTTCGTTGGATACATCAAGATGCCAATATTTTGCTACACCACCTGATTTGTTAATCTCTTTAACTAATTCCTGACCTTCTTTATCATGAATATCGATTACTGCAACTTTTGCACCTTCTTTTGCTAATAACAAACACGTTTCACGTCCGATTCCTGATGCGCCACCAGTTACGACAACGACTTTTTTCTCTGCTCTTTTCATGTTTTTCCTCTCTTAATTATTTTTCCTCTCTTAATTATTTTTCCTTTCTTAATTCGTTTTTTATAGAGCTTTTTGCTCTTATTTCTTATATATCATCTACTATTCAAATCACCTCCTATAACAGTGCTGTATAAGTTATAATAATGCATCTTTCAGACCACAGAAAGGATCTACTGGGTTCTGCCCCTTAAAGTCAGCTTTTCCGGTTATAAGTTCAACAAGTTTTTTCTGAACAGCCTCTATTGGAGAATAAGCGTTGATATAGGTTTTTACCCTGGGCGCATCAAAAAGGTGATAGGGGTTACTTAGAGAGATCATCATGGTTGGTACGCTATCCCATGTTCGTATCATGCTCTTCATCAATCCTTTATGAAGATCCTGCCAGTCAGCAAAATAACTTCCGCTTCCGAAAAATCTTGTCTGATTAATCATATAGATTACCAAATTAAAAAAGTCAGGGGAAGGAAATATATCTTCTGCCATCATGGTTACCTCAAATCCTGTATCTTCCAGATAATCTCTAAAACAAAGCTCTTTGGGTGGTCCAAAAAACGCAGTCGGGGTATTCTGAATTAATAGAACTCTTCGATGAGTTTCAGGACTTACAGGAAGTAGCTTTTGTGTATCCTTAACCAGAGTAATTGATGACGAAACACATTCATCTTTCCATCTCTCATGCTCACTGCATCCCAATATTTTATCCACAGTTTCTGTAGCGGGTATAAGAGTTCCTTCCTGTTTTTTTATATGTAGACCAAGGGAAGCTTTAAGTGCTAAAATTCTTAAGACAGCTTCTTTTACCCGTTGTCCAGGAAAGGTTCCATCCTTTACAAATTTTACTAGAAGATTAAAATCATAAGCATCTTCTACAGAAAAAAGAAAAATATCACACCCGTTGTTTATAACCATTGGAACCAGTTTTTCTCTTGCCCCTTGGGATGTAAAACCTGCCATACCTGTGGCATCGGATATGATAACACCATTAAATCCAAACTTTTCCCGAAGAAGCCTTATATTCAGATTGGAAGAGATTGAAGCAGGAAGAATTTCTTCTATTCTCGCTTTGGGATTTAGTTCTCTGTCCCATGCAGCCAGAGTTATATGGACACTCATAATAGACAAAACACCGGAATCTATCATGGTTTTATAAATTCTCCCATATGTTTTGTGCCATTCTTCCATTGATAGGGTATTATGAGTTGTAACCATATGCTGATCTCTTTCGTCAATCCCATCTCCAGGCCAGTGTTTTGCACAAGCAGCCATACCTTCGTTCTGAAGCGCTTGCAAGTAGATGCTTCCCATAGCGCTGACTTTTTCCGGATTGCTCCCAAAAGACCGTGTTGAAGTTATATAACTTCTGAAATTGTAATTTATATCGACAACGGGAGAGAAGCTCCAGTTAAAACCAAGAGCTCCTCCTTCCCTGGCTGCTATCTTTGCCATTCTTTCTGCGTCTCTTTTCCATTCAGCAGATGCCGCTGTCCCAATCTGGGTCTGAAACTCTGTCCCTTCTATACCGAGGGTTCCCAGTGTGCCGAACTCCAAATCTCCAGTTAAGAGGAGAGGTATTCTGCTTTTACTTTGTAAATATTCTGCAGAATTCCTTAGCGCATTTGTAGGCATTGAGGCAAAGCGATGCACCCCTCCGGGTTTGTATCCCAGGATCTTATCCATATTCTCTTTCCTGAGGTCCATGCACAGGGGAATAAACATCTGCCCAGCTTTCTCTTCATCCGTTAAGGAAGTCCAAGTTGTCATAACCCATTCAATATCATTTTCATTTAAATTATAGGGTGCCTTTTTCAAATCTTCACTATTCATTATTCTATTTTTATTTCTTCCTTTTTGTATTCAAGAGCAATATATACAATCAAGCTATGCCTTGACATTAACTCTATTGTTTGATCTTCCTTTCAATTCAGACAATATGTCTTCATGCATTTTTTCTGTTAATTTATAAAACAACATAGGTATAATAGATACTAACGAACCTATAGTAGGAACTATTGTCATAAGAATATGAAGGCCTTTTAAAGTACTAGCTGTCTGATCCACATTTGGAACATATTTAATAAAAGTTAGTAAATAACCGGATAGACCAGCGGCTACAGCTGAAGCTAATTTTGCACTAAATGTTTGCATTGAAAATATTATACCCTCAGATCTGGCCCCATTTTTCCAATGATTATAATCTATAGTATCTGCAATTATTGCAGTAACTAAGACATTTGTCATTCCAAAAAACATGGAATTTATAGCTATAAAAGAAATAGCAACGACTGTATTATTAAAACCTATGAAATAGAATATTATTCCTCTTAAAATGGAAAGTCCGGCTGCCAAAATATATACATTTTTCTTTCCCATTTTTTTTACCAATATTGGTACTAATAGAATACCCAACAACATTGGAATAACAGCAGCCATTTGAGTAATTGGGATAAGATTTTTACTTCCTAGATTGTAAATGATATAGTATACTTGTATAGTTAAAGTTATCATTAACAAACTCCCGCCGATAACAAAACTTATCAAAACCAGAAGTAATGGCTTGTTGTTTATCACTGCAGACAATTCCTTTGAGAGAGATGTGGTCTTTGAACTTTTAATCCTTTCTTCAGTATTTTTAAACATTATAAAACTGGCTATTAGAACAATTAATCCAATAAGCATGGCAACTCTTTGATATCCCAGAGATTCATTGCCTTTGCCAAATACATTTACTAAGGGAATAACAATTATTGGAATACCAATCATTCCGAACATTCCAAATATTTTAGAAAAAGAAATTAATGAGGTTCTTTCCTGAGTATTATTCGTCATCACAGAAATCAATGACCATTTAGGTATATCTGACATTGTATATGCCATACTCCAAGCCACATATGAAACAGCTGCGTATACTGCTTTTGCTTTTGTAGAAATATTGGGTGTTGTAAAGAGCATAACGGTAAATGCTGCCATTAATACTCCACTAAAAAGCAAATATGGTCTAAATTTTCCCCATCTTGTGTTTGTATGATCGGCTATTATTCCCATCATAGGATCGTTTACTGCATCCCATATTCTAGAAAACAGCAAGATCGATCCTGCAACCGCTGCAGAAATACCTAATACATCTGTAAAAAAAACCATCATATAAAAAGAGACCAATGCATACGTGGCATTTGTTCCAAACATACCCAACCCAAATGATAACTTTTCTTTCCTGCTAATCATTTTTTCTTCCATATATTCCTCCAGTTTAAAGTTGTTCTATTTCGCTTTCGAAGAAAGCAAAAATATATAATATTCTTTACCCCATAATTGCACCCATAATTCGAGTTAAACTTATATCAGTTGTTCTTACTTGCTCTTCAATCTTATCGTATAACTCTTTGCTTACCGAATGTTTTAACATTAGTAACATTGTCTCCTTGGAAAATCTATCATCTTCTTCAAATGGCACCACATCGGCAGTTTCTTGATACCAGTCTAACATTCGTTTTTGCAGTTTTTCTCTGATATCTTTATACTTATCATCATCTATTAAATTGTTAAGTTCTTTAGGATCATTTGTCAAATCATACAATTCATCTTTTTCATAGAGTCTTTTTACATACTTAATTTTTTTAGTCCTGCACATTGTAGCTTTTGTATGTTCAGGGCCATAACTATCCTGAACTTTCATTCTGGGATAATATAAGCTTTCTTTCTGTAATAACCATTTCAAATTATAAGTTTCTGTACAATGCCTTTCTTCTGCCAATCGTCCACCCTCAGAAAAAACAACATCCCTAATCTTATCATCTTTACCTTCTATTAGCTTTTTTAAGGATTTACCAAAATGCGTATGATTTGATTTTACTTCCGCAAAATCTAAGACCGTAGCATAAAAATCTACTAGTTCTACTAATGCATCGTTAATACCTGTTTTAGGTTTTAAATCTTTATGGGGTTTTACTATAAAAGGCACATTAACCAAAGGGTCTTCAAATGTATTTTGCGTTTTTTCTACAAGTGAATAATCGCCCGTAAAATCACCATGATCGCTCATTACAAATATAGCTGTATCGTCATATATGCCTTCTTTTTTTAAAGTATCAACTACCATTTTATAAAAATTATCCACCCTTGTGCACATGGCTAAATAAGTAGCTCTTAGCTTATCCCATCTTTCTTCTTCCCAATCGCCTAAATTAAATAGGTCATATAGCCCTTTTAATAAACTGGGCTTCTTTTCCCAATTCGAAATTTTTATTCTCTCAGGAAGTTTAGTTTTATCTATAAGTTTATAATATTTTTCAGGAACAACATACGGAGGATGAGGATTCATTAATCCTAAAAACATACATATAGGTTTGTCTTTAGGTCTGTTTTTTATAAAATCTATAAGTCGCTTAACATCTCCATAATCTGAATCTTCATATTCTTTATCCCCTGTTTTATAAACTCCATTGTAAAAAGAATAAAAATTATCTCCTCCTTTCTCCCCACGTGCAACACTCGGCTTAATATCTTGATTACCCATATTCATAATATCTTGACCACCCACTCGTTCATTACAAATCTCATCAATAAGACCGTCAATTTGTGCTGCGAGAATATCATTCCTATCATTAATCCATACGTAATAACCATTATTTTTTAATTGAGTCAATAAAATGGGTTCGGGATTGTGAAAAAGATATGAAATAGTTCTGTGTCCATGTACATGAGGGTACCAGCCAGTCATAAAACTACATCTACTAGGCGTACATACAGGACTTTGACAAAATACATTAGAAAAGGAAACACCTTCCTCTACTATTTTATCTAAATTAGGCGTATATGCTGCCTTATTTCCCATGTGCCCCAAAGTATCTCTTCTCATTTGATCTGGGTTAAAGATTAATATATTAGGTCTCATTGACACATACCTCCTCGATAATTCAATAATTTTTTATTTAACAATTTTTTATTTAACATTTTAGACCTTAACTACGTTTAGTATAATTATACAGCTGAGCTAATGTGGTAGCTATCCATTTTTTTACATTAAAAATGGTTGTTTTTTTTACTAGAAGCAAAGACGCTATGGAAAAATGAGGAGAAATTGTACCTAGCACCTGTCAGTCGTAATAATTAATTTTCACTTGGATAGCAGAATACAATATTCATCCTGGAAATTCCGGAAGGCTCCTGATATGTAATAACTTGATATGTAATAACTATTAAGGAAGTATAGAAGGAAGAGTAATTGTTGGGATAATGTTTGTTTCTGAAAGTTTTTTGTAGCATTAAAAAAAGAGATAATGATTTCCAATACTATTTAGGTATAATTGACAAGTTTACCAAAATTTAATGTAGTATTAATATTTTTCATAATCAAACTCCTTAATAATTTAGTTTTGGCTAATTTCATTGACAGCCGTTTTATCAATCATATTTTGAACATCATCTTCTTTTAGATGGTAAAATAAAATAATTATAATGACTCCAATTGCCATGCCTATAACAGGAAAAAAAGAATACATGAAATGTATACCCTTTATTGTGGAAATGTCCTGTTCGATATTCGGAATGAAATGATACATCTTTTCGAGCATAAACCCGGCAATAACAGCACCGATAGCTTGGGAAAACTTTGTGGCAAATGTCTGCACTGAAAATGCAATTCCCTCGGCTCTTTTACCGGAGACATAGCTGCCGTATTCTACAAAATCTGCCGAAAACATTCCCATCATCATCAATGGAGCAAAAGCTGTTGACGTTCTCATTGCATTTAAAACGAGAACCGCTGTTAAATTCCTGTATCCTGTAAAATAGAGAGTGACATTTGTAATAATTCCGATGAGAGTCAAATAGACATATAAATTCTTTTTTCCGAATTTCTTTATTGCCTTTGGAAGCAATGGCAAAAGAAGTATAAGAGGTATCATGCCCGTTATTCCAAGAATGGCGATCAAATTCGCATTCCCCAGTACATATTTTGCGTAGTATGTCTGTACAATCATGATGGTATTAAAAATGCCGGCTATCAGAAAAGCGGAGTAAAAGATAAGAAGATATTTGTTCGATTTAACAAATATAAAAATATCCTTAAGGGTTATTCCTTCGCCCCTGTCATGAACAATTCTCTCAACTGTAAAGAACCCTATCGGCATCATAGTCAGGAAGGCAAGAATCATAAGTACAATTGCTGCTGTAGTCCAGCTTGTTGCTGTAACGAGGGGCATGAATACTGCCGATGCAATCAGCATCGCAATCATTCCGGCAATTCTTCCATAAGTAATAAGTGTTGTTCGTTCATAAACCTTGTCCGTCATAACTGTGACAAGAGCAAATATGGGAACATCGCTGATTGTATAAACCATACCCCATATAACATAGGTAATGTAAGCATAAACAAGATTTCCCGTATCTCCAAATCTTGGATTGATAAAAAGAAAGATTGTTACCAGAGGCATCAGTGGGATAACCGCATTTACCCAAGGTTTGAATTTACCCTTCTTTGGGTTTACCTTATCCACAATGATCCCGAGAAGCGGATCATTCACTGCATCCCATGTTCTTGCAATTCCAAACATAACTCCAACCGCCGCGGCTCCTATTCCTACGACATCCGTGTAAAACATCATTAAAAACTGCAGTACAATCATGAAAATGATGTTCTGTCCCAGGAAATAGCTTCCGTAAGACAGTCTCTCAATTTTTGATGTTCTAAAAACTAGTTTTTTCATATCTCCTCCTAATTATTAAAATGCTTTGTGACTATAGGGTAGATTATTGAAGTCCATGGATCTTAGCCCTTCTTATTTAAATGAAGCTCATCTTTCTGTAGAATATCCGGATTAGGAATCCCATCTTTTAAAAGAGCTTCTGTTGTATCGATAAAGACCAGATTGGATTTATCCTGCGCATATTTTTTTATAAGTTTATTTGCTTTGTCAGTTTCTTCCCATACCTTCCATCTGGCTTTTGTAGGTGAAATGGATATGTAGTAAACAGGAATACCGGATAATTCTTTTCTTGATTTTTCATAAAATTCAATAAACAACCGGTAGACTTCTTCGCCTGTTTTTGAAGTTTTGGTCATTCCATGAATATCATTTGTACCGGGAAAGATAACAACAGCTTCGGGTTTAAAGGGGGTAATGAGCCTATCATAATAGTATGTGGAATCAGCTACTTTTGAGCCTCCGAAACCATGATTCACAACCTTGTATGGAGCAAAATCACTTTCCAGGGTTACCCATTTTCTTATACTGCTTAAACCAATAAAAACGATATCTACATCCAGATTTTCTTCTGTATACCTTGCTTCAATCTTTTGAATATCTTTTCCCCAGAATGCAGGATCAGAATTATTCATCACACGAATCATGCCCGTATACATATATCCGGCAATTGCAGCAATAGTCAAAACAACGGCAGATACAGATATAATTATTTTCTTTTTCACAGTTAATCTCCTAAGACTATTTTAAGTATAAAGAGAAATAGTATGGAGTCTATCTATTTTTTTACATTGAAAGTGGATGTTTTTTTACTTTTTACCAAGATATGCAGATAATAGTTTCATGGCCTTACCGCTGTTAAAATCACCATAAGGATTATAGCCAATTGCAATATTTTCAACAGGATGCTCACTGGCACTTGTCAATTTTCTTTCTCTCCACTTAGAGGGTGTGGTATTAAGGACCTCTCTGAAAGTAGTATTGTAAGCTTTTACACTGGGAAATCCAAAATTCAGAGCTATGTTGGAAATATTTGAATCTATAGATACCAGCGCCTTTAGAGATTTCTGGAGACGCACAAAAGCAAGATATTTACTAAAGGTAGAACCAGTTTTTTCATGAAAAAATCTGGAAAGATAGCTTGAATTAACACCCTCTTGTTCAGCAAGATCCGATGCTGTAATCTTCTCAGTATAATGACGATCAATATACCGTATAATGCTGGCTATTCTCGAAAAGTACCTGCTATTTTCCTCAATAAGCCCCTGCCTCAGACCTATAGAAGGTACGCTAACCTGAAAATTATTCACCAGTATCATGAGAATTTTGTTTACTATTGAAGCCGCTTCAAAATGATACCCCTTTTTCCCCTCCTTCATTATAAACATAAGGGAAGCCAGTTTAATTCTTAAACTCTTGTAAAACTTATAATGTTCCGGTTCCTTATCCAAGGTTGAGTTGCAGAAGAAAACTCTATCTGTGAATTCTGGGTCCAGAGGAATAGCAAACTCGGGATCAAGCTGAAAGGCTAGAATAATATTATTTTCCTCCGTTTCGTGGGTCTGGTGAATTACACTGCTATTTATGAGTATCACATCACCTGTTTCAAGAAGAATTTGTGTTCCTTCAATATAAGTAAGTACAGATCCTTTGAGAATAAATAGTAATTCAAGATCAGTGTGCCAATGAGGAGAACAGGACTTGATACTGTGAAAAAAAATCTTAAAAGGTAAATTTGAATCATGAACTATGTTTTCAAAAGAATAATTCATAATAAAAAGATAGAAAATTGCTTAAATATAATCAAGGTACTGCTAAATCCTTTCCTTCAGTCAACCAAATGTATATAAGGATGTTGTAGATTCAAAATAATATTTTTTACTTTTTTGATCTGCAGCTGTTTTCCAAAAAGCACTTGTACAAACATCTGCTGTAGATAAAGATATATCAAAATAAGCAAATATCATTATTTACAATTACTTGTCAGTTTTTTGTGAATCTTAGCTCTTTAGATGCTATGTTAGTATAGTATCTTCTTGTCTTTTGCCGGTTTCAAGCGATGGATAAGCAGTTTTAAGCTCACTCTGGATAAAAAGCAGCAGCCACTGGCTGCTGCAGTTGTACGTGCGTTCTTACTGTGGATCACTCTTATCAGCCCAGCTTTCATAGGGATGAAAGCTTTTCCGTAAAGGACAGTTGTCATCGGAAAACCCACTATGTGGTATATTTTCGTTTACTTTGTTTTTCCAGAAAGATAGATCCTGATCAAAGGATTCGGCTGCATTAAACATATCCGCCATATCAGTCACTTTACTCACATCCCAGCCAGATATATCCTGATTAAAGGCTATCTGATTCACAAAAAGCTGTCCCATATTAGTAATGGTGGATGTATTAAGCAGGGTTAGATCCTTATTGCTAGTGATCAGTATATCCAATTGTGCCCTGGTTATTGGCGCGTTGTGGACGCTTAGTATATATTCTTCAGTACTGCCGTCACCCTTTTTTCGTGTATACTTTACGGGGTTTTTAAAATCAGGATTGGTTGGTGTACTGGTGTATGAGGTTGTGCCGTAGCTTAGGTCTACAGCTAACTGATTATATTCACTTGCTCCATAGTCATAGGGTACTTCAACTGTTATGCTCTTGTCGATCATGAGAATCTGAGCGCCTGTAATAACTGCCTGGCTATTTTTATTGCTAGCCTTAATGGTAAAGGCAGGAACTTTTTGCCCATTTGGAGCATTGATGACGCTTACCGTATACACTACAGTGCTACCATCTGCTGCTTCTATTGTGTAATCTACTGGGTTTGTAAAATCCTGTGCTACTCCGGATGCAGGGCTTATGCTCTTGCCTGTGTGGGCAATGACCGGGGTTAATGCAGTAAGAGCCTGACCAAAGGGGAGAGTAATTGTAACGGTTTTTGCTGATTCTGAGAGAGTGCCGTGATAGATGCTTAGATCAGCTTGATGAGAGACGCTAAGAGCAAAGGATGTAAGCGCTTTCGAAGCACTTGAGGTACCTGGGGGTAGTTCCTGAGGTACTTGAGGAATCCGGCTGTTTAGCAGCTGAATCTGGACATGCTGTTAGTAGCATTGCGAAAATAATAACTATTATTTGTATAACATTTTTTACCTGTACTTTTTGTCGTTTCATTACCATATACCCCCTTACATTTCTGGTATTATACATGATCTGTTGTCATGCTATTAATATGTTTTTAGCACGTTATTTGCAAGTGGTTTTAATTTTTATGTGTAACTTATCGTGTGCTTTATCGTTTTCGGTGCTATACGTTAGTATATCCTTTTCTGAACCTTTGTCAATTTCAAGCGGAGGGGTAAATTAGATCGTACTTATGTTTCTTGTATTAGTTCGAAAAACTCATCCTCTGCTAACTGGATAATCTGTAACTGTTGTGCTTTTTTGTATTTTGCTCCCAGCATTTTACTTTCCCCTACTACGAGATAATCAAGGTCGTTCCGTACAGTTGCATATACCGTTGCTCCTTTTGATTCTACCAATCTGGCTGCTTTCTCGCGTGTCATCCGGTTTAGTGTTCCAGTAAAACAAAAACTTTTCCCTGCAAGCAGATTCGACTTCTGAAAACTATGAATAATGTGAATCATTTTTGTGTCTAACAGCTGCTGCATTTGTATACGCATAGCAATAAGATCCTTACTAAGAATTTGCGCACGTGTATCTCCTATTCCTGCAATCTTGGAAAACTTCGATAGTGCTTCACTCAGCTCCTTGGGAGCTTTAAGCTTGGAAAATTCCGATTGTCCTTTTTCTAGCTTCTGAGTTGCTTCAGATTGTGCTTCAAGATACTGATCGATTTCTTTTGCTGTTTTTTCAGAAGCTCTAACCAAAGTCATTAGTGCTTTTAAACCTTCAGTATTCTGAGTAATTTTTCCTATTATTATTTCTCCGATTCCTTCAATATCAAAACCTGAAAAAAATTGCGCAAATGATATGTTTTTATTTTTTTGTAATGCCTGAAGAATTTTATTTTTTAAAACAGTTCCAAATCTGGGAAGATTTTCAAAAGATTTCTTCGATAATGTATAAAGATCAGGTATATCACGTACTATGCCAGTGTCAAAGAGTTCTTTGATTCTTTGACTACCTAAATGAGGGATCTTTAACACTCTAATCCACTTTCTTATCCGATGTAAACTTCTTGTAGGACAAGAAGTGTTGGCACAATACACCGTAGTTCCTGTATTATGAATAATACTTCCGCAGGTATCACAAAACAAGGGAGGAAGTGGTACATATGACAAGGGGGGCAAGTAAAGAACCTTTTCAATACGAGGAATGATATCTCCACGCTTGCTTACTTGTATACGAGCTCCTATTGCTATATTATACTGTGATATAAAATCAGGGTTAACCAAGCTTGCTCGTTTCACTCTGGTGCCTGCCAAATGTACTGGTTTTATATGCGCAACAGGTGTGTATCGGTGTCCCGACGCATGCCAGTGTATATCGCATATTTCACTTATTGCTTCATAGGGTGGAAATTTAAATGCGACTTGCTTTTCTGGATGCGTACGCTGTGTATCCGCAATATCTATCTGTATGCCTTTGACAACAAGTCCATCGATATCAAATGGTAGTGTTGTTCGATTATGTATCATTCTTTGATGATACTGCAGTACTTTTTCTACTGTACGAAAAACTTTATACTCGACAATCAGAAATCCCATTTTCTTTAGCCATTCCAGTTTATGCAATTCATTTGAAAAAGAATTCGATGTATCCGTGTACTGCGCATCGTAGCTATACAATCGTAAATATTCGATGCCACAACCATCTTTACGCTTCATTAGACCATTTACTGTATTTCTAATACTTGCATGCCCTTTATAATATGTTTGATGAACTCTCCGTAACATAACCACTTCACCTCGCACTGCACCAGAAAACAATTGCGGTAACACAAGACGGGCTGCAAATAATTTCCTTACATTGTGTGTAAGATCATCACCTACCTTCCCATCACCTCGGGATAATCCATACTGTAAATGCCCATTCTTATACTGTAATTCAAGACTCATGCCATCCAATTTATATTCAACTATAAAAATTGGATGCCGCACATGTTGAGCCCATCGTATAAATTCATTGGTGTGTGTTACTTTATCTTGACTATGCATATGCAAAATATGTGGCCTTTTTTGATATCTATCATCATTATCTACTCCCACGTGCTGGAAAACTTCATGGGAAGGATTTAAATGCTTGAGCTCATCCCATAGTTGATCAAACTCCTTGTCACTAATTTGAGGGTGGTGATTATAATATAAATCTTGATGGAAGCGTATCTGCTTTGCTAATTCTTCTATCAGTTTCCTTTGCATATTATGTGTATGTATATTATCACACATGCATAAGAAAATCATTTCTTGTTTTATATCTCAAAGATACCGTTGACATGATTCAATAATACGTCTACTGTTACTTATATGAAAATTACCTATAATGCACCTGTATCATCAACGTTGGCTATTTTCTCTGCTCTTATCCTTTCCTTTGATACATTTTTAGGGAGTTCTCTTCTTACTACCTTTTCTTTTGCTCCTTCCCAATTTCATATAACAAGAATATCGGATTATTTGCGGATCTTCTCCTCTTTACTAGGTCATCAAAGCTGGCAGCATTTTCTCATCAATATTTCTATCATTCTTTTGCTCGGTCCATTGCTTGAAAGACGATACAGATCATGGCGCATACTCATGCTTGTATTAGTTAGTACTTTAATAAGCGCGCTTATCAGTGGGTTTGTTACTAAAGAACTTCTCATAGGTAGTAATGAAGTTGCATTTATGATGCTGATACTTGCGTCTATTACTTTGGCAAAGAAGGATGAATTACCTGTCAGTTTTATTCTTGCCACTGCTGTATATTTATTGAGTGAGTTTTTCCCGATTTTCGCAGATGTTGCACCTAAACAAACACATATCGCCCAAATCATGGCAGGTGCAGTTACTGGCCTCTTGTTTTTGCCACGAAAGTCTTAACTAGAACATGAAAATAACAGATCTGGAGAAAAGAGTTCTCAGCAGTAAGGAAAGACTGTGCGATATTGAAGCTCAATTAGCTGTCTCTCAGCTTAACCATCAATCAGCTCATTATATTGATCTTACTCGTGAATACGCACATATTCAGGAAATAGTTGCCACCTACGAAAAATTATGCGATCTTCAGAAAGAGTTACATGATATCCATGGAATTATAGATGAAGACGATCTCGAATTGCAAGAAATGGCAGAACAAGAAGCTGAATTAATTCAAACATCAATTAAAGAATGTACAAAAAAGCTTACCCTGTTACTTATTCCTCAAGATCCGAAGGATAAAAAGAATGCTATTATAGAAATTCGTGCAGGAACGGGAGGTGATGAAGCTTCTTTATTTGTTGCCGATTTGTACAGAATGTATTCGCGATACTCAGAAACACAAGGGTGGATTGTGGAAATTCTGCATAGCAGTGAGACTGAGGTAGGTGGATTTCGAGAAATATCTCTTTCTCTTTCAGGGAAAGAGGTATACAGAATTCTAAAAAATGAGAGTGGTATACATAGAGTACAACGCATACCGAGCACAGAAAGTAGTGGGAGGATTCATACTTCAGCAGTCTCAGTAGCCGTTCTCGCTGAAGCTGAGGAAACAGATGTACACATTCGTCCCGAAGATTTGAAAATAGATGTCTATCGCTCATCAGGCCCGGGTGGACAAAGTGTTAACACTACAGACTCCGCTGTACGCATTACACATGTTCCCAGTGGCATGGTGGTAACATGCCAAGATGAAAAGAGCCAGCATAAAAACAAAGCTAAAGCGTTACGTGTGCTAAAAGCTCGGCTATACGAAGCTGAAGCGCAAGCACAGAAAGATGAACGTGATAAAGTAAGGAAAAGTCAGATTGGAACAGGAGATCGGAGCGAAAGAATTAGAACTTATAATTTTCCTCAAAACAGGGTAACTGATCATCGCATTAATCTTACTCTTTACCAGCTTGATATTATTCTGGATGGAAAAATCGAGTTAATACTTGAACCCCTTATGTTAGCTCGTCAGAATGAATAACTCTACTCAGCTTTTACAACATGCGCAAAAAGTCTTACGTATGTATGAACTTCCTGCCCTTGAAGCTCGTCTCTTATTAGCTTACGTACTGCACCGATCGCCTGAATGGCTTATCGCCCATCCTGAACATGTAATATCTGTATGGCAGAAGATACGATTTATCCGATTACTGAGAAAAAGAAAGAAAGGAATAGCTAATGCTTATTTGATAGGGAAAAAAGAATTTTGGGGTAGATCTTTTAAAGTCCGCCCTCCTGTGCACATTCCACGTCCAGATACCGAAACAATGATCGCAACTATTGTAGAATCCCACTACCGTAATAATTCATTCACTGTTCATGATGTATGTACAGGAAGTGGATGTATTGCTATTACCATTGCACTTGAATGTCCTTATGCTCAAGTATCTGCTAGCGATATCAGTATGCTAGCCCTAAGAACTGCTAAGAAAAACAATAAGAGATGGGGGCATCCCCTTGTTTATCTGAAGAGAAGCAACTTTTTAAACAAGATTAAAGGAAAATTCGATGTTATTACAGCAAATCCTCCCTATCTTTCCCAAAACGAATGGGAGCAAATAAAGCATTGTGGGGAATCCCATAATGCTCTTGTTGCTCCTGAGAACGGGTATGCAGCATATAAAATTATTACTAGACAAGCTATAGCACATCTAAAAGATAAAGGCATGCTTATTTATGAAATAGGCCATACCCAAACAGCTATAATACAAAACTATATGCAACAAGCAGGCTTTAACAATATAGAGGTCATTAAGGACTTAGGGGGGAGGCCTCGTATAATAAAAGGTATATATTTTTCAGAAGAAATATGATAGCATGAGTATAATGCGGAAGGTCGCATATAGCACTCAGGGAGTTCCTGCAAAATTCTTGAGTCTTCTTACTGCATATTCGGTAGAAGAGAAAGAATTAATTCTCAACGCCTTTCATTTTTCCCGTTCTATCCATGCATTCCAGTTGCGCGATAGTGGAGAATCTTTTCATACTCATCCTTTGACTGTTGCAAAAATATTAATAAAGATGAAACTTGACGCTGCATCCATAGCTGCTGCATTGTTACATGATTCACTTGAAGATACTAATACTACAGAAGAAGAATTAGAACAATTATTCGGAAGAGAAATTGTACATCTGGTACGTGGAGTAACAAACATTACTCAAATTAAGCAAAAAAGTCGTGCGGAAATGACTGCCGAAAATGTCCGCAATGTACTACTAGCCATGTCTCATGATATTCGAGTTATTTTAATAAAACTTGCTGATAGATTACATAATACATATACCCTTTCTGCAAAAACACCTGAGAAAAGAAAAATAATTGCAAAAGAAACGTATAATATATTTGCTCCCATTGCAGAACAATTAGGAATATCTTGGTTAAGTAATGAACTAAAAGATCTTTCCCTCAAACACCTTGCGCCCAAAGAATATACTCATATTGAAAAAATATTAAAAAGCAAAAAAAGTAACACTATGCTCCATACAATACTTACCAAATCACATGACATGCTAAAAGATCTTGATATTCCTGTACGCATAGAAGTACGTTCAAAATCAATTCACTCTATTTATGAAAAAATGAGGCATCTTGACAAAAAACCAGAAAAGATCCATGACATATTTGGGTTACGCATTATTACCAATACCGAAGCTGCATGTTATCAATTATTGGGTATTATCCACAAAAAGTGGATGCCTTTGGAGAAATATTTTAAAGATTATATTGCACTGCCTAAGGCAAATAAATATCAAAGCTTACATAGCACGGTAATTGGTCCTGAGGGAAAAGTATTGGAAGTTCAAATTCGTACCAAAAAAATGCATCAAATTGCAGAGCATGGTGTGGCTGCCCATTGGCTTTATAAACAGCCTCGGGCTAATCGGCATAGCAATCTTACACTTATGAAAAGAGTAAAGCAATTATCATTATCTCCATTGCCCCCCATTGAACTTCTAGAAGAAATCCAACATGAGATTCTTAAAGAAAATATGTATATATTTACTCCTAAAGGAAATATTATACTCCTTCCTTTGGAAGCAACACCTATTGATTTTGCATATGCAATTCACACCGAAATTGGTACCCATGCACATTCAGCAATCATTGATGGTAAATTATCTTCGCTCATCCAACCACTAAGTAACACACAAGTAGTGGAAATTCGAACCAGTAATAAAGCACACCCCAAATTGTTGTGGTTACAATATGCAAAAACTGTACGTGCTAAACATAATATAAGATATTGGATTAATCATCACCAAAAACGCCACACTGACCAGGTTCCTGAGATATCGTGGTACCAATTTGCATGTGCGCATTTATGGGTGCAAAAAGATGCATTTTGTAATAAAAAAATAATTTTTGCTACTTGCTGTAACCCTGCCATAGGTGATGAAATAAAAGCCTACTGCGATACAGACTATTATCTCTTAATACATAAAAAACACTGTAAACTACATACAACGGTTTCTGCACAACAAGTAATAAACGTAGAATGGACCCAACATATCTACCGTGTACAATGGCGTTTTAGTGTTGTCACTCAGTATAATGAAAGATTATTCGCTGATATAGAACATATTGCGCATATTTGGGCATCACAGCTCACCCAAGGAAAAATTCTTTCAGATACTGGACACAGTATAGAAGCAGTGTTCACCATGAGGGTAGAACACAGCACGATCATAGAGGCTATACGTAAAAAGATAGCCCGCATTCCTACGGTACATCACGTAAAAACTCTTTCAGAAAAAACATTGTTTACCCCCACATAAATGTGATATAATAAATTATGTCATCAACACGTAATACTTTACTTGCTTCTCTATTTACTGCTTTACTTATTGTAGGATCTTATATCCGTATTCCTGTACCTCCGATTCCTTTCACATTACAAACATTGTTTCTTATCTTAGGATCCCTCATGATACGAAAGTGGATGTTTCTTTCCATTTTTGCCTATTTTTTGCTTGGACTGCTTGGGGTTCCTGTGTTTGCACAAGGAGGTGGTGGCATTGCTTATTTCCTAGGTCCAACGGGAGGATTTCTTATCGGATTTTTCCCCGCTACGATATGCATAGTCTCTTTTTCCGGTCTCCATTTTCAATATATACGCAATTTTCTGGTCTCACTGATTGCTATAGTCTTATTATATGTTTCAGGGGTTTTGTGGTTATTGTTGCTTCAACCAAAGATGAATACCTTGCTTCCTTGGTTTCTACTCCTGTTACCTCCCGGAGATATAATAAAAACTATTATTGCAGTACTTCTTTTTTATAAAATAGGTCCGCTTATATACAAAAGATGACACTTTGTCTTGAAAAACTAAGTGTTATCCAAGAAAACAAACGGATACTCAACAATATTAGCACCTGCTTTCATCAAGGTGAATGTACTGTGCTTACTGGTAGAAATGGTGCAGGTAAAACTATGCTGGCCCTACATCTGATGGGATTATTTTCTTCGTATGCAGGCAGCATTACTTTTAATGGAAATCTCATCTCTTCTCAACTAAAAGAGCTTCATCAGTCAGTCGCTATGGTCTTTCAAGAGTCCGATAAGCTAATTATAGGACAAACTGTAGAGGAAGAACTAAAGTTTACTCTAGAAAACTTAAATATGATGAATATTGAAGAACGGGTCCATACCACAGCCGCATACTTTCACTTGGATACAGTATTGGATCGCAATCCCTGCGAACTATCTGCAGGAGAACGAAGAAAACTGGCAATCGCTGCAGCTCTCATTGCTGATCCCCTTTTTATCATTTTTGATGAACCATTTCTTTCTCTTGACTATCCCGCCACTCAAGATTTTCTCACTCTGTTACTTACACTTCAAAAAGAAGGAAAAGGAATACTAATCATTACACATGAGTACCAGCGTGTATTAGCACATGCGCATCGTCTTTTGATTATGAATCAAGGATCAATCGTTTTCGATGGAAATCCCGAAGATGGCATTGAGTATTTTCCAAAGTATGGTTTGCAGCCAGCTCATTCATCATACACTACCATGTCATGGCTAACATCATGATATTTTCATTCTTATCTGGTACTACATATCTTCACAGAATGGATATACGTAAGAGATTCATGGGATTTCTCTTTATTCAAATTTGTATTTTTCAAGACCCCGTGCAATTGATACATATAATGTTGTTTTTATTTTTTATGTACTTATCTCTTCATATACCAAAACTTCTACGCCGTTTAGGACATTGCCTTATTGTCTTTTCACCTTTGTTCTTTCTCATGATCTTTTCAGCTTTTCTTACTCCATCACCACACGCATTGTATGTACGTATTTTTCAATTAGCGTTCTCCTTGCTCACCACCGAAATACTGCTTATTACTAGTTCGCCTGTAGATTTCACCACGCTAGCTCGCTGGCTAGCAGAGAAAATACCAAGACTTCACTTACTCTTTGAAACTGTTATATTTTGTTTTCTTTTTCTCTCTCAAATTTTCTCACTCTATAACTCCCTTAATATGGCGTTCCAATTACGTGGATGCAGAATAAAGTCCCATCCTCTAAGATATATGCACACATTACCTATGGTACTGATACGAGAATTATTTACCTATCTTATCAAGATAGAACAGATTCTCACCTTACGTGGGTATACATCAACATTTAAAATAAGAGAATTTAAGAAAGCAAGAGGTGACACGATTACACTTATTGCAGTAGCCTGTATAGGAGGCAGTAGTTTATGGCTATCAAAGTTGTTTTAGTCAATCCAGAAATCCCTCAAAACACAGGAAACATTGCGCGTACTTGCGCAGCAACTGGTGCAGAATTACATCTAGTAGGCACCCTTGGTTTTTCTATTAAAGATACTGCAGTAAAAAGAGCAGGACTAGATTACTGGGACAAGGTTCATATTGTACACCACCACACACTTGATACGTTCTTACACGAAATAAACCTTGATCATTGCTTTTTTACTTCACCTTCTGGAAACCATCGTTATGATAAAATAACATATCCCAACAGTATATGTTATCTTTTTTTTGGCAGTGAAAGCAAGGGGTTGCCTACTGATATTTTAAACCAATACTCCGCACAGACTGTTTTCTTACCTATGTCTTCAAATATTAGATCCCTTAATCTTGCAAACTCAGTTGCTATCTTAGTATACGAGGCGCTACGTCAACAAGGATTTCCGTTTCATCCACATAAGTTTTCTCAACAACATATACACCAAACTAAGGAGTTTGCACAGATTTGAATATTCATTCCATTACTTTGTTTGGATTTGGGAACATGGGACAGGCATTATTTGATGCCCTAGCAAAGCAAATGCCTGCTATTAACCTATGTGTTGTTGAAAAAAACAAAAAGAAGAGAGAATTGGCACGATCTCATTTCTCTTCACGAAAACATACTAGTATAGCAGCAGATGCACTTTGCAAGTCAGATATTACCAATACTCTTATTATAGTGGCAGTTAAACCACAAGACTGTCTCTCTGTATTACATCTATTACATGAAATCCCTAAACCTCTCATGTTGGTATCTCTTATGGCAGGAGTTCCTTTACACTTCCTTAAGAAATTCCTTCCACAAGCACAATTGGCCCGAATCATGCCGTCATTAGCTGCCAGTATCGGTAAAGCGGTCAGTGGATTATCCTTTGATGATCACACAGATAGTACTTTTCATGAACAAGTAAAAAATATTGCTAGATGTATGGGTTCTTTCATTGAAATACCCGAATCTCTTATGCCTGCAATAACTGCCATGTCAGGATCAGCTCTTGCTTTTGTATTTCGATTCATTGATGCACTTTCTTTGGCTGCAATACGGGAAGGAATTGATTCAACAAAAGCTCTACCCGCAGTACTTGAAGTAGTCGAGGCCGCAACTTTATTATGTAAAATGGAACAAATACATCCTGCAACATTTGCAGAAAAGGTAAGCTCGCCTGGGGGTACCACTATTGAAGGATTATCCGTATTAGACGAAGGCGGTTTTGTGGACCTTATAGGTAAGGCGATACATGCTACTGCGCATAAAGCCCGTCAGATGGAACATGTATATATGGAGAACCCTAAAGTGTAGTTATGTTAGACATAAAATTTGTTATCGATAATATTCCTCTTATCAAAAAGATAATCCAGGAAAGAAACATGCACGTGGATATCTCTTCTTTAGAACAACTGCATCGCAAGCAAAAAGAGCTTATAAAAACAACCAATAATTTACAAGAAGAAAGAAATAAAATAGCCAAGAAAATCAGCCAGATTACTGAGAAAGACGAACGTGGTTACTATGTAGAAAAAGGAAAAGATATCAGAACCAAAATAACCCAATTAGAAGAAGAACGATCAAAGATAACATCAGAAATGCAACATGTTATATATCAGATACCAAATCTGTGCCATCCAGATACTCCAATCGGCTCGGACGAATCTGCGAATAAAGAACTACGACAATGGGGTAAGATCCCTCAATTGTTATTCCCTATACAAGATCATATATCATTATTGCATAAACTGGATTTAGCCGATTTCGAGCGAGCTGCCCAAGTAGCTGCACCAAAATTCTACTACCTGAGAAATCAGGCTGTAATTTTAGAACTGGCACTTGTACGGTATGCGTTAGACACTGCACAAAAATTTGGGTTTACTCTAACAAGCACTCCTGACCTTGCCAAACCTTCTATAATAGAAGGTATTGGATTTGCTCCCCGTGGAGATGAGAGTAATATTTATACTATTGAGAACGAAGACCTTTGTCTTATCGGCACTTCAGAAATTACTTTAGGTGGATATTATCAAGATACTATATTCAATCCCCATGAGCTTCCTATTAGGATGGCAGGTGTTTCACACTGTTTTCGAAAAGAAGCAGGCGCTGCTGGAAAATACGCCAAAGGATTATACCGCGTACACCAATTCACTAAGGTCGAACTCTTTTCCTACACTACCCCAGAACAATCGGAAAAAGAGCTTCAGCAGCTTCTTTCCATAGAAGAATCTCTTTTCCAAAATCTCTCTCTTCCCTATCGAGTAGTCGAATGTGCAAGTGGAGATTTAGGGTCTCCTGCTTTCAGAAAATTTGATATAGAGGTATGGATGCCAGGACGAAATGACTGGGGAGAAGTAACCAGTGTTTCCCACTGCACCGATTATCAAGCCCGTAGGCTCAATATCCGTTACCATGCCCATAACAGCACTAAAAAGAAAAACCGATTCGTGCATACATTAAACGGAACTGCAATCGCAACCTCTCGTGTTATAATTGCAATCTTGGAAAATTTTCAGAATGAAGATTTTTCCATTGATATTCCAGAAATACTACAACCATATACTGGATTTAAAAAAATTGTCCCCACCTAAAATTATCGCAGAAGCAGGAACTGCTCATAACGGAGATCTTTCATGTGCTCGAGAACTCATTCATGCCGCAAAAGAATCTGGTGCAGATTATATAAAATTCCAATACATTATAGCAGACGAAATACTCCATCCCCATACAGGCATGCTCACTTTGTTTCAAAAAAAGATTCCACTTTATGAGAAGTTTAAACAACTAGAACGTCCTCCCGATTTTTATAAGTCGCTTAAAGAATACTGCGATAAAGTACAGATAACATTTCTCTGTTCTGCATTTGGTCTAAATAGCAGTAAAGCACTCATACATATGGGAGTCGACTCCATAAAAATTGCATCTCCTGAATTAAATCATTTTGAATTGCTTCAGTACATTGCACATGTTCATATTCCTGTTATCCTCTCAACTGGTGTCTCAACCCTTTGTGATATCGAAGAAGCTCTTGGCTTATTTGATCCTACAATTCCTCATACATTACTACATTGTGTCACTCAGTATCCAGCCGATGAAGCTTCTTACAATGTGCAATGTATACAAACACTTAGATCTATTTTTCATGTGCATACAGGAATTTCCGATCATACAGAAGATCCTATCCTTATTCCCTGTATTGCTACGGTTATGGGAGCCTATATGATAGAAAAACACTTCACATTAAAAAAGCAACTCCAAGGTTTAGATGATACCATTGCGGTCGACCCAGCTCAATTACGAAATCTCTGTGATCAAGTGCGCCTATATGCCACGTATCCGTATGAAGAAGCTTTTTCTGCTCTTTTCCAACAGTTTGGGCAATCTCGTGTAAAAAGCGCAATGGGCGATGGCAAAAAGTCCATAACAAAAGAAGAAAAGGTTATTTACACAAGAACCAGAAGAAGTCTTTTGGCTATACGTGATATGAAAAAGGGAGAATATTTAAAACATGAAGATATTCGCGTACTGCGTGCCGAACAAGGACATATACCAGGCCTTCATCCTCGTTATTTGCCAATTATCATAGGAAAAAAATTATGCCGGCCATTAAAAAATGGTACAGGTATTCAATGGGATCATGTTTTAGAAAACAAAGATCTTCTTATATAATGCTTCAACTTTTCAAAAAAGACCGCAATACAGTTTGAAGAATGCCACCATTACGATAATAATCAATTTCCACTGGACTATCAATACGGCAAAGAAGAGAGAATTCAGTTTTCTTTCCATCCTTTGATAATGCACTTACTTTTACTTGATCACGAGCTCGCAAAGTATCATCTATATGAATAGTAAACTTTTCCCCACCTGTTAAACCAAGTGATTGAAGGTTTTCCCCTTTCTGGAACTGTAATGGTAACACTCCCATACCAATTAAATTACTTCGGTGAATACGTTCTATAGATTCAACCAAAACTGCACGTACTCCTAGAAGCATCACACCCTTTGCAGCCCAATCTCTACTAGACCCCATGCCATAATCTTTTCCTGCACAGACAATAGTCGGTATGGATTCTCGCTTATACAGCATAGCTGCTGCATATATGCTAAGTTGTTCTCCTGTAGGAAAATGAATTGTCACCGATCCCTCCGCCTCAGGAATCAATAGATTTCGAAACCGGATATTGGCAAAAGTACCTCTCGTCATGATGCGATCATTGCCTCTTCTACTTCCATATGAATTAAAAAATTCTCTCGAGATTCCAAGTTTCTGCAAATACTCTCCCGCAGGACTATCAGGACTAATTGCTCCTGCAGGACTAATATGATCAGTAGTCACGCTATCCCCAGCCCATACGAGTACATGGGCATCCTTTATTGCTGTAATTTTATCGACTGAAACGCTCATCCCTTCAAAAAAAGGAGGATCTTGAATATAAGAACTATCCTTGTTCCACGTATATAAGTCGCTTTCTTCTACGTGAATGTTGTTCCATAACATATTTGATTGCTCGATCCCTGCATATCGTTTTTGAAATGATTCCCGACGAAGGGTTCGTGCTTGAAGTTCTTTTATTTCGGCTTGGCTTGGCCAAATATCCTTTAAATATACCTTATTACCCTGTGCATCACTGCCTAGAGCATCACGCGCAAAATCAAATGTTATATTTCCTGTTAATGCATATAATACCACTAAAGGAGGTGACATAAGAAAATTGGCGCGTACATTTGGATTTATTCGTCCTTCAAAATTCCTATTTCCAGACAATACGCTCACTGCAACAATATCACCCTTGTTAATAGCTTCTATAATATTCTGATCCAATGGTCCCGAATTACCTATACAAGTAGTACATCCATATCCCACTAAATAAAATCCTAGTTCTTCCAAACTACTCATAAGACCACTTTTATGTAAATAATCAGTAACTACCATAGAGCCTGGTGCAAAACTTGTTTTCACCCATGGCTTGCGGTTTAACCCTTTTTCCCGAGCTTTTTTTGCAAGCAATCCAGCTGCCAACAATACAGAAGGATTACTGGTGTTTGTACAACTAGTAATAGCTGCTATAACTACATCACCATGATGAAGCTTATACATCTGACGATCAGAATCAGGGTACCCAACTGAAATGGCAGTCTGCAAAGCTGCTCCTGTTTTTCCATATCCACCATCCTGTACCGGTTTTTGAATTATTTCTTCCCAGCTCTCTCGAGACTTGCTTAACGGTATTCTATCCTGAGGTCTTCTGGGTCCTGCTATACTGGGCTCTACCGAGTTTAAATCAAGTTCTAAACATTTCGTATAATCAGGAGTAGGAAGAGTCTCATCATAAAACATTCCTTGAAGTTTTGCATACGTCTCCACTACAGCAATTTGATCTTGATCTCTACCTGTTTGCATAAGGTAATCCAATACGTTCATATCTATCGGGAAATAGCCCATAGTGGCTCCATACTCAGGTGCCATGTTAGAAATTGTCGCACGATCCGGAATCGACATATGTTTTAATCCTGCTCCGAAAAACTCAACAAATTTTCCTACCACACCTTCATTGCGCAGCATCTGCGTAATGGTCAGCACCAGGTCTGTAGCAGTCACTCCCTCTTTCAACGAACCATGAAGTTCAAATCCAATTACCTCAGGTGCAAGCATATACAATGGATACCCCAGCATGGCTGCTTCTGCTTCTATGCCTCCCACTCCCCAACCCAATACACCTAGGCCATTTATCATGGTAGTATGAGAATCAGTACCGATAACAGTATCAAAAAACACTCTTCCTCGATCATCGATCTGCACAACCCGTGCCAGATATTCAAGGTTAACTTGATGACATATCCCACTCGCAGGTGGTATAACACGAAAGTTTTTCAACGCCTTTTGTCCCCATCGGAGGAACTCATATCGTTCTTTGTTGCGTTTAAATTCTAATTCTGAATTTCGTTCAAAGGCATCCGCACGATTAAACACATCCACCTGTATAGAGTGATCAATCACTAAATCAACAGGAATACAAGGATTAATGACCGCAGGATCTCCTGCCAAGCGTCGCATGGTAGATCGCATAGATGCAAGATCTACCACACAAGGGACACCAGTAAAATCCTGCAACAGCACTCGTGTGGGTACAAAGGAAATCTCTCCCTCCTTCCTTTTATTTTTGTTGTATGCCAGTAAACATTTTACATGCTCTTGCGTTACTTTCTTCCCGTCAATATTTCGTATTGCTGACTCGATCAATATACGTATCGAATATGGTATCGAGGAAATACGATGTCCATATTTTTCAAGATTTTTTAAACTAAAATAAGTAAATGTTTTTCCTTGGACAGAAAACTCAGCCTCTAGGATTTTGGCATTATATTCCATATGTACCATTGTATAATACACATACAGAAATATCCAGTCTCTAGAATAAATCTTAACATATAATTAACTTCTCAGAGGATATAGACAGGATAGAAATCTAATGATAGAATTACAATCTATCATTAGACAAAGGAGCAGTCTTATGAATCTCAATCCGGAAAACAATGGCACAATAAAAACTTTACACTGGTTGTATTCTATCATGGTTACCGCCCGTGAAATAGATATTTTATCAGAAAGCTATACAGCAAGAGGGGAAGCCTTTTTTCACGTATCTGGAGGAGGCCATGAAGCTTCCGCAGCACTTGCCTGTTATTTACAAGCTGAAGATTGGTTGCATTGTCATTACAGAGATAAAGCTCTTATGCTTGCTCGAGGTATGTCTGCAGAAATGTTCTTTTTAAGTCTGTTTAACAAAGATGCCTCGCATTCACGAGGAAGACAAATGATTGCACAAATGTCAGCGCCTCATCTTAATATTCTCAGCATGGGAGGACCAGTAGGTAATGCTCCCTTGCAATCCTTAGGTGTAGCAAATGTGATTAAAGAAGATAAAAAACAACCTATCGTACTTTGCAGCATGGGAGAAGGAACCACTCAAGAATCAGAAACATTAGAGTCTTTTTTGCATGCAGCACGTGAACAACTCCCCATACTGTTTCTCATTGAAGACAATACATTTGCTATATCTACCTCTACAAAAGGTAAAACTTTCTACACAATGCATGGGAAACCTATCGATACCTATGTTTCCATTCCCATCCATTACATAAATGGCCGCTTCCCTGACAAAGCTTTACAACAATTTGGACCAATAATCAAACGCATGAGGAAGACCCGTAGACCCGAAATTGTCATCTTTTCTGTAGAACGTCTCGATAATCATACAAATGCGGATGATCAAACACAATATCGAAGTAAAACAGAAATATCTCAAATCCGACAAGAATCAGGATCCTATAAAGAATTTGTATCAATCGCTTCTTGAAAATGGTGAAAAAACAGCAAGTCTCGACGCCATTAGAGAAAGAGTAAAAAAAGAATTAACTGTACTGGCTAAAGAGGTACAACGATCAAAAGAACCCACTCCTATATTCCATGCCTGCAGACCATTGCCGTACTCACTTCAAGATTCCACAAAAGAATATCGAGGAACAGGTAATAAAGAATTAACAATGATCGGAGCTATTCGTAACGTACTGGATACACAACTTGCAACTAATAAAAAGGTAAAGCTTTTTGGGGAAGATATTGAAGATCCCAAAGGTGATGTCTTTGGCTTGACAAAAGGACTCTCATCTAAATATCCAGGCAGAGTGGTTAACAGCCCATTAAGCGAATCACTTATTGTAGGAGTACTAGCTGGAGAAGCACTTGCTGGAAGACATCCAGTTGGTTTTTTCCAATTTGCTGATTTTCTTCCTATTGGATTTAATCAAATTTATGCAGAATTAGGAAGTATGTACTGGAGAACAGATGGAAATTGGCAAGTTCCTATGATTCTTCTTGTATCCTGTGGCGCATATAAGCCTGGGTTAGGTCCGTTTCATGCAGCAAGCATGGAAGCTACCGTAGCTCATATACCTGGCATTGATGTATTGTTGCCTTCCACAGCGGCTGATGCAGCTGGTTTGCTTAATATGGCATTCGAATCAAAACGTCCTACAATATTCTTTTATCCAAAAAACTTGCTGAACAATAAAAGCTATGCAACAAGTATAGATGTACATAAACAATTTATTCCAATAGGCATAGCCCGTACTGTGAGAAAAGGAAATGATATCACTTTCGTTGCATATGGAAACACGGTAGAACTCTGTCTCAAAACAGCTCGCGAACTTGAGCAAGAATCTGTTACCGCTGAAGTAATTGATTTGAGAAGCATTATGCCTTGGGATAAGAAAGCTATACTCAAATCAGCCAAAAAAACAGAACGTGTACTAATTGTCTATGAAGATAATATAAGTGTTGGTTTTGGTGCTGAAATAGCTGCGTATATTGCAGAACATGCCGAATCAATCCTTATTCGCCGAGTTGCCCGCCCTGACACCTTTGTTCCTTGCAATTTTGCCAACCAATTAGAAGTACTCCCGTCCTACAAATCAATACTCGAAGCTGCCATTGAGATGCTAGGGGGAACAATCACATGGAAAAAAGAAATTTCAGAAGATTCTCCACTATATACATTGGAAGCTATAGGAACGAGTCCTGCAGATGAGTCAGTTACCATCATTGAATGGCATGTTGATTCTGGAGCTTCTGTGCAAGAAGGCGATCTCCTAGCCGAATTAGAAGCTGACAAGGCATCATTTGAGCTAAAAAGTCCTGTAACAGGTACATTAAAGAATCTTCTTGTAAAAGAAGGTAATACCGTACCAATAGGACAAACCATCGCAGAAATATCCCTTTTAAATGAGCACGAAAGGTACAAGCCTATTGTAAGAGAAGATCCAGGAACCCCCATAATCACACTTACCGAAAGCAGAAAAAAAGTACAAATAAAACATGCATCTAACGGCTTTCCCAGTATTATTGCAATTGAAGGAGTAAGAGGAAATCGTATAGTAGAAAATAAAGAGATAGCAAAACATCTGCCTGAATGGAATCCTGAAGATATAGAAAAGAGAACAGGCATCGTACAACGCCGGTGGATAGATGAAAAAGAAAATGCTCTTACGCTTGCAGTGACTGCATGTAAAAGACTACTGGAGAAACAAAAAATAACACTATCTGATGTGCATGCCATTATTTGCTCCACTGGCACACCTCTTTATCATACACCATCAATGGCTACGCTCATTCAATATACATTGGGCAATGAATATAATACTACATATCGAGGTATGGCGTATGATGTAAGTGCAGCTTGTACGGGGTATCTCTATGCATTGCACTCTGCTTATACTTTATTAGAGCACCATCCCGATAAAAAAGTTCTTGTGGTAACTACAGAAGTACTCTCATCTAAAGTTGATCCTACAGATTATGTTACCGCACCTTTGTTTGCCGACGCAGCCACTGCTACCTTGGTGGGTGGATCTCTATTACAAAGCCAAGCACGTATAAAAATGCACCTTCCAGTACTGTCAGCCCAGGGTGAAAATCCTGAATACCTTAAGGTACCTATTGGAACTGGTCCTTTTTTAAAGATGAAAGGAGGAAAAATATTTTCTGAATCGATCAGAAATATGGTGAAACTTCTTTTTGAAGCCTGCAAGCAAGCAGGCCTTTCCACTCAGGATCTTGACTTATTGGTCCCTCATCAAGCTAATCAACGCATTATAGACGCAATTGGTAAAAAAATAAAACTAGATGCTTCCAAAGTGTTCAGTAATTTAAAAACATATGGTAACACATCTTCCAATACTATTCCCCTCTGTCTTTCCTCCGTTTTGAAAACAATTAAGTCTGGCAAGTATATTGGGCTGGTTGCATTTGGTGGAGGCTTTACCTTTGGTGGAATGATACTACAAAGTCTTTAACAGATAATAAAAACCCTGCTGCAAAATGCAGCAGGGAAAAGGAGGTAGTTCCTGACTTATTATCAGCAACAAGATAAAGACAAAGTCTTCTACAAAAAGTTACACTTTTTTTCTTACTGAGGATTATTTATTTGCAAATACTGCGAAGCCTTTTTTCCCTGGGGAACAAAAACAAGCGCTTGAGAATTAATACTATAATGTAAACCTGTTGGGGCTGGCCCATCAAGAAATAACTTCCCCAAATACGAACCGCTTTGACTATCAAAAACTTCTATTCGAACTCCAGAAGAATCCTGACTCATACCATATAGTAATGAGTCTTTGTCAATTGGTCTACTAAAAGCAAGCCATCCCAAACCAGAATCATATTTATGATGCGACGAAAAAATAGCTTGTCTCGATGCTACCGAATAATATGTTCCTTCTTCTTGAACAGCCAACAGTATCCCTGAAAAAGCCAATTCAGTTTTTTTTCCACGTAAGATTTTATATTGCTCACTTGTAAGTATCTTCTTCCACTCTCGTTTGCTATGGTGTACAGGAAATTTCATATTTACATGAATAAAGTTACCTCTCAAAAAATCTTCTATGTCTTTATTCCCAGTACTTTTACTAAGCAAAGTAATGATACGATCCTCAACACTGTTAAATGTCTGATTATCTGCGAATAAGAATGATGGCACCAAAAATAATATTATATATATAAAATTCATATTCACCTCCTAATAATTGTAATATGAATACTAAAGTTGTCAATTATAATTATATGATCTCCAGAGAAAAAACCTAGTAAATAAAGAAATTTTTATAAGTTAGGAAGAAATATACTATACTTTTGTAGGATTATCGATTCCCTTATAAAATGTCTCTGGATCAAAGGTTTTATTCTTTTCACAAAACTCTAATTGCCCTTTCTTTGCATCTAAAGAAATACTACGATAAAAACAACTTCTATACCCCACATGACAACTAGCACCTCCCTCAACTTTTACCCGTATCCACACGCAATCCTGATCATCGTCTATTCTCATTTCCTTAATATGCTGTACAAAACCACTCACACTTCCTTTTTCCCAAATAGCATCCCTACTGCGGCTATAATAGACTGCCCGCTGTGTTTCAATAGTTCTTTGTAACGCCTCTTTGTTCATGTAAGCATGCATCAAAACCTCCCCAGTGTCATAATCAGTGGTAACAACTGGAATAAGACCCTTCTCATCAAATTTTGGTGCTAGCTCATTTCCTTCTTCAACTTGAACTATGGTTTTTCTTTTCTCAAACATAATTTACTTTACTTCAGTACTCATTTTACTGCAAGGAAATTTCTTACTATACTTAATTAAAAATAAAATGGAAAAGATTATATATGAGAAAAGAAATAATTTTAAAAAACATTTCAATCGCTGATTTAAAAAGAGCTGCTAAGAAAATGATATTTTCCTCTTCAGGATTCAGAACATTATTTGCTCCACGAGAGCAATCACATAGTAAGAAAATAACAAACGAAGATGCTTTGCTTTTATTCTTCATCGCTATTACTTTTGCCGACTATATCCACCGTAAATTTCCTGTGCATGCATCAATTGTAATAGGAAAAGATTCAAGACCAAGCAGTGCCATTATCCTCACTATATTAGAGTCCATATTGATTGCTAAAAATATAGATCTTCAGAATGTACATACGGTCCCCTCTCCGCAAATATCCGCATACACAGCCTCCCAAAAAAATATCAATGCCTATTGCTATGTCACTGCTAGTCATAATCCTGTAGGATATAACGGCATTAAACTAGGAGGTCCCGATGGGGGAATTCTTCCTTCCGACCAAATAGCAATAATCATTCGAGAGATTCATTTACATATTGATGAATATCAGGAACAATCCCTTAAAATCCCTATTATAAAATCCCCTGATTCTCAAAAATGGCACCTCTTTTCGAAAAAAGCCTATTGGGAGTTCTTGAGGAAACAAACAGACCTGTATAGGCTTCCCCCCCTCCCCTCTTTGACCATGCTCATTGACATGAATGGAAGTGCCAGAACCACTAGTATAGATAAAAAATGGATTCAAAGTATTGGCATTGGAATACATTCCATATTACATGAAAAACCAGGACGTATCGCACATCAGATTCTACCTGAGGGAGCTGCTTTAAAACAATGCACACGACAATTATACAAAGCTTATAAAAAAACCAAGAATACCCTGTTTGCATATGTATATGATAACGATGGAGATAGAGGCAATATCCTTATATACGATCCATTATTGCAAAAAGTAGTTCCTCTTTCTCCACAATTACACTTTGCTATCATAGTATTAGCCGAACTAAAGTGGCACTGGTACTTTTACTCTGATAAGAAACTTGCTATTATTGTTAACGCACCTACCTCTTATCTAATCGAACAGATTGCCAAACAATTTTCTGCTACAGTATTCCGTTGTGCAACAGGAGAAGCAAACATATTAAAAAAGGTATCTGCAGTAGAAAAGGAAGGTTACCATGTAGTTATAGCTGGAGAAGGCAGTACAGGTGGCTGTATACTTTCTGCAGGAAAAATACGAGATCCGTTGGCCGCTATTACAGCTATCATAAAATTATATGCATTAGACCATTCCACCTCAGGACATATAAGAAAACATTCGTGCAATACTTTACTTCCTAATATTATTAAGCAACTTCCACAGTACATAAGCACCAGTCCTAATGAAGAACAATCAGTCTTACACTTACACTGTCAAGATATTGTGGAACTAAAACAAAATTATGAAAAAATATTCCAGCGAGATTTTGAAACAAAGAAATCTATGCTCTCCCATCAATTTGATATTGATACATGGCAACAAGAAAATTATGAGGAAGATAAAATGATCCCTGGTCCCAGCCAAGGACACTCAATGAAACATTCCCATAGTGATCTCTCCATATTATTTTACAATAAGAAAAAACAAGCAATTGCGTTTATGTGGTTTAGAAAATCAGCAACTGAACCTGTCTACCGAATCATGGCAGAAGTATCGAATAATAAGAAATTATTTTTAAAAGTGTTAATTTCCTGGCAAAGAAATATCCTCCTGGAAGCAGATAGTCTTTTACAGAATACCGAGACAAGATACGACAGAGCGTGAAACAACTTTAGTACAAAATTATAATTTTTGTAGTTTATGACTTATCAAAAATATTATTTGATATACAAAAAATATTACTTGGATCGAGGAATTCCTTTACTTTCTTCAGTAAATCCCGAGATGCTGATGACAACAAATCCTTTACAAACATGCTTCTTATTTTCCCTACCCCATGATGATGCGAAATAGATCCTCCGCTGTCCATGATCGTTTTTCGCATATGCCGCTCAATAAGAATAAACTTATCCTCACCATTTTCCACTCCGTGTGTAGAAAATCCATGCGTAAAATAGATACATACACCAGTACGATACAGCTGTGTGATTCTTGGCGCAATGTATACTGTACCAGGAAATCCATATTTTTTATGTTGTTTTTGGGCTTCTTCTTGAACTCGTTTGCATACCTCTAACACCCGATCCCACGGTACAGTAGTTTCATACGTCTCACCAAACACATGATAGCGCCCAACAAAATCACGAATATATGCAATAAGATATGTCAAAAGGTATCCCCGTTGTCCATTCTTCGCTCCGGCTGAAATACCTCCATGCTTTTTCGCAAAACGGGACATAACTTTTTGCTGTGTAGTTAGCTCAAAATGTGTTCCCTCATATACACAAGTAACAACCACTGTTTTACGAAGATCAAAGCCCTTTCCTTTGGTTAGTAGAAACTGTTCTAGTTTTCGTTTTATATAACTCCACCTTCCCCCTCGCGGACGTAATGCTAAACCAAACCGAAATTGAAGATTATCCATTAGTCGTATACTAGATGGAAGTACATCTTGCTGTGCAACATCACGAAGAAAGTTCATACCAGTATCAAAATCACGAAACACATAAGATCCAAACTTAGTATGTTCTGGTAGGGGACGAATTCGAACTACTGCTTTGGTAATAACCCCTAGGTTCCCTTCGCTTCCCAATATAATCTGTTGTGGTTGCATCCCCATAGAGCTACGGGGAAATCCTACCATAGGTTCCATAACCCCACGAGGAGTTAACAGTCGAATCGTTTCTATAATTTCCTCAATATTTCCATATCTGTTTTTTTTCATTCCGCTGGCGTTCGTTGCTATCCACCCTCCCAATGTTGAGAATTCAATACTGTCAGGTTCGTGTCCCATAGTAAATCCCTGTTCTTGCAATTTTCGTTCAAGATCAATGCCCACAATACCACTTTGTACACATGCACGAAAATTATTCTTATCAATCCACTCAATAGCATTCAGGCGACGCATATCTAATGAAATAATCATGCGCCTTTCATCTATAGGCAGTTGTAAGGCACAGCTGACATTTGTACCTCCCCCATAAGGTACTATACAGACATCATGTTTTTTAGCCAGATTAATTAGCACCTCTATATCTTTTTCCTCCTCCGCAAAGAAGACCATATCAGTCACTCGTTGTAGTTCATAATACAGGACCTTAAAAACCTCATTCGCTGTAGTCTGACCATGACTATGTGTAAGCCGTACCCTATCATCAAAACTATATTTATGTTCGGAAAATAGTTTCTGAATTTCACTTAGAAATGGCTTGTTTATATAAGCAGGGGGAGGGGTTTTAATGCTTTCCTCCCTCGGATGCTTGGTATCCACATCTATGTGTAAGAGTTCTTGGATATAGGGCATAAAATCAGGCAATTCACATCCAGAGACTGGATAGCGATCCCCATTAATATAGAGTACCCCATTTTCTTTCAACTCAAACCGAGTATCTTTAAAACCCCAATAAAAATCATATTTCTCACCTACTTCATACAGCTTATTACCCAATCGTTGTTTAGACATATTACTCCTGTTTCCTCCCATATTTTTGATGTGCATCAGCAAATGTATCTGAACTGATTGCTGACAATAAAGATAGTTCAAGCGTAAGCGTAGCCGCTACAATAATTTCAGCTAATTTCCGTGATGAATGTTTGCCTCTCTCACAACCTAACATAACAAGATTTTTCTTTTGCATTGGCAACCGCGTCCCACCCCCTACAGTGCCAACAGTAATAGAAGGCATGGTGAGATGTACATGGAGCTCATCTTCTAAAATAAGTAACTGTGTCTGTCCAATTGCATTTTCCGATATACATGCTGCATCCTGGCCTGTGGCAATATAAATGGCTGCTAATGTATTCGAAATATTCAAGTTATTCCCCAATGAACCCATAATATGAGACAGTGGTAATGATACATTATGCAGAGTATGCACATCTTCAACTGAAACATGAAGGATTCTTTGTAGAACTTTTTTCGATATACGAGCTTCTGCTACCACATAGTGCCCCCTACCTCCCGAAAGATTCTTCAATGAAGCTTTTTTATCACTATTAAAACCTGATTCTAAAAGATATCGTTTTCCTGTTTCTTGAGCAATATACTGACAAGCTGCATACGAAGCAATGGTAACCATGTTCTGTCCCGCTGCATTTCCCGTATCGTATATCATATCCAATACAACCCACTGAGGCAGAATTACTGGATTTATACGTAATAGTTTTCCATGGTTAGTAGTAGACTCTGCTATTTCTTTGATTCGAGAAAAGTTCTTTTCTACCCAAGTAACAAAGTCACGCATTTGGCTAACATGATCTAATAGAAAAACAGGACTTCTACTTATTTCTTGACATACATGACGTACATGGACTCCTCCACAAAGCGACGTTGCCATCATTCCTCGACACATGGAAAGAACTAACGCTCCTTCCAATGTGCACAGAGGTATGGTAAATACGCCATTAGCATAATCTCCCTGCACATGCAACGGGCTTGCCACTGCCATAGGAACTTTCATGTATCCCACATGATATTCAATAATTCCTTGTAAATCTATAGGATCAACTTCTTCTTCTTGAGAAATATCAATCCCATATGTTTCTTTCACCCATTCTTGACGACGTTTTGTATCCTCTCCTGTAAACCCGCTGGCAGGTTTCCTTATTCGAGAATATAGCCTATCATGTTTCTCACTCATAGTCTATCACCTATAAATTCTCCTTCGATGTAAAAATGTTTTTTTCTATAACTACGGACTGGATATAAGAATCGTAAGGAGAATTCGGGAGGTTGTCAAGAAGCTGCACCTCATAAATAGGAGAAAGAAAGAAATATTGGGGATTCTCATTATGTAATCTATCATATGCTCCCATTCCTCTTCCTAAACGTACTCCTTTGCATGTGCATGCCCTACTCGGAACAATAACCAACGTATGCCTGGGATCATAA
Organism: Paralvinella palmiformis; assembly: GCA_025642065.1. Lineage (NCBI taxonomy): Eukaryota > Metazoa > Annelida > Polychaeta > Terebellida > Alvinellidae > Paralvinella > Paralvinella palmiformis. The sequence goes on along the minus strand of JAODUP010000319.1, from coordinate 55,701 downwards.
TTATGGAGCTTTATTTCCCTTCCTCCATCATTAGTAAAATAGACGGCAGGTGTTGCGCGTTGCTGCGCAGAAAACACAACCTTATTACAATCTCGTGCATATTGTAGAAAAAAGCTAATGTTTACCTCATCAGAATAAGGTATATACCCGAATACATACCGGATTTCTTTCCAAAGTAATACTCTTTTAATATTCTGACAGATTATATGATCATATATAAACCGTTTATATTGTATTGAAGCAATGCGCATCTGTATCATATTACGAATCTGTTGTTTTTCTTTTTTAATAGATACTACATCATAATTTATAATCATTACCTCAAATTTCCACTCTAATAGTCATAGCTTCTTTCTCGAATATATAAACAACTATAAAAATCAGTTTTTCAATTCTTACTTTATCTTTATATAATAATACTATAGTTATTTTCCATTCTCTTGACAATAAGTTCAAGTTCTAAGCAGCTTGGCGCAAACCCTATTTATCTGCTATAATAAGATTATAATCTTAAAAAGGTAACCTACTCTTGATGCCAAAAAGAAAACTTATTACAACTTTTTCCAAAACTATTGAAAGCATGCTTCAAAATTCTGTACAAACAGCAACTATTGACAAAGAGAATGCAGTACAATATGCAAATAAAACAAATCGAAAATACATTGAATCTATCATAGAAAAGCTTATCTTAGATGGAAGTTCTGTCGAAGGATTTCACTCATTAGAGCAATTATATCAATTAAACCAAAAAGGGCATTCTTGTTTGTTGCTTTTTGAGCATTACAGTACCTTTGATGTACCTGTGCTTTTTTATCTGCTGAAGAAGCAATATAATATGGGCGAACGTATTACCAATAATATTATAGCATTAGCAACGCGCACACTGAACGAATACAATGATATTGTACGCGCATTTGCCGAAGCTTACACAAGGGTGCTTATATTTACAGTTAAACTTTTAAACGAACTTGAAAAAGACCCTATTAAAAAAGATGAATGGAAACAAGCTATCGAGTACAATAAATTCGCATTAAGCAAAATGCATGAATTACGCAAAAATAATATAGTATTTATATTTGCTTCAGGCACTCGTTATCGTCCAGGAGTCCCTGAAACAAAAAAACCTATAAAACAAATAGACTCATTTATAAGACAATTCGAATACATGATAGTAGGTGGTATTGCAGGACTTGTATTGGAAGTTAATCCCAATGGAAGTATGGAACAAGAATATATAAAAAAGGATGTTATGACATTCTCACTAAGTCCTGTCCTTTCGTGTTCTGAGTTCAGACAAAAAGTATTTGATATATCTCCACATAAAGACAGAAAAACAGCTATCGCTGACGCCGTGGACAAAGAACTTCAGAAATATCATAACCTAGCACAAAAAAAACATGATAAAATAATACAGCTTTTTTCATCCATTGATTTATTTGATATAGAAAAGGAGAATATATGAGTGCTATCAGTCGTATTTATGCTCGTGAAGTGCTTGACTCACGGGGTAACCCAACCATTGAAGTTGAGGTTACATTATTTGATGAACTAACAGGAAGAGCAATTGTTCCTTCTGGTGCTTCCACAGGAATGCATGAAGCTTACGAATTAAGAGACAATGATAAAAATAGGTATCATGGTAAGGGTGTCTTAAAGGCAGTAGAACATGTTAACACGCTTATCGCAGATACACTTGTAGGCATGGACGCCTGCATGCAAGCAAATATAGACGCCACATTATGCACATTAGATGGAACAGAAAATAAGAAGAAACTTGGAGCAAATGCAATCCTTGGTGTTTCTCTTGCTTGTGCTCGTGCAGCCGCACTCTACCATGACATGCCGTTATATCGCTATCTGGGTTCTTGTACCACGCGCTTACTGCCTGTACCAATGTCAAACATTCTCAATGGTGGTGCGCATGCTAATAATTCTGTAGACTTCCAAGAATTTATGATTATGCCAGTTAAAGCATCTTCTATTAAAGAAGCTATTCGAATGAATACAGAAATATTCCACACACTCAAGAAAATTCTTGCACAAAAAGGTCACTTAACCAGTGTTGGCGATGAAGGAGGATTTGCCCCTAATCTCAGATCTAACGAAGAAGCAATGGAAGTAATATTAGAAGCGATCACACAAGCAAGTTATACGCCTGGAGATGACATTATGATAGCATTGGATCCAGCAGCCAGTGAGTTCTTTGAAAATGGACACTATATGTTTCGTAAGTCAGACAAAAGAAAACTTTCTCCATCTCAAATGGTAGCTTTTTGGGAAGATTGGATGAAAAAATATCCTATTATTTCTCTTGAAGATGGTATGGCTGAAAATGATTGGGAAGGTTGGAAACTTTTAACAGAAAAAATAGGTGCTAATACACAATTAGTAGGTGATGATATTTTTGTAACTAATACTTCGCTTCTCTCGAAAGGAATTCAACAAAATATTGCTAATGCCATTCTCATAAAAGTAAATCAAATAGGAACGCTCACAGAAACATTGGATGCAATAAATATGGCCCAACAGGCTGGATATGCCGCCATTATCAGTCACCGTAGTGGAGAAACAGAAGACACATTTATTGCTGACTTAGTAGTAGGATTATCAACAGGACAAATCAAAACTGGATCACTCTCTCGTTCTGATCGTATTGCAAAGTACAATCAACTTATTAGAATAGAAGAAGAATTAAAAACCGATGCCCAGTATGCTGGAGCAAGGATTTTTCAGTCATATGGGAAATAAAACATACCTCTAAGGGTAAACCCTTTAAAAAGAGTTCACCCTTAATTCTATGCATTTTTGTATCTTTAGCAACTATGCGACAAGTATTGTATTTAGCTTAGTATATGCGTTACTTGTATCCTCACTTTCAGCCTTAAATGGCTCTATAATACACTCAGGAATGAGAGGATCAGCTTGCTTTAACTGTAGTATATAACTATCAAGAAGTGTTTGCGCATCAGCAGGTATTCCATCTGGATCATATAGAATAACAGATGGAAGCTTATCTGCTATAAAAGAAAAAGCTTCCCGTAAAGAAGACACTGCTGTAATTTGATAGCGTAACTTCTTGTTAGATACATACTGTAACAACATATCAACCTGTCGTTGATCCGTTGTGATATACAATAAACGTAAAGAAGAAGGTGTATACACATCTTCCGTATTAGATCGTTGTTGATCCTTGTGTAATTGTTCTTCTAACTCTTCAGGAACCTGCATACCGTGCGATTCCAAGAATGCCACAAAATCGGCCGCATATACCCTGTATTGTCCGCCTGGAGTAGTAAAAGCCTTTAAATGTCCCTTACGGATCCAATTAATAGCTGTTTGGTTTACTACACCACATACATTTGCTACTTCAAGAGCAGAATAAATCCTTGTTTTTTTAATTCCTCGTGCCATATACCCTCCTACGGCAAAAATTAGTTTTTTTATTTAGAATAAGGAAAGACTCTGAAAAATACTAGGAAGACCCCCTCTTCTCTACCTCTTAGAAAACTGAAATTTTCTCCGCGCTCCCCGTCTTCCATACTTTTTTCGTTCCACCATTCGCGAGTCGCGCGTGAGCATCTTATGTTCTCTCAATATCTTCCGATACTTTTCATCCTTCTTTTCAAGAGCTCTCGCGATTCCATGTCGAATAGCGCCAGCCTGTCCCCTAATTCCACCTCCTATTATATTAATATATATATAGGTATTCTTATCAAACTTAGTTACTTTTAATGGTTCTATAATATATGCACGTTGCTCAGCAAGAGGAAAATATTCTTCGAATGCTCGATGGTTTATAACTATCTTATCCTCCCCTTCACGCAAATATACACGTGCAATGGCTGTTTTTCTTCTACCTACCGCAATTACTTGTTTCATGATTGCTTCCTTGTTTGCAATAAATTGTTCCTTTCAACGGGCTTCTGTGCAATGTGTAAATGGTTGGCATCCGCATATACGTATAAATTACGGAAAAGTGCTCTCCCTAATTTATTCTTAGGCAACATACCTTTTACGGCATGCTCCATGGGAAAAGTCGGTTTTTTGGCCAATATACCCTTATATGATTCAGATCGTATACCTCCTGGATACCCACTATGTTTCCAATATAACTTGTTGTTATACTTTCTTCCTGTAAGAAATGCCCTACGCGCATTAATAATAATCACATGATCTCCCATAACTATATGGGGTGTATATGTAACATTATACTTACCCCTCAACAATGATGCCGCTAATGACGCAACTTTTCCTAGAACATTATCCTTTGCGTCAATAATATGCCATTTTGCTTTATTTTCATGGTAAAAAACCGTTTTCACAACTTCCTCTCTATATACTATATTATATGTCTATTTTATCAAAAACTCAAGTAAAAATAACTTTTCTATTCAATTTTATTGTATTAATAGAGAGTATTTATTACTTATTCCCGTCACTTTCCTTGTTTTCCTGTTCTGTTTGCTGCTGAATCTTCTTTTCTTCCTTCCGTGCCTCAATTTTATCTTTAATCATCAGAACGCCTACCAATAAAAACAATACACCCATAAATAACAGAAAAAGGGGAACAAATCCTTTCAATGTTGCCATAAATTCAGCCATCCATCCTAAACCCCATGAAATGGGAAGTATGGTATACAACGCAACTGCAATGAATAGTATTCCTAATATTATTGTTACCACATTCGCTTCCTTATAATTTTCATCTAACCTTTTTTACAATACCCATCATAATACCCGCAGAAACAAGAAAAACAAGGTATGTATATATACATAGTATATTATTTTCTTGCAAAGATAGTCTAGTGATTACACATATTCACTGCTTTGAACCAGAGTTTTTTCTCATACTCACTAAGAACTGCGGGGATAATAGCTGGACACTTCTCATGTGGAGGAAGCAAAATTCCCATCTGAGAAAACCTTTCATAATCATCCTGGTAACGGTTACCTTGGTAATATAAATATATTGAATTTCTTTCCCACATACTTGCTAATGCAAGATGTGGTCGTTTAGAAACAGTCTTTGAGTTTAAGAGAAGATCCGTTATACGAATCAGTGCTACAGTAATTACAGACGATATTTCAATCATATCTGCCGTTTTATCCTTTCCACAAATACAATATGGATAAGGAGTCCAAGGAAAGGGAAGAATAGGAACTATATAAGATACGTTATCTGGAATATCCGTATAGGGACGCCAAAAATCCCATTGATTGTCCAATTCTTCATTCTTTTTTGAGTGTATATGAGAAGATATGTATTGGCATACATCGGCATATGTGTAGACTACAGTATGTAAATAATATGTTTCCAATAGCAAGGATATTTTTTTTTCCAACCGTGCGATAAGGTAGTGAGGTGTTACGCTCCATATTCCTTTAGAAAGCATGTTTTTCATTCCTTGGGAAACTCCTTTAGGTTTATATCCCAACAATGCACGCCCACCCTCCTGCCAAAAATCTATATACCTATATCCTGTATCATCGTATAAATGAAATTCACGTGCTCGATTCCATCGAGTACTATGTGTTGATTTATATTCTTCGCAACCCTGAAGCATATCGAGGTAAGAATTCTCCTCTTATTCCATTATTGAACTCTACCGTTACCACCAGCTCTGGCTTCCTGTTCGTGCAATGGGTAACCACACCTCTTCCATATTCTACATGGTGCACTTGCTGGCCAGGAATCCAATCACCCACGAAGTCTTGTGTTTCACCCATTCCTTCTCCATATACACTATACAGTTCATAAGGCAGTTCATTCAAAAACTGCGAAGGATGCAATACTATCATACGTGCATGTAGATACCGTTGGTGGCAGCTAGTAAGATAAAGTGTATTCTTTGCTCTTGTTACCGCAACATAAAACAATCGTCGCTCTTCCTCTTTGTCTTGGCTAAACCCAGGAAATAGTTCATCTTCCATACCTGTAACTATTACATTGTCAAATTCTAAACCTTTTGCACTATGCATAGTCAACAAGAATACAGATTCCGAATCATTTGATTTTGCACTTCCATCTAATTCCGCTGTCTCTAGAAATTCAACCAATGCGGAACGACCTTTCCCATATTCAGCTAATGCATTAATAAGTTCTTCAATATTTTCAACACGTTTGTGAAAATTATCAGCATCTTTGTCTTGATAATACGACAAGAGTCCAATTTCTTCCACTCCTTTCTGCAACACATGTGCTAATGAATCGTTTTCTATTGCATCGGTCATGGTTCGAACTGTTGTTACAAAACCATGCGCAGCATCTGTAGATATACGTTGTTCCATCGCATCAAGAATATTGATATTCTTCTCTTTAGCATATTGTAAAATATCATGAGTTGTTTTTGGCCCAATACCACGGGGAGGTTTTCTTATAATTCTTGTAAAAGCTACTTCATCATAATGATTAATAAGCAACATAAGTAGTGCAAGAACATCTTTTACTTCTTCTCGAGCCCAAAACTTCAAAGCTCCTACCACAGTGTAAGAAATACCCGCTTTTCGTAAAGCGGTTTCAAAAATTCTCGACTGCGCATTAGTCCGATAAAGAATAGCAGTGTTCCCCGCATTTTCCTGTATCACTTGCAAACAAAATTCAGCCTCATTTGCACCATCTTCTAAAAACGCAAGTACCGGCTTTTTCCCTTTATGTCGGGTGCTAGATAATTTTTTCCCATACCGTTCCTTATTATAAGCTACAACTGCACTTGCAAACTGAAGAATTGATTCAGTCGATCTATAGTTTTGTTCAAGTTGCACTATCTTTGTAGAAGGAAATAATTGAGGAAATTCCAATATGTTATTCACCTCAGCTCCCCGAAACTTATAAATTGACTGGTCATCATCTCCTACCACACAGATATGTGTTTCCTCAGTGCTCAATGCCCGTAAAAGCAAAGATTGCGAAACATTCGAGTCTTGATATTCATCAACTAGAATAACACTAAAACGCTTGTGCAATTTCTCGCGAACCTGAGCATCCGCTTGTAAAAAATTAACGGGTTTGAGGATCAGATCTCCAAAATCAACATTTCCAACACGTTCCAATGCTTTTTGATATTGTTCATAGATTGAATTAATACTTGGATCATCTGTTAACTCATCTAGACGATCACTATAATACAGGCCTTTATCCTTTGCACGTGCAATGATATAGGCCCATCGCTTTAAGTCTTTCTTACCATGTTCAGGAAATATATTCTGCATCAGTTGAATGGTATCTGTGTCGTCATAAATGGAGAATTCAGGATTTAATCCTATATTCTTCGCATAACGTCTCAGCACCCATGCCCCAAAGGAATGAAAAGTTTTTATCATTACATGATGATCTTCTCCAAGAAACTCTGCCACACGTTCTCTCATTTCCTTTGCTGCTTTATTAGTAAACGTTACTGCTAAAATCCGGTTCGGAAATAACTCACATTGCTGAACAAGATACGCTATTTTTACGCTAATCACACGCGTCTTTCCAGATCCTGCCCCCGCAAGAATTAATAAAGGAGACTGTATATGAGTAACAGCTTCCCTTTGTGCTTCATTAAGAGACTCCAATAAATGAAGAGAGGTAGAATTAGAACTCATATCTCAAACTTAAAGAGAAAAAGTCATTTTTTGCAAAGAAACCATAATGTCCTGATTCTCCTTCATAAAAAACTGTTCGTATAGACAATGATAAATTCTCAGGTAAAATTAAATCAACTAAGGCCGCCATATACCAATCGAAATTCAGCAAGCTCACACCCGCCTCCACTGCAGGAGTTAATGCACGATTAAAGTATGTATCGCTAAGACGCATAATCAAATTAGTACGATTATCATAGAACGAGGTAACAGCATAGCCACTGTAGGAAAAGTGGGTTTGGAGGTGGAAAAATTGAATTCCTTTAATTTCAACCGCCAATACCAAGTGACTCAGAGGAACTGTCCATTCTATCTTACCATTGTATCGAATGTGATTGTCAATCTGTTGGGGGTCAGTCCCCTGTGTATCATAAGTTAAATAATATGATCCAGCTCCCCAGAACACAAAAGGACCTGCCAATGCATTAAAAAAAACGCCGAAAATATGCACAGGATCATATAAGAAATACAAACTATCGTTTCTATCTTCCAAACGAGGAAAACGCAACCGCGTATACGCATAAAAGAAAGAAAAATCTATATTACTTAACGTCATTGAGAAACGAAGACCTAATTGACTATCTGTAATAGAATGCTGATAAGAATTGTTTATTGCCACACGAGAGAATCGTTGTTTTACCTTTGCAAGGTCTTTAGAGAAAGGGAATGCCCATATATTCTCTTCATCTGGAATAACATCCGGATTAAAAAGGGGTAAATAAAACAATTCAAGCATGCTTCGTGTACCAAGATAAACAGATGCATTAATTAAAAGCTGTGCTTTTCTCTTCTCAAGATAAGTGCGCGTTACAGCACTAGACCAGTCGTAAGGAAGAAAAACATCCACAACATTTAAATCATCACCAGTCAGCCAGATAGGTTTGTAATATCCAAAAATAATAACTGCATTGGCAAATGAAACTTGCACATATGCTTCATCAAAAAGATTATAAAGAATACCTTTTGGATCCTTATTGGTAAGATATTCAGTGGTGGCATAAAAGGAAAAGCTTGCATAAGTAATGCTACCTTGATAATTAACTGTTAATTTTAAATCTGCATGCGAGTTTGTTATATTTTGAGGAAATGGTTTTATAAGATACTGATACTGTAATACTGTGCGCAAGAAACCCTCAATAGTTATGGGTTGTGTATGAAACTGACTTGCCTCAGTATTCTCTTGTGCTCCTTCTTGATCACCTGTCCAATCACTTAATTCCTGTGAAAATAAGTGCAAACTTAAAAAAAACAATATCAGAAAGAATAATATTCGCTTCATTTGCGTAGCTTCAAGTACCCCAGTGTGAAATATTTATCTGGTATCTTAATGTTAAATTCTATCTTAGGAATGGATATCTTTGTTTGATGTTTTTTCTGCTTACTTGTCATTACACTTTTGGTTGGATAAGTATTAGATTGAGACCGATTTAACTCTTTGGTTTCATACACTTTCTTTAACTTTCCTTTATCATAAAATTCAATTCTTATAGGGAAAAAGAATTTTTTATCAATCCATAATACATTCTTATCAAATGTCCTCTCTGACGGCGGAACACCCTCCAGCACCCATGTATCACTATCTTCAATATGTTCTTCCCGCAATATTTTATATTTATATTGTTCATTGCTCTCTCGATCAAAATCAGAAAAAGCATAATCAGTTCCCATAAAAGAATCATTTTTCTTCTCTGCCACAATACGCCTTATAGAACGAGTCGCAGGAAGATAGATCCACTGATCGGTTTTTCCATTTTTTCTTTCAATAGAAAGAAATCTTATATTTCGAACTGAAGCCGGTTTGTGAAATACAAGTAAGACTTTTGCCCTATCGTCTGACCCCTTCGCCAAATATAACTCTACAGTATAGCTATATGTTATCGAACGATCAAGCACTGAAACAACTACCAACGCATGTACACTCTCAGGACGATATTGCGATCTTACTTTGTCCATAATTTCTAGTACATTTTGTCCATACACTAAACTGGTAATAAATAAGACATATCCCATCATAACGATACGTACCAATAATTTCATTTCTTCTTCTCCTTTATGCGAAAAATGTTTTTATGGGAAACCATACCCAATAATACAGGCAATAAGGTAACACTAGCTCCTCCCGCCACCAATGTGTTCAAAGCAACAAGCAGACCAAGATTCCGCAAAGGTAGAAACTGTGAAAAAACCAACACCAAGAAACCGCCTGCAACAGAGAAAGCATTAAAAAATATCGCTCCTCCCGTACGCTGAAAGACAGTTAATTCAATTATTCTTTGTGTCTTATGTAAAGCACAGGTTCTCCGATACGTTGCTAAATAGTGAATAGCATAATCAATACCTATGCCAATCGCACACGAAGCAACCATGGCAGTGCTGATATCTAATGGAATTCCCATCCATCCAATAATCGAAAAATTATTCAAGAGAGCTAGTAATACAGGTATCGAACCCAAAAGACCTACAAGCAGCGAACGGAAAAATATCCATAAGATAATAACAACTGCAGAAAGCGACACCACGATGCTAATAATCTGCGATCCCAGAATAATTTCTGTTATCCGCTGCTCAACAAAGGCTGTACCACTTACTTCCACTTTATAACTTGCGGGAAACTTATTTGCAGCAAACTTCTCTATGTCATCCTTTATGGCCTTCATAATATGTGAATTCGTGTAAGCCATTTGGACTATCATACGGGCAGATCGAGGGGAAAAATCATTATCTATCCAGGCACTCATGTTTCCTGCAAATAAAAACAGGTATTGAGCAATAAGATCCTGAAGCTTGCTTACATCCTTTACCTTATATTTTTGAGGATCTTGAGGAATCTCATAGTATTGTTGCGTGCTTTGTACGCCTGTAGTACGTAACAATTCCTGAACAATTTCTGCCACATCATTAGTGCCCATGTCGCGCAACATAGCAAGAAACTCTCTTGTTATGTTCTCATTCCGTTGCAAGTTTAGCTTACTCTTTATTGTAGCTTGGCCAGAAGGCTCTATTATACGTGATTCTTTTACACGTGGTTTATCCTCTTCAAAAAAACTAGCCAAGTCATCCTCTTCTGCTCCGCTTCTTTGATCTCCTTCTATCTCTGCCGTCTCATACGATGAAAATGTAGAAGTTTGAACTACTTGATTAATACGCTTGATGATATCGGTAAAAGAATGAACTGCCGAAATATTTTTATACTGAGAACGTAAATGCTTCTTTAATTCATCCATCGCAATCAGTATTTCTATATTAATCAGATCGCCTGGTTTTTCTCCAACAACATTGATGTTAAAATTCTTTATTCCTTGAAACTCTTTTGAAAAGAATACATCTGATTGAGCAACATCGGAATCAGAAGGAAAATAATCTATCACATTATTATCTACTACTACTTTTCTCATACCCAATATTGCAAAGAAAATAAAAATCACCGTAACTGTGAGAATGAGAAACCGTTCTTGCAACAACAGCCGATATAAATTTGTAAAGAAAGAAGAAAACCACTGCTGTTGTCCGGTCAAACGAATACGATTTGATATCAAGGATTTATTGTATGTCCGTTCTTTCCTACGATCTATTAATAATTGAATCCCAGGCACGAGCAAGAACAACACAAGCACAGAAAAAAGCACCCCTATTGCAACAAAAGCGCCAAAGTCTCTTACTGGACGAAGTATGGTAATACCAAGAGAAGAAAACCCAATAAATGTAGTCAGTGCAGCTAACATGACAGGGAATCCAACCGTACGAACAGTCTCAAAGATTGTATCTTGATAAGATAATCGTTCTTGTTTCTTTTGATAATATATATAAACATAATGAATGCCATACGCACTTCCCACTGCGACAAGTACAACAGGGATAACCGAACCCAATAGTGTAAGAGGCCGAGAAAAAACAGACATGAGCCCCAATGTCCATATTATAGCAATAGCCACGGTGAGTAGAGGAAAAACAATTCCTGCGGCAGTTCGGAAGAACAATGCAAGAATGACAACCATGACAATAACAACCAAAGGGAGCAATAAAAAGGCATCATGCATCATATTTCTCCCGATAATGATGTTTATAATTGGCTCTCCTGTTACATACACTGTCGTATCATTAGTATTTTGCAATGGTCCAATAAGTGTAAGAATATTATCATACAACAGCTCACGTTCGCTCGCACTAAGTGATTCTTTGACTGTTACAAAAATCTGCGCTGACTTTTGCGAGGCCGAAATGAAAATACCATTAGTAAAATCCCACTCGCGAAGCAACTGTAGCCGCTTTTTTATTTCGTCTGATGCCTGAGGAATGTCGTCAAACACTGCACGTACATTTAATTGTCCCTTGTCTACCGAGAAAACCACCATGTTGGTAAGTGAAAGCACTTCTTCTACAGATGGAATCTGTTCCAACTCTCGGGTTAGTTTTGCAATTTGACTCAGCATTTCTGCCTCAGTAATGGTAGTATACTTTCGGCCAATGCCTATTAAAATAACTCCTCTATTTCCATAGGTCTTGTTCAATACTTCATATTGTTGATACGCTTTTTCATGTTGGGGAATAAATGATTTCACATCATTATCAATAACAATAAAAAGTATATACACAGAAAAGAATATGGAGAGCAATAAAACAAAAACAACCAAGAGTAATGGGTGCTGATATAGTCTTCTTAAAAAATGATATATAGCCTTTCTCCTTCTTCACTCTCTATTTGAGCGAAAACCATCTTATGGATGCATCTTTACGATCCACCGCAATTAGTCCCGCTACTATAGTAACATCTTCTTCAATGTCTAGCAATTTCTTATTAGTAGTAATTCTTATTGCTGAGATGTTTGTCGCCCAGATATATATTGGTTCTGTAATTTCCCAATCATATGTATTGTTATTTCGAGCTAATGTCTCGAGAATTTCACTCTTATATTTCACACGAATATAACAAGGATTTGTAAACACGAGTTTTATTTTTATGGGAGAAAATGTTTCAAGGTATGGATGTTCAGCTACTCTAGAAAGATTCTCTACAAGTATTGGCTTCTCCAAAGCCTTACTCACACGCATGACAGTCTGATCTTTTATAATGTCTCGCACCGAAATCAATAAGTCATCTTTTTTATCTTTATTTACATCAACAGATGCATTATTTCCTTTTTTAATACTCAACTCCTGATTATCCACTATGATATGTACTGTATCCTTTTCAAGTGATTTAATAATCAATCGGTACTTTTCTTTTTGTATTGCAACATACAGCTGTTCGCCTTTTTTAAAAACCCGCTCTACAAATTCCATATTAGAAAGAATAGTAGACACCTCAGTCATATTTGCAGAATTCATTCTCTTTGTACTTTGTTTCTTCGTGCGTAGCGGTTTTTTTGTACTTTGCATACCTTTTTTCCCCGGTTTAGTACCAGTAGATACATGTACTTCTGCTACTCTCGCTGTAGGTCCAGATGTGTCCTCGCTATGAAACAGCGGAATATATCTAAAAACCCCCACCCCCAGTAATACTAACAATAAACCTACACCAATCCACACATACCAACGTTTAGAAGGACGATGAAGTAATTCTTCAATAGGTGCAGGTTGATTCTGCATTACTGTACGTCGATAATGTGTAATGATTTTCCCCTCGTTAACATTTAAATACGCAGCATAGATGCGAAGAAAACCTATAGTGTAAGCCTCGCTGGGAAAAGATGAGAAATCTTCCGCTTCTAAAGCTTCAAGATGATGTTTCGATATCAACGTTTCTTGAGCTGCTGTTTGAATAGTAATTCCTTTTTCTAAGCGCCGTGTACGCAGTATTTCGCCTAGTGACTGCATACTTAGTTTTTCTCCTGATACAAGAAAGCATCAAAAACATTTGCGCTTCCTGGTGGTTCATAGTCAAACAGTGTCAGTGGAATATTCTGATTTGTTTTCATATTGTAGAGATCCATTGTTAGTTTTTGATAAGTCGCTGTAATACCAACTATCCTTCGTATATACTTCGTATCGGGATTTACAAAAATCTGTAATTCTCTGAATCCTTCACTCTGCGATTTCCAGACTAAGCGAAATGCAATAACAAGTTCTTGGGAATCACCATTATTAAAGGGACCGGGATTTGGCCCAGAAAGATAAGCAATACTATATTTTTGCTTAAGTAGTTTCAATCCTTCTGCTCCTATACCTTGGGTAAGAATTTTTCCTTTAAGTTCATCCGATAATACCACATTATACCGGGGAATATATACAAGTAGTTTTTTCCCATCATATGCAATAACCTGATTTTTAGGCATGGAGAAATTAATGCGCACCTTGTCGGGAGCATAAAAAAAGAGTTCTCCTTTCATAGTAATTTCATCCTGAGTAATAATTACCTTGGCTGTATAGTCGTGAAATTGCTCATACCGCTTGGAAATCTCAGAAAATCTCTCCACTGCGGTAAGAATAGCCTGTGCACAAACCATATGGGCGCTTATAAAGAATGCCATACATGCTAGTATCATTATTCGAATAATGCTCATAAACTGATACTATGGACTCTCTTCCATTTTGTCAAACAAAGCTTCATGGCAAGCCTCTGGAAACTTCTTCTCCTACCCTTGTTCCTACCACTCGTAATGAATTGACTACAGTACTAGAAGAGTTTTTACCACTACTTCGTTGCCTTCTATTTACAGTAAACAGTACAGTTTCTGTCTTAATATCCAATACCTGTACATTTGATCGAACATCTATCGCATAACCCTTTTCCATTTCTTCAAATTTCACAATTGTGGTAGTCCCAAACAGTAAACGATCTACTGATTCTCCATACTTTTTTCTCACTAGATCAATAACTTCCCCTTTGCTCAGCAAAGTAGGAATATTCACATGGATAACTGAAAATCCTTCCTGTTGTAATTTTGTAACTATACCTTTTGAAGAATTAGATTCCTCAATGATGCTCCCAGCAACATCCACATCTGTAACCGCAACGGCAATCGGATTATTTTTTGCATCAGAATCTATAGCAATGGAGGCTATTACGATTTTTTGGTGTAAAAATCTTTCTACGGGATATCTGACTTCTTTCACTACAGGTATACTACTAAGTCTTTCCCCCATCAATGTTTCAAAAGAGAACGAAAGCTGTATTACTTGCGTTCCAGTCGATACAGGTGTAATAGGCAACACAGAAATAACACCATGTTGATCGCTTATTTTATTAGAAATATGTTTTATGTACTGTCCGTTAGGCAATTGATAGCGTTGGACTACCATAATGGGGACAGAAGACATATTTTTTCCGCGAAAGCGTACGAAAAACCGAGCATTATTTCGAAAATCTTGTTTCACTTTACCTTCTCTTGGAATATATAATTTCCCTATACTAATATTCTCAAGAATTGATAACGCTTCTGATATATTCCTCGCTGCAATTAATTTGTAATTGTCTACTTTCTTTACGTATGCCATTGAGGCCGCTAAAACATGAAAACGTGCTGATTCAACATATCGCTGTGAACGATAAAGAATCCAAGAATACTCCTCCAGGAACCGCGGTGCTTCATTGCCTTGCTTTTTACCAAACTTTAGTTCCGTATCATCAAAGAAAATACTACGCTCAGATACGCAAGAGAAGGAAATAACCGCTAACAGCATAACCATTGCAAGCAGTGTATGTATACGTATACTCCGCATATTACATAGTAGCAATTATTGTTCTTTTTTGATAGCTTCTTAGTTATAGAAATTTTAATAAAAATATTATGAGAAATGTCCGAATCATCTTGCACTCAGCACATTTTAAATCGAATGTTGATTTTATTAAAACCTATTACCCCCATACACCCCATCTTTGCATGGCCATAAAATCAAATGCATATGGACACGGCATAACAGAAATTGTACATCTTGCTTTAGAAAATAACATCTCTTCATTTTGTGTGGCTAATACTGAAGAAGCAGTACAATTACGCGAGTGTGGTATTATAGGAAATATCTACCTTTTTAGTATTCCAGATCAGAAAGATATTTCCACGTTGGTAGAACATAGTATTGTATTAATGATCTCTGATAAAAACTACCTTCACCAAATTTATTCTCACGCAGAACAACAACAAAAAATACATCCCGTGCATATCCAAGTGGATACTGGTATGGGGAGATTAGGATGTCAACCTCAAAAGGTGTTATCGTTACACTCCTATATTCAAAAAAACCCTTACCTAAGATACAGTGGGATTGCTACACATTTAAGCTCTGCCGATATGGACCCTGAATTTACTCAAACCCAGTTGCAAGCATTTCACCACATACTCTCTCTCCTTAAGCAAAACCAGGCCAACCTCCAGTGTGTGCATGCAGCAAATAGCGCCGCTTTTTTCCGTTTCCCTCAATCTGTATTTGATATGGTAAGGATAGGTATCGCTATATATGGATATCCCCCCTATTCCGATGATATATTCTCAATACTCAAACCAGTAATGGAATTGCAGTCATATATCGTATATATCAAAAGAGTCCCTGCTCACACACCTATCTCATATCAGCATACGTACCAGACAACACAGATCAGCAATATTGCTACTATTGCAATAGGATATGGACATGGGTTAAGTCGTTCGCTTTCAAATAGAGGAACTGTACTCATTCAAGGAAAACAATATCCTATTATAGGTAATATCTGTATGGATCATCTGATGGTTAATCTAGGAAGAGATTTCTTTAAACCGTTTACTCCTGTAAGCATTTTTGGACCTGACAAGCAAGGAATAAGTGCGCAAGATATTGCAAAAAAGATCGGAACAATTCCCTATGAAGTTCTGTGTGCCCCTTCTCCGCTTATTGCTCGCAAAATAATTTAAACTATATTCTCAACAAGTTTCATATCTTTGTCCACAAGGAAACAAAATGTGCTAGAGTTTGTACTGCTTTAACCATACTTGATACCGCAAGCCATTCACTAGGTCCATGAAAATCAACCCCCCCTGTAAAAAGATTGACTGCGGGAATTCCCAATTCTGCAAGTAGAGCACCATCTGTACCACCACGAATGCTCCGCACATGCGCTTGCATCCCTGCCTTTTGCACTGCCACTAATAATGTAGGCAATAAAGAGGGGTGGTTTTCAATTGTTTTTCTCATATTTAAATATTGTTTCTTACTCCGCACTCGCACTGTACCTGGAGCATAAACTGCAGCAACAGCTTTTGCTATTTCTTTAAGTACAGCAATTCGGCGATGTACGATATCTATATCATAGTCACGCACCAACATGTGCAATTGTGCTGTTTCCATTCCTCCTTGTATATGTGTTGAACAATAAAACCCGTCTCTTCCTTCTGTTGCCTCTGGACTTTCTTTTTGAGGTAATTGATCAAGAAATGCAGATGCCATGGAAATAGCATTTACCATTCGGTTCTTCGCGGTTCCTGGATGTACTGCTACACCTTTAAAAAATACTGTCACAAAAAATGCATTAAAACATTCAGTCTCAATCAGTCCCTCTCCATATCCATCAACAGTAATACCACATTGTGCATGCATTAACGAGAGTGGAATGCTTTGGATACCTCGGCCTATTTCTTCATCAAAATTAAATACTACTTCGATTTCGCCATGCTCAAGCATAGGATTTTCTTGAAGATACTGAAGAAATGTCATTATTTCTGCTACCCCTGCCTTGTCGTCAGCCCCCAATAAAGTAGTTCCATCAGCAGTAATAATCGTATCTCCAATATGCTCTTTTAGTAATGGTTGCACATCAGGATCAAGAATAACATTGTTTTTTAATCGTATTACTTTTCCATCATATGATGACCACACTTGGGGTTGTACATTATATCCACTACAGTCAGGTGAAGTATCAAGATGCGCAAACAATGCAATTGGGAGAATCTTTTTCTTTTTTATATTGGAAGGAACTCGAAATAAAATACTCCCATGTGGTGTCTTTACAATTTCTCCTGATATATTACTCAGTTCAAGAACAATAGCATCCGCTAAAAGTTTTTGCCCCTTAGTAGTAGGTATAGTATGATTTGTGATATTTGAGGTTGTATGAAATCTCGCATATCGTACAAAATGATCCCTCACACGATCAGTTATTTTGTTTTCATGCATATGTTATGCTACATTGAGTGAAACATATCAGTCAATCTATAATGTAAAATATGATGTATAAAGATTGCTACCAACTACCACCCCACCAACAGAAATTATTGCAATTATGTTTTGGGAACCTTTCCGATAGAATATCAGAATATACTATTAGTAACTATATATTATACCACCAACATTATCAGTTTTCTTTACAACAAGCATCATCACACACTCCTTTAATAATCTACGGCCAGGAAAATGGAAAAACATTTGCAATGCTCCCTGAGATTATTCCTGATACAACAATACTGGATAAGTTATTCAAAACAATCGATTATATTAAGGCCATTCCAGAACGATTAATAACCACACATCAAAATTTTTTTCTCCAGCATGGTTACCGCATTATTGCTGATAGAGACCATTTTGATTATCTATATAGTAGAGAAGATCTTGCATTCCTAAAAGGGAGAAAATATCATAAAAAAAGAAATCTTGTTCATCAGTTTGAAAAGAAATACCACTATCAAATAAATCAATTGAGTAATGTCAATATTGCAGCAGCTTGGTACATACTCCACCAATGGCAAGAAAGACATAACAATGATACAGACTTTCAGACTGCTCAATGCGCCCTTTTGAATAAAAATGCATTAAATTTAAGCGGAATACTTATATTCGTCAATAACAAACCTGCAGCTTACTCATTAGGAGAGATCATGCCCACCACTGATACCTATCTCGTACATTCAGAAAAAGCACTTGTGGAATATCAGGGTATATATCAATTCCTTAATATGATGAGCGCACGCATGCTTGCTCCTTCCTGTATATATATAAACAGAGAACAGGATCTCGGAATTGCAGGACTCCGTCAAGCAAAAATGTCGTATCGTCCTTTATCTTTCATAAAAAAATATCGTCTTACTTATGACTGAAAGCACCTCGGATTACAAGAGTTTTCTGCATCTTAATAAAATACCCGTCAACTATACCAAGGTATTCAGCAAAGAAGAACTGTACAGACATTATACAATATTTAAAAAAATATGTCCCTCACATCCATTTGAAATAACACTACATATGTCAAAAAAACGATGGGAGATGTTGTATATAGGGTATGATATTGTAGGCCTTTTTTCTTTCATGACAGGCCTCTTGGCTATGCAAGAATATATTATCCTTCATGGTCACACATTTAGTTTTAAGATTCATCACCAGGAGTTCTCCACAGGATCTTATATTGCGCTCTTAAGCTTTAGTGGAACTAAAGTACACCCTTTCCCTGCTGACGCAGAAGCTCAATTCTTATCGCTTATACATTATACATTCACAAAGAAATACGGAAGATTACGTACCAGAGAAGAAATAAGAGAGCAAATTATGAACCAATTAGCCTTGCATATCGGTAAAAAAACCACAAAGCGCAAACCTATTCTAGAAAAAATTCATATCAACATACAGCAAACCAACGACCCTTATACAACTATACAAGTACAATCGACTGATAGTGAATTTTTCCTCTATTGTTTTTCTCATGCATTATATTTACTCCAATGTGCGATCCATCGTGTATCCATTCAAACAGAGAAACAAAAAATCAATGATATATTCTGGATAACTGATAGGCAAGGGAGAAAAATAGTCAAAGCAACATTGTTAAAACAGATTCATTTTGCCGCAATTCTCATGAAACAACTCACTACCTTCATTCAAGCAGCCCCCGACCCCATGCATGCACTACAACGATTTAGTCATATCATAGCAGATTTTGCACAGAATAACTCTCTCCATATCTTATGGGATTTTAAGAACAAAAAGGATCTTGTATTTCTTTTAGGAACTAGTGATTTTTTATGGGAAAACTTTATTCGCATGAATTACGAACATCTTCAAATCCTATTTCATAAAGAAAAAAAACTGCTCAGTAGCAATCCCCATGAGTTAAGTAAAAGATTACATAACCAATTATCTACTGTTGCAAATTATAAAGAAAAGAAAAAAATCATTAATCAATTTAAAAATCATGAAACCTATTTAATTGATATCGATCATATTTTACAAAAAGAATTCGACTTCTTCTTTCTTAGCAAACGGCTCACTTTCCTGGCAGAATTAATTATTCAAACCATGGCACAGCTAACATGGAAAGAAATCACTCAAAAGCATGGAACCCCTCTTACTACAGGGGGACTCACCGTACGTTGGACAATATTTGGATTGGGAAAGATGGGAGGAGCAGATCTTGGGTATGCTTCGGATATCGAATTACTCTTAGTTTATAGTGACTTGGGATATACTAATGGGAGCAATTCAGTATCAAATAAGTATTTTTTCGAACAATTTTTTCAGTTGCTTACCACTTCTATCACTGCGAAACAAAAGGGTGTATTTCAAATAGACTTGCGATTACGACCATATGGTGAATACGGACCTATTGCTGTGAGATTAGAAAACTTCATTCGTTACTATGGCAGGGAAGGCAATGCACATAGCATAGAAAAACTTGCATTAACACGCTTGAGGCCAATAGCAGGAAATCGAACCTTCGGAAAGCGTGTACTGAGTATACGAGATCACCTTATCTACCACGAAAACAACATATCTCTGCATGAAATACGTAATTTACGATTGATACAGATTAAGCAAAATCAGGCTATCACAAGAAAGAATGCAAAATTTAGTCCTGGTGGATTAGTGGATATTGAATATAATGTACAAATACTACAGATCATCTACGGAAGAGAAAGAAAGGAATTACGTACTCCCCGTGTACACCTTGCATTAAAAAGAATGGAAAACATAAACACGATAGATCGTCGAGAAATAAAAACGCTTTTTAACACATATCGTTTCCTACGCTCATTAATTAACGCACTTCGCGTACATCGTGGCAACCCTCAAGATCTTTTTTTACCGAGAAAAGATACAGAAGAATTTAATTATCTCGCAAGACAACTTCGTTATAAAAACCGTAAAGCACTATCAGCAGCCGATAAATTATACATAACATTTGAAACAGCTACCGCAACTGTACGAACATTTATTGAACGACATTTAAAAATGCCAACTATTCCTGGAAAAATTGGCGGGACTGTAGTCGACCTTTTGCTAAACAATACTCCTTCCGAATACCAAGTATCTATTATCTTAAAAAATTTCACCTCTCCTCAAAAGGCATATGGGCATTTGCGTACACTAGCAGGATCAGGAATGCAGCGGAAACAATTTATTCCCCTGATTATTCTTGCATGGGACACAATAGACAAGACAATAGATAAGGATTTAGCATTAAAAAATTGGACATCATTTGTAAAAAACGTTAAGGATATATCGTCTTTCTATTCCCATCTTCTTTCTCACCCTCATACACTTGATATTTTTCTTACTATCCTCTCTGGAAGTCCTTTTCTTTCCTATGTTCTTTGTCAGAACCCAGAATTTCTCGATTGGCTAAGCCGCCCCGATCGTCTCACACAGGAGAGAAAACAAAAAGATATTGAGAAAGAACTTATAAAAATATTAAGCAACTCCCATATAAAAGATCTTTCAGCTACAATAGGAAAAATACGCAAAAGAGAGTTGCTAAGAATTTCTATTCGCGATATCTGTCTAAAAAAAGATTTGGCTATGATTACGCGAGAAATAAGCAGCGTGGCAAGGGCAGTAATTTCTAGTACATTAAAAAATATTATTTGCTCCATGAACATTTCTTGGCAAGATTATGCACATAGATTGTGTATTCTTGCATTTGGAAAATTAGGTGGTAATGAACTTAACTACAGCTCCGACATTGATCTTCTGGGCGCATATAGACCCCATACCACAAACCGAGATGAATTAGAGGAAGAATCATTCTCTCTTATATTCCAGACACTCATTCAAACCCTTACACGTTTCACTCACCAAGGACGCGCTTACAGAGTGGATATCCGATTACGCCCCTACGGACACTCGGGAAAAATTATTAACACCACGCACAAACTGCTAGCCTATTATCAAGAAAGTGCTGACGTATGGGAATTGCAAGCAGCATTAAAACTTTCTCCGGTTGCAGGAAATACACAGATGGGAAACAGTCTTGTAAAAAAAATAAGAAAAATTATCTTCCAAAGAATAAAATCACTAGGAACTGCTTCTATAGTTACAGAAATACAAAAAATAAGAAATTATGCCATCGCATTCTATCGTAAACCTGATACAATAGATATAAAAAATGGTACTGGCGGTATACGTGATATCGAATTTCTTGTACAGATATTACAGTTAGCATATGGCAATCAATGCCAACATATTGTTACAGAAAATACACTACAAGCCCTCTCCGTATTATCGACTGCTTCGCTTCTCTCTTTCCACCATGCACATACGCTTACTCACCATTATATACTCCTTCGACACATTGAACATGCATTGCAGGTATATGAAGACAAACAATTATTTACTCTTCCCCGTAACTCAGATCACCGATCAAGAATAGGGAAGATTGTCATGGGGCATCATATGCAGATAACAACATTTGATCAGACAGTACACGATCACATGCAAAGAGTACATACCCTTTATACCCATATTCTGGGAGAAATAATTCGCCGCACTCAAGACTATCAGACATCGTAATATAATTCATATTCAAGCGGAGTAACCTGTAACTGTAAAGGTAAAACTTCTTCTTTTCTTTTATACTCTATATAAGCTTCTAAAAAACTCTCTTCAAACACGTTACCCGCAGTAATAAAAGAAGTATCTTTTTGCAACTCATCCAATGCCTCACCCAAACTCTCGCATGTTGAAACAATATCCTCAGATTCCTGTGCAGGTAAATCATAAATGTTCTTGTCCATCGGAATTCCTGGTTCAATCTTATTCTTAATGCCGTCTAACATTGCCATAAGCATCACAGAAAAACTCAAGTATGGACATCCCGATGAATCTCCGCATCGAAACTCTATTCTTCGACTCTTATCTCTTGCCACATAGGGAATACGGATTGCAGCTGACCGATTTGTCGCACTATATGCCAGTTTAACAGGAGCCTCATAACCAGGAACCAAACGACGATAACTATTACCAGTAGGATTACTAAATACCTGTATTGCACGGCCATGCGCAAGTAAACCTCCAATAGCATATACTGCTGTGGGAGATAGACTAGCATACTCTTCTCCTGTGAAAATATTACTGCCGCCCTTCCACAGTGACATGTGAACATGCATTCCACTGCCATTATCAGATGCAATAGGCTTGGGCATAAATGTGGCAGATTTTCCAAATTGATATGCGGTATTCTTAACCGCATACTTGTATTTGTGTACATTATCCCCCGCAGTGATAATATCTCCATAACGTATTCCTATTTCATTTTGTGCAGTCCCCACCTCATGATGATGAAGTTCCGCTTCCAATCCCATCACCTGCATATTAGCAATTATTTCGCTGCGTAGATCCATAAGAGTATCTTTGGGACTAGCTGGAAAATAGCCCATTTTATGTCGTATTTTATGCCCAAGACTTGTCTCGCTATCTGACATCCACGGCCCTTCTACTGTATCAATCTCAAAAAATGATGCATTCGCTTGAGTACTATATTGTACAGAATCAAATATAAAAAACTCGGGTTCGGGACCAAAGTATGCTTCATCTGCTATAGCCAACGAACACATGTACTCCACTGCCTTTCTTGCTATATTACGTGGCGCCCGATCATATAAATCTCTAGTAGTAGGATCGGAAATATTACCAAATAATACCAGTGTTTTTCTTCTTCTAAATGGATCAATGAAGGCTGAAGAAAAATCAGGAAAGAAAACCATATCCGATTTATCAATACTTCTCCATGCTCGTATAGAGGAACCATCAAAAGGTATCCCTTCTGCCTCCCACGTTGTTACATTCATGTTTTTAGCCATGAATGTAATATGATTGAGTGTGCCAAACATATCTCCAAACTGAAGATCTACAAATTCAATTTCCTCATCATGGATAAGGCGCTGCAAATCTGAACTATCCAAACAAATCTCCTTTAAGCACGAATTATGCCCAATTAAGTACACCTTATAATAATCAGGACAATTTACGCAAGCTTTTCTCCTTTACCTATAAATAAAACCGCGTATCCTTTTGTCGAATATGTGCAGAAAGTTCCACATATCTTTTTAAGGGACTCATATCTATTTTTGGATACAACACTTCTTCCACTTGGAAAAAACCAACAGACTCACTCATTTCTATATCGATATGTATGGGTTTTCTCTTACCTTCTCGTATATTGACTCGTTCTACAGCAGAAGATGAATATTTATGAATGTCACCAGGACGAGAAGGAGAATTAAGCAACATAGGAATACGAGCCCTTCCCTTTTCCATATCACATCCATCAGCTATTAATATAATACCTGCCTCAAGAGAATGTATTCGTACTGTTCCCATATGCCCAATAATACATTCTTGCATCATTGATCTAACAATAGTCGCTTTTGCAATATCATCTTCAAAATGGGAATGTAATAATCGTGTAAGTATTGGCGCTCCCATCCACGCACCATAATGTTCGTGAGAATCACGAGTAATGGTCATACCAATATCATGTAGCATTCCCGATGCTACTAGTACAAGCAAACTATCTTCAAAATTTCCAATATGTTCTTCTTCCATATTCAGAGAAATATGCGCCTTTTTAAGCAGAGTTGCCATCCGTAACGCATTCAATACAACCTGACGCATATGCACGGGACCATGATCGTTAAATCCTAGTCTTCGTATAGATACATTATTCGCATACTCTTGCAAAGCACCTACTTCTTTGTCATTTAATATCTTTTTGGTAATCCTTTGCAGAGACGAAGGAATAAGTTCATAAATTAGCTTTTCCAAAAGCAATTCTTTTTGTGATTTTACTGACATATTGATCTATCACCATAATATCTATCGAACAAGAAAAAAGAAACACTGTAAACAAGTATAAAGGCATTTGGCAATGCTTGCACGATTTTTTTTATAGCATTACACTCGAAGGTATGAGTATATCCAAGATTACCTCACTCTCTATGATATCCCGATTTCTCAAAGGGATGGTAATTGGAGTAGCTAACCTTGTTCCTGGTATTAGTGGAAGTACTATTGCATATATTTTTCATGTGTACTTTTCGTCTCTAGAAGCTTTTTATACACTTGTAGCACGAAAGACTAAAAAAACTACTGCTCTTATATACCTTTTTCCTATTGTTGCAGGAGTTATATGTAGCCTTTTACTATTTTCAAAATTATTTCACTACCTCTTTCTCAGACATGTATTCCCAATCTCTTGGCTTTTTCTTGGCATCATCATTGGAAGTATTCCATTTACTTTTCACCAAACTGTACACCAAAAATGTGGGCGTCGTGAACTAGTTGTATTTATCTTTTGTTTAACAACCCCCTTATTGTTATTTTTGCTCCCCTCTTTCTCTACTGATACTATCTCGCTCATATGGATTGCCTTATCCGCATTTGCTGCAACAATTGCAATGGCTGTTCCTGGACTAAGTGGATCTTTTATATTGGTGGTATTAGGAACATATCAATCATTTATACAAGCATTGGCAACCTTTCACGTGCCAACACTTAGTATCTTTATTATCGGTGCGTTGAGTGGAGCATTTGCATTTATCAAGATATTCCGCCTCCTATTTCGCTTATTTCCGACTCTTGTATCATGGGGAATTATGGGATTCGTTTTCGCCTCTCCTGCTCTTGTTTTTTTTCATACAGAAAACTCATACACACTAGTATCTCGCATTATCACACTTGTTATAGGAATAAGTATTTCTATCATATTTACTGTATATTACAAATATTATGGAACGACTCACACAGAAGCAATTAAATAACTCAAAAAAATTGAGCCTTATTAGTGCAGGAAGCTTTAGTATCTGGTTCCTCACATGCACGCCACAACCGCTTTATAATATTTTCATTGCAAACTATTTAACTGATTCTCCTGCTACATTAGGCATTTTGGTTTCAGCGCTTTATATCACTTCTGTATTTCAAATCTTCTCAGTTTTTATCACTCGGGTTGTGTCAAATCAAAAATGGTTATGGATCACTACTAGTATTATCCAACGATTATTAACTCTTGTACTAGCAATCGTAGCATTTATGGCTAAAAACGCCGCATTACGTGACGAACTTTACGCAATACTTTTGGTTTCTCTTACACTAGGATGGATTATAGCACAGTTAGGTAATTCTTGTTGGTGGTCATGGATGGCACGGATTATTCCTGAGAAACAACAGGGAAGTTTTTTTGCAAACCGATCATATATATCTGCTATTGTAAATGCCATATGGTTTCTCTCTACATCCTTTATTCTTGATGTATACAAAGATGAGAGAGTATATACGGTATATGGAATCATTTTTCTTATTGGTGGCATCGCAGGACTCTTAACCAGTGTGCTTCACATATTTATTCCTGATATCAACGTCAAGAAACCAGCAAGTCCCTATCCCTTAAAAGGGATAACGTCTTGTCTACGTGATCGAAATTACCTCACATTCCTTGCTGGCATTTTCTGTCTAATGATGGCGATTAACATTGTCAGTCCCTTTATTGCCCCTTACTTAACATCTACCGCATACTTGAATATTCCTAAAAAATGGATCGGCATCCAGTTTGGGGTACGACAAATATTATGGATTATTACTATGCCTCTTTGGGGCATAAGCATGGATCGATTTGGAAAAAAACCTGTTGTATTAGCTGGAACTTTCTTTTTTCTCAGCTGGTTTGCATACCTATTCATTAATCATAATAATTATTACTTAATTCTTATTATAACTGGTATCATCAATGGAGTATTTGGGCCTCCTTTATTAGATGGTATTGCTCCTTTTATGTTATCCATAGCTCCTCATGATAAGAAATTGGAGTATTCTTCTTTGTTTTGGGGAACTTTTGGAGTGTCAACTGCATTAGGATCTCTTCTGGGGGGAGTATTGTTTTCCTTTACACAAAAACACTCTTTATCATTATTCAATATCCAAATCGAAGGTCTTTCTATTCTTATTTTGACATCTCTTTTCTTTTTAGCTTTTGCGATATTCTTTCTCTTTGCAATAAAAGAGAAAAAGAGCAAATCTGTTGCCTATCTTTTTTCTCGTATAAGCAATCCAGGAGCCTTTCGAACATACATGAACATCGGTACTATGAGAAAACCCTCTTCATCAGAAAAAGTCGCAAAAACCCTACGCGCACTTGAAAATGCGTATACAAGTGAGATAGTAATAGAAGATGTCATAGAACGACTCAATGATCCCGATCCAATTGTCAGAGAAGAAGCAATTCGTGTATTAGGCAGAACCCAAGCACAACAAGCAGTTTCTTTGTTGCTGAGTGAAGCACGTAATAAAGAATCTTTTTTGCGGGTAGACGCAATAAAATCATTAGGTAAGATAGGAGATACGCGGGCATGTGAAGATTTACAACGCATGGCAGCCACAAAAAGTGAGTATCCTAGTTTACGCATTGCATCACTCCATGCACTGGCCGATATTGGTTGTCAGAAGTCACTTGTTATCATTATTTCCGTGCTTACTCATACGAATAATCAGCGAATACGCACAAGTGCGGCAATAGCTGGTACAAAATTACATAATTATACTGCAGCAAGAGAACTTATATTATTATTGCAAGATAAAAAACATCAACCAAATATAAACGAGATAGGAACACATCTTGGCGGACTCATTGGACCGTATAAATCATTCTATGCTCTTTTAGCGGGAAATCTAGAACAAAGAACAGAACACGTACATAGATTAGTAAACTTAGTAAAACGAAATATTCTTCTTTGGATAGGAAAAAGCAAAGAAACTACAGACAAAAAGAAAGCATATCAAAAACCCTATGATTCTCTCATCAAGACTATCTTTACCGCATTGGAAAGCTCCAATCACCCTTCCCTGTTTACTTCCAGCTGCCATCTATATCATGCTTGCAAGAAACTATCTGCTTTCCAAACAAAAAGCCAAGCAATCATAACAACTACTCGATTTATTCAGTGGGTAATTAAAACAGTACCAGAAAAGCCATATGCAAGCGACTATTCACTTTTTGTGTTGGCTTTACTGGTTTTATACACCCTAAAAACAATACAGGAATAATCACAGGATAACATGTTCACATAAAACAGTATTATCAAATTATAAATGATCAGCTTCCCAACAAGCTACTTTCCTGTTATTATTTGCGGAAAACAAGGGAGGATATTCCTTTCTGCAACGCTCTGTTGCAAGAGGACACCGCGGATGAAAATAACACCCTGTGGGCAGATGAACAGGTGATGGTACATCACCCATTACCATAAAAGATCTTTTTTTGCGAAACGATAAATCCACACCAGGAGATGCCTCCAGCAAAGCCCGACTGTAAGGATGTAACGCCTGTTTCATCAATTCCTGTTTGGGAGCAGATTCTACCACACGCCCAAGATACATAACTAAGACATGATTTGCAATAAACTCTACCACGGATAGATCATGCGATATAAAGAAAATAGCAAATCCGTATTGATCTCTTAGATCCAAAAGAAGATTTAATATCTGTGCTTGAATAGAAACATCTAGCGCACTGACTGCTTCATCACATATAACAAACTCAGGATGAAGTACCAATGCACGTGCAATACCGATGCGTTGTCTTTGCCCCCCTGAAAACTGGTGAGGATACCGATGCATATATGCTGGATTAATTCCCACTTCATTCAAAACCTCCTGCACACGTTGTTTTCGATCTTGAACACTTGCCCAATTATGGATACGAAGAGGTTGGCCTATAATAGCTTCCACATTTTTACGAGGATTTAATGATGAAAAGGGATCCTGAAACACCATTTGTATATTTTTTCTACTCTGTTTCAGTTCAGATCCTTTTAGTATTGTAAAGTCCTTCTGTTTCCAATATATTTTCCCCTCATCTGGCTCATACACTCGCATAATTGTCTTTGCTAAAGTTGACTTGCCACACCCCGATTCTCCCACAACCCCCACAATTTCACCCATTGAAATATCACACGATACTTGATCCACCGCTTTAAGAACATGTGTATTTCCATTGGCTTCTCGAACAGTAAAATATTTCTTAACATTCTTAACAGATAACAGTCTTTTACGTTCACTCATAACATTTCCTTTAATGGATTATAACAATATACTTCATGTGCCTGATCAAATATTTGTTGCGGTGGAAAACTATCCCAACATTTTCCCACAACACGATTACAGCGATCAGCAAATGGACATCCTCTCGATAGTCTCAAAAGATTAGGAACTGTTCCTCCAATCGTTATAAGCCTCTCTTTCCCACGATTTTGGGCAGAAGAACACTGACACTGTAACAATCCCATACTATAAGGATGAAGTGGATGACGGAATATACTTTCCGCCAGTCCTTCCTCTACTTTATGTCCTGCATACATCACCACCACCCGATCAGCAACTTCTGCAACTACTCCCATATCATGAGTAATCAACAATAAACCTATCTTTAGTCTTTTTTTAAGATCATTCAGTAAATGGAGGATTTGTGCTTGAATAGTCACATCAAGCGCTGTGGTAGGTTCGTCAGCTATAATAAGCCCTGGCTCAGGAGAAGATAATGCCATAGCAATCATAACTCGCTGTCTCATCCCTCCTGATAACTGATGAGGGTAAGAACGTGCGCACCTTTCTGGATCTGGTATTTTAACCATGCGGAGCATTTCTATACTCTTGTAACGAGCCTCTCGCTTTTTCACTTCTTCATGAGTCTTGAAAACTTCTTCCATTTGATTGCCGATAGTAAAAACAGGATTAAGAGAAGTCATAGGGTCTTGAAAAATAACGCTTATTTTAGATCCTCTTATCTTTTGCTTCTCTTTTTCTGGTAGTTTACACAAATCGACTCCTTGAAATTTGATATACCCACCAGATATTTCCCCAATAGACTGCGGCAGTAAACCAATAATAGATAATGCCGTAACCGATTTCCCACACCCCGACTCTCCCACCAATGCTACCGTTTCCCCCTGTTCAACATGGAAACATAAATTCTTTACAGCATATAATACCCCAAAGCGTGTATGAAATCGTACTGTAAGGTCTTTTATCGCCAACAGTTTATTCTTTTGCGTACCGGTCATGCTCATTAGTCTCTCAATTGTGGATCAAGAATATCACGCAAAGCATCACCCAAAAGGTTAAACCCTAATACAGCAAGTAAAATAGCTATTCCAGGAAATGTCACTACCCACCAAGCACTTGTAATCAATTGTCGGCTGCTTGCAATCATCAATCCCCATTCTGGAACTGGTGGTTGTGCCCCTAACCCAAGAAAGCTCAAACCCGCAGAACTAAGAATCGCATTGCCAACACCAAGCGTTGCTTGTACAATTGTTGGTGCTATTGCATTAGGTAAAATCGTACGAAACATAAGTTCCAGATGCCCCGTTCCTAGCAACCGTTCAGCAAGTACATATTCCTGCTCTTTCTGTGCAAGAACCGATGCACGAATAATTCTTGCATAGCTAGGAATCTGCCCAATTCCAATAGCTATCATCGCATTTAAGAGAGAAGCTCCCAGAATAGAAACTATCACAATAGTCAATAATACATAGGGGAATGCCAACATAATATCCACTATTCTCATAATAATTCTGTCAACCCAAGAACCAAAATAGCCGGCAACTAATCCTAATAATGTTCCAATAAATAAACTAATACTCACAGAAAAAAACCCAATGAATAGTGAAATTCTTCCTCCATACAAGAGTCGTGAAAACATATCCCTCCCCAAATCATCTGTTCCTAAGATATGGTCGGATATAAATGGTTTTTGTATCCGCTGTGCTATGCTCTGCTCCAATGGTCCATACTTAACTATAAATGGTGCTATTAAGGCAAGAACTATCAAAGAAAGGATAATAATCATGCCAATCATGGCTCCTTTATTTTTTGCCAAGTGATAGAGCATCTCTTTCCAAAAAGCAAAGAATGCATTCATTGTTTTATTTGATTTTTGTATGCTTATGGGATCTTTATCGCTCACGTTAACCTAATCTTTGGATTCAAGACAGAATACAAAACGTCCACTGCCAAATTAATCAGAACAAAAAATAAACTAACAAAAAGAATCCCCCCTTGAACTGCAGGGAAATCTCGTGAGCCTATCGCATGATAAATCCATTTTCCAATACCCGGCCAGGCAAAGACTGTTTCTGTAAGAATCGCACCAGAAAGTAGCATTCCAAATTGTATCCCTATTACAGTAATCACTGGCAATAAGGCATTATAAAGTGCATATCTATATAATACTTTATGTTCTGGTATGCCTACTGAACGTGCCATCTTAATATAATCTTGCTGCAACACTTCTAGCATACTACTTCGTGTTGTGCGGGCAATAATAGCCAAAGGAATAGTTCCTAATGCTATAGTAGGAAGAATAAGATGATGTAAAACAGACAAAAAATATGCTGGATTTCCAGTTCTAACCCAATAAATAATACCATCAATAATAAGATAATGAGTAATAGGCTGAAAATATAAACGAGAATCAATACGTCCACCAGTCGGGAAAATATTAAGCTGAACCGAAAATAATATAATAAACACCAATGCAAGCCAAAAAACTGGCATTGACACACCTATTAACGAACTAGTCATTGTAACTTGATCCATCCACGAGTTCCGTTTAGTCGCTGCAAGCACCCCAAGTATAATCCCCATTACTGTAGCAAAAACAATAGCACTAAAAGATAATTCAATGGTGGCAGGTAATCGTTGTGCTATTTCATTAATAACTGGCTGCTGGCTCACAATAGATTTTCCCAAATCTCCTTTCAGGATCCGTTTAAGATAAAGAATATACTGTTTACTTAACGATTGATTTAACCCTAATTCCTTACGCAACTGAATTAATCTTTCTTTACTAGCCCGCTCCCCCAACATAATGCGTGCAGGATCTCCAGGAGAAAGCGCTATCATAAAAAAAACAAGCGTAAGTATACCCCATAAAGTAGGTATAAGTAAAAGAAGGCGTTTGATAATAAAACGTATCATTGGCATTTAATATCCTATATCGTATTGCAATAGGCTCGGTTTAATGGCATGTCGTATCTTATTTTTACATATTTAAGTATCTAGTACCAGCACTAATCAAAGACAAGTATGCCATACATATCATTAATTGCAGCAGTTTATTACCTATCAAGAGCAAGCTTCTGTAACCATGCGATTAATTCACTGATTACCTTATCTGAAATACTATGTCCGCCATCAAATGCACAAAATGTAACTTGTGCACCAGCTAATTGCAATACCTTTTCAAGACTTTTCCCTTGTTCAATCGAAAGCACATCATCATGATATCCATGCGACTGAAACACAGAGACTCCATGTAATTGCAAGCTGTGTTTCCACCGTTGCTCTGCAATAAGAGCAGAAGAAAACAATATTAACACATCAATAGACATATAGTGAGTAAGTTCAACTGCAAGCATGCTTCCTTGACTAAATCCTGCTACAATACACGGTTTTTTAATATGTTGAAAACATCTAGCTAGTTTTTTTGCTGTTTCTGTCAAATCGGGAGGATCTATAAATGATATGCTGGAGAAATCCCATACTGAGGAAGGGTGTTCTTCAGGAAAAAGAAACCATGCATAAACAGAGTCTCCTAAAGAGAAAAAACCCTGGGGAAGTAGCCAATGATGCACTGATGCAATAGCTTGCGCAATTGGTTGAAGATCCCCCGCATGCGAACCAAGTCCATGCAATAAAATACCCGTGCTCTGTCTTTCCTCGTTATGTACTACTTCAATCATTGTAATACGGTTGGTATTTGTTTTATGACTATGTAGTTTTTAAACAAAGTACATGCTTGCGTGAAAACAGCCTGTACTTCGTCTTCCTTTATCGCAACAAATGTAAGTCTAACTGTCCACTTATCATTATCTGTAACAGGATAAGAACCTATCTGCACGTGCATAGTGGTACTTTGTAGTTCCATCAGTTTTTGTGCTATATGATGCTCCGCCACATCAAGAAAAAGAGCTCCCTGCCAACGTATAGGAAGTGAAGGCAGCAACTCCTTTATTACTTCCATTTTTTCCCGCAATAAAGATGGTAATCCTGGCAGAAGAAATAAATTATCTTTTCTAATAACAGGCCAATGAGACGGTTTATTGAGCACTATACTACTTCCTTCTGGCAACATTGCCATCTTTCGCACAGAGTCCCAGTGTGACTGCGGGTAATGATCACAAAGAAGTTTTTCCATTTGCTCATTGAGTACCAACCGCACACGAAACGCCTTTGCAGCTCCTTGCATAGTCACATCATCATGCGTAGGACCTATCCCCCCCGTACTAATAACATATTCGTAATGAACACATAGCTGAGTAAGTGTAGCTGCAATCATGTCTACATCATCAGATACAATACGTATTTCATTGACTTGTTGTCCAATACTATGTAATTGTTTCGTAATATAAAAACTGTTCAGTTCCTGATCTTGCGCTCGTAAGATCTCATCGCCTACTATCAGGATGGCTAACATATGTCACTGTAGCATGCGTCAACGTCTTATACAAGAAGCACAATTATGTTATCATTAAAATAGTGACTATTGCTCCTTACAAAGGCTCCTTCCCTCATTTACATGATCAAGTATATATTGCACCAGGATCACGTATCATTGGAGATGTCTCTATAGAGGAACATACCAGTATATGGTATAACGCTGTTCTCCGAGCAGATGTACATTCTATTAAAATTGGAAAGCTTTGTAATATACAGGATAACTGTGTACTTCATGTCACCCATAAAACTAACCCCTTAATAATCGGTGATGCTGTAACAATAGGGCATGCTGCAATTCTTCATGGGTGCACAATTGAGAATCTTTCTCTGATAGGAATGGGTGCAACAATACTCGATGGAGCCGTTGTCCATTCCTTTACCCTTGTGGCCGCTGGAGCGTTGGTTCCACCTGGTATGCACGTACCATCAGGAACTCTTGTTGCTGGAATACCAGCAAGACCGGTAAGAAATCTTCGTAAAGAAGAAAAAGAACACATGCAAGTATCAGCAGATCATTACTACGAATTGGCACGTCATTCTCTTAAACCCTGGAGCCAATTACGTATTCATCAAAACTGGTGATCTATTAGTATCTTACCATATTGGTACAGAAATGAAAAAAGAAACAGATAACAAGCATAACACTGAACATATTTTGGAAGAAATTCAGCGATTTAAACAAGAACGTAACCGATTGAGAATTCTTCTCGGTAGAATTGGAGGGAAGACAATTTCCCGATGGGCTAGATGGATTAATATACTTTTACTTCTTTTAGTTATTACTTCATTTTTTCTTGGTTTCATCTGTGATTTCATCTCCCGCACACTTTCACTAGAAGTAGGCGTTTTTTTAATCTCTATCAAGATTGTACTTATGATTCACATACAACAAAAAGTAAATCATTTTCAATTCTGGACTCTCAGTTCAATAGAGTATCGTATGAATGAACTTACTAAGAGTTTACAAGACATGCAAGAAATACTTATCAAGAAAGCTTCATCCAAAAAAACCAAGCCCCCTCAAAAGGGGGCTCCATCTTCATAACTTACATTATAAATAAGATATAATCTAAATTGTATCTTTTTATTTTACAATCTTTACGTACTTAAACTTATGAATACCTGTAGGATAAATATAATAATTTTTCACATATTTCCGAGTAGGTACTGTTACCACAGAATGCGCTATCGGCACCCATGGGGCCTCTTCATGAAAAATCTCTTGCGCCTTCTTATAAAGTACACTCCGCTGATCTACATCAGTAATGGTTTTTGCCTCAATAATCAGATTATTAAATTCCTCATTCTTCCAAAAAGCAATATTGCTTGCAGGTACTTCGGCAGAAGGAATAGACAATAGTACAAAAAGGAAATTATCAGGATCACCATTGTCTCCCGTCCACCCTAACATAGCAGCCTGGTGTTCTCCATTATCTGTCTTGTCAAGATATGTTCCCCATTCATAAGAAATAATCTCAGCCTTAATGTTAACTTTTGCTAATTGGGCTTGCATGATCTCAGCTACTTTTCTTGCATCAGGGTTGTACGGTCGTGCTACTGGCATTGCCCACAACTGGGTGTTAAATCCATTAGGATACCCAGCTTGCATAAGTAAATCCATCGCCTTCTTCGGATTATATGGATACTCCTCAATATCATCATTATAACTCCAAATTATAGGAGGAAGAGGATTCTTTGCCTCCTGTCCTGCATTACCATATACTGCTTTAATAATTTCTTTTTTGTTAATTGCATAATTCATTGCCTGACGAACTCGCTTGTCATCATAGGGTTTTTTCTGCGTGTTTAAAGCAAGATATCCCACATTTAATCCTGGTTGTTGGATAAGTTGTATGTTAGAATCTTTTTCCATAGCTGGTAAATCATCTGCAGAAGGAAACTCTATCAGATCTACTTCTGCTTTTTGTAAAGCCAGCCATCTTGCAGTTGCATCGGGTATCACTTTAAGAATAACTCGATCCACCATTACAGAACCCCAATAGTCATTATTTTTCTCAAGCACTATTTCCGAGTCTTTCGTCCAACTGACAAATTTAAAAGCACCACTTCCCACCGGATGTGAAGAAAAGCCCTCAGGATCTTTCATGAATGCAGTCGGCGATACAATACTAGAAAACGTCATTGCTAAATCGGAAAGAAATGGAGCTTCTACTCTCTTTAAACGAAATTCAACCGTATAATCGTCTTTGGCAGTAACACTCTCTATAATTGAACTCATGTCCATGTATCCCCAATACTTCCATGGTCCATATTTATTATATTCATTGTCCTCTTTAAACTGTCGCTCAAAGGAAAACACCACTGCTTGTGCATTAACGGGTGTTCCATCATGAAATTTCACTCCCTTGCGTAGATAAAAAACATAGACAAGATTATCCTTCGATATATCCCATTTTTCTGCCAATGAAGGAATAATCTCAGTAGTTCCTGGGTTAAACTCAATAAGACAGTCAAAGATCTGCTCGCTCACTGCGAAGGACTCACCATCAGATTCTCGTGCAGGATCCAATCCCACTGAGTCGCCAGCTCTACCGAAAATAACTGTAGTTGCTTCCGATTGCCTCTTAGTGCAGGAAAGCAATAATTCTCCTACAAACAAAGTTATAAACAAAGCTATTAAAGCTAATAATAATATACGAAATACTTTCATAATCACCTTACTTCCCTATGCTTTGCACTTTAATAAATTTTTAGATTGTTGTCAAGCAACTTTCACTATTTTTCAATCTTTTGTACATTCCCCTTTTTTGTCTTTAGAGGATCCGTATCATTAATAAACAAGCTATCAGTAAAAATAAATAACTCTACTATACATATTAACTAAAACAGAATGCATGTTAATTTCATATTAAGCAAACACATACTTATTAAGGAATTTACAGGGAATAAAATATCAAAGAATAATTAAATTATATTAATAAACCATCATATAATATATGAGTATGAGAAACTTAAATTATATAATAAAATTAATAAAAGAAACCTATTTACTAGACTTGTTACTTATTGTTCTATTAGTGTGGACACCAGGATGCCCCCTGACAACTTCACGATCTACTGATCTTAGTAATGGTAATAGTAACAATAATAATATTAATATCAATCCTGGTAAACCTCCTAAAGAGCCCCCTCCTCCTAAAGAGCCCCCTCCTCCTAAAGAGTCCCCTCCTCCTAAAGAGACCCCTCCTAAAACAATTACACAAGATTCTATTACATATGTGGTACTCACACAGGATAATATAGCTGAGAAGCTTACGTCAAGCAGCATCAATCTTAATAACAATTACCTACTCTGGGAAGATATCGATCTTACTGGGATCCAAATTGATCCTATAGGAGGCGGCCCGGCTTTACAAGGCTTTAGAGGAAAGTTTAACGGAAATGGAAAAAAAATATCTAAATTTTCACTCGAAATTACATCTACCTCTTCTTCTATCAAAGAGCTCGGCTTTTTCTCAAGTATAGAACCAGAAGGAAAGGTATTTAATCTTATTCTGGAAAATCCTCAAGTTCTTACTGTTAGAACTAGAACTGAAATTGTAGGAATACTTGCTGGTTTAAATAAGGGAATAATTCAGGATGTTACAGTAAATAATGGAATTATAGAAGGTGGCAATAAAATAGGTGGATTAGTCGGTCAAAACAGTGGGGAAATAATATCATCCCATGTAGAAAAAACCACTATCAGAGCAAATCAAGAAGGTGGTGGAATAGCGGGACATCTAGAAGGAAAGTCTGATCAACAACTTGCACTTATTTCAAAAAGTTCCGCATCAGGAAGAATTATCTCAATTGGTGCCAATGTCTTTGGCGGACTAGTTGGGAGAATGACTAAGTATTCAAAAATAAGTATGTGTACTGCAAACATAACAATAGACGAAGCTAAACATGAAAAGATAGGAGGTCTTATTGGGATAGTTAATGCATCTGGAGAATTAGAAATAATAGAAAACTCCTATGCAACAGGCAACCTTAAGGGAAAAATGTATGTAGGAGGATTAATTGGCAAGATAGATACTCCTATTACAATTGTTCAATCTTATGCTGTTACCAACATCGGTAAAGATCAATCCTCTCAGCACATAGGACTACTCGTAGGACGTTGGACAAACTGGAATACCGTCTCTCATATAAAATCCCTCTACTATGATAAAACTAAAAAACAACAGAAAACATTATCTGTAATTGGTTCCACTGATAAAAATATGCCCTCTACTATCATCTCCACCATTACGCAAGGACTTGATCCAAGCACCATAACCAAAAAAGACTTTATTGACTTCGACTTTACTAAAACATGGAAGGGGACCGATCACGAATGGCCAAGATTATTCTGGGAAAATAATTGATTTCATTAATACAAACGAACAAAAAGCCTTTCCTTTCACAGAAAGGCTTTTTTACAAGCTAAAAGTCATTCATTATGAAAATACACATATAAAGACTTTTTCTTCGCTTGCAGAAGAGCATTACTTGCCTTTTGCAATAATTCCTCCCGACTAGTCCCATCTTCAGGGAAAAATGCCACCCCAATCCTCACTGCCATAGTTATTCTATTTCCTTTTATACGAAGTGGTTCCTTAAGTAAGGTTTGGATTCGTTGTAACACTGTCAAAGTATCTTGCGTATCAATAAGATTTCGTAAAAGAATAAGAAATTCATCACCCCCAAATCTAAACACAAAATCATCTTTGCGTGTGGATCGTTTCAATACCACTGCCAAACTTCGCAACACGAGATCTCCTTGCTGATAGCCATAATGGTCATTTACGTATTTAAATTTATTTATATCGATAAAGAAAACCGCCATCCGTGTATTTCTATCCTGAATAGACCGTTCCAGATACATAGCACTCGCACGCCTGTTCATAATCGCAGTAAGATCATCCCAATATGCCATTTTCCGTAGGCTCGACAACTCACTACTTGGTCTTAATGCGTCTATCCGCAGATTCATTCCTATAACAAAAAAGAGCCCACTCCATGCAAATAATACATTACTCAAGAATCTTCCCGATAATCCTTTTTTAAAATAAAAAAGGTCAATATAGAATGCAACCACATAAATAATCACACTTAAAAATAAAAAAATCTTTTCTATATTACGTATCACTCCAATCCTGCTGCCCACTAACTCTTTATACATCATTTTATTAGAGAAAATCGAAAAAGCAGCCCCTAGTAAAGGAAAGAAAACACTCAATGCAATAATAAAAAGTAGTACTTCGAAAAATTCTGGAATCAAAAAAACAACCCCCAATCCACCACATACCAACAGTATAAACACACTATTCCATAACAGCCCGTGCTTCTTACTCTTACTAAAGAATGTTCTTAGTAGAAGAAGAAACAAAAGGAAAAATACGTATTTGAGGAAGAGAAATATAAAAAATATCGCCTTATATTGTGCAAGAGGAAGATTAAGAAAACCTATCTCAAAGAATATGAGCAAGAAAAAGAAAGAGGCCGCCGCATAATAATAAACTCGTAAGAGTATCCCAATCAGTATAAGCAATATAAAAGAAGTAAATACCATACCCTGCACAAAAGGCATCCAGTATGTTTGTATAGCAAACAACATATCCACAAAGTCACTACTTACTTACTTTATTATAGTATCAAGGCTTGTATTGTTTGTAAATATATGTTTAATAATTCTTAATAGTAAGAATAAGAAAATAAAAATGAATAACAACAGAAATATTATTTTGTCAGCAGGAACCGTGTGTTATTATCTTCCACATCATACTCTTCATAAGAAAAATAGACAAGAGAAAAGATTTTTGCTTGTCCATCAAAAATCCGGAAATTTCTGGGGATTCCCTAAAGGACACATCGAAGCAAATGAAATAATAACCCACACTGCAATACGTGAAACATTTGAAGAAACTGGCATTAATGTTACCCTTATTAAGGGATTTCAAGAAAAAATATCTTATATCGTACACCAGCAAGAAAAAGAAGTTGTTTTTTTCATAGCTACTACTGAGAATGACACATTACGTATAGACAGAAAAGAAATCATAACCGCAGGATGGTTCACGTATCGGGAAGCCTATCAATTACTATCCTTTCCTCAATTACAAAATGTACTCACTCAAGCAATAGCTTTCATTACGAAATAATAAGATAATATAATCTTACCCCTTTACAAAGTTATCCTACTAAGATATCATATTATAAAGGTATTATTGGTTTGTTTACATTGGAACTACGAATCTTGTATTCCGATAATTCTATTCTATCCGGCATTTATATCTTCTATAAAAAAGGAGCTTATCTTGATTTACACTCATGAATTTGATTCAATTATTGTTGGTGGTGGTGGAAGTGGGCTATACGCCGCACTTGAGGCATCAAAAAATTCCCGCACCGCCGTAATTTCTAAATTATATCCTCAACGTAGCCATACATGTGCAGCGCAAGGGGGTATCAGCGCAGCATTGGGAAATCTTGAAGAAGATTCTCCAGAATGGCATGCATACGATACAGTAAAAGGAGGTGATTATCTTACTGATCAAAATGCTGCAAAGATTCTTTGCGAAGAAGCACCACATGTTATTTATCACCTTGAGCATATTGGCCTTCCATTTAGCAGGCTGGAAGATGGCAAGATCGCACAAAGGCGTTTTGGTGGACATACCCATCATTTTGGTGAAGGTGCAGTACGTCGCGCGTGTTACGCTGCAGACCGCACTGGAAACATGATTCTCCAAACTTTGTATCAGCAATGTGTAGAAAAAGATATAAAGTTTTTTAATGAATTCTTTGCAACTGATGTAATCCTCAATGGAAATAAAGCAGAGGGAGTAGTTGCTTACGAATTAAGCACAGGGGATATCCATGTATTTGCTGCAAAGGCTGTTGTATTTGCAACTGGCGGGTTTGGCCGCATGTTTCTCACCACTTCCAATGCCATCTCCAGCACGGGAGATGGGCCTGCTATTTTGACAAGGGCTGGTGTACCACTGCAGGATATGGAATTTTATCAATTCCATCCCACTGGTATCTATCGAATGGGCATACTCATTACTGAAGGAGTACGCGGAGAAGGTGGTATTCTAAAAAATAATCAAGGCGAACGGTTCATGGAAAAGTACACGCCCACCCTCTTAGACCTTGCACCACGTGATATTGTTTCTCGTTCTATCACTACAGAAATACTTAACGGGCGAGGAATAAAAGAAAGCCACGATATTGACGATTATGTATGGTTGGATGCTACTCATTTAGGAAAAGACATTATTGAAAAACGACTTCCCGACATCACCGATTTCTGCCGTACATATCTCGATATAGATCCTGTAGAAAAAGCTATACCCGTACAACCAACCGCTCATTACGCAATGGGAGGAATTCCCACTGATACGCATGGAAGAGTACACAATGGTAATACTACGTACGAAGGATTGTATGCGGTAGGTGAATGTGCGTGTATTTCTGTGCACGGGGCTAACCGACTTGGAACCAATAGCCTTCTGGATTTGGTCGTCTTTGGAAGAAGAACAGGTATGCATGTCGCACAATATGTGAATGATACAAACTCCTCTCCTGTCAGAAAAGACGCAGCAGATTACACCATAGGTCGTGTTGAAACTCTTAAAAAGAAAAAAGGTGTACCGCTTGGCCCTATCATTCATAACATGCAGCGTATTATGATGCAGAATGTGGGAGTGTTCAGAAAACAAGAGGCTCTTGAACAGGCTGTTAAAAAAATAGAAGGACTTATGGATGAAATCAAAGAACTAGGTATTCGATCGGATCACCCTAATTTTAATTTTGAGATACAAAGCACCTTCGAAGCAGAAAACCTCTTATCTCTGTCACTTATTACAGCAGTTAGTGCCAAAAATCGTGAAGAAAGTCGAGGAGCTCACCAACGAGAAGACTTTCCAGATCGTAATGACGATACCTGGCTCAAACATACGCTTGCAACCTTGCATGGAGAGAAAGAAATAAATATTCATTATAACAATGTTGATGTAAGTATATGGGATCCCAAACCCCGAACTTATTAAGTAAAAAGAAAGGAAGAGAATATGAAAGTAATATTTAAAATACAAAGATTTAATCCTCAGGAAGATCAAAAAGCAAGTTTTGACACATATTCGATTGATGTAGAAGAATCCGCTCGTGTATTAGATGCACTGCAGTATATCAGTAGAAATATTGACAGCACGCTTGCATATCGAAAAAGCTGTGCACATGGAGTATGTGGTTCCGATGCTATGAGAATTAATGGAAAAGAGTGTCTTGCATGCAAGACACTTATTAAAAATGTAGTCCAGGATAATACCATTATCATTGAACCACTTGCCAATATGGATGTTATGCGCGACCTTGTTGTAAACTATGATGGGGCGCTCAAAAAATTCAGGTCGGTACGTCCATACCTTATCCCTGCGAAAAAAGCCCCTGAAAAAGAGTATCTTCAATCTCAAGAAGCTCGTGAAAACTTTGATGAAGCAAGCAAATGCATTAACTGTACTGCATGCTATTCAGCTTGTCCTATTGTTGCCGAACAACCAGGATTTCTTGGTCCTAATGCTCTTATACAGGCAATACGATATATTAATGATGATAGAGATCAAGGGTTGGAAGCAAGGATTGACGTATTGGATAATCCAAACGGAGTATGGGGATGCCAGCAAATGTTCCACTGTACACGTGTATGTCCTCGCGGTATCAAGGTAACAAAGCTTATCAACCAAACTAAAAAACAAATTGTAAAATACAGGGAGTCTCGCGGAGAGATTCCCAACAAAGGAGATTAAATGAAACTGCATGAGTATCAAGCAAAAAATATATTCTCAGAATTTAATATACCTGTGCAAGCGCAACAATTAGTACAAACTACAGAAGCTGCC
The DNA here is from genome assembly GCA_025642065.1 of Paralvinella palmiformis. Classification (NCBI taxonomy): domain Eukaryota; kingdom Metazoa; phylum Annelida; class Polychaeta; order Terebellida; family Alvinellidae; genus Paralvinella; species Paralvinella palmiformis. The sequence goes on along the minus strand of JAODUP010000319.1, from coordinate 13,528 downwards.
TACCAAGCAGCTGTTCAAATAGGTTGTCCTGTTGTGGTTAAAGCTCAAGTTTTGGTAGGGGGAAGAGGAAAAGCTGGAGGAGTCAAGCTCGCAGAAACCCCTGAGGAGGCTCGCAAAAAAGCACAAAACATCCTTGGCTTAGACATAAAAGGCATTACGGTACAACAGTTGCTCATTACGCAAGCTGCACAAATTGAAAAAGAATATTACGCAGGACTTGTACTAGATCGCTCAGGAAAGCAAATAGTTCTTATGCTCACTTCTGAAGGTGGTATTGACATTGAGGAATTAGCTCAGAACGATCCTGGGAAAATATTTAAACTAGCTATCGACCCTGCAGATGGATTGCAAGATAAAGACCTCGAGCCTATATTGACTGCGGTGTTTCCACAGCAGCTTATTCAGCAAGGTAATAATATTATTAAAAAGTTGTACAATATTTTTACCGAAAAAGATTGTAGTCTACTTGAAATAAATCCTTTAGCGCTCACAGATAATCAGTTATTAGCTTTGGATGCTAAAATGGTTGTTGATGACAATGCGCTCTTTCGGCATCCTGAATTGTTGTCATATAGAAACGAAGAAGAGTATAGTAAAGATGAAGAAGAAGCGAGAGAATCAGGATTAAGTTTTGTAGAAATGGACGGCAATATTGGTTGCATTGTCAATGGTGCAGGACTTGCCATGGCTACAATGGATATTATTAAATTAAAAGGTGGAGTCCCTGCAAACTTTCTTGATGTGGGGGGAAGTTCTAATCCTCAAAAAGTTGTACACGCCATGCAAATCATCCTTCGCAATAAGAATGTACGTGCTATCTTAATCAATATCTTTGGAGGTATCACCCGTTGCGACGATATCGCCAAAGGTTTGATCATAGCAACCGAGCAAATGGACATCTCTGTCCCTTTTGTGGTGCGTCTGATCGGAACTAACCAAAAAGAAGGAATAGAACTCTTAGAAAAAAAAGGAATTCAAGTATCAAGCAATCTTGATGATGCAGTAAAGAAAGTTATCTCGTTAGGAGCACGCTCATGAGTATTTTAATAGATGAACATACCAATGTCTTAGTACAAGGAATAACAGGAAGAGATGGATCTTTTCATGCACGAACCATGCAGAAAGATGGTACTAATATTGTAGCTGGGGTAACTCCTGGAAAGCAAGGCGAATCTCTAGATGGGATTCCCGTATATAATAGTATTTCAGAAGCGCAAAAAGAACATCGAATCGATGCCTCAGTTATTTTTGTTCCTGCAAAGTTTGCCCCATCGGCAATCAAAGAAGCGGCAGATGCGAATGTACCATTAATTAACTGCATTACAGAGGGCATTCCTGTTCTAGATATGGTAAAAATCTATTCATATGTTAAAGAACGCGGGCTAAGACTTATTGGACCGAATTGTCCTGGATTAATTTCTCCAGGAAAATCAAAAATAGGTATTATGCCTGCACATATTCATAAGTCTGGATCTGTGGGGGTTATTTCCCGTAGCGGAACTCTCACGTACGAAATTGTATACAACCTTTCGCAAGCAGGAATCGGCCAATCCACATGTATTGGCATAGGAGGTGATCCTATCATTGGATCTTCATTTGTTGATATTCTTTCCCTCTTTAAGAATGATCAGGATACAGAAGCCATTGTTATGATTGGAGAAATCGGTGGATCTGATGAAGAACAAGCTGCTCAATATATTCAGGAATATATCTCTCAGCCTGTAGTTGCTTTTATATCGGGAAGAACTGCTCCGGAAGGAAAAAGAATGGGACACGCAGGAGCAATCATCTCAGGAAGTAGTGGAAGTCCTCAAGCAAAAGTACAAGCCCTAAAAGATGCAGGCATACCGACTGCAGATAATCCATCTGATATTCCTGCACTTATTAAAAAACGTCTTTCCTAGCAATGGATATTAACAATTTACACTATGCTGAAACTATGTTTCAGCAATGGAAGGAAAAAAAAATAACTCTTCCTTCTGAATGGGAAACATACTTTCAAAAGATATCTGCTGGTAAATACACGCTATCTGACTTACTTTCACTCGTTCCCCCTAGTTCCAACATAACACAACAGCCAAATAGCAAAGCATCCCAGAATGCTCCATCCATTCCTTATAAACAACGTTATGTTGATCAACTTATTAACGCTTATCGCGAACTTGGCTGCTTTTATGCGCATATAAATCCATTGTTTCGCTATCAAACACCTCAGATGAGTTATATGAGGTTAACTGTTAAGGGAATTACTCTTGGTCTTAACAAAGAAGATTTTTCTTTGCAATCTACCGATTTGCAAACAGAATTTTCGACCTCAGAGTATTTAAACAACCAAACACGTACACTTGCGAATATCATCAAATGGTTAGAAAAAACATATTGTGAAAACATAGGGTATGAGTTTCTGCATATTAAAAATAGGGTTATGCGTCATTGGTTGCTTCGCCGTATAGAATCCTCTTCACATCAAGTAGAATTCTCTTCCAAACAAAAAATACGTTTCCAGAAAGATCTTATCAAAGCATCTGCCTTTGAATCTTTTATTCAATCCAATTTCATTGGACAAAAGAGATTTTCACTTGAAGGAGCTGAATTGTTAGTCCCGGCTATTCACTATTTAATTTACCGCTCTTCCGATTATGGCATTAAAGAAATTGTACTAGGAATGCCACATAGGGGACGGCTTAATCTCTTTGTAAATGCTTTTAGAAAACCTGCAAGTGAGATATTTGGTATTTTTATCGACAAACCTCAACAACATGAATTTGGTGGGAGTGGCGATGTAAAATACCATTTAGGCCATAGTTTTACTTTCACCGATAAAGAAACGGAAAGAGAGACTCATCTTTCCCTCGTGGCAAATCCTAGCCATTTAGAAGCAGTCAACCCTGTTGTACTGGGAAAAACAAGAGGAAATCAACGAAGAAAGAATGATAGAAATAGGAAAAAAATCATTCCTGTGCTTATTCATGGAGATGCATCCTTTTCTGGACAAGGAATTGTGGCAGAAATATTCAATCTTAGTCAACTTGAAGGATATCGTACAGGAGGTACTATTCATATTGTTGTCAACAATCAGATCGGATTTACTACCGCTTCACGCAATTCTCGTTCCACCTTTTTTTGTACAGATATCGCAAGAATGTTATCCATTCCTGTATTCCATGTAAACGGCGATGTTCCAGAAGACGTGATTCGTTGTATTGATATTGCCATTGCTTGGCGTCAAAAATTTGGCCAGGATGTTGTCATAGACCTTGTCTGTTATCGTAGAAGAGGTCATAATGAATCCGATGAACCTTCTTACACGCATCCACTTATGTATTCCATGATTAAAAACCACCCCACTGTGTCACAGTTATATGGACAAGAGTTACATAAAGCAAATGTTTACTCTGAGGATGATCAAAAATCTTTCCATCAAAAATATATTGCTGTTCTCAAACAGGAATTAGAGAAAGCAAAAAAGTCTATACAAATTATACACAGTGCAATTCCATTTCGTAATGATTGGAAGCACTACAAAAATCCTTACTCCTTTCAGTCTGTTTCTACATCCGTCTCACAATCATTACTTGATAAGGTTGCAAAGGCTCTCACTTCGGTACCAGAAGAATTCTCTATTCACCCTAAGCTTAACCGCATTATAAATGATCTAGCATCCTCATATAAAAAGGGTACAGATATTGCGTGGAGTTTCGCCGAACAATTAAGCTGGGGATCGCTATTATTAGAAGGGTATCCAATTAGGTTAAGCGGAGAAGATTCGGGAAGAGGTACATTTTCACAACGACATGTACAGTGGTGGGATGCCAAAACTCCTTATCCTAAAGTATACGTACCACTTTCTGCACTTGCTCATACTCCCTTTTCCATATACAACAGTCCCTTGTCAGAATTCTCTGTATTAGGTTTTGATTATGGGTATAGTTTATCACAACCAAATACTTTGGTTCTATGGGAAGCTCAGTACGGAGATTTTGCCAATGGTGCACAGGTAATTATTGATCAATTCATTTCATCTGGTGAATGGAAATGGCAGCGAGCCAGTGGTATAGTCTTGCTTCTTCCTCACGGGTATGAAGGACAAGGTCCTGAACATTCCAGTGCTCACTTAGAACGCTTTCTTCAGTTATGCGCAATGGATAATATGCAGGTTGTTAATCTTACCACTCCTGCACAGTATTTTCATATATTGCGTAAACAGATCAAACAAAATTTTCGAATCCCGTTAATTGTCATGTCCCCTAAAAGTTTATTAAGAAGTCCACAAGCACGCTCAAGCGTACACGATTTAACAGAAGGGTCTTTTCAATATGTATTGGAGGACCATACAATGAATCCTCAAATAGTAACATCTATTCTCTTCTGTTCAGGAAAAGTCTACTATGACTTAAAAGAATATCAAACAAAAAAATCAGATGTCCATACTGCTATCGTACGTATTGAACAATTATATCCTTGGCCAGAACCTTTCATCATTGATATTCTTAAGAAATACTCACACATTCAACATGTTACTTGGGTACAGGAAGAAGCAAAAAATCACGGTGCATGGTCATTCATACACGAACATCTGACCCCGCTTATCGATGTACCTCTTTATTACGCAGGCAGGAAAGCCGCTCCCTCTCCCGCATCTGGATCAGCAGGAGAACACCAAAAAGAACTCAAACTATTGTTAGAAACAGCATTTGAGCAAAAGAAATTAAAACAAAAACTTGGAGTATAGTATGGCAGATACAAATGTAATAGTACCTAGTGTAGGTGAGTCAGTCACAGGAGGTATAGTATCTTCCTGGTTAAAACAAGAAGGTGACATTGTAGAGGAAGAAGAAGAAATATTCGAATTAGAAACGGACAAAGCAACACTTCCCATTCCTTCACCCACCAGTGGAGTATTGCACATTATTGTTGAAGAGGGTAATGAAGTAAAGATAGGCGATACGGTTGCTGTAATTGCAGCCAAAGCTACGCAGGCCTCTACGCAAAAAGAAGAAGAAAAACAAACCCTTGAGAAAAAAACATCTTTATCTCAAGAACCAGAAAAACAAAAAACACCCAGTGAGAAAAAAGATCCTATTCTTTCTCCTGCAGCCCGAAGATATGCAGAAGAAAAAAACATAGCTCCTAATACAATACCAGGCACTGGAAAGGACGCAAGGATCACTAAATCTGATGTATTATCCATGACTCAATCATCTCCCAAGATGCCGCAAAGGACGCCTGCTACTGCTCCAAAGGCATCGGAAACACAGACTCGTACTCCTATGTCAACACTAAGACGACATATTGCGGAAAATTTGTTACGATCTAAACAATCTTCCGCACATCTGAGCACATTCAATGAAGTGGATATGAGCAACATTATTGCTCTCCGTAGTCATTTTAAAGAAGAGTTTCTTCAAACCCATGATATTCGTTTGGGATTCATGAGCTTTTTTCTTAAAGCTGCTTCATATGCCCTACAAAAATTTCCTGCTGTAAATGCATATGTGGATGGATTTGATATCGTCTATAACCATGTCTATCATATTGGAGTAGCAATTTCTACCGATGCAGGTCTCATAGTTCCTGTATTGCGGGATGCAGATCAAAAAACTTTTGCTGACATAGAAAAAGAAATCAGTGATTTCGCTAAACGGGCAAAAGCAAAGCGTATACTTCCTGATGAATTCATGGGGGGGACATTCACTATAACCAACGGAGGCGTTTTCGGATCACTTCTTTCTACTCCTATTCCAAACCCTCCTCAAACTGCTATTCTTGGCATGCATAGCATTCAAAAAAGACCCATTGTTATAGATGACCAAATAGTAATCCGTCCAATGATGTATCTTGCTTTGACTTATGATCATCGTATCATCGATGGAAAACAAGCCATTCAATTCTTATCAACTATTAAACAGCATATTGAAGAACCTGAGCGATTGCTCTTAGATGTTTAAAGTTTCCTAATATTCAGGCACTCTATCATTTTTCTACGATAGAGTGTCTGGACGTAGTCAAACTCTCATCTTATAATAAAGCATATAATAAATGTTAGGAGAATTCATTGCCTGAGAAATACGATATTGTTATTTTAGGATCTGGTCCTGGTGGATATGTAGCAGCAATTCGTGCTGCACAATTAGATATGAAAGTATCACTCGTCGAAGAAAAAAGTTCCTTAGGAGGTACTTGCATGAATATTGGATGTATTCCTTCGAAAGCTTTATTGCATGCTAGTGAACTATTCTCGCTTATGAAAGAATCGGCTCAATACGGCATTATAAGCAGCGAAGTTAAACCTAATATTAAAATAATGCAAGACAATAAGCAAAAAACCATACAAACTCTTGGCTCTGGCATAGAATTCCTTATGAAAAAAAATAAGATAACCGTGTATCATGGAATGGGAATACTTACTGGTTCACAAGAAGTTACCGTACATGCAGACAAAAAAACAACTCTAAAAGCTTCGCGCATTCTCCTGGCAACTGGAGGAAAACCACAAGAGATTCCTGGTATTCCATATGATGGAAAATATATTGTAAGCTCTACAGAAGCTCTAGATTTTACATCTGTTCCTAAACGATTGTTAGTAATAGGTGGAGGCGCTATTGGTCTTGAGATTGGCAGTATTTGGTCACGCCTTGGATCAAAGGTAACCATATTGGAAGGTACTGCCGAAGTACTACCTGGGTGGGATCCACAAATAGCAAAACAGGCTAGAAAGCTATTAGAATCTCAAGGTATTACTTTTCTACTCAATGCACAAGCCAAGTCAATCAAACGAGAAAAAAGTTCAATAAAGATAGCATTGGCAAACGAAAAAGCAAATGCATTAGAAGCGGATAAGGTGCTGCTTGCGGTAGGTCGTAAACCTGTTCATAGTTTTCTTGATAAGAATAATAACACACTTGACTTTCGATTTACAAACAACGGAAAACAACTTGAAGTAAATGATGATTATCAAACTAATGTTCCTTCCATTTACGCCATTGGCGACCTCATACCTGGACCAATGTTGGCTCACAAAGCATCTGAAGAAGGTATTGTTGCAATTGAACGCATGAACGGCATTGCTGCTCGAGTTAATTACTCTTTGATTCCTAAAGTGGTATATACACATCCAGAAATAGCATCCGTAGGATTACAAGAAAGTGAGTTAAAAGAAAAAAATATAAAATACAAAAAAAGCGAAGCAAAATTCTCAGCAAACGGGCGCGCCTTAGCTATGGGAAACAGTGCAGGAAGAATTAAGATTCTTGCAGATAGTAATACCGACACTGTTTTGGGCATTCATATTATAGGTCCCAATGCATCAGAATTGGCAAATATGGCTGTCGTGGCAATGGAATTCTCCGCCAGTTCAGAAGATCTTGTTCGTATGGTCTATGCACATCCAACGCTCTCTGAAATACTGAAGGAAGCTTCGGAAGGTATCGAGGGCCATAGCATTCATGGGGGATAAGAATGACAATAAATGAATCACCACCAGATTACAAGAAAGGATTAGAAGGGGTTATTGTTGCCCACACACGTATTTGCCTTATTGATGGGCATACGGGAAAACTTTATTATCGGGGATACGAATTAAAAGACTTAGTAACACATTGTACCTATGAACAAGTATGTTATTTATTGCTCTTTGGCGAACTCCCCACCATAGAGGAATTGCAATCTTTTACTACGACTCTGCGTGATGTACGTTCATTACCAGCTTTTATTTTCGATATACTAAAAACTATTCCAAAAGAGAAACATCCGATGGAAATCTTACAATCAGGAATCGCATTGCTCTGCCATCAAGATTCTGAAGACCCACGTGCTTATGAAAAAGCTATTCGGATTATTGCGCAACTTCCTACCCTCATAGCTGCAATCTACCGTATTCAATCAGGGCAAAAACCTATCTCACCTTTATCCGAGCTTTCACATGGCAGCAACTTCCTTTACATGCTTCGAGGAAAGAAAGCCTTACAACAAGAGGGAGAAATTCTTGACAAGTGTTTTATCATTCATGCTGAGCACGGTTTGAACGCATCTACATTTACTGCCCGCGTGGCTGCTTCCACTTTCTCAAATTATTACAGTGCAATCTCTGCCGCAATAGGTACATTATTTGGTCCATTACATGGAGGTGCAAACGAAAAAGTTATGAGTATGTTGGATGCTATTTCTGTTGTAGAGAACGCCCAATCATGGGTAGAGAATCAATTGAAACAAAAAAAGAAAATCATGGGTATGGGACATCGTATATACAAAGTACGTGATCCACGTGCCCTTCTCCTTGAAAAATATCTCGTAAAACTTTCAAGAATGCACAACACTGAATATTTTTTATCAATCCTGAAAAGCGTTGAAGAGACATTCTACGCACAAATGCACGGGAAGTCGGTACATCCCAATATGGATTTCTTTTCTGGATCGGTCTACCGCTTGTTAGATATAGACACTTCATTGTTTACTCCACTTTTTGCCCTTTCCCGATCTGTTGGCTGGCTAGCACATATAAAAGAACAATACGATGATAACCGAATTTTTCGTCCCAACACTACATATATAGGATCCGATATTCGGAGCATCTCAGAACAAAACAATCATTTAAAAGGAAGTTGAATATGATTTATAATAGACTTGGAAAATCAGGACTAAAAGTAAGTACACTCTCATTTGGCGCATGGGTTACATTTGGCACGCAAATGCAATTAAATGCTGCACGATCATGCATGACTAGCGCCTATGATGCAGGTGTAAATTTTTTTGACAATGCGGAAACCTATGCCAATGGACTAGCTGAAACCATTATGGGGAAAGTTTTAAAACAAACTGGATGGTCGAGAGACTCATATATTATATCAAGCAAAGTATTCTTTGGGAGTTCTCCCGAACATCGACCAACACAAACTGGGTTGCACCGTAAACATATTGTAGAAGCATGTCATCAAATACTAAACCGTTTACAATTAGACTATTTGGATCTCTATTTCTGTCATCGCCTTGATCCAGAAACGCCTATCGAAGAAACAGTTTGGACCATGAATACATTGATTCAACAAGGAAAAATTCTCTATTGGGGAACATCTGAATGGCCCGCTTGCAGTATTATGGAAGCATACAGTATTGCCAAGCAGCATCATCTTATTCCACCTACTATGGAACAACCTCAATATAATATGTTACACAGAGAAAAGGTGGAAGTAGAATACACACAGTTATATAAAAGCATCGGGCTGGGAACCACCACATGGTCGCCGCTGGCGTCAGGATTTCTGACCGGTAAGTATATCAATGGAACTCCTGCAGGAAGCAGACTTTCTCTTCCTGGTTATGCCTGGTTAAAGAAGTATATTATTGAAGAACAACAACCTAATACACCATCGGTATTACAAAAATTATCAACTCTTTCATCCGATCTTTCTGTATCCCTATCTGCTCTTGCCATTGCATGGTGCGCACAAAATCCAAATGTGCATACAGTTATCACTGGAGCCTCAAATCCAGATCAAGTAAAACAAAATATGAAAGCTGTAGATGCGATCCAAAAACTTACACCAGAAGTAAACGAAAAAATAGAAGAAATACTAGCAAACAAACCGCATCCTCATGAGTAAAGTACATTACTTCAACAATATTGCATGGATTACTGGTGCCAGTTCTGGTTTAGGGCGAGATTTAGCTATTCAGTTATCTCAAAAAGAATGGCAGCTCATTCTTTCAGGACGTAATAGATCTGCTCTAGAACATACTAAAACTTCTTGCCTCAATCCTTCTCTTCATAGAATACTCCCCTTTGACGCTAGTGATATTAATGCTGTAAACACTGCACTAAAGAGTATTGATGTAACTCCTTCTCTCGTTATATTAAATGCAGGTGTAAGTCAGCGCGCAGTAAGTTATGAACTTGACACCAATGTTCTTTATTATAGCACCCAGGTAAACTACCTTACTCCCGTTCATATAGCAAGCTCACTGTTACCTGATATGATGCAGCAATCAGGAGGACTGATAGTCGCAGTTTCAAGTGTTGCCTCCGTGGCTGGAGTTCCTGGCCGTAGCGCATATGCGTCAGCAAAAGCTGCTTTAAATATATATATGTCAACCATTGCAACAGAATGTTATGCATCGGGTGTGCGTGTAACTATCGTATATCCAGGGTTTATTCAAACACCTATTTCAGTACACGCACTGCGAAAAGATGGAACACAACATCAGAAAATGGACATTACACACACTGATGCGATGGATAGCACACACGCAGCATCTGTCATAATAAAAAAACTAGGTAACCCTGCTATATGGATAGGACTCACTCCTCGCCTCAAACTATTACGTTTTTTTGCCCGGTATAGTCCTTCGTTCCTTTATTCTCGAATGCGCAAAATGGTATGATTCGTTATATTTTACTCACAAGAATAGTACATCGCCCAGAAGGTATGGGAAGGGTTCTCATTTTTCCTGGTGCTTCAATAGTAAAATAATATAGTTTCTTGGATTCATGAAAGATCTCCCATCCTTTCACTGCTTTTCGCATGAGTATCGTTACTGTATTTCTACGTAGCATAAGGTTTTCTATCCCCATTACTTCATAATTAGAGAGAACCCAATGTATTGTCTTGCGGGGAAGACTAATATTCATTCCAATAACCATTTCTATCAACATAGTCACAGTGGCCACCCCCGTATAAGCCAATAACCGGCGCCGAGGGAAGGAGTCATTTTCATCCCATTGTGCCTTTTTGTAGCTACCTGTTGGTGCATAAGCTTCCCAAATATCACTCTCATCAGCACCTTTCTTATGTAATGTTCCCACAATATGATATAAATGTTGAATAACTAATTCCCTTGCAAAGTCATATAAGTCATATCTTTGCAAACCTTTAGCAATAATAAAAGTAAACGGAGAAAATACAGATCCACAATATCCATTGCCATCAATCGAAAATAGTTTATGATCTGCAGATAGAGAAGGAACTGGATTATCTACTCCAAAATACCTTTTATCAGTAAGAAGATCTACCAATCGTTGCATTTTTGAAGTGTCGGGGACTCCTGCCAAAAGACTCCAGAAACCTGCTATCGTTTTCTCTGGTAGTTTGTTTTCTTCCTTATCAAGATCACAATAGATTCCCAATTTTTCATTCCACATCATTGAGTTGATTCTCGTCTTAAGTGCAAAGTATCGCTGTTTATATCGAAACGCAATGCTTTTATCATTGATAATATCCCCTAAATCAGCAATGTAACTCGCATTAAGCGCCTGTTGACAATTATAATCCACTAAGTAATATGCTTTTTCTCTTGGCGAATTACGCATCGTGGTAGCAGACAGAGGAGCTACGTACAAGCCGTTTGATTGCATAAAGGTCTGCTCTAACCACATATAATACTTTTCCAATATCGGGAGAACTTCGTCTATTCTTTTTTTATTGCCTATTTTATGATAGATATTATATTCTGCCCAAGAAAAAAGCGGAGGATTTAGACAGTCTGGGTTCGTACTATCTACAACAACAGGCGATCCGTCTTCCAAAGAATAATCACTCCGTATAGCTCCTGATTCTTCTTGTTTTTGATAAAATACATCCAGCTGAGATGAACACGGACAACTCCCATTGCTATATACCAAAAAGAAAGTAGACATAATTGTTTCGAACTGATTTAAAACCTCTGCTTCTGGATGTACAAATAGTTTAGATGGAAAACAAGAATGTGATTTATAATAACGCCACGATTCGGAGATCCAATACCAGGTCTTTTCATACAAAGACACAAATTCATTGTCAAAATAGTGAATAGGCGGAAAGTTTATAGAAACACTACGCGCAGTCATAAAAAAAACCCTTTTGCATTATTGGACTAACTGGAAGATATATACAATATAACTACCTTGATTGCATATATATACAATGCTAGTATACAAAGAGAAGCAAAAAATGACAAGTAGCATAAGAGATACTACAACTCTCCTTATACTCGCTGCGGGTATGGGAAGTAGATATGGTAGTTTAAAACAAATTGATCCTTTGGGGCCTGGAGGGCATAGTCTTATTGAATATATTATATACGACGCAATACGTGCAGGATTTACATCTTTTGTATTCATTGTACGCCCCGAGATCCAACACGAATTGGAAGCATATTTCTCCAAACGTCTTCCCTCTCATTTACCTATTCGCTTTGTAATCCAAGATCTTTCCGACATACCTATACCCTATACTGCTCCATCAAACCGTAAGAAACCCTGGGGAACTTCTCATGCAGTCTTTAGTGCAAGAGAGCATATACATACCCCATTTGCAGTAGTAAATTGTGATGATTATTATGGAACAGATGCCATTTCACAAATATATGATTTTTTACAGCACCCTCATCCCCATCAATACGCAGTCTGTGGTTATCGATTAGATACTACTCTTTCTTCCTATGGGCCTGTATCACGTGGGGTATGCTCTGTTGACCAAAAAGGATATCTCGAAGAGATTACCGAACATACACGTATACTAAAACAAGATGGAAATATTGAGAGTGTAGATAAAGATGATATGGTCCGTACTCGATTTCAAGGAAATGAGATCGTTTCCATGAACTTGTTCGGATTCATGCCAGACTTCTTTCCCCTTGTGCAAGAACATCTAAATGCATTTCTTAAAGAACATATCAACCTCAATACAGAACTATACATCCCTACCATTATAAATGCTGTATTGCGGTCTCAGAAGATTTCTATGAAAGTTATTCCTATTTCCCAACAATGGTTTGGTATTACCTATCGGGAAGATCGGGAGCAAGCCTTCAAAAATCTTCAGAAAATGGTGCACAAAGGTCTTTATCCCCTTCATTTATGGCGTTAACATACATATTTTTCTTCCTTTAATAATCTCTATAAAAAAGTTCCGACGTATTTACGGTGCTTGCTGCATCTCGTATTGCCATTGCAGGATGGGCCATTTTCCAGTTCCAAGCCAATGCCAGATGGCGGGTTTGCCATTCATGCCGGTAAAATCCCAATCAGGAAACTTATCGCTTCCTGTAAGATCACTTGTAGTATAAGCTGTAGGCGTTCCAGTTTCTCCATCAACAACTCCCACTCCTTTGGATTGGCCTGTGCTGCTACTATCAAAATAGCTGTGGGTGATGGAAGTATCGATCACTCCCCCCACCAGTCCTCCGATTGACGCAGTCGGAGTGCCTGTGTTTGTTACTTTGCCCACCGCATAAGTCTTTCTAAGGGTTCCTCTCTGATAGCCTATCAATCCACCAATACGATAACTACCCTTGACACGAACATCGGCATAACAGTCTTCTATAACGATGTTTGCAGTCACTATTCCTAGAAGACCTCCTGCTCCACGATTCCCGGTAACTTCACCTTTCGCATAACTGCGTCGGAAAGTGGTTCCTCTATTTGCCTGTCCCACTAAGCCGCCTGCTCCAAATCTTGCTGCTGTAACTGTGCCTTCTACCCCACAGTCTTCAATAGTAGTACTTGTGATTCCTATAGCACTTGTGGTTCCTATAAGTAAGCCAGCATTATTATTTG